>CM036241.1:30889081-31560748 GCA_020698575.1 Bostrychus sinensis | reverse complement strand
CCAACGCACTGAAGTTAACAAGGGCTTTGATCTTTTATTGCGTATTTTGCAAGAAAAAAGTGTGCGTTCTGGTCTCCCAATGTGTTCTGGATGTGGGGGTGACAGGAGGGTGTTGGATAGGGGTGGTGGGGGTGCTACAGTTCAGGCTAGACTGAGTAATATAGCAGTCTACACAGGGGACTGGGGTAAAGACAGAGACTGAGGCTTTGACTGGTCACTGCTTAGAGCTGCATGTAGCAGCAAGTATGACATCTGTTTTAGGGCTGTAACTGCTCTATATCATCAGTGATCACAGGTATTCTGTTAGTTTTATTTAAAAAATAAAATAAAATAATAATAATAATAATTTGTAAACAGCAACAAAAATCTACAATCTGACTGCAATTAAATTATTTTGTCACAATATGAGTCTGATATTACAAAACTGCAGATTTTCAGAGCTTAAGAGTGGTCCGACCCGTTTTTTGAAATGGTTGCTCCAGAAGAACATTTTTCAGTTA
Organism: Bostrychus sinensis; assembly: GCA_020698575.1. NCBI lineage: Eukaryota > Metazoa > Chordata > Actinopteri > Gobiiformes > Eleotridae > Bostrychus > Bostrychus sinensis. The sequence goes on along the minus strand of CM036241.1, from coordinate 31,560,248 downwards.
AGACTGGTGAATACCAAAAATCCACCTAAGTAGGGCTTAAGTGCAAATAAAGTGTCATGAATGAGGCCCAATGTTCTCCACCTGCAGTGCTCAGTTTGCATGCTTTGAGCACTTGTAGGAACTATTAGTTACTTTGACAGGGCTCTATCAAGCTTTAAACATATGTTTTTGCAAGACCTCATACACCATTGACAACATCGTTTTGGTCTATTTTTTTCCTACTCAATACTTTATCCAGTGGACCCAAAGTTGTGTTTGATAGTTGCGTAGTTGTCATGATTACTGCCAATATGCCTTCCTAAATGACTCTACTGTACCCCTCTGAATGTTGACTCAAAGCCTCGCAGTTCATTGTACCTCATTGTGACTGACTGTAGGTTTGAAAAGTACAGTACCACCCTGAACGCTAACTCGGCGACAGCCACACGGAAGCTCTTGATTTGCAGATAGTGATGTCATGATGTCCCCCTCGGCGCCGTCTTCGCGTGTCCTCATTACCCATAATGTCAGAACCTCCTTAGCTTTTGTTTTTCTCCTCCTCTGCCCCTCCAGTGCTGTATCTATCTCATGTTTCTCTATCTTTTTATTCGGTTTTTCCTTTTTATTCTCTCTCTCTCCCTCTCTGCGCTCACCTCACAAAGCCGGAGTAGCATCAGAGAGACTTGGTTGACATGACATGTAGTAGAGACGGTCGGGACTCTTGACAGCAAAAGGCAAGGCTTCTGTGCTCCCGCTAATGAGACTCCTGACTTCTGTGTGTGTGTGTGCGTGTGTGTGTGTTGGGGTGGAGAGGGAAAGGGGGGCGTGGCTGCATTCACACAATGGCAAAAAAATGAACTAAAAAATAATGACAATAACATACCAAGGGAAGCTCTGAAGTGTGTGCATGTGTGGGGGTCATGCAGAGGTGATTTGCATGTGAAATGTAAAGGATGTGGCACAAAGACATTGGCACACTTCTGACAGGCACCACACACATTACAAGCTTCAACTTTGAACTAGAATAAACCTGCTACAACCGCTGATTATGTAACACGTTAAATTTAGCCTAATTAGCACAATGTATATTCTACACCTGTAGTCATTATTGTAATGAAGCTGTGTCTTTCCTGCCTGTGAAAACATCCGCTTATTTAGGTGTGGATATCATTGTCATTTTATTTTCAGTACAAATTGCTTTTGATTGTTTTTACCTTGCCTCATATGGTCATATGATATTTACTGTGGAATAACCCTTATACCCCAAATTTAAAAAGTTATGTTGTTACTGTTAAGTGGCAAAAGTGTCCGTGTCACAATGCATCATAAAAATTTATCCATTCATATTTTTCTCCTGTTTTTTGTTTGTTTGCATAAATCTTTAATAAACTTGAAAGAGTAGAAAATATGATTATTATATGTATACTATTTCTATGATGTGTTGTGATGAGGACACTTTTGTCACTTAAGAAGAGCAATGTAACAGATTTAGTTAGAGTGTAAAAATGAAGTAATATCAACATTTGTGATAAAATACACACATTGTTTCAAACTGTTAATTTTAAATATAATTTCTTAAATTTACAAGTATGTGCTATATTATCTGAGTGGATGTTATAAGATAGAAAAGTGGTTCAAAACTGTGGTCCATGGTACCACTGGTGGTACACTGGCGCTCTTCAGTTGAAATAATTAGGAAAAATATACATTTTATGCATATTACATTTTTATTATAGTAGCCTTACAAATAATTTTATAGACATATAATGGTCTGTGCAGTGTATGTACACTAGTAAGATATTCAGAGATCCCAACATTTTAGAGATAGTACAATAAAAGTAGTAGTAGTATGAAAAATATGATAATTCATAGAAAAGTCATAAACACACAACTCAACATCTACTACATGTGATGTTGCCTATTTCTATATCTGTCTCCTGAATTAGCCCAGCAGTTTGTCAGATCAAAGGTTTTGGCTCCTCTTGTGCACACGAGCAGATTGGACTTTTGTTAAACCACATCCCAGCGGGGGACAGGTCCCTGGTGAGGCGACATGGCTGGCTCTCCGCTGCCACCGCCACACAATATTCCTGGTGGCAAAGGCAGAATAAGCTGATGAATGGTGGAGATAGGGCACAGTGCAATATGGACATGATTTCATGGCATGATAAATCCCAGCAGGGGCCTGTGGCTAAGTGTAATATGAAATCCCTTATCTATGTATCTGCTTCATAACACGGGCTATCGCTGCAGCCCAATCTCCCTTTGTTTCGTTAGCTTTAGCTCTTCCATTGAACGCTGCTGTTGATCAAATCTGCAGCACAGGACCATGACAACAACATGACAGTGATAACACATCTGCTGTTGAAATATGATGTGATGAATTATCTAAATTGAAGTGTGCCTTTGTAAAAATGCTCTTCTATTACCTGTGATTACTCTGATAAGCTGTGTTATTAAAATTGTGTTTTATTCTGTGTACATAACAAGTTAAAATGACACCTGTTTAAATGAAATGCAATCTGTCTCACTGCACTGGTCCTGTACAAATTGTCGGTCTGTGACTACCATCTCTTAGCAATGTGTGATTAATAAGAAAGAGATGAAGCTGGCACCTTATCCTCTCATTAGCCTGATCTAATAGGCTAATTGACTTTATCACAGCAGAGGAAAGATTCACTGCCCTTCTAATCTGCAATAAAAATCCTCCCTAAAAGGATGAAATTAGAAAATAAGCCATATTTCTTTAAAGATATTTCTTAATATACAACTACAGTTTCATATCACATTGCCCGAGAAATAAGGCCCTTTCTCCCAGGAGATGAGAAAAGAATTGAATTTTTCCTTATCGGTCATCTATTTTTCCACAGAATGCTATTACTTGCTGCCTGCCGTTGCTAAGCAACAGGAAATATTAATAGGACCTTTTATTAGCTAGGCTTTACCAGTGGAGTACTAAAATGAGGAAGTGGAAAACATGAATGTGTTACATAAATCTCAGTACGAAACTCTGTGTTTGTCCACTGATTTATGGCTGTGATGGATCATTTATGGGAGAGGGAGCTGTGAAAATGCTACATTAGCCCAGAAGGGACAATTTGAAAATAAATAATACTAAAAGAGTTTTTTCTCTGAAGAAAAAGAGGCATTTTAAAGAGCAGCCTCCCTTCTGCCTCGATTTGAAGAGGCCATCAAACAAGCAATAGTTTCTGTTCTGCAGCAGCCATTGATCATTGAACATCATCTGTGTCTACATCAGCATTGGAATAACTAATACAAGTGCATCCTATCAGTGCGCTGTCGAACTGTGGTAAAAGGAGACACATTTTCCATCATTTTCTGCAGACGCTCTAATCCTTTTAAAAAACACTTCAAATAAGGTCTTTGAGAGGAGAAATAGGTTTTCTTCATCTGAACAAAAGTATAAGCCTCGAAGGAGGAAATCTGTGCAGACAAATTTAAAGTCTATATTGGAAAACCCAAACACCATTAATTACAATAGTTTGCAGAAGTTGGGTACAACACTTTAGGAGATATCCTTATATTTAGAAAACAACATTTCTCTCTATTTCCCCTGCACTGTGTACACACTACACAGAGCTCCTGCGAACATTGTGCTCTGGTACATTTGCTGAGAGCCTCCATCAGAGAGATGGAGCGAACACATTAAAACACACCTCTGCACTCTTATCATTAATTCATCCATGCTTGTGTGTGACAAGTTGAGTTGACATTGCAGCTCATATTTCATTCACACAGGCATGGGGAGAGAGCACCTGCCAGGAACACTTAATACCTCTCCAAGAAAGAGAAGAAAACACAGGCATCCAGCCAACTTAACATGACAATCAGGCCGGGATTAATACTTCATAATTAACCCCAACAACTGCACATAAAGAGCTGCAGCGGGAATTCTCTCACTGTAATGCAGTCCAATAGGGATTTAAATATGAATGGAGAGGATGGATCTTTTAAAGGGCACAACTGAACTGACCCTCATTTCTTCTATTCTGCAAAATAACAAATGTGATAATACCACAGACTAATAGTAAGTATAGTGGACTTTGACATCATTGTTAAACGAAGCCACAGGAAGAGGCAAAGTGAATATAACATTCAAAATATACTGTAATGCAACTGCGACTTAGCAAATTAATGACTACACTTGATGCCACAGCTTGGATAGTACAAATACATGTCTTTAATATACTTACTCTCATCTACTACTATAACTGTATAAAATAGTGAAGTGTCTCACATATTAATTAAACAACGTGAGTGTCTTTTGCAGTCACTCAAAGACACTTTAAAATTTGGTGCATTATTCATTCACTCCTCAGTCACACTCAGTGGTAGTGAGCTACTCCTGTAGGCACAGCCGCCTTGGGGCAGACTGACAGAAGCGTGGCTGCCAATCTGTGCCTATGGCCACTCTGACCCCCACCACACACAGTCACACTGACACATTCATACAGGAAAGGTGGATGAAGTTCCTCGCCCAAGGACACATCGACAGTATGCAATGCCAGTAGTCAGTGAGTTTAATGGTTAATTCCAACCTCATGGGGTCACAAGTCAGCGAATTATTTGTGCCAGTTCCAAGCCCATTTAAATGGAAAGGGTTGAGTGAGGAAGGACTTCCGGCCTAAAACCTATGCTAAATCAATGCGCTGATGTCTTCATTAAGCCCGAAAAGAAAAAGAAAAAAATGTTTTATTGGTTGGTATATCCAAAATAATAAGTTATGAACCAATATTCTACAAAGCAATGTAATAAAACTTAAAGGAGCTTTAACCAAAACTGTTTACAGAATATTCTTTGCAGTATCTAGATAATCCCATGGATTTTGAAGAGTGCATATACACAGCCAGTATGCATACATCCTCTGGCTGATTATACATTCATCATCTGTTACATATTCAAAACATCACACTAGAGCCTGTGATGATGATGGCTAATATTGCACGCATCAGTGAGAAACAAAAATGTAATCAAACCTAATTTATTCCTGTTGCAGTCACAGGCTGAATGGATTTGAGAGGCATTTTAACTATACCATAATTGAATATGAGGTACTGCTGCTTCAATAAAATTGCAGATGCAGTTGTTACGGAGCAGGTGTGGCACTTAGATAAATGTATTCATAACGCAAAGAATACAAGCAGGCACTTCCTCTGTGAACAAAGAAGTACTCCAAATCTGTACTCAAGTAAAAGTACTGCTACTATAAATAAAACTACTAAGTAAAAGAAAAAGTAGTCAACAAAAACATTCCTTGACTAAAAGTAAAAAAGTATTGAGTGTGAAGCACTTTTCAAGTATTTTTTTATTTTTTTTGTCACTGCACAACCTCTGCTACCACTCTATTACCATTGCTACCTCTTCTACTGCTGCTACTATTATTATTACTAGTACTACTATTACTCCCCTAGGAAATACACATTGAGGTATTCTTAAAATATTACATACAGGTATTACCAGAACTCATTGCTTTCTTATCATTTCTACCTCCACTACTGCTACTGCTGCCAACTACTAGTATTACTATTACTACAAATCTTACTACTACTACAACTACTATTACTCTTGCTACCTCTACTACTGCAGCAACTACTATTATTACTACTACTACAACTATTACTAGAACTACAGACTTTTTGCCATTACTATCTCCACTACTGCTACTACTATTATTACTACTAGTACTACTATTACAATTACTACTACTACTACACTTACTATTACTAGAATTAGTATGACAGACATTTTTGCCATGAATACTTCCACTACTGTTACTACTGCTGCAACTACTATTACTACTTCCTACAAATACCGTTACCACTGCTACCTCTACCTCTGCTGCAACTACTATTACTACACCTACTACTATTGCTAGAATTGATTTTACAGACTTGCTACTATTATTACTACTACTACAACTACTACTACCACCACTACGACTACTTATATTGCTACTACAAGCAAAATACTCAAATCAAATATTCTTAAAATGCATTTGAGGTAAATTTTTCCTCTAAAATTTCCTTAAGTAAAAGTAAGTTTTAATAAAATGCACGCAGAAAGTACATTTACTTTCTACTTTACAAAATCCCTGAGTAAAAATGTCTAGTTACATTCCACCACTGAAGAAGACCCAACAAACATAGGCTGCTTAGAGCTTAGGAGTAACTTGTAGTGGTGGTAGCAGAAAAGTGTATCTTCTTGGGCTACACTGATAAGATCAAGGCAACCTGAGAAGGGCTGTTCGATGTATAATGTGTTTTGGAACTTGTAGATGGTATGACAGAGGGGCATTAACAGAGAGAGAAAGAGAGAGAATAGGGGGGCATGTATCAGGTTTGACCAGGAGGGGCTTCACGGGGCAACACAATAAGCATTGACATTGATAAAAAGAAAGTATTGAAAAAGGGGGCCTCTTTAGGAAATGAGCAGAGTGCAGTCAATGATGTCTTTGAGGTTTATGAAAGAACGCAATGTAGGGAGATAATAAAATGTTCCCTCTTGAGTGTGCACTATTGAATAATAAGCTCTTGTTTTTCTGATTTCACTAAATGCTAGGGAAAAAAAACAAAAAAACAACAACAACAAACAGCAACAATCTTCAAATAATCAAACATGTCCTTGGAATACCTCAAGGTTCAGTTGTCAATTGCTGTATACAGAGCACTACTTATTTAATTGCAGCATCTCAAATGACAAAGGCACATTTTTGAATCATAGTACACAAGACTAAACTAGACCCTAAACTAAGCCCTTACGAAGATAATCTCATTAGCGCATGGTGTTTTTTTAGGTTTACATAATCAATACAGATGATGTAACTTGGGTCATGCGCTGCCCCCAGTGTAATACTCTTTAAACCAGACCGCTGTAATATCACTGCAATACATGGCAACTGAAAGTAGGCCTATGTGATGTTTATTATGGTACTTAAGGCCAACAACAAAACATTAATTTGTCATCTAGGCTTTTTTATCATGATCCCAGTGGTTGGTCCACTAGTCATCAATGAGTAAACGGCTGCAGATATTAATGAGATTCAATTCTGGCACTGACCATCTACGTACAGAGAAATACAAGCAAAGTGGTTGAATAGTGTCAACCCTTAATAGTATCAACCATATTTTATTTTATTGTATTGGTTCCACGCAGACTGAGGGATTCAATTTTCCTCTATGGAGCCAAAATCTACGGCCCAGTTTGTGCCATTTCCAAGCCTGGATAAATGGGTTGCGTCAGAAAGGGCATCCAAAGTAAAAACCCATATTACCCATGTCAATTATTCACTGTGACAGGGGCTGAGAAAGGTACTTAGTATGGCATAGTATTGTTATACACAAAAATCTGGCAACACTTTAGGATAGCTCACACTATGAAGCATTAGTTAAGGATTATTAATTATTTACAAAGCATAACTTCATCATTTACAAAAGCAATAGACTTAAAATTGTTATTATTGATTAATTCTTGATTAATATGCTCATGAAAATTAATGCAAAATTATAAACATCAGTAATGCAGTATCTATTAAAGGACTACCCGATACAATATCGACTTTTCTGAGATTTATACCATGTTATAATGTTGTTCCCTCATCAAAAACATACCTCTGTGTTGTGTTTTGACTCATTCATGCATGTTTAAGTAATCCTCTATACTCTGGCACAGCCATTCTGAGGCTCGGTTAAACAAACCTCTGCCTCGCCAACAAACCCCTGCCCACCCCAGGAAGCACTGTCCAATCAACAAGCCCTCTAAATCCAGTCTCTCATTCATTTATCCAAAAAACGGTGTACAGCTCTGTTTCCACTGATTTCGTAAATTTGATTTTAAAAAAAGTTCAAGGAAATAAACAGCTCTTTTTCTTTGATAATGTACAAACAACCACTGCCCTCTGCTACCCTCTGCTGGTCTCTTCTCCTGATTCTTTATGGCACCAGTAGAGTACTTATTAAAAACGTTTTCTTTTAGTCACATACTGTTTTCAAAGGTTGTAAAACATGCAGTGCTGTTCTAAAGTTGACCAAGATTGGTTTAAAAAGATAACTAAAAGCATAATAATTACTGAATGATCAACAGCTGCTGTAATACCTCCCTCCTCTACATCCTTACTGTTATATAATCATCCTATTTATTTCATGTTCATATTGTTGGGGCACTTTCAGATGTCTTCATATTTGAATCACGTAGGCAGAGGAAAGAAAAAACAAAAAACAAAAACACTCTTTGGCTATTGGGAGAGAATAACCTTCAACTGAATTATCTCTAAAATATCTAATAATGAAATTCAGAAGGCACAGAATAGCAGTGGTATAGTCTCATTTCGAATAAGAGTTACCTTTTTTCCTTTAGCTGCTTTTACAATGGCCCCCTCCCCATCTTCGCCCCCCTCCCCGTCCAGCCCTATTGCACTCTTTTCATTGCCCAGCTCACGTACTGAATCTGCCTGATGAAAACAGATCTCACTGCAGACCCACAATAGAATGGCTGATGCAGGAAAGATGAACCCTAATGGATTTTTTTTTCAACATGTTCAAGATTGAATATAAGGCCTGACCTCCAGATGTAGTGGATCCATTTCAACAGCACACATATTGTTTATAGGCAAAGACAGAGAAACATGGAGTGGACACAGGGTACAACGTCAACAGCAAATAAAGAATACATTTGTTTATGAAAATTAATTCAAGCTACCCAAGAATAATAATCTGAAGATATAAGATGCATCTCACAAAATACTGTTCCGGTATTTGCAGTTACTCCTAGCACGTTTATGTTGAAATATTAGGTGAAATGAAGTGAAATAAAAGCATAAAGTCATGAGTACAATACAGTTGAATTTAAAGGTCACCCACTGTGCCTCTATGCCTTTGGGTTATTTCGGGTCTGTATTACTTTTTGAGTAAAGCTCCACAAAGGCCAAGACCGCAACAACACTATCTGGCATATCTTTATTCTTTTAAAGATCGCCAATCACTCTGTTCTTGAAATTGAATATTGACGTTACTTAAAGATTTTGTTAACCCTTTACATTCAAGGCATCATAACCAATCATAACTGTTTAAAAGAGCCAATTTTATAAAGTACTTTTTCCCAAAACATAGGGCTAGAATGAGTTTATTTACCCAGATGTTCTAGCTTGCTGTTGTCTGATAGGTTAGATGTCCATCCAATTGCTCTTAACAGGGAAAAATATGAAGAGAAAATGGAGAGCAGAAACCATATATACCTAGTTTAATTCATTCCTTTATTCATGCTCTACTACTTAGGACTGGTATCCATCGAAAGCTCCGGTACTTAGTAGTAGTAAGTTTTGCTGGCAGGTCCAGAGACAGCACTATAGAAACTACACGGCAGCTGCATCATTTTTAGGTCCATGTTTTGACAACGTTTTTAAAGTAAACACAGGTTATAACAGAAACAGGACATCATTCACCTCCAGAGCGCACGGGACAGCTCTGTAGGTCTTCACAAGTGTGTTTATTTACTTAAATGATGGAGCTACCACCACCCAATGCTTAAGGTAAAAGAGAAAGTAAAGGGAACGTGTGTGGCCGTGTCATTAACAACAAATCTATGTGCGTGTGTAGCTCTGACAGAAAGCATTCTTGTCTCTGACTCTGTCCACACTTAGGCTACAATCTCAAACGAGACAGCCTTCAAAGTCTGTCTCAGCAACCCTACTACTCTCTACTTCAGGCCTCAATTTTTAGTGAACACCAGCTTGTTTTGTACAAACAAGAAAAGACATCAAAGATCAACTATTGAAAGAGCACTCTCACTCTGCATCTACATCGCTAACTGCTGATATAAGTACAGATATCTCACTCTGAATATAAAAAAAAACAATAACTACTTTTTTAACAGCTTTAACCATAAATTTAACTTATTTATCAACTATGACCTAATTTATTATTTTATTCAAGTGACTAATCTTATGAGCTTATTTATGTCTTTAACATCACAGCATATTTAAATAGAGAAATCACTATCATCAACTAAACAACAATATACTCCTTCTAACCCAGATTAGTGTTTTGTTAAAAGAAAAATGTTTTATTTAAAATAATATTGTTGTTTTGTAAAATGTATGGTTATAGAGTATGACTTATTTTTAAAGTATTAAGAGTATCAAAAAAGGTATTGCTCAGGTATTGGTAAAATCTGAACAGTACCCAGCTTTACTACTACCTATCCTTTATGTGTTGCAGAAGTTGATAATGTCCAAGTTTACATTGCCATCACGGTGTGCTACATCAACACTGGTTATCCCAAGCATCCTTAATATCATACAGCCTTAATACAGTCTCCATTAGCAGGTCAAACACTGCATTTCTCAGCAGTAGTCAGTCTAAAATTAGACGGAGGCCTTGTTACTTATCTATCCGTGTCAAGTGAGGTATTCATGATGATAGCATCAGTGTTTGAACTGCGGAGTTTGCTTAATTACTATGCTCAACAGACTGTGTCAAGGTGAAGCTCCGGTTTAATAGACACTCCATTCTGAGCACAAATGAAGCTCCGCCACGCTTTGGTAGCTCCGACAGGCAGCCTATTTGATTTAGAAATTTCTCCGTTTGCTTTATATGCGGCTTTTCACTGCAAAGTTGAAGTAGGGCACTGAATGAGATCTGTTCGAAGGAGACGCCCCGTGAGTCACTTAAAGGTAAGGAAGACTCAAACATATTCACCAGCTCCTTAACATATCACAAATTACACTTACTGTTTATGTTTAATAGTCTCCAAGAGCAGTTGATACCACTTTAAATCATAGGTCTTATGCAGTTTACAAGTGGTGTCACGTTTCAGACATGGAAGAGCACATGAACAGGTACATCGGAATTGTAGAAGCAACAAGAACTGCCTGTTCATCGGTAGAAATCAACCGCCAGTTTGTTGTGAATGGGATCAATTTTAAGATAATTTCTTTGGGAGAGTTTCACAAACAAAATGGAAACACTGAGTTGCATTATTTGAGGTTGAACAATGATCTGGAAATGTCTGTTTTGGCCAGCTACCACGGATGTCATATTTAGCTAACTAAAAGCTACCTACACCCTACTATGCTAAATCGACTTTTTGAACTTTTAACCATGTTATAATGTTGTTTTCACCTTAAAAACATACCTAGAGTAGTTTCATTCACGCATGTTTGAGCAATCCTCTAAGCTGATGCCATCCCCTTCTCAAGAGCTAAAAATGCTCGGCCTCACAGCTCTACGTACACTCATGAAACCAGGAAGTGCTCCTGTGAGTTTCTAAAGCTCATTTGTGTGTCTGTTAGCGTCATTTATCTGTCTGTTAGTGTCATTTTGCTAATAGCTGTGCTAATCAGCCATTTAATGTTCTGTCCATTCCCCACTGTTGTCAGCCGGGGTTGACACCTAATCCAAGCATTCTCTGCAAACTGAAAGTGACAGCACCCCAAAAAAGATGTTTTCCATGCATAAGCATTAAAAGCATTAAAAATTTTAACTCAAAGGTGTCCAAATTTATTTTAAAAAGCCTAAAAAAGCATAACAATTTCTAGCCTGCAGTATTTTTGGTACATAATCAGAAGCCACAAACAGATAAGGTGACTGAATTCTATCCAAAAAGGATTTGATGGTCATAACAGTCGTGTAAATCAGTTCCACTCTCAGAGAAAACAACCACTCAAATTGTCCGACACGTCTATGGTCTCACTTTTATATGGGTTTACCCACAACACTGGACTCTATGCTTTTCAAACAGCATCCAAGCCGCTATCCCTGTTAGAACATCACTCAGCAGCAATTACCACTGACTATACTCATTTTAAAATGTTTTTCAATATGTTGAACAGTTATAAACCAATGCATCACACACCCAGATGAAGGAGAAATAGTCCAAAACTGTAAGTAAAGGTACTCTGGCATCAAAATAAATTCAACACCCAGCATAAGTAAGAGGAGTAGTTTTTCTTTTGCTCTTGCTGCTACTTTTCATGCTGCCAAATGACAAATAATGACAAATAAAAACAACAAGCAACAAGAATGGTTGAATGGTTAAATGCATGTAGTTACTTTCTCCCTTTGCTTATACCTTAACCAGCCGGTGTGCCGCTCTGACGCTGTAACAAATATGCCCTCCACAAAGTCAGAGAGCGTCCAATCAGGCACTGTCTCCTCAGTAAAGGTCATGACCAAAATATGAAATGAATATGAAGATAAATGACACAGGATCCTCATAGCTCAGGCTCTATTCCCACATTACACATTATATATGGCCCGTTTATGTTTCCGATCCTTATCAAACTTATTTGCTGTGTGCGCTGACCGTTGTTTATCCTTATCTTCTGTTTACGACAAACAACATACTGCACCACGCTTGACCTTGATGCATCTGTATGGACTTAAAGGTTTTCTAATATTCTCTCATTAAGCAAAAACAAAACAAGCTGCTGACATGTCACAGTAGATACAGATAGAAGCTGTGTACTGTGATGTAAATATTATGAGAATACTAGAAAGACACAGCTGTCAGAGGCGTCATATTTCAAAACAATATTCAACTCAGTGTCTAAATCATTTATACTGTATACTGTTGCCATAAATGATTAATATGCAATGTTTTAAAAGGAAAATTACTTTGCATATATACATACATTCAAGACAGGTCAGGTTTTCTGGTTATGTTAATGGCACTGTGCAAAATATTTTAGCAATCAATCGGGCAATATAATCTGAATAAATATAATATGATCACTTCAAAAAGCCCATACACTGTCACTCTACTCGTTCTGATCTTCAGCTCTTAAATTACCGTCTCTACAAAGCAGTAAGCTCATTTATCTGTTAGCGTCTGTTGCTAATAGCCGTTCTATATAGCCATTTCATGTTCTGTCCATCCCCCATCGTTTCCAGCAGAGGGCAGCAGACATCTAATCCAAGCAAATTGAAAGTAACAACTCCCCAAAAGAAGACATGAGTTATTTGAAGTTATAAATTGTGAAATACTAATGCAAATGTGTCCAAAATTATATAAAAAAAAGTAATACTGCTTTATGTTATGAGAAAATACTAAAAAGTTGTTTAAATGTGTTCAAAAGGACAAAAAGTTTTTAAAATAATTAGCTTTTCTCACACTCTTTGCTCTATTTACATTAGCATCATTAAATTACACAAAACACTGAAAATGTAAGAGTGTTTTCAAAAATTTATATTTTATGCTTTTTTTCTTACGTTTCACCAACTTTAAAAAGGAGGAAAATCTGACCACATGCTTTGTAATATATATATATAAAAAGCCTTGAATTTAAATAAAATATAGCAATCTTAAGCGCATTCTTATAATATTTACATTTTGCTCAATGACTTGGATTAAAACAGACTTTGAACTTAATCAGCTTAACATTAAACCAATGATAGTAAATGTAGATGTAGAGCCCTGGCCTGGTGCCACCTATACATTTTTTTTTTTTTTTTTTTGGTGCCACCTATACATTACCAGTTATACATAAGCTTTACATACATCATGTGTCGTCATAGAAACCTGCAGTACGGCTGTACTTTTGAATGCAATTACGGCTTGGATATGCTAATTCATAGAGGTGCTAGGACTGTGTGCACTGCTCAGGGAGTAATCAGTGAGTATTCATGTTCGAAGGCCTGACAGCTTGACCGATGCATGCTGTCGAGGCTGATATGACGCTGATGGATTTACCCACAATCCCTTTCTCCATGCATCAGAGCTGACATGGCAACCAGCGAACAATCACTCAAGTGCAATTATTAGCTCAGTGCCATTTGAATTTAGAGATACATTTACCTTAGCTGCTACTAGTTCAAGGTTTTAACCTCTGTACAGTTTCTGCAGACAACTAAAGGAGTGGAATCTGGATACATTTTACACATTCACAGTGTAAATAACTGGATCACTATTGTATGCCACAAAGTGTTAGGTTTTCCTGGATTGTAGCTTAAAAGGTAATTTTACATAACTTAAAGGTAGGGAGGATCTTTATAAATTCATTTTTTGCAATATTTATTAAAACTACCTCCATTGCCCTGTATAAGGCTTATAAATTGGTGTATTAGAAAATATAATAATAACATTAATAAACTGTGGACTCTGTGGGACTTAAAAAACCTCATCCAATCGTTTTCGTCATGAATACGTTAACCATTGTTCCACGGACTCGCCAATCATTCCGACTTCCTAGTTTTGGCGATAGTGCTTGTTCTTGTGCCTGCGCATGCGTATACACTATGTTTATGTAGTCCAGCATTAGCTTAGGTTGAGGCGAATCTCTGCTGATGCCGGCTGTAAACAAACACGTGTGTTCCAACGCTCGTGCACTGTCGCTGTGGAGGAGTTCCTTGGAAAGGAACAGTGAAGAGCGGGGGAGCCTGACGCATGCGCATTATTCAAAAAAGAACAAACAGTCGCTGGTTTCTCAGCAGTCGAAAAAAAATCCTCCCTAATATCTTTAATACACACATAAAGTCTAACTTTGTCTACTAAATGTAACACAATGTAACATTGTACTGAAAAAGTATCTGAAAATGATAGCTTGAATTTATTTTTATGGCTTCTTGACATTTCACCATTTTTAAAGACAAAGTGCACCTGGCTCAACAGACTGTCAGTGACTTTGTAAGAACATATCTCAGCAGGTGCACTCAATATCACAAATTTAAATCACTACATTTTACTCAAAATAATGGATTTTTTGGATAGAGAATTGGTATTTTCATTCATTTAGATGTTGTATGTACATCACAATTTGAACAAATTGTAAATTACATTTTACAGTGCACAGCAAGAGGCCAACAAGGAGTAGGATGAAGTGAAATACATTGCAAAACGGAACCACAATACCTATCAGAATTCAGAGGGCAATTAGATATTTTTTCCTTCAAAATCATTCAGCCCTTCTTTATAAGCACAAAGGCAACAAAGGCAACAGGGGAAATGGCATTTAAGGTCATGAAGACGTTCCATCTTTAAAGAGGTATAGAGGTTTGCTGTAAAATTGCAACACATACAGTATTTTTACTAACCCTAACTTAAATTTAACTAATTAAAAATAATTTGTAAAAAGGAAGGCCACATCCAAATATCAGTTGATTTGGGCATGCCTTTTGTTAGCAGATGACTTTACTACACAGGACGCACGTTGATAAATCCGAATACTGTGGAAAAGTTTATTTCAGTAGTTCCATTCAAAGTGAAACATAAAAAGGTTTTGTACACACACAGTAAAATATTTGAACCATTTATCTATTTTTGTTGTGGTGATTGTATACAGTTGATGAAAAGCTCAATTTTGTATTCCGTAAATTTTAAATATTACTTAACATTACATAACCCTTAAAATATATGTAAACAAACCAACCAGGCATAACAGTATGATCCCCTGCCAGGTATTGGTGGTCAAAATATAATCTGTAATGGCCACTTGCCTATATTGCAGCCACATAAGCTTTCTATCTGAACCAGCATTAACTTCTTCAGCAATTTGCCTTTACTTCCTGCTTTTTCTTGGACCACTTTTGATAGATACAGACCTCTGCACACTGGCAACACTCAACAAAAGCTGCAGATTTGGAGATGCTCTGACCAAATCTAGCCATCACAATCTGGCCCTTTTTTAAACTCACTCAAATCTTTACTCGTGTCCATTTATCCTGCTTCACTTTTTCGGAATTCAAATTTATCTCCGTGTGCCTGTATTTGGTAACTTCCACTATTTTAAACATTTAGTCTCCCCAAACACACACCCATGAACTTATACCCCAGCCTGATACGGCCTGGGCAGTGGTACTCACCGAGTGCATTTGGCTGGAGACCAGGTGTCCATCCTGGGCCAGCATGTTGGACATCATGAGGGTGGGCAGCTCCGGGTATGAGTAGGGGTTGATGAGCCCGTTGTGCGGTAGGGAGTGGCACAGGTATCCCGTCGAGTCGTGCTCCATCAGGTGCAGCAGGGGGGGCTCGGGGTGGTTGGGCGGTGTGATGGGGGGGATCTCATAGTCCTCGTCTCCGTTTCCACCACCGTTACTCCCTCCGCCTCCTCCTCCTCCACTGCCTCCGGTCTGACCTGTGTAGTTCTGTGGAGGACATAAGGGAAGTTAAGGTGAGGTGTCATTTTTGCATTCAGAGTTACTGATTTAGGCTAAATATGTAAACAGTGCAACTGCCATGAAACTGATCTGAAAAACCTAGAATTTAATTTCCTCTATGGCTTCCTTGTGCACAGCTGCTGTAGACATACACCAACTGCTAGGCTATTTTAAAGTTAAATACTGACAGGCAGTTCGCAACCAGAAGTGGAAGTAAAAATAGCCATAAAGCAGTGATTCTCCATTGGTTATGGGACCCAATTATAATTTGATCTAACTCAGAGGGTCACAAGCAAGTCCCAAGCTCAGATAAATGGAGATAATTGCATTGGGAAGCTCATCCATCAAAAAGCATCCCAAATCAGTGTGTGAATCACCACAAATAACCCAATTAATAATAATAATAATAACAACCCACTTTTTTACAGAATGTTAATCTGAAAATAATCCTGCATTCATAATCAATCTATTTTCTTCATCCTGTTTTTGTGCTGTCTGCCTGTCTGCCAATATGCTTATGTCTGTGGTCTCATCTATGTTATGTCACTGTTACTTAGATGTTACATGTGCAGTGAATGTCTGTTTGCTTATGCTGAATGTTGCTTTGCTGTTTAATAATAATAATAATAATAATAACTGAGCTACTGCTGCCCCAATATGTTAACTGTTAACGTGTGTGAGCTTTTGTGTAACCTACTAACTTTTACTGACTTACTATTACATTTGTGTTTTTATGCACCAACCTTCAATGTTGCTGTTCTTGTTTTGTCTATTGCTGGCATTTTACACCTTACCCAGGAACTACAGTTGAAAACTAGTTCTTTCGCTAATACCAGCACATTTACAGACATGTTTATTATTGTGTACTGTCCCTGTTCAAAAAAAAAAAAAAAAAAATCTAAATTATTTTACCACAGCCTTTATGGCATATGTCATTTCT
Source organism: Bostrychus sinensis (assembly GCA_020698575.1). Classification (NCBI taxonomy): domain Eukaryota; kingdom Metazoa; phylum Chordata; class Actinopteri; order Gobiiformes; family Eleotridae; genus Bostrychus; species Bostrychus sinensis. Next base: position 31,543,223 of record CM036241.1, on the reverse strand, counting down.
ACCTTCTTATAGCTTAAAATACAGCTGACGCATATGAACAAAATACTGGTTCTGCTGTTTAAATCCCACCATTTGGGAACCACTATAGTAGACAGGAAGATAAATTGTCTAGAAAATACATTTTTATTTTCTATAAATCTTTGATCTCAAAGTCTGTTATTAGGAACATGTTTTGCAAGCAAAATTAATTTAAATTTTATGGCTTCAATAATGTACTTAGTGACACAAATGCATTTGCAAATGTAATGTAGCATGCATTTCTTGAATGTAACTATAGACATAAATGCTAACATGAGCGTTTGGGAATTCATTTATTTTAATGTATCGACAGTACTTCATTGAAAGCCAGTCGTGATAACTTGCATCAAAAGCATTCCTCTTGTCTATGGGGATTTATTTTACAAATATAGACCTGATAAAAATGATATTAGCATCTTGTCATTGATGCAGCCCAGTTTCCTGTAAAATGCTTGGTAAACTGTGTGTGATTTGTCATTTTGTCAGAATAGGTGTAATTTTGTTTCAGATCTTTGAACGTCTCATTTTGGGACAAAAGCTGCAGCGATGGGTAATAAAGAAGACCAACAGTGTGTGTACTGGTGTGCTGTCAGCCTAACACAGTAAGTCCAATCAGATCAGAGCAAGGAGAAAAGAAAAATAGCTGAGAAATTCAACGGGGAATGAAAAGCAATTTTGTCTGCGACGGTCCAACTTGACTCCCATTGTAATGACTGAGCCAAATTAATCATCACAAATAATATTCTGGTGTCAGCCATTCAAGGGTTTTTAATAGAATTTTTATGATTCATGTCTCGCAGTATACATCAAACAGTCAGTTCTGCAACATTTCTGAAATCAATTCAATATCATCTTTGTGTAGGCTGTCATCCTCGGCAGCGGAGTGGTCATTTATCTCTCAAACAGATACTTGGAGAAAATAAGGGGCATCGGTTTGAAGGGAGCCAGAGAGGGAGGGATGAAGGAGAGAGGGTGCAGGGTACATCTGTCACAGTTCTGCATTTTACACTATAGACTCAAGGTCCAAACTGTCATTTTTGGAGCATGTAATTACCAGGTTTATTATGAAGTGGTTGAGCTTTAAAAGGCAAATGAGCATCTTCAACTGGAAAAAGTAAAACCAAATAGTTTTCCATTGATTTGCACAACATTTTTAGGCAATAGGGAAAAAATGCTGGCAACAATCCTTGTCATGACCATAGGCACTGTATAATTGGTTATTTGTTATAGTATAGGAAACACCATAACTAGAAAACAAGGAACTCATAATATTCCGTGGTCCCTAAGGTGTTATAAGTGTTACTTATGTGATTACAGCACTGGCTCTATTTGTAGTAATAGCGGCCACCTTGGTCACAATGTTTATACCAGTATAGAACTTCACAGAACACTTCTACAGTCTTAGACCTGAGTTGCAATTTTTGTTTCTGTTTGAGAGTTAAGCTTTTTAAAATAAATTTGGACTTATTTGCATTTATAACTTATAATAATGCATATAGGTATTGGAAATGTATTATTGTCAGCTCAGACTTCGGTGATTGCTGGGGTTTCATGTGCCTCTGTAGAGCCGTAAAGCCAAGCATTTTCAGCTCTTGAGAAGGAGAGCGCCTCATACAGACCTACTCAAACATGCTCAGAAGTCAATGTAGCATAATAAGTACAACTTCCAAAATACCACAGTATGAAATGAAAACATGCCAGCAGATTTCACTAAATATTTTTTTTTTATTCTTTCAAAAAAAAAAATTTAACACTTTTTTACTTTTTCTTTTGTCTACTAGTAGGAAATCTCCTCCAGCCTCTTAAAACATTCACAATAGCTGAAATAAAATATTTTGTCCCTAACTATCAAAGACATTTAAGTATAAAACCAGTTAGAGCCAAACTGAGGCAGGTTACAGTAAGTCACAATGCTTAACCATTTAATCTGAACAACTAAAAGGATGTTAGCTGTCACTGTTTACAGCAGTAATGGTCAAATATAAAGAAAGATGGAGACAAATTAGGGCCAAAAGTGATTGCCACAGTCTGATTGACTTTGTCCTGAAATTGCCTGCAAACCTGCTGATAGTAATGTTCCCCACTGCCCTTTGAAGACAGATGTTTTTGTAAACCTTTGGGGATAGCATCATTGTTTGGTCTAATGGACAAGAAAACCAACATTTCCTCAAATTCAATTTCCCTCATAATTGTTGGAAGGAAACTAAATTGCCCTCTGTAAACACTGAAGCCATTGTGTGAAGTGAGTACCAGCAGCTCACAGCTCGTCCTATCACCAGCTCATCTTTTTTCTTTCTTTAAACTGTGTTGCCACTGTACAAAATGCTGCCAAGCTTATGCCCAATCCCATTTCTCATCCTTACCCCTTCCCCTTGGCCCTTGAAACAGAGTGGTAAAAGTAGGGCTTAAACCTCACCCAAATGAGACAGCCATACAGTGTTAAAAGTTCATTATTCATAGACAATCTTGTATTTAATTAACAGAACCACTATGATAAAACAATATACGTTTTCCATTCTGGGATTGCCACAGCAAATCATGTGCCTCCTACTGAGCAGTGACATTTTGCCATAGGTTTTCCTCCGGAGGCCTTTACTGATGCAACATTCTCCATGGAACTGGCACAAAGGGTACACTGGCTTGTGACCCACTGTGGATAAAACTATGCACTTTGTTAAGTACAGTACAGTATATAATTCACGTTTTTCATTTTAGACAATGTCAAAAATTAGCTGTATTGTACAATCAAACTTAGCTCGCGTCCTCTAAGCACTGCACTGTTTTCCTGTGTAACGCTAATCCTAGTGCACAGAGCAGCTTTAAGAGGAAACTTTGCAGACACTAAAAAGAAGCATGAACAGAATAGTGTGGCTGACAGAGCTAACTTTCATACTTTATATATGTATGCTAATAGGCAGTGGTACAATGTCTACTACATTCAAGTCTCAAATTTGCAGCTCCAAAAATTAGGAATAAAATATACATTTTACATCATTTTAGTGAAGAAATGTGGGGATCAACTCATAAAATCCTAATAGATAATATTGTTCCTTTAGCAAAAACGAGCCATCCGTATTATAAATAAGGCTGGGTATTTTGATCATACTAATCCATTATTTTTAAATTGGTTTACAGTAGAATCGTGCAAATACTAATCAAAGCAAAAGTTAAATCACTTTTTTTTGTTCCTGAGAGCAAATATTAGTATTATGGCATAAATAATTATCTTTAGGCTGTAAGTCAGTAGGACAATGTCTCTGCAGAAGTTACTTTTGCTTTTTTGGAAATGTAGTGGAGTAAAAAGTATTATATTTATCCTTTAGATGTAGTGGAGTAAAAGTAGTAAGTGACCCCTAAAAATACTTCTCAAGTAAAGTACAGATTCTCAAAAACTATATTTAAGTACAGTACACAAGTAAATTTACTTTATTACTGTCCACCTCTGCTAATAGGCCATGTGTTCGGTAGCTGTATACATTATTAAACCTGTTTTTCAGAAGTAGAGAGGGCCAAAGCTTAAAAACATTTTTATTACTGTTAAAAATAATAAACCTACATTTAAATAGTTTTTTAAGTGAGACAATTTAAAAAATGAATAAAATAAAGGGTGTTCCTGAAAGCGCACAAAGTGAAAAGATGGACTGAGGGATAGAAATGAGAATGAGCCTTAGTCATCAACTCACAGTACAAATACTATATATCCAAACAACAGAAACAGTGCCCTTCTTGTCCCGCGTGGAGCATGTGAAGGTTCATAAGGGTTGAGGAGAGAGAAGATGTTACATGTGTTAGATTGTTATGAAGGCCCATTCAGTGCCCTTGATGATAAAATGTAAATACCAAGGACGTTCCCAGTTGGATTGTGGCAAGATAAATTATTCATATGGCTCTATTCAGAATGAGATTGCATGCACCGAAGCACATGTACACACAGGATAATGTATACTCTTTCTCTCTCCTTTAAAAGTAAAATCCAAACAATGGCTATGTACTTTATGGATCGTAATATAGAATTTCAAACAAAGATCTCTCTTTTTTTTTTTTCCAATACGTGGGACATGATTGGTCACTTTAAAAAGCTAGGGACAATTCTGACCCACACATTCAGTATTGTATTTTACTGTACTGCTGCATCACATCAGGACGCATGCAGGTTTGTGATATATATGAAAAAAGAAAAGGTTGAATTAGGTTAAGAAAAACGTATGTAACTTTCAGTTGGTTACATTGATACTTATTATTTTACATTGTTGCATCTTATTATTTTGACTCTATTAATTAACAGGCAATAACATGCACAGAGATAGAAAAATATGGCTTTTCTTTTTTCACCCAAATAACATCCTGTTTGTTTCCCCATGTACATGTGCTATCATGTTGTCTCACCGCTGTCACTACATCACACTGCTCAGCAAGAAAGTAACTTATAACAAAGAAAAAAATAGCTGTGGCAATGATTTTGAAGTGTCTGCTTTATCCTCATAGGGCTCTACAAGACAACATTGGTTCCTTTACTGACCCCTTGTGAGGTGGTATGTTGATAGTAAGTGGCATTTGAACCTGAGTCAGCTAAACGTTCAGATGCCCTACCGACAGGGCCATATTGTTTTGGGCCATTTTGTTGTTTTACTAAAAGCCAAACCAACCAACAAATGCAGACAAATCTCTTTGGCAGAGAAAAATCCAGTCTATTTGCTGAGTTGTAGCAAATGAAAAAAGTTATATATTTGGGTAATAATTGTAACCAGGCTAACAAAACCCATTCACGTCAAAAACTAAAACAGTTATAGGATCTTGTTCCTTAACCTGCATTTGGTTGAAATCCTGCTTATGGCATACATTGCAACTCAAACACTCATTGTCTAGGTAAATCTTTGTATAAATTGAAAATGCCTAAGGTATTGATTTCGAGTCATTCTTCTCCATATTGCACCAGTTGATATGGCTGTATGACTACAGATATACCGTGCATTCCTAATGTCTTGCTTTATTTGCTTTCCTCTGATCAAACACTATACTGAAAATGATTTCCAACACACAGTATGCTCCGTGAGCTCAACACAATCTGCACGGCTTTAATTAAGAGACAGATCTCTTCACTGTAAGTGTTGCATACCAGTACACCTTTCATTTGAAGGAACCAGATGAACAGACAGTTGGTGTGGGACTGCAAGAGAAAATAACATTGATTGGGGAGCTTTCCAGCTTGTCTTTTATTTGGCACGGCTCTCTGCGTTCGCTCTGAGTCTTCAAGGCCTTCTGGAGAGGATATTGACTGTGGCTAATGGCTAATTATCTGTACATTCTTCTTATTATGAGATTATTGTTGCGATGCTTGTAGATGTCTGAATTTAGGACACAACCCAATTATGAATCATGTTAAATAATGTGTCGCTGAAAATAGCCCAAAGTGGCAATGAGAAAGCTGTATGGCGTTTCTGCACATTATGAACTACTGTGCTTTTTTATTCTGTCCTATATGATTGGACATTCTGATTTTATTATGAATGAAAAAGGCTGAATTGAGTCAAATAAAAACCTTCATTAATTTCTGCTTCATTCATTCTGCTTATTCCTTTAAGGAGTTGCGTGTGACAGAAGCCTATCCCAGCAACTAAGGGCCTTAGATGGGGTACACCCTGGACAGTGGGCTGTAGCGTGGGGCTTAAAGCAGCAGAATCTGTGAGTTTACTTTCTAACCAAACAGAGATCAGTTTTTGTCTTTCACACATTTGTTTGCCTTTGCATGTTTAAACACATATCACTTCCGGGATTCGGTCCGAAAGTTCAAACTATTGCAAAAACACAAGAGAAAAAAGTTTAAAAGAGTTTTTAAAAGCACTTTTAATTTTTTTTTTTTACTCTTTTTGGTTTTTCCATGGCGTCCTGGTCCTCCTGGCTAAAGTAAAGTAAAATAAAGAGCAAAGCAATGTAACAAGCTCTCTGATTGGTCAAATACACGCGCATCCACATGTAGCCAACAACAACGCTAGCTTTAGTGACTTTTGACTATTTTCTAAAAAACCCACCGGCGACAAATCTAGCGACATTTTGGGGGACCCTTAACGACTTTAAATTGTTCATTTAATAAAAGCATTTAGTAATCTGTTTATTATATGGGGCTTTTAAAAAAAATATTTTAATAACTATTTAGTAAACCATTAATTAAATGGTCTTTTAAGAACTATTTTAATAAAAGCATTTAGTAATCCGTTTATTAAATGATCTTTTAAAAACTACTTTAATAAAAGCTTTATTCCTTTGCACATGGCGTTCAGAGTCCTCCATAAGGATTTGGTCCAAACCAAGCGGGACAATCTGAATGGCTGTAGTAAACAGTGCAGGTGTGAATGCACCCTTAGTCGCAGGGGAAAATAAAAACATAAAGTGGTCACACTGATGAACAGTTTCACCAAAATGTTATTTATTCAATGAAGTTATACAAGGGCTACAGTGCCTTGACCTGGACTCGGACAGAAATTTTCTAGCTCAGGGTTAAATTCTCTCCACACAACGCCCTTACATGTCTAAATAGTACATAATTTACTAAAAGAACACATAGACCGGAGCAAGGATCCAGACATACACTAAAAAGTAATCATTTGTTTCTTTACTGCCCTTTGTGGTTGGAATTATTAGTAGTCTTATTGTTGAGATGCTTGTCGAATTTAGGATGCAACCCAATTATGAGAAGATGATCATGAGAAGTGCTCAGGGGTTAAGGGAGGGATAGGGGAGGTTGATCCATCACTAAAATCATTTAGAAAACATAATTTTAAAGTCCATATAGTACACAGTGTATCTTTAAATAATGCACTGCTGAATGTAACTCAAAGTGGCATTGAGAAAGCTGCACATTAAGAACTCGACTGTTCTTTTTGTAATGCTATCCAATGGAATATTATTTTACAAATGCATTATTTTGACAGCTGCCCTCTGCTGTGAACACTTCCTAACTTAAATAATCCACACAATGAGAGCTTAAGTGCACATTCAGGCCGAACGCTAAAGTGGCACACAGATGCACAAGTGTTTGGAGACGTCCCAACTCTGCGGTTTTCGCAAAGGTGGGGGGGGGGTTGGGGGCCCAGCTCCGAGACACACGATGACAGATCTGCTGCACTGCTAATGTGCACTTATCAGACAATTGGGGAGCTTTGTTGCTTTGATGATTTATGTTTAAAAATCCCCAGCATACACCATCGTTCACCACCAACACCCCAGCCCCTCAGCTAAGTCAGACCCCCTGTTATCTCACCTTTCCACTCAATCCCATTCACATACAATAACAGTGGGGTTATCGCTGTGAGGAACAACTATTTTCCTTCAGATTATGATGTATATTTATGAATGTTTACCAGATTTACTTTTAATGTAAGACAGCGGAGGAAAATAGTCGTCAAGCTACAAAGATAACTTTAATCAGAATGGCATGCACTGTTCTGCTATTTCTGTGTATTTGGCCATTTTAATGCAGTTTCTTCTCTTCTTATCTGTCTCCTCATCCGTCTATCTCTCTGAATCAACTTACAGTTAATTAAAGTCATAGCGGTTCGTCTGCTACAATATAATGTCAAAAGGGCATCAACACAACGGGGTGGTGGGTGTCGGGTGGGGGGGTTACTTTACTATGTTCTCTCTAATTCTTTATGGAAGAAAGGTCTATATACACATTCAGCATTTATTTTTATGCTGCTATCAGATAATATCTTTTATGTGTAAGGAGAATTCATGTTTTGTATTACATTTTCAATCATCCAGTCAAAGTCCTGAAAAAAGAATAAAGAATGCAACTAAAAGTTTGAAAAATTAGGTGTTGTATAACAGACACAAACTTTCCCAAAACAATGACACACTGTCTTTCTATTTTTATTTGCTGTGCCAGTTCTGGTGAAAAGCATATGGTATAACATGACTAAGATCTACTTCCAAATTGATTTTGGCTTATGAAAAAAATAATAAAGACATTCATAAAACTTTTGTAATTGCCTGACCTAGAAGTTGGAAATGGAGTATTTCTTTATCAACTCTTATTTCACCTTGACTAACTATTCATGAGCTATTGAGATAATGAATGTGCAAAAACATTTAGATAACACTTTCTAGGACATAATAAAACAGATACTATTAAAAGCAATGTAATAAAAATTATGCTGCATGACAGAAATTAACACAAAAAACTGACTGTCCCGTGTTCAAAAATAAAGATGTCCCCACTGACCAGGCAGAGCTGATTACTAACCTACCTCTCTCTAAAGTAAAACTAGCCTTTACTGAGTACAAATGTTTCCCCTTTTATGTTTTCTTCTCCTCCCTCGGCACTCGTCTCACTTTGCACCCGGGGTCAGAGGTCGTCCCCATCTGATCACATGTCGCGGCGGATTAGGATCACTGCTTTTGTGCCGTGTCATCTCCCATTATGCATCTGACTCATCTCCCAGTTCAGGGGGTCACTCTGATTTGATTGGATGACAGAAATGATATAATTTGTGTTTAACCCTGGGCTGCATGAGCTCTGAGTGGCGTACTAATGCGTTTTGCGAAGACGGGGCAGGCCCTCTCCACCAGCCGCTAATTTGAAGTGGCACACCGCAGAGTTGAAGGAGAGCCAGAGCAATTGCACAACATGTCGGGGTTATGAGGAAGGCTTCATCAAATAATAAACACGGCTTCTCCATGCTACTGTTTCTCCTGCTGCACACTGTTAGTAATGTGTGACAGTTGGATCTTGTTGGAAAGTACATATCACAAAACCAGCAGACAAGCTGGACTCGGTTGGATCAGCTCTTCACAGATGCATTTAGTTTTTGAGTGTTTTTTTACTTTTGCACTTAACAGTATACTGAATTATTTTTCTGTATTCTGCACACTGGTTGAAGGTCTCCTCTTATGCTAAATCAACTTTTTTGACCATGTTGTTCGCACTTCAAAAACAAACCTGGATGAGTGTTTTCTTTCATGAATGCATGTTTGAGAAATCATGTTTGCTGAGACAGCCCCAGTCTTAAGAACTGAGAACGCTCGGGTCTACATAGACACATGAAGACAGGAAGTGCTCCTGCATGTTTCTAAAGCCCATATATGGACATCAAAGTTCTTCTGATCATTTCAGTGCTTAAATTGCTCTCTCTACAAAGAAGTAAGCTAATTTAACTATCTCCTAGCGTCATGTTGCTAATAGGCGTGGTAGTTAGCCATTTTATGCTCTATCCATTTCCTACCGGGGCTGTTGAAATTCTACCAACAAGTAAGTACATTTTTATTTCTTTTTAAACATACCTTTAATTTTGTATTTCACATTATCTAAAAGTATCTTCAGTTCAGTAGCAAAGCATGCTGGAGTCGCATTTGGATGTTTATAGTTTTGATATAAGTTTGAGGACAGTAGTAGTAGTAGAGGTAGTGGCTGGAGTAGAAGTTTTTGCAGTGAAATTGAAAGAAAAAGGCAAAAATACTTAAGCAAACTTTCTTTTAAACTTTAACTAAAGAAATAATTTTGTTGATTAATTTTATGTAATATTACTTGTACCTGTACCATAGTGCAGATGTGGAATACTTCTTCTACCTCTGCTCATGAAGTAAAGTCTGTCCTATTTTAAATTAAAGATTCTGATCCAGCCAAATTTCCACTGAAGAAATTTTTGTCAACAAAGAGATACTTGACCTACTGGCAAATGATCAGGTCTTGTCTTTGCTTTGTGTACCTGCACCAAGAAAGCTACTATTTTGACAAGATAATAAAATTATTGTGTACAATTATGAATCAGTGGCAGGGGTCAATAAACAATACAATTCAGTCAACTATACATTTTAGTTTCTACCACTTAAAATCCTTTTCTATCAATTTGATTCACTTAAATGGCACTAAACAACTCATCTTGTTTAACTGTGATTTTCTGAGATGTTTCCTAGTGTAAAAACACTAATAAACTAAAAGAGGAGAGCTGTCAGCACAAGCAGTTCCATTGTAGCAGGACTACAAAAACAAATTTAAATGGCTCCCGAGTGATTTCTGTGACTTTAAAGCACAATCGCACAAAGGAAAACTAAACTAAATAGAATCTAATAGGGACAAAGAAACACAGAGAAACACAGAGGTAATAAGGAAACCACTAGTAAAAGCAGGTGGTTGTAATAATGTGCAGATGCCATTGAGTGTCAGTGAAAACTCAAACACGATGCTCTTTGAAAACAAACCACAGGCACATGACACCGCTCATGTTTCCCTATAGTCATCTAGAGCGATTGTGATGGTGATGCTGGGAGGACCGGGCAGAAAGATGAGAAGGAAGGCAGCCATAGAAGAAGAAGAGGCAAATGAGGAGCCTAATCAAACTTATTGGCTGACAGGGTGAATGTAGAGTAACCACATTACATTGGCATGCAGTGTTATCTACACAGTCTCCTCTGTCTCCTCTTGTTGCATACAGACATGTGTTTAGGAGATTTGGAAAGTAACGTAAAAGGAAGCTCATGATCACTGTAACCCGGACCAGAGGGTACTAAACCAACACGAGACTGCGATTTGGAAGGAGCATATATTTAACTACTTTCCCCATTACATTCTGCCAGTGTGTCCTTAAGCAAAACATACTGTATCACTAGGGTTGCACCTATACCAGTATTGAGAATCAGTACCGACACCATGTGCATGTACTTGTATTCATATATGTGGGCAGATCAGTTGAGCAGCGAGAAGCAATGTGTGGAAGAATTTCAAAGTGAAGTATGGAGAGAAAAGCTTTGCTCAGCTTTGTGGCCAGACGTCCCAAATCATATGTGACAGTCCTAAAATTCAAGCAGTTGTCCCAAATGTTGTCCTAATTGGCCTGAAAATGATGCCAGCATGGGGCCTGAAGCAGTTGTTTTCTGATAAAACATAAGGTTGCTAATTGTGAGCTGCTGTAGGTCCTGGCGAATCTCCATTAGTTATCCTTAGATGCTTATTCTGTTTTTTAAAATTAGCAACTGATTGTGGAGAATCTAATCTAAGATGACAAAAAGATGATTCAGTATGGGATGAATCAGATAGGTACAGTAAGAACTCAAATCAAGTACTCAGTATTTGCAAGTATTCAGATGGAAGTACTTGTATTGGTTTGATAAAATGTTATATTGGTGCGTCCTTACACCCACCCACCCACTTGTATGAGTGTGACAGAGTGTGAGTAGGTGAATGGTGCCTTGATGTAAAGTGCTTTGAATGCCCATGAAGGTAAAGAAGCATTAAAGCATTATATAAAAGCAGCAATACTAAACAATAAAACTACAGTATGATCACCCTCCTTTGGACATTAACTTATCTAATCTTGGCTTTGTTAATAGACAATTACTTACATATAAATTAAGAAGCAAAATAATATTAATTTAATGATGTGTCAAACATTCATAACTTTGCGTGGAAGCACAGACAAGCTTCTATTCCAGCAGTACATGGCTTGTCCTTGTTAGACATACCACAGCAGTGATCTTGAGAATTGAATCAGTTGTCAGTCAAGAATCAAGATGAGACCTTAAAAATAACACTGCTGCGTTTAACACTTTCTCCAACCATCAATACGTACAAACAACTGCATTCAGTCAACTTCTTTTTTAATTCAACGTCTCCCTCTCTCTCTCCGCTCACTGTCATTATTATTAACATGTGTACAATGGTGCCACTGTCTGAACGACAAAACTAATTATTGTTATAAGAACAAGTGAAGATGGACAAAAACACAGCACAATAACAGTTTGGTGGATCTGTGCAAGTGAGTGCAGTCTGACAATGATGACGGTAACAAAAGGAGCGCTGATGGAGCAGTCAGCCAAACAAACGTGCATTATTCCAGAGGATTGTTAGGATCCTGTCACCCACAAATAACACTGCTTTACATAAGAAGAATAAGCTGCAAAGTGTAGTGTGGAAGTGTTACTGTTTGTATATAATCTATGTGACAATGCATGCGTTACCTCCAAAGCCATAACAGCTCGTATAGGTACCACTGTCACTTTACAAATAGTCTGTTTTTGGCGTGAGCACCCCCCACCCCCACCCCCCCCAGTGTATACGGAGTCAATGAGCGTGTGTATTGGAGACTGGCACAGCTGGCAGGAGCCGAGCAGGAACATCTGGACACTTGTACGCTCAGTGCCATTGTATTAAGAGGTTGGTGGGGAGTGGAGGAGACAGCTCTTCACTCTCAATGAAACACACTGTCTCCTGCCTGGAATGTTTAGTTAGTGCACTGCTCCTCACTGATTAAAGAGGGCGCTGTTCACCCTGGATTGTGTTTAGATTGCAGGTGGGTGATTAGCAGAGTAAAATGAAAGGTGCATTAACCCAAAATGTACTTTATCTGATAACACTAGTAAACTAAAAGAGGAGAGTTATCAGCATCCGCAGTTGTATTGTAGCAGGAGTAGAAAAACTCATTTAAATGGCTCCCGAGTGATTCACTGTCTTTAAAGCACAACAGCACAAAGCAAAAACAAGCAAAATAGAATCTAATAGGGACAAAACACAGATAAACACAATCAAAGGAATAAGGAGTCACTAGTATAGCAGCTGGTGGTAGTACTAATACACTTCTGAATGTCAGTGAAACACTTGTTCTTTGAAAACCATGTCCTTATCTGTCCTTTCAAACAACAACATAGCTGTTTGTTGCTATTTTTTACTACAGTACAACTGGACCAAATGGCCTCAGCATAATACATGAAATCAAGTTAGCTTTAGACCATGCCACCCCACAATTACCTTTGCTCTTTTAAAGGAGATACTATATGCTAAATCAACTTTTTTGAGCTCTCTACTCTGTAATTATGTTCCCTCATCAAAAACATACCTGGAGTTGTATTTAGTTTCATTCATGCCTGTTTGAGAAATCCTGTAGTCTCTGGCGCTGAGTTCTGAGGCCTCAGAACGCTCGGTTCCACAAACCTCCACCTCTCCCATGAACCTAAGCCCACTCCAGGAAGCACTGACCAATCAGGAAGTCCTCTACATCCACATCTGCTCTCATTAATGCATCTAAAAACAGTGTACAGCTCATAAAAAAGTTTAAGGAGCTATTTTTCACTGTTTTCTGTTCAAAAGACCATAACAGAGCTGTACTCCGCTGCCTTCTGCTGGTCTCTTCACCTGTTTCTTCATGGTGGTAGTAAAGCAATTATTGGAAACCTTTTCTTTTAGTAGCATAACGTTTTTAAAGGTTGTTAAAAGTGCAGTGCTGTTCTAGAGGTGACCAATATTTGTTTTGAAAGATACATAAATGAATAATACTGCGACAAGCTGGCCCCTGTCCAGGGTGTACCCCGCCTACGGCCCAAAGTTACTGGGATAGGCTCCAGTCACCCGCGACCCCTAACAGGAATAAGCGGTAGAAAATGAATGAATGAATGAATGAATGAATAATATATCCCTTTTAAACATATATATTCTTGCTTTGACAATATATCTTAGTGTGTCTCTTTACTTACGTTTTCTCTATTTATGTTCTTTTCTGTGCTTTTCTTTTCTATATGACCAAATGAAGAAAGTGCTGAAATATCCCATTTTTCTGTTAGCGGTGTTAGCCAATAATTCAGTATATAGAAATTGTGGCTTAGACATCAAGTTACACAAGTTTAAGAGCATAAATTGCTATACCACAAGGGAAGTTAGACATTGTGAAAGAATAATAATAACTGTACATAATAATTGTAAACAATGCAGTAAATTGTAATATGCAGAATGTGGGGAACAGCAGGTTTGAAACACACACAAAAAATTGTCTACAGTGTACCAAAATATCAATTTTATTTTAGAAGACAGTCATTTTAATGCTTTCATTAAAAAAAATGTTAGTTTTTTCCATTTATCTTTGAGATTCAAGTGTACTGTAGTCCTTCCTCAAGGCCAAGTGCATGAATACAAGCTTTCAATGTTGGTTTGTGAAATCAACTGCTGTTTCTGATGGTTTCACACTGAACCACATTTTATATGAACAAGGCTATTTATAGGAGTTCATATAAGAACAATCCTGGTTGAAAAGAGGAAGTGAATTCATCTTAAAGCTATTTCCTGAGACCGCCTACTATTATAATGTTTTATTGTTTTGTCTGACTGTGAGCTTCCAGCTAACAAATAAATATAATACAAGAGCTCATGGCCCTGGGCTTTGCCACAATATATTTTTTACTCAAAGCTTCTGTGAGCTGCTTAATCAGTTTAATATGAAAAACGATATCAGCCCTTTTCAACTTTCTCTTTGCTATGGAAATAAGTCAGTGTGGATCGATGTCTGCTCCAGGCTCTTCCATACCATAAAGATAGTACATCAATAATTAAGTAAGTATTTTTGCTAATGAATCTTGGCTTAATGTAACACTTTTCCTCTAATATCCTACAGCCTTTTTCATTGTGGTGAGCTCAGTTTTGGAGAGAGAGAAGGCTAACAATTGAGCATAAAAAATGTACCTATTAATTTGTTTCCTACAGGTAAATCTGTTGCGGCGAATCCATTCTTCAACAAAATAATCCTTTCCTTTCAGCTTTTCCCTTCTGTGTCACTTAAGCATCATCAATCATCTTCCTCCTAGCATGCAGTGATTTGCGTATTAATTTGGACTTTTATGCAAGATGCCCTTCCTGACCCAACCCTCTCCATTTTTCTTGGCTTGAGGCTAGCTGAGTTTCCTATACAGAAACAATGGCAGTATGTACATTAGATAATAAATCTGATGACCTTTACCACATTCCCAATAGTGGTGCTTAATTAAAGGTGCAGTGGGTAGTTTTTAGATTGGGGGGCCCCCAGAGCTGGCGAGTCACTAAAAGGTACTGGGCATTCACAGTACAGGCTCCGTCTCTCTGAAACACACATAATAACTAAACTAAACAGTCCAGGACATCACCTATCTTCAGACCCTCCTTCTCAGTAAGACAAAAATCCTAAAAAAGCCAGCTGTGGGGGAAAAAAGAAGTCTTATGGAAAACAGCACTGAAGAGGAGACCCACTCCCAGGATGGAGAGGCTATAAATGTGTCTAGGACTGTTAAATGAGGTATTTTGAGGTAAATTTACACTATATTCACATTACTTTGTTCAACTCCTATAATATATATTTTTATTTACTGCGTCTTTAGGCATAAATAAAATAAAATAATGTGACAATAAATTAGCTCTAAAGTGAATTTGGTCTAGAACCCCTTCCATTCAAGTTGTTCCACTGAAACAAAACCTTTCAAACTAATCATAGGTGTTTATCTCAAATGGAATGGGCTTTCTATGAAGCCTATTTCTCTTATTGGTTGATTGGTTTTCAAATTGTATCAGTCTGGAGGCCATTATTATTTATTCTACATATATGTCAATGCTATTTGTGATAAGTTTATGTCTACGCAATTGCATCCAGAGCTCTTCTAGAAACTGACAAGAACCATACAAATTGTTTGTATAGATGAAGAAAAAATGAGGATGGCTGGTCAGGCTAATTTAATTTTCCCAATTTTTCTAATAATACTGGGTTAATAGAGCCAGCAATGGCAAAAATATAGTCACAAGACATGTGGGAGTGAAAAGCTAAATTAACACCATTTAACATCTTCTATAATCCTGGAACATGTGATCTAGCCTACTCCAATGGTGTGAGAGGCCTACACAAACACATTAAGGTATGCCATTAGTTTTCTTGTCGTCACCTGGGGCAACTGCCGATGGATAGTTCTGCAAAGCAAGGCCCTTAGACAAATATACAAGACTGTGTTCGTGTGTGGTGCCATGTCAGATGAGTATTTCAAACAGAGGGCCTTTTAATGGGGCAAGAGGGGGCTGAGGAGTGTGAGGTCCAAATGACTGTAAAAAAAGGCCACAGGGAGAGAGCTTTCCATCTTTGCGCTGCCACAACAAATATGCCTGCACATCTTTTTGCTTTGTCTCCGCGCCCTGCTTCGTCAGCGAACGGCTATAGAAATATTTTGGCAGGCTGCGCTTTGTTTTCATTTTCACAAAAGATGTAGAGAGGCAGTGAGAGTGAGAGAGTGAGTGTTAGAGGGGGGAGGGGTGAAGGAGAAAGAGGTGGTAAAGGTAAAGAGATGGAGTCAGAAGGACCATTTTGTCTGTCTATAAGGACACAAAATATAATTGTTCTATTTAAACAACAACAAAATAAATATTTTACACTGGGCTTTACATCATGCATGTTCGTGGAAAGCCATTGTAGGAAGTGCATGGTGGCAGAGTAGCTAGCAATTCACCTTCCCAGTAAGGAAATTGTGGGTTCAATGCTGAGTGGCGTCTGCATGTCCTCCCTGTGTTACTGTGGGCTGTCTCCGACTACATGCATGTATTAGGAGAATAGGTGAATATAAATTTCCCAGAGTAAATGAATGGGAGAATGAATCTCTCTGTCAGTGTATGTGACAAACTGGCCATTGTACAGAGTGTAAACTGCCTAAGGCCCACAGTTGTAACCCCCTCCCCGGCACCCATTTAGGGCTTTTCAAATTTATTTTTTGCTCTCATTTTGGCATTTCTAGTGCTAGGGAGATGATATTTGACAAATATGTTCATTAGTCACAACTGAAAAAAAAAAAAGAAATTTCTACTGCTTGGGCAAAAAACTCCCACGCTTCCTCTTAAAGCCCTTTTTGGTCCCATTGACTTACATTAAAATCACTTATTTTCACTCTGCTGCCACTGCAATAGAAAAATGTTAAATCATGTTAAGTCTTCTCTAACCCAGTCAGAGGCAAAAAAATACATAAAAAAAAAAAAAAAAGCTAATAATAAAAAATCACCTCTAGAGCCATTTTCTCACTGCATTGGAAAAATAATTCCCTTATATTTCCCATTATTTAACATTGACTGTAGGTCAGCCCTTTTTGGGCTTTAGGAGGAACAATATGATTTTCTGTGCTTTTTTTTTTTTTTTTTTTTTTTTTTTGTAATGGAACAAAAAGTAAAAATGTATAAACATCAGTATTAGGACTAATCAGTGAATCTTTAAATAGTAAATATTTAATGTTTTATTTACAAATATGTGGGAATTAGGTTAACAAACTGGTATTTAGAGGGTTAAAAATATAAAAATGAATTTACTTTTGCTATGTGTGATGAGGACAGAGGTTAATGATCAAAAAAAGTTTTTTTCTTCATGTTTTATATTTTTAAGGGTGTTCTCACACCAGGAAAGTCCGTTGGTGCGCTTTTTTGGTCTGGATTGAGTCCAGACTTTTTTTTTTTTTTTTTTGGATTGGTTTGGATTATATTCTCATTGCAGCTTTTGCAAGTGGACAAAAATGTGTAAACAGAAGCATGTGTGTGACGATTGCTGCACCCATTGGCCAGAAATGACGTGGGTGAGGCAACGCAAAGACACGGAACCTGAGGAAAACAATCATGTAGGACTTGCATGCTGCACTTGAAATAAAGCCTGTTAAATTGTGAAAAAAAGTTGTCAATATTACACTGGAAGTTCATCTTGATGTTACAATATGTACCAGATAGGAAACATGTAAAAAAGGTCAAGAACTGCAGAGACTGAAATCTAATGTTGTCTATAAACTGTCTGGGCAGTGTTAGCATAGGCAGTGGACATGAATGACAGTTGGGAAAGAATAAGTATGAAAACACAAGTACCAAGGTACAAATGGAAATTTGGTTGAAAAGAAGCCTACCATTTTGGCCCCAAACTCTAATCTAAACAGCAGGAGGAAGCTGTAAATCAGGCTAATGCTAACGTCTATAATTCAGACCAGCAGGACTGGGGCGCTGCCTGGTACACCCCAAACGGCGGGAGTTTACAAAACGCTGCCCATGAGCCTTTAATCAGTGCGCCGATCCACAGATACTGTCTCCCCAAATCAGCACGCTTCCTGTCAGTCACACATGACCGACCTGGACCAATCAGATGACAAGGACTTTCCCAGACAGATCGGCTGGCCTTTGGGCTGCTGCCAAACACGGGAATTACTCATGTAAACTGGAAAGGTGGAATGGGCCTTTAATCCAGAACACGGCCAGACGAGGTGATAGATTTGTCAAAGGCTGGACATAAAGGACTATGGGATCATGTTCTACAGCAGCTCATCAGAAACATATGGCTGAGAGATGAGTGATACTAGAAATCCCAATAGAGGGACTATTTAGAGTAGTTTGAATTGTATTAATTAATAGTGTGTGATATATCTTCTAGACAATAATATCAAAATTGTTGTCCTAACTATATGCAAAATCCCATTATCACGTATTCTTGTAGTGGCATTTATTTAGCCCCATGATTTCAGCAAAGTTTTCAAGTCAAGCGCAGGACATTCCATGCAGTATTTAGCCCCAGAGTACATGGAACAAAATACCTAAAACCTCACAAGTGTGTTTATTTACTCTAACGCTTCGTGCTGCTACGTGTCAAAGCGAAAGTAAAGTGAATGCACGTCCTCATGTTGTCAAAGATAGACTTCACAGCGCTATCAGAATTACATGCGTTCCTATCTTCATCCAAAACTTCATCCTAAGCCTTGAATGAGTCTCAGAGTCTTTCTGTCTATCAAGAGAGCGACTGGCGGACGCAGCACGAGTCACAGCGCTGCTCACTAATTACATCAGCTGATTCCTCGATCACGTATCCAAACAAACACATCCAGGCACATTTTGACTGTGTGGCGTGGGAGAGTGTTAATACAACAAGCTTAGTCTTCGGTAGCCTATTCTTCTGTATATAACAGGGGTCTCCAACCTTTATTCATTCAGGGCCGCACACTAAATCATTCACATTCTTACCTTACCAATTAAGTTGCTAAATGTTACTTTAGTGTTTTTATTAGTACAACTTATTTCCAACTTTTTATTGCCTTGGTTATAACTTTTAAAGATGTGTTGCTGTCGTCAAATAAAAAAAAAAAAAAACTTTTTCATGCAAACAATCTTAATTGGTAAAATGTTTTTTTGAGATTTGCAGATCAGCACATTCTGTTGTAATTTACCTTTTACGCAACCTTTTGTACTTGTTACAACATCATATATTAATATTTCCTGGCACATTATATAGATACCAACTGTGTGAGTGGGCAGCAAGTACATCAAACCAGAGTTTATGAGGTTTAGCCACTCGTAAAAGTACATGTTCAGAACTGCCTTTAAACACTTCGACATGTAAAACTCTGTCATTACCAGTAGAAGTTTTTTATACCTGCGTTTCACTCAAAGTGGAAGGAGGGCAATGCATTAATGTAAAAGTGAGTGCAAAATGCAAATATAGACCACTTTATCATCGTGTATTTGAACAAACCCTTTCAACTCTGCAATCCATAACATTTCAGCTTTAATGCTACAGAAATGGCCACAGCTCGACGTTGATCCTCTGAATACTTCTCTAGTTGGTGCTGGTACTGGCTCTGCTAAACACACACACACACACACACACACACTGTGCATGCTAAAACCACATGCAGCGTCTTGGCAGCAACGACGCTACAGCGCAGAGCGGCAGCCAATCAATAAAACCTTGTTACGCTAATTGCAAGATCATAATCTCCATTCCTACTTCTGCTGAATATCCAAACAGTCACTCCATTAGCCGAATTATTCCCCTGTGCAGTTTCAACATCTTTCTTTCTCTCCGCACCACTTCAATTCCCTCCGTTTTTTTTTTTTTTTTTTTGACGTGTTTCTCTCAAACAGCAGTTCTGCTAAATGAATTCATAAGTCAGGGAGTGAGACTTCAGAGCAAAGCATTGTCAAGGTAAAGTGCTGATGAAGTATACTGTTTCTTCCATTTGCCGCAATGCTATAAGAAGCCCTCTCCATAGTGCTATCTTTGATCACATCGAAGTCTGCTTTTCAGTATTAGAGTGAGAAACTCCACGTATAGGTGAGCCTTGTAATGCAAAAAGATGGTATGGTACTTTTTTTAGCTAGGGTTGTACAGCATTAGACACAGCACACAATATGCCATTGGCTTTCAAACTTCTTACACAGTACCGCCAGAAAATATTTGGCTTCCAAAACAACTAAAATGAGCCTAAATTAGGACTAACCCTGGTCTAAACCAAAGAGTAAAAGAGATATTAATCCAAAAAATGCATCATTAAACTAGGACTACAACAGAGCTAAGCCAGGACAAAAGAAGAACCGCCTAGAACAGCCAGGAATTCATTTTGACCTCAGACTAGCTTTACAATTGCAATCACAAAACCTTGTAACCTTCAACTGTTGTAGGCAAAACCACTCTTATTTTCTCTGTCTTTTAATCCAGAATCTCCACAAGACATGAGATGATATATAATACACTTTTAGGTCAAAGTCATGGACCGTGAGACATATGGTTTTTATACAAAGTTACATTCATTTCAATGAGCAAGAGAGGTCAAAATGACCTCTCAGCTGTTCTAGCGTTAACAATGAGGAAACCAGGGCTAAACCCTCACTCACCTAGGTTTATACCAGGACTAAACCAGAACTTAACTGTGTCTCAACCAGGACTAAATCAGGACTACATCAGGTCTAAACCAGAAGCAAATCAGGACTCAACCAGGTTCAAACCAGGATTAAACCTGGCCATGCAGAAGACTACACATCACTACTGATCAAACTAAATCAGAGCATAAACTGCATAAGACTCCTGAGAACCAACAGTAAAGGTCTGCATACCAGTGGTACCCGTACCATAGTTTGAAAAACACTGCACTATGCAGTAACAACCGTATTTTGAATATTGACTTTTGTTAACAGTAAGTTCAGTTAAAGTAGAAAATCAAGTCCCTGTTTTTAGTCAAAACCTGGTTAAAATGAAAACTAAACAAAGACTAAACCAGGACTAAAGACAAGACTAAACTGCGGCTAAATTAGGTCTTGTAATTTTTTATTTTTTTTTTGGTCACAATGTATTTTCATTGTAGGCTCTGAAAGGACAGTGATTCTAACAATGTAAATAGCAGTCAGATGGAGAACCATGATATCATTGCAATACATTTAGTTTCTTGTGAGACCAATATTGCAACAAAATATGTGCAGTATATTGTGTAGACACATTTTTTGCTCTAACTTCTACCAAAAATTGCATGTCTGGTTTGCCTTTTTCAGCCACATCAAATCTCCCCAAAATATGCCAAAACATGCATCTTTTGCCCCAGCCATGGTCAGTGGCCACAGGGGCAGACTAAGAGCTTGTTGATGCCAAGATCAGGGTCGGTGAACTTGCCATCGAATCAGTAACACTTTGTCAGTCCGCTTCAGGAGAGGAGAGGGAGAAGGAGAGAGAGTACCGGACTGGAGAGGAGTAAGTCAGCTCTGAATGCGATCTCATGGGAACATCGATATGACAATGGCACTAACACTGTTTCCTAGTGACTCATCATAAGATTATGTGAACTTCTCTGTGTTTTGGGTGAGATTTAAGTGGAATAAATGTACAAACCCAATGCCATAAAGGTGGGACACTGTGAAAATTGTAAATAAAAACTAACTCTCATAAAAAAACAAAAAACAAATTCTAATAATTACAATAGAATATGAACAATATATTTAATATTGGCCCATTCCTTTCTGGAGTCACCACAGCAAATAATCTGCCTCTTGTGTTGCTTTGTCTTAGCTTCTTTGAGATGTGTTGCTTCCATCAAATTGATCAAAATGAGCTTTTATGTTTCATAAAATGGTAAAATGCCTCAGCTTCAACTCCTGATATATTGTTTATGTTCTACTGTGAATAAAGTAATTTTTTAGGAACATTTTTAGGAATTGGGTTTGTAAAATGAATGTACATCACCACGTATATAGGTGAGCCACAATAAATAGAGCAATTACATAGAGAAATGTTGGTAAAAGACAGCGCAGCACTAAGGAACAGACTTCGGTGCAGTTTTGGAGGTGGAATCGCTGACCCAAATGCATTTAAATGTAACGGGGGGTGAGTGGGGGGAGTGAGGGAGTCAGAGAGAAAGAGAAATAAAATAAGATATTAAAACAGCAGCATAGAAATGTGAGCTTTAGGCGAAGTGATTTGTTTTTGTCCAAACTGCAATAAAGTGGGAACAGAAGTGCTATTGTAAAGTGTACAGCAGCAAAATAAAAATAGTTAATAAAAATTATCCCTGCAGCCATCACACTTCTCTGCAACTTTCACTAGAAGTCTGTTTTATCTCTGCACTCGCACACAGTCAGAACATAAACACAGTCAGTGTCTCTCTATTGAAACACCATATCCTGAGAAAACACAAAATGAATGTAGCTAGTTTTAAAAAGCATCATTGTTCAAAGAGTTTTTGCAAACTGAACATTCTATCAGACTTTTTGTAGAAATGTTTGTAGATTTGTACAGTGCAAACTGAATGATGGCTCATCTTCAACGCTGAACATACTGAACCAAAAAACAAATGAATTGCATATGCTTACATAAAATAAAACAGAACAGAAGAACACTTTTTCAAAAGGCTTGAACTGTGAACTGGACCGTGAACTGTTTCCAGCCCTAAAGTGACCTGCATGCACACAAAAAAAGACCTGTAGGAGCATGGGTTGGTGGGACTGTGATGTGAGAGGCTTCACTGACAGTTTATCCATACATTGAGGATATTGTGGAAGATGATTGAATACATCTGTCAGCAACACTCCTCAATCATAATTTCCAAATATTTCTAATTTTATTTCTCTTCTTCTCTTTCTCCTCAGTGCAGTTATGATACAACCCCACATGTTTAGCTTCAACAGGATTGTCATAAATAATACAAATTAGTTTTAAAACTTCTTTTTTTTTACTGATCAGCTCCATCAATGTTGTCTGCCGCTTGTTATCATTTGATCTGGCCAGTTCCCGCCTCTTCCAGTGCGGAATTGGGCTGTCTTTTGCATTTCAATGACATAAAAGTCAAATTAAATGCGACTTTGCTGTTCAGACTGCAGTTACATTGTAAAAGATCCGATTTGTATCTGATTTAGGAGCACATGCGAAAGTGGCCTGGGTCACATTTGAAAAAACCTGATTTGTGCTGTTCACACTCACACAAAAAATCTGATACGAGTCACATATGGGCAAAAAAGTCAGATTTAGGCCACTTTCATCTGCAGTGTAAACATAGACTTAATGTTCACAGGGGAACAGGGCTGACCCCCTAAACCAGACATGCTCAAAGTGTCTGGGTGCCAGTAGTGAGATTTAAAAAAAAAAACCTCATAATTATCTTGGAGCTGGAATTTTTTAAGAAAAATGTACAGTATTTGACTGTAAGTGGTATGTTACTATAGATTGCAATTAAAACAATACTAATTAAACTCTCATTTGTCCTAAAGTTTTGTGTTTGTTGAATTAATATTCTCAAGTTATTCTCTCTTTGAGAAAATGTTTAAACACCCCCGTTTAAAACCTCTGTACAAGAAGTTCTGCTCATCTGTAGAAACACTGTGATAGTTGAGCTGTTGTTTGGTCCTTCAAAAATTAGCATAATGTACATTATACATTCCTAAAGATGAGGGAATTACAAACTTAAGTGCAACAGTATACTAGTCCAGACTGCTGTGAAGTTATTTTTCCTTGTGTACATTTGTTGTCAGAGTGCGTCCAACCCCGGCGGCCCTGCCTGATTCGAGCTGTCAGTGGAAAGGAGAGGCTAAAGTTGGCCAAGCGAAGAACAGAGCAAGGCACATGTCAAATATGAGGATCGTGAGTAAACAAAGTACAACACAGGCAAAGCAAAATCCGTCCCATCACCATCTTTCACGCTACTTCTCCCTCTCCCTTTCCCCTCATCCCTTCTTCCTTGCTTTCTCGATTCCTCGTTCTCTGCCACATTTGCTATGCTTTATCTGCCTTGCGGTAATTCAGAAAAAAAAAACGCACAGCAGACATCAGCACAACTTGTAATCAGTCAATCAGCGCTGCAGTAAAAGTACACTTAGTCAATGGAAATGGCAGATAAAAGCATGTGTGGTTGAGATTTCGCAGACAGCCACGTATCTGCTTGAGAGTCGTGTCAGATCACAGCGCAGGCTTTACTGAAAATCTCTTCTCTCCAAAAGACATATGTGTTGTCAGTGTTCATTAAATACAGAAAGCTGCGTAAATCATGAACTATAGAAGCAACATAGGCATGGTGCTACAGTCTGGGCTCGGCGCCACCCTTCGACAAACTAGAACGCATTAGGAAATTAAGCAACAGAAAGTACAGTAGTCTTGGGGTCGGCTCTAATAATCGCAATAGACAGGGACAAATTCCCTTTCTCCCCCGTGCATGTCAGATGGGCTTATTCCCAAACTCTACAAAATCCCCCTGTCCAAACATAACCATATGGTCCTCCAGTTGTTCGGGACCAGCTGTGCTACAGTGGATCCTGCCTGGTTTGCCATGAGTAGTGTATAAAAGGGAAAGAGAGAGAAAGAGAGAGAGAGAGAGGAAAAGAGAGAGAGCGCGCCCACTCCCCATCCATGCAACTTAAGGAAACCTTTGCAAAGAGGCCTGACAGAAAAGGGCGATTTCTGCTTGGCTTTTACCAAGTTGAAAATGATGCAGTCCCGGGATGATTGCTTCGAATGGAATAAAGTCATTTTGAGTTTTTTGGAGAAGGCAGAGTTTACTTAATGGTTGACACTACAGCCTTTTATATAAAAATGCCTCACTTCCATCTGTCTAGTTTTTTTATGCTTTTCCTTTATGTGCATGTGAGTTCTACTTTTTTTGTCTTTTTTTTTTTTAAATCTGAGGTGAAGTAACAACAGCGCATAATGCATTTTTACTGCATGTTGTGCTCCAGTGCCAAAACAAATTAAAGTGCAGTGGGTTGCATACAGTTGGAGTAAAAGTGGATTTTCTCAGAGTGGCCAGACATTCATCAAAATCATACAGCAATACAGCATTTCATAAATAATGGAAATATATGTGATAAAGCAAATTTAAATAGACTTTTGAAGAGGCCTTATAGGGACTCTACTAACAAATATAATGCTACTGGGGAGATACAGACATTAATCTCCTTTTGTTTATTATCATTAGGGGGTCATGGGTAAACTGAGCCCTGGAAAATGGCAGTGGTTGTTCATTTTTCTGTATTATTTGGCTCAGGTGTGTATTTTTTTTAACAAATTTTGATATTCTAAACACAAATCAAACATTACTTTCTTTTTACACTCTATAACCTATATTGTTATGTTTTTACTATTAAGTGACAAAAGTGTCTTTGCCTTTGTGTCTATGTCTGAAGATTTTTTTCTACTTTTTTTTTTTTTTTGCATTAATCTTTTAACCAACTTCTGCTCTAATCATAAATACCAAATACTGAATTATTTTCAGAATATAAACCATTTATTTGCCAATGTATGTGATGGCATCTCATTTTTTTTTTTTTTTTTTGTAAAAACACACAAATAAATACAATGTTAAATTTTCTCAATGCAAAGTGGATTTTTCTAGAGGGGATTTTTATAGTGTTGGGTATGTCAATGATTGGCAGATTATTTGGATGACTTTTTTTGTATTGTCACTCTTTAACAAAAAGTTACATTGTTACTGTTGTGACCAAAACAAAAACAAAAAATAGTAAAAAATAGTATATGTTAAAAGACTTAGTATGTTTTTCGCATAAATTGTTTTTTATGACCAGGACAAAAGTTGATTAAAGACTTATGCAAAAAAATAAACAAATGAATAAATATATATATATATATATATATATATTTTAAATGAAGACACTTTTGTCACTTAACAGTAATAACAAAACCTGTTAAATTCAGAGTAAAGGGGTTAATGTATGCTTTACTGTATAAATCATCAGTAATGTGTTCTGATCATAATCAATACCCTTCTGTAAATATTAGCATTAGCAGCGTCTAGGCTATATCAAGCCAGGCCATACACCGCAATATTATTTTTCTTATCTATACAAATATTTAGTCTAGTTCATTTTCAGCGAGTAGAACAAACACAATAGATACAGATTAAGCTAAGTCTGACCTAATTTAGATAAATATACAAGCTCTCAGAAAACAAGGGGCAGTAACAACTAAAAACATTAGAAAAATCTGCTAAATTTTGCAGAACATAATGCTGACAGCACACTTTTCCCATCAATGAGTATTACAATACAGTAAGTGTTGGATGAGAGATTTCTGCCCACCTGGTTTGGCGGAAGGAACTCGTGGTTGTTTTCATTCATGTACATGTTCTCACCATCAAACTGTTGAGAGAAAGAAAACAACAATTAGTGAAAGACAGGGGGAGCTGAGAACAGACCTTGACTCAGTGGAGGTGCATCAAGTGTGTGGCCTAATGACTGTGAGTCCACACTGATAGAGCTGGATGCTCTGGTGGATGTCAGTAATTACAGTTCATTAGAGACACATATAATTAGGCGGTGTCAGAGTTAGTGTAAGTCACAGCGTTGGCCTCAGTCTTGCCTCCAGCCTCACAGTGCACACACACACACCTAAGTGACTCCGCGGGACTCTCAAGGCAACAGAGACACAGCCGAGAGACAGGAACGTACCGGCGCTAATGATGGTCTAGTTAGTCAAGTTCAACAGGTGTCCACTTTAAGAGCTTCTCACAATTAGAGGAAAATTTCATGGTGTGAATGCTTCCTTTTTCAGCATACATTCACCTGTTTCTTAAGAAATGATAGAGCCAGAAATAAAATAAAAACATTATAGACATCTTACTAGTGGTTTCCAATTGCCACTTTGTCCAGAAAAATACAACTGGACTAAAATTGAGCAATTGAAAAAAAGAAAACACATGGGAATGCTTTTATATGTACAACTACAGAGTTTGGTATCATTTGCTTCCAACTAAACATTTAAAATTTCACAATTCCAACTTACAAAGACACACTGGCAGACAGACAATCATGCCGACATTCAGTCATTCATTCTTTTCATCTTTCTTTGTTTATTCTCAGTAAGAATAATGAGTGGCTGGAGCCTATGCCAGCATCTATGGGCCTTAGACAAGATAACCTGGCAAAAGTCAGATTAATATAACGTTATCAATCTAATGTTAGATCAATCTGGAATGGCTCCTGTTGAAAATGTTTGTAAAGGGGTTGGGACTTTTAGTAGAAAACTTGGAGGTGCCAGCTCTGTAGCTAAACACCAAACCACTACTACAGTAACACAACACAATACAGATATTGTTAGAAGTTTTTTCTGTTTTTGTAAATATAATAGTATAGCAGCATACGTTAAGTTTTTCCGCGTTGCCATATTAATAACAAGTATTGATATAAGTGCTTGTTGCTGTGGGCAAACCTAAAACCCGCCCATTCACTGCAGTATTGCCACACTATTGGCCCGGCCGCAACAGGTTGGGACTCCAGTGAATCAGCAGGGGCATGGCAAGATAGATTTCGTAAGTTTGTGAACTCTGTGTGAACACTGTTAATGGTAATAGATGAGGTACACGATGAACAATGGGCAGGTAGTCACAGGGCTGACATATACACAAACAGACAACAATTCACTCTCACATTCATTCACTTGGGGCAACTTTAGATTCACCAGTTCATAATTTTGGATGGTGGGAGGAAGCCACACCATAGACTCCACTCCGAGAGATTGTAAACATTAGGCCCAAGGATCAAACCCACAACCTTTTTTACAAAAATTGGAAGTAATTACTCATCCTGTTATCCCATTTACGGTTAGGGCTTGTAACATTAGCATTAGCTAACTACTGGTGACAGCAGATAAACAATGTAGTATTCAAGTCTGTTGGAAATGTCTTCAATGAATTATAATGCAGCACAGGCCAGTAGTTTATATATTTACAGCCAATTTTAACCCACAGTGAGATTAATGATGTTTTGTTAATGACAACATGCTCATTTGTGAAAACAGAGAAACCTGTATTAAGTATTATTGTGTAATAAACTGTATCATTTGTCTCTGCATCTGTATAATATCAAATGAAGTTGAGGGGCAGGTAGTTGTCAGAGAGAACACTTTGATTTTTAGGGTCTGCCATTTTACACCACTTGCTACTGTTACCACTAAAATGAGTACTGCAACATGACTTCCGGTTGAAAATGCGGAAATGTGAAAAAGGCCTTAAGGCTGAGAGGCAGAAGTGCTAACCAATCTGCCTCCGTGCACCCCCACACTCATTCACATTCATTATGGCCAATTTAGATTTACAGTCAGTCATGTCTTTGCAATATCCAGAGAGTAGCCTCTCAGTTTGAGGACAATTTCCTTTACTGGATTTTAACTTCAGTCAGATGTAAGATGTTTAGTACAACATGAAATTATCTACAGTTGAACAAATGAACATCCACTAAGATGACAAATAATTGCACATTTTGTAATAGCTTTTGTGGCATAAGTGGTGTTTTCTAGACAATTTTTTTTACAAAGCCAAAATAAATTCACATGGACACAGTAAAGCCCATCTTTACTTACACTGGAGATAATGATCACTATTATATGAAATTATGGCATTAATAATACATAATTACATAATGACAAAATTGCAATCACTGTAAAATGAGCTTTGCTTTTCATGGTATTAGCACTACTATAGTAAACTACAAAAATAATCTTGCTTTGCTTTCTAAGAGCAAGATGGGCTGCAGTAATTTACCAAGAAAAGCAAATAGAAAAAGAAAATAAGTATATGCTGATGAAATTGGAATCTTTATATGACTGCCAATTTTCCCTTTATGGTCAACACTACAATAACACATTTGACCTTTTGGCATCTCAGTGAACTGTTACACAAGGACTGACCACGACCACAATGGTGAGAGGTGAGAGGTGAGAGGAGCCTTCCCACATATGTGCACTTGGTCAGAAAGATGACAAAAGTTCCGCTGTAAGTCACACCACAAAACGATGCACTTCCATGTAAACCAGACATGAAGTGTTTGAAGTGCAAGCGAGAGGCAGAAAATTGACTAAATGCAAAAGAAACACATTTTAAAAACGGTGGAGATGGAGAGAGTGAGGGTGGAGGATGAATCTGTCTGGTCTTTAGCAGGGGGCCACAGACAAACAAAATATACACTGTAAAACTTAACAAGTTGATTCAGCTCAAATAGAACAAGCTGGCCCAAGTCACTTAAATCTCAAACTATTTCAAGTTCATATAGCTAGAGTCTATGGAAAAAAATCACTTAGGACAAATGTTTAAATTACTATCTTAATTATTCTTGTTGGTATTTTGTAAAAAGGATCATTCTTTGACACTGGGGAATTTAAAACAATATTATTCTTGCTTATACTTCATTTATCAAAACAAAAATTACAAGTTAAAATTATCTAAGTGTGTTCAACTATCAGTTCAAAAAACTTTACTTCAAATTAACCAAAAGCAAATTTTTTTAAATGACATATTTACATACTTTTGAGTTAATTTAAGACATTTAAGTGACTTTAATTTAAGTGACTCTATTTAATACAAAAGGCATAATCATTACAATTGACATACATAAATGCTTGTAATATCTTTGCGTTGATGTAGACGCAGAGAAGAACATGGGGAAAAAATATCTCTATCTGTATCTTAATACCGCCACAAGAATATAATTTAATTATAAAAAAGACAATCTCATGAATGAGGAGTTGTTATACAGGGCTGCCATTCAACCATAAATAGAAGTATGACAGACTCAAACTGTATAAAACAACTATGCTTTTCCACTTGTAGTCAGCCATATAGTATTCACTTGCAAAGATGTTCTCTGTGAAGCATTTCCTACTCCAGAGCCTGATTCCACAACAATAGATCAGTTCGAGTGTATTTGTTCCTTTCTTTATATATCAAACAGTTACAGCCAACAAAATACAGTACAAAGGCAGTTTGCCACAACATTATTCAATTTAAAACCCTGGTTCCATTTCCATGTTATCATTCAGAGGCTGATGGGAGCGTTACTTCTAGTGCAATGATTTCTGTCTGATAGCACTATTAGTTTGCTGGAGGAACAATCATTGCGTTGTGCAGGGAAAATGAAATCACTTTCTTTATTGCTCGTGGAGAATGGTTTTACATGCCGCCCTAATCACGCCGCGCTAGATGTGATGGAGTCTGCTTCCAATAGGCTATTTTCACACCTGCAAGCCAGATCTCAATGAGCAAAACAGGTCGAGTAAAAAAAAAAAAAAAAAAACAATTATACCAAGAGTTAAAGGGCAAAGTGGAGGCTGCAGCTGTGTTTTCTGCAACAGGAAGGTGAGTCATGGAGGGCGCAGTTAGAATAGCAAATAAAATGGAAATAGATGGGAAGAAGCTGCAAAACAATTAGCTTTAGCGGCTTCGGCTACTCTGTGGAGCTACTGTACAATGAGAGTTGGTTAAATAAACAGAAATGGAAGATAATAGCGTGACATTTGGGGGAAATCCAATTACTAATGTTGTGTGTAGAATAAAATGGAGGCACAGGCAGCAGGTGGGGAAGTGTTGATTAGATTAACTGCTGAAAAGAGTGCAAACACTTTGTCTTGTTGTTTAATGCCGCTCAAAGATCTTCCCTCTGTTTACAGGCTTTATGCTAAGCTCAGATAATGGTTTCATGTGCATTTTCACATATAAGGGCTGTACTAATTGGGAATAATGATGTTAATAAAATATCACCAATAGAGGAAAGTAGTTTATGCACCAACAACTGAATTAAAGGGGCTATATTATGCGTTTATTTATATTTTTAAACCAATCTTGCAGTTCTTTGCTGCTCTTTTGAACAGAAACAGGAAAAAGCTCTTTACTTCCTTAAACATTTTGTATGATGCTATCTTATAAAAAAATATGGCTGTGAGGAATCAGTGGATATTGGATAAATGAATGAGAGCAGACTGGATGTAGAGGGACTGTTGATTGGTCAGAGCTTCCTGGAGTGGGCGGGGTTGGTGGAGCTGAGTGCTTTGAGGCTGTGCCATAAAATACAAAATTAGTGAATGAAACAAAACTCCAGGTATGTTTTTGATAGCATTATGACATGGTAGAAAGTCTATTTTGCATAATATAGCCCCTTTAAGGTATCAATGCTTGACCATCATTTTGAAACTGCTATGTATAGGCATAGGGCATTAGAAAATCATGTTTTCATGTACATTAATGTGCATTTATTCACAAATGAGGAATATCAAGATCTAATAAAGATTCCACCCCACATAATATAGATTGTTTTCTTCTTTTTTTTACAGGTTAGCCACAGAGAATGTAAAGCACAGTGAATTTTGGCATGTTTTTTTTTTTTTTTTTTTTTAATGCCAGATGCTGTCAGATGATCCTGTCGCAACCAGCCATGCACTGGGACTGTAGTAGTCAACGTGGGTAAAGTGACTTGCTCAGGGACACAACAACAGTATGCACTGGGTCTGAGTGGGAATTTAACCGCCGATCCATCAGTTATTGCAGGAAAAAAAAAATGCAGTCATAGTGAAGTGTCCTTTTATGAATTTACTTTAATCCAAATTTATAAAGTAATAGCAGGTTTGTTAATCAGTGACAAACAACAATAATACTGTATTGTGAAGATATACATGACAGAACTACTGTACCATTCTATCCCAATCCTAAATTTGAACAAAAACAAAAATGAACAAAATGTGAAATGAACAAAGCAGAAAACATGCCGAATGGAAATCACAATGTGGATACAACCCCTGTCTTGTGCATTGTGAGTCATATTATGCAGATGTATTTTAGCACACTGTACAAGCAGCTGACATGAGAGGAAAAAAAGGCTAGGTTTGTATGGGGAAGGGCGAACTCGTCCTGTCGTTCTCTCCCTGTTTGCTTTCCTCAGGCTTTGAGGTCATTAATCATAACGGTCAAATCTACTGCAAAACAACCGAGCAAAGGAAAAACACAGACAGAAAAGAGAGTGAGGGGTTGAGGGCTGAAGGTGAAGGTGAGAGGAAGGTGGTAAAGATGGAGGGCAAGGGGAAATCTGGGATATGGACCATGAAGAAATGGGACTACTGTATAGAGTATAAGGTCTGAGCATGTGATGCACTTGACACCACTGTCCTGTTTGCAGGGTAGAAATGCAAATAGAAATGAGAACGCGAGATGGAGAGAAAAACATAAACTGGAAGATGCTATAAATATCTTTGTGTTTGTGAAACCAGTGTCAGTTTGGTGCAAGTAGAGCACTACAGCCGTAGAGTTATGTGAAAACTGTTGACGGGAGCATAGCACAAGGGGACACCCCATCTGCTGCAGCTATACCGTTGGAGTAAGTTGGACACAAATACCAATATACTGGATACGCAAGAATGAGGTTATACTTGTAGATCGCCACTTTTAGTTTAGACAAAAACAGTAAAATTTTGTTGCTAATAGAAAGTTTTTCATGATTTTGCATTCTTATCAGCATTGCAACATCAACATGGCATCAACAGACACAAACACAGATGAATGAATAAAGTTTAGCAGATAATATATTGAAGGAATAAACTTATAGATTTAAATAGAAGTCATAGATGTGATGAAGGGAGACTATGATAGGTTAGTTAAGAAAAATGTCTCCCCCTGGGGCCTAGACACAGAAGACGGAGAGGCTGAGGAATCTGATGGTTATGCTGCTGCGGTGGAGTTGGGGGCAGAGGAGGGTTGCTGTACTTGGCTGAAACAGCAGGATGACAGAGGGGAGAGGGCGTATACAGTATATGTATGAATGGCTGAATAGTTGATTGGATGAGAGGCAAAGGTGGCAGCCTGTGATTGGCTGACAGTGACAGGGGGAAGGAACAGGGAAAAGAAATCACACACTTCCTGGTTGAAAACAGCTTCATTACAACTGTTTATCATTTTATAGTTGCAATCAATTTATTGTTTTATTTCTCATTTATGTTTTTTTTTTTTTTCTCTCTTGCTCTGTGGTTCTGGTGACATTCATATTTCAACCAACTTCTACCTGTTTAGTTTCCAGATGGACAAAGAGCCATCTTTTTAAAGAACATTCTTGGAGGAGAACAAATTGCATGATAGTAAGTACAGGAAAATTTAAAATTCTATCAGACCTCCAAATTAATAGAAATAAGGAATAACAAACTTATAAGCCATTTGCAAGGGCTTGAGAAACAAAACAACATTGTGCTTGGTTGCAATTTAATAAAAAGGTTTTCCATTCCCAAAGTAATTTATTAAAGGTTCCCTATTGTGCTAAATCAACTTTTGTCAGCTTTTAACCATGTTATAATGTTGTTTGCACCTCACAAACATACCTGGAGTAGTATTTTGTTTCATTCACACTTGCTTGAATAATCCTGTGTGCTGGTGCTATGCCATTTCTTTTGCAGTCTATGTGGAGATGAAACTAGAAAGTACTCCTGCGTGTTTCTAAAGCTGATACACTGTCATCGGACCCGTTCAGATAGTTTCAGCGCTGTCACTGTCACATTGATGCAGTCAGCTTTTCTATCTGTTGTGTCGTGTTGCTAATAGCCATGCAAAATGGCCATTTCATGCTCTGTCCATTGTCCACCTTTACCAGCAGGGGGCGTTAGACACCCAATCCAAGTGTTCTCTGCAAAGTAAAAGTAACAGCTCCCCAAAAGAAGATTTTTTTTATACATATGCAGTACTTAAAAATTATAAAAGGTAAAATACTAATGCAAAGGTGTCCAAAACTATGTCAAAAAGTCTGAAAAAGCATAGTATGGCCCCTTTAATTTTTCTGAGAGCAAGTGTTCTAAAGAAAGAAGTCCTGTCTACAACAACAATACCATGTAATGCATCTATTAAGATTTATGCCCGGTACAACACATACTGTACAATACATTTAACCTCTGCTTCCCAGCTTATCCAAAAGCCTATACTGCATTGAACCTTTGCTCAACTGTTATTGTTTCTCATTTTGTGAATTGTTACTGTATAATATGAAGATAGAGTTGCATACTCCAAAGATCAATGTCCCCTCAGCCCCATTGCCAGAAGAAATACACAGCTATTTTACATTTCTGCAAAAAATACCTCAGAGTCGACTTGTATTTTTTTTTTACTTTTTCAATAGATGGGTGAGACGCTGGCGGCTGCACAGAAACCAGAACTTTGCCATCAGAAAATTGAATTCACGTCCAGAGGGTGAGACAGTGGGAGAGTTTTGGTGAAGGTTAGCAGAGGTTGTGTTTGGAGTTAATAAAAATCTGCACTTTTTCTTTTTTTACAATAACTAAGTCCCTGTGGCATGCATTCCTTATTTTCTTGCTTTTCCAATTCGTAAACAAGAAAAATGCAATATTGTCATCACAGCACAGCAATACAGATACAAATTCTGAAATATGCACTTACAAATTTCAACCAAGTTTATTGCTAGGACACTATTAGATATGAGCTTTTCACATATGCATATAGAGGAATAAATTACAAAAGGGTATATAAAGCCCCAGTTCTGACATAAACATGGTACTCATAAGTTTGGCAAAGTCAATAGAAAACAAAATTTCTTTTACCACTGTATATTTCCAAGCTTATGATGTCTCTACACATAGGAGTTTGATTGCTTCCAGGCATTTTACTTTTCATACAATATTTCATATTCATCCATATGGAATCATACTGTATAGTGTGCACTTTTGCCCTTTATTGTTGTTATATGTATAAAAGATATACATGGCGTTCTGACAACACTTATTCTTATAATTTGGCTGCTCTGCTTGTTGTAGCACTGGTCCAGAAAGGCTCCAAGTAAAATTGTGAGTTCAATGTTTTAAAAGAATCTTATTATAAAAATGGCCATATGCTAAATATACTAAGCCTATATAGTGGCCTGTCGAGCCATTAATAATGTGAAGTGAGTCTGAAATTCCTCATATTCACTCTCAGATAAAAACTATCCTTCCAGACCAAATACAACCATTAATTTTTATATGGGGTGACCTTTACACAATGCTTTTTTCTCTGATTGATTATATATGTTCTTCAAGCAGCTATATTATGCTTTTATTTATATTTTTAAACCAATTTTGGTCACCTCCAGAACAGCGTTGCATGTTTTAATAAGTACTCTATTGGTGCCGTAAAGAAACAGGTAAAGAGACCAGCAGAGGGCTGCAGAGTACATAGACACAGAGCTGTGACAATCTTTTGAACTCATTAAAAGAAAAAGAGCACCAGGCTTCATTAAATATTTTGTATGATGCCATTTTACAACAAATTAAAAAATAGCTGTGAGGAATCAGACACCGCTGTGCATCATTTTTTGGGTAAATGAATGAAAGCAGACTGGATGCAGAGGTTCATGGAGCCAAGCATTTTGAGACCTCAGAACGGCTGGGCCAGAGAATAGAGGATCACTTAAAGGTGCTCTGAGCAGTATATATTTTTATATTTCATAGAAATGACCCACATGTATGCCAAGATATGAGGTAAACATGTTTAAATCAATTATTATTTTAGTTTAATTGTTTGTGTTGGTCCTGCATTTTGTTTCCTGATTGTTTAATGTCTATTAAATGCAGTAAGGGGTATTTTTTTCTGTGTCCATTTGTCCTGAACTTTGGAATTCTATTTATTTGTATAGAATGAAAAAATAAGTCTAATGAATCTAAGTCAAATTAACAAATCAGTGCTTATCACTGTATGCTAGAAGGCAGAGGATTTGCTGTAGCGTCCCAAGAAATTAAAAGTCTAAAGGAAAGAAGACAAGAATTCTGATGGCCATGCAATAAATATAGGCTTTTGCTTTCTTGTTCACCTGCACTAATCTACCCACATCTTTCACATAATGGATAACTATACTTCAGTTGAAAATAAGAGGAACTTGAAGGACTTACTCTCTGTTTATAGCTACAGCAGCACCTCCATATTTATTTCAGCTCACTATAACTAACCTTGTGTCAGTTAGTGTGCTGATGAAGAGAGGCAGCAGTCAAAATGCCTGCGTCAGGACTGTGGTCATTAGAGCATTCAGAGACTCACACAAACACATCATAGAGATATAACCAACACAGTGTGTGGGGGAAGGGGGCAGTAAAGGAGATATGGCCTGCAGTGTTTAGGGGATATCTGGAAATCTGCAGTTTGCATTTGTCTACTGTAAAAACAATTCAAGATAAAAGATAAGATATACTGTAGACTACTTTATTCAAGGACAGGAGAATGTATTAAGGTATAACAACTAAGGTAACATCAAAGATAATATATAGAAATACCACAATAATGCAATAAAAAATACCATGACCCAAGAGGAGAGAAGATTAGAAATACCTAAAGCTGCTTGGGCAAATTACACTGAAAAGTGAATTACCTTAAAAAGCATTGTAGATCAGCTCACTTTCTCTCACATCCAATATAATGTCTACAGTTACTATGTTTGCATGGCTTGTGTTATCAACAGCCCACAATATAGATGAGAAAAACTACTATATTAAAGGTCCCAATTATGCTAAAACAATTTTTTGAGCTTTTAACAATGTTATATTATTGCTTTCATCTCAAACACACACCTGGCATAGTATTTTGTTTCATTCACGCATGTTTGAGTAATCCTTCTGCTGAGGACGTCCCCTTCCCGAGAGCTGTGAATGCTCGGCTTCAATGCTCTATGTAGTAACTACAAAGCAGTAAGCTCATTTATCTGTTTAGTGTCATGTTGCTAACAGCTGTGCTAATTAGCCATTTTATGCTCTGCCCATTCTCCACTGTTGCCAGAAGATATTTTCCATACATATACATTATTTTTAAGAGGCAACAATTGATCTGGTGCCAATTCCTTGAGTATGCATGGTTTATCAGGCTGATAACGTCCAAAATTTAAGACACTATGCTGTTTTTTGTACGTACTTATATGTACCTCTTTTTAAATGTTCTTCTTTCTTCTCCTTCTCCTTAGCTCTGAGGGAATGTCACATCTATCTTGTGAAAAGATCAGAAGTGCTAAAATAAAAAATAAAAAATAAAAAAGAGCCTTTCTTGCCTTGATTCACTAGATCATCTAAAAAAGAAACCTCTGATTTTGATTCCTTGTTTATGTGCCATTCCTATCTCTTATTTGACTTGTCTACAGTGCCATTGCCAAATTAGGATTGCATAAAGGCTAAAACATACCCATGGTCTGTTTCAAAAGTTAAAATACATGTTCTTTTTAATATAATATAATAATAATAAAGTCCCTTTATGCCAGATGCCCTTCATTTATTATTTATCCAGGCTTAGGGCCAGCGCTAAATGTGACTGACATGTTTTGGCTCTACATCCGAACATCTTCAGCCACTCAGTTGTAAATAAAATGCATTATTGGTATTGAAAAAAAAAGTAGTTTGTATAAAAGTAAGTGAACTGAAGCATTCGCAAAGGCAGACACACAAGAGGCGCCATGGTAACCATAAGTAGTGAGTGTTTTATTCTTTGTGTGCACATTGCATGCATACCGACGTGTTTGTGTAACATATCCTGTCCACTAATATACACATTGATCCCCGCCAGATAAAGATAACAAAGTTAGACCTGGGATAATATTTATTTTCCCACAACAGACGCGCTCGGCCACACCCATCATCTAACCCCATGCAGATGAAATATGGTCTTCATTACATCTGAGAAACTAGCGAAGAGAAACACAATTGCCCTTCTTTCTTGACTCAAAGAGCACAAAATGAATCGGAGCAGCAGAGGTTTTTTTTTTTTTTTACATTACCATGACAAATG
Source organism: Bostrychus sinensis (assembly GCA_020698575.1). Classification (NCBI taxonomy): domain Eukaryota; kingdom Metazoa; phylum Chordata; class Actinopteri; order Gobiiformes; family Eleotridae; genus Bostrychus; species Bostrychus sinensis. The sequence goes on along the minus strand of CM036241.1, from coordinate 31,505,669 downwards.
CAGCGAAATGGGGAGAGAAGAGAGGTGGGGGTGAGATCCACACAACAGACAGGAAAGGGCAGATTAGACAAAACAAAAATGCATCAAAAAATAGAAAGAAAAAAAACACACTCAATTTGTGCTGGACTGTAAGCTGCAGGCTGAAATAAAGTGAGGCATTTAGCAGGGATCATGTTAAACCATGCAAGTGGATGATTCCCCAGAGAGGAGCACTGCCTCTGCCTCTTATGATGGGCCTAATTGCCTCTATCAGTGTTAAGATATACCATTCACTTCAGGTTTAGTGCTCGACTTTATGGTCCTGTCCATCAAGCTGAGAGTTTTCAAGAGGTGGGCCACTCCTTAAAATACCTTAAAATAATGAGACACATGGGAAAGAAGACAGATTCTGTATTGAGGAAATGAATGTATCTTGTACAACAGTGATCAGGCAATCCAAATGGAATAACCAAAAAGCAAAAAATATGGACCAACAAAACTGATACATTGTAAATAATTAGTGTTTTACATTGAAATGTGTATGAACTAGTTGTTTTTGCAGAGTTTGTTTGGATGAAGTCATGAATGGGAAATAGAACAAATAATGATCCAGACTGCTGTCTGGATTCAGAGATGTCCACATAGTTGTAACAGTCTCTGTGTTTTTTGGGTATATTTTGTATACTGTGTATATGAACTACATGTGGCCAACACATAAACTCTCTGGGTGGAGTCTGCATGTCCTCCCCGGCTTTCTTCCACCGTCCAAAGACATGCATGTATTAGGTGAATTGGTGACTCTAAATTGCCCCTAGTGAATGAATGTGTCAGCCCTGCAACTAGCTGCCCTCTGTCCAGGGTGTACCCCACCTAAGGCCCAAAGTTACTGGGATAGGCTCCAGTCACCTGTGACCTCTAATGGGAACAAGCGGAAGAAAAAGATGAATGAACGTCCTGGATCTGTGTACATATCCACCACTCCCAAATAATAATAAAATGTACATTAAATGTGCTATGAGCAGTATATATTTTTTTATATTTCATTAAAAAGTATCCACGTGTCCATGAGATAAACATGTTTACATCGAGTATTGGTACAGCTAATTTACTCAGAATTATAAAAAAAATTGCATATAATGCCCGAATTGTTTATGTTTACATTTTTTGTTTTAGTTCTAAGATCCTGCATTGCCGATTGTCCAATCAGAAAAGCAGAAAGACTGGCAACCCACAGACCATTGTTTTGATTTAGACTGCTTCTGGTATCTGTAAGAACCACTGTATGTCTGACTGTTTTTACGGTTGTTGGATTGTTGGTTAGTTTGTTAGTCTGTCAGCTAGATAACTCACAAGGTTATTTCAGATTTTTATAATATTTTTTTAGGAAAGGTCGGTAATAGGCAGTGGATATGGAACAACATCTGGATCCAGGATTTTTATATTAATGGATTCCGTACCATTGCAAGATAAGGCCAATGATACTAACTAGCACAAAACTAATTATTTTTATTCTTTACTTTTGTGCTCTTTGTGAGCATTTACCCCTGTACTACACCAGACATGGGCTTTATACTGTATCTATTGTATATGCAAAATAGGGGCAATGCCTTGGTGGAGGTTTGCGCTCTCCAAGTCCTTCTAGTTTGGTATTTCACTTTTAATGTTTTTATCTCTGTTAATAGAAAACCATAATTCTTCTGTAACCATTCACCATCCCTAACCCTAAAAGAATACTTAGAGTACTTATTAAAATAGTCACAAAAATTCCTTGTGGTGGTTTTAGCATGGACAGTTCGACAACTATGTGAAGTCTATCTCGTGGTTTTCTGTATTCGGTTTCTGGCTCTTTCAAAGCACACCCCCCACTCCCCCACATCTGACCCTCCAGACCTCTGGTGTAGGTGTAGAGTTTCAGATGGACACACAATTGCACCATTGTGCCTGTGTTAACACAATGAAAACAAAGCTAACACATCAGCGTCACTCAACTCCCTCCATTTTCCTAACCTTGACTTCCTAACACAATGCAGGTGGCACTCGCAAAGGGATAATTAAATTTCTGCACATCGCTAAAACACAGGGATATGTATTTTTACTGGACATCTCTGTGTATGCACTGACCAGATGTTCATAAATATGAATCAAACATTAGCATCACTTTAAGTCAAGCTAAAGATTTTCTTTTAAGATGTGCCTCTGATTACCTTAAATGGTCTCAACACAAGAACTGCCCATGTCAGTATGTTCCATTAAATCTATTAAATCCACTTGCATTATATCATAGTGCGCACTACACAATAGGAGCCTTTCAAGGGCAGTCCCAAAAGGAAGCCAACAAAGGGCCCTCTCTCTCGGGGGCTACTCTAGTAATTCAGAAAGAGCCAAACACAATTTTAGTGTACGCGAATCTCCTTATTCTTGAACCACCACAGCCACAAGCACTATTTTACCAAGTCAAGGGAAGAGGAAGAGAGTGGAAAAGAGAGCAGCTTTTGTCAGAGGAAGTGCCTTATTTAAAAGATTTGGTGGAGAAGTGGTTGTCCTTAAAAGCTGAGTGAGAGATGAGAAAAGGACTAAGAGGCAACAGATCTCAACATGAGGAAAGAGTTGAGCGATACTGAGGTACTTACAAGCACCACTATTAGTCAAAATATTTTTTATTGATCACAGCAATTTTTAGCTGCCATTCTTCATTTTATGATATGATAGCTTTTTACTGTTGTTTACTGTTGTTATAAAGAAACAGGTGAAGAGACCAGCAGAAGGCAGGAGACTAATTTGAACATGAGCAAAGAAAAAAAAAAAAGCACTTCACTTCCTTAAAAGTTTTATATGATGCCATTTAATACAAAATGAAAAATAGCTGTGAGGAATCAGTGGAAATAGAGCTTTACACAGTTTTTTTGGCTAAGTGAATGAGAGCAGATTGGATGTAGAGGGCTTGTTGATTGGTCAGTGGTTCTTGGAGTGGGCGGGGGTTTGTGGGAGGAGTGGAGGTTAGTGCAACTGAGCATTTTGAGACCTCAGAACAACTTGACAGAGACTACAGGATTACTTAAACATGCGTGAAGTCAAGTCAAGACTGTCGTGGCCCCCTTAAATTTAAAAAAATCCCAAGCAGACTCCCAAGAATCCCAACTAAAAAAATATTCAAAAGACGTTATGTTTTTCTCCATATGTTACATTACTATACTACTACACTATACTACTATACTACTAGACATTTACTACTATATCAAACATTACTACTGCTGGCTAAAACTTGTTTAAAAGTAATATTTTTAAACAAGTATATGACTATAATTCATGTCAAACTCAATTTCTTTTTATGTACTTAATATAGCCTCTAGGGGCCCTCCTGCAGTACATCTGCAGCCCACCAGGGGGCCTCGCCGGACCCCACTTTGGGAACCACTACACCATGCACCCTGAGATAAACAGAAAACTCCAAAAGTGCCATTGTGTAAATATTAATTATAACACTTGGTATAAAAGTGAATTACTGCACACATTGTTGCTAACAAAGAGGCCAGGGTATTTCTTGTGCTGGTCCCACGTCTGGATAAATGGAAAGATTTGCAGTAGGAAGGGCATCTGGTGTAAAAACTTATGCCAAATTTAACATTTACATTATCATTTTGACATGAATGCTGGATCACTGCAGACAGACAGCGGCAGATGATTTGTGTCCCCTAAAGAAAACAGAGAAGCTGAAATGAAACTACAGCACATAATTTGTCAGGTATGTTAAATACGTGAGTAAATAAATGAGTTTATGGACTGCACAGTGGAAATGCCAGTCTTTCAAGCACTTTAAAACATGAAAGATAATTCAAGTAAAAATTTAAGCCTCTGGTCTAAGTATATAGCCTGGGATATAATGAATGCATTTTCATAATAGTTTGGAAAACCACCAGTCTGCTGACCACTCACCTTTAAGTGGGCAACAAGACACAAGAAAACTGTGTCACCATGAAGACGGGTTTGACTTTTCACAGTAAAAGCATTAAATCCTTCAATTTCATTCAGAGAAGACTTGGGTGAGGTAAATGCCAATGGACACCTAATATATCTTTTTCGATTTTCACAAGCATCAAATAAATGGAAATAGTATTCAATGGCTTTTATAAGAATTCTGAGATCAATGTTGCTAGTTTCCAATTAGCATAGACTTTTATCATGCAGATTGGCACTGCCTTGAAACATTTGGAGATTCGTACTTGAGCAGCAAATGACCTTTTCCGAGCTCTCTGATCAATGTCAATTACTTTTCAGCACTTACAACTAAAACGCCTTGCTTCCACTTTGTAGCCTTAGCTTTTTCAATAATCTAAATAGTGAACCCAAGGACTGTCATTTTTCGTGGATAAAACATACAATAACACTGGGGGGGGAAAAACAATTTTGCTGCATCCCCAAAACCATGTATTTAAATCTAAAAGCAGCAGCAGCAGCAGCCAGTTCCCATCTGCTCTGACCAATCGGCCTCAGAATAATTTGCTTCTTTCATTCACTGCCATGCTGACTCCACATCCAGCCCGTGCCACCAGAGCGCCGAGGCAGAATTTTCTATTACCAATCTAATTGCACATTCCAGCCTGACAAGAGCTCATTAAACCTTAATTATACACATGTTGTTTTCTACAAACATCTCCATTTGGGTCTCTCTGCCTTGTAATTGTTCAGCAGGGACAACCGCTTGAGATTTCACAGACTGCAAGTGAATACAGCAGCGAAAAGGGAAAAGAAGAAGAAGAAAAAATACCAGAAAGATGGAGGGAGAGAGTGAAAGGAGAAGTGAGTAGAAGTAGGTCATGCCTCTCCATAAACAAGGCATGGTTTCTAAAATAATATACCCATCGAGTGGAAGTAATGCCAAACAAGTGAGCGAATGTGGAGCTCATGTAATATTTACAAAGCACTAATACATAGATGGCGGGTCTTTTTCTTTGCAGCCCCCCTCCCTTCACCAAAGCTAGAGGTTTCTTTCTTTCTTTCTTTTTCTCCATATGCCATTTGAATTTCAGAGAAGTACATTGATATATCTGGCAGAGAAAGGGCTATAGTTGGTGGGGTGTTGCGATGTTAAAGATGTGCAATGCCCAATTTGATTCCCTGGTATTTGAAGGTATAACAATTATTCAGTCAATAGCACAGCATAATAGAAGTCATCTCTGAAAAAAGAAGACTTTGAGACCTCATCTAAAGCATTTTGACAGAAGGGGAACTAGAGCATGGACTGCATTTTTTGACCCATCACACAAATAGAAAAAGGGGGAGTGGTCTCATTCGAATCAGGGACACTTTTATTGGTTGAATTCAAGCTCATGCATGTCTTTATACTTTGGAGTAATAATGGCAGCAAATCCCAGAAAGATTTCAATTTCAGCGCTGGCTCCACTGCACAACGAAGGAAAACGTAGACAGAAAAAAAAACACATAAAACAACTAAAACCCAAATGCATAAAGGGAGGAGAGCTTTATTTTAAACTTGAACTTTATTTTTCACATAATCAAAAACTCGGGTAGCGGGCCTTTAAGTTTCCCCTCTCCCATCTCGTCCACTTTCAATCCCTCGTTCTTTTGCATTGGCTGCGGCTGTGATGTTTTCTCACACGTTTATTACATTTTAGCGATGGAAGAGTAGGCCTTAATCCAGAGTCTTAGGGACACGGCATGATGATATTACTGTGGAGAATCAGCCTTTTAAAGACTTCTTTAAACTCCAGCTGGTAGTGTGAGGCCAGGCAGTGGTCTTGCACTTATGTAGATGGTAAACCCCTCTTAAAATGTTTAATATTATGGAGAGAACTAAACATTTATTTCAGTTTTAGCTTGTAGAATGATTTGAATGGATCTTTTAGTGAAGATATTAGGAGTTTCAGGAATCCATGTATTTCATTATTTTGCCACCCACCTCCACAGCCTACCATTAGAAGATGGAAATGTCAATATTCTTATACAGTTTTTAGTACCAGGTGTTCTCATAAACTGGGTTGGTTTTCATATCAATGTTCATAATGACATTTTTCTTGAACAAATATCAGTAAAATGAAGTTGTGCACTTGCCTTTTATAAGTCTACTAAATTGTGGTAAAACATAAATATACAGGGTAATAGAACCCAAAGGTTGGCAGTTCTATCCATGCTACTGGAGGGGGTAGACACTTCACCCAACTCGCCTGCAAGAGTGTGTCAGTTACTGTGGTTGGTGGTGGTCGGAGGGGCTGTAGGTGCAGAGTAGCCACAGGTGCAGTGTGACTGGGGAGTGAATGAATAATGCACCAAATTGTAAATTAACACTGAGTGTTTAGAAAAGCGCTATATAAGACTAATGCATTATTATTATACATTTTTATTACTATATGTTTTAGAACAATTTACTTACAATTTTCAGTTCAAATATTTGGAAAAAACCAGTTAGTTTCTCCACAACAGCACAACGTTTGCAAGATTACAGTGTTGAGATACTGTTGACAATGACATGTCAGCTACTGACTGCTGGAGACACCGTGCAACAAAAAGCTTTAAAACAGCTGGTATATTAAAATAATATATTGTAGGAGACAGCACCTCTACTGGCCTGACAGACATCCTGTAACACTTTTGCCAGGTCTGTGCGTTTTCAATACACCATGAAACAGCGTATTTGTTTTGGTGACGTTAAACCTATGCAACATCCATGGGCAGTTGTGTACTATTTTAATAAACATTTTGCCTTAACACTGATTATTTTTGAGTATTGTGTGTCTTAAAATGAAATGACTCCACCATAGTAACCCTATCAAAACTACTAACTTCCATCTCACTTAACTCCCAAAAAAGGATTTCAGCCCCTTCCTCAAAGCACTGGACCCTCAGTCCTGTGACCACTGACACTGTGGGTCCATCACTGACTCACTACCAGCAAAGCAAAAAACAAATAGTCTGTTTTAGATCGCTGTGGCTTTGGATCTTAGTATAAGGTTACAATTATCTTTTATTTTGAATCAATTTGTATCTAGTGAGTGTGCTTTGTTCATTAATTTGTTGGCTAAAATATTCCACTCTTAGCACAATTACAGTTAACATTATGCACTTCTCTCCAACATCAATTATGCTCACTGTATGATGTGATGTGAGCCATGTCAAGATAAACAAACATGACATATTAAACAGGAAAATGACTCACTTGCATTATCCCGCCAAAATAAAACTTCACAACACTAATTATAACAACCTGCTATGGGATCCTGACTGTGTCCATGTACAGCGAGTGTATTTTATTTGTCACACTGCTGCATTAATAGGCAGTCTCTTAGATATTCACTACAGAATAGCACTCATGCAATATTAATATGGCACCAAAATATGGAAGCAGGAGCCCCCCATAGTAATTGACTATGCAAGGCTCCAAAATCAGCTCGGAGAAAGGGTGCGAGACAAAGCACATGAAGGAAGGGGGGGGGGGGTAGGAACTGAAGAGAGGACAATAGACAGGAAGAGACAGGGTCCTGAAACGCTTGTGTCAAGTGTGCGCAGTACAGCAGATTCTGAACCTTCACCCCATGTATCACTGTCAGCCCAGAGCGGCTCAAACAACAACAATAACAAGTACAACCACAGCGCACTTGACTTATGGTTAAAAAATAAATAAATAAAAAGGGCTGAGGTTCACACAACTCGACTCACATGGCTCCTAAATACTTTCTCATCTCAGATGCAAAGTGGAGAGAAATAATATCAGTAAATAAAAAAATAGTGTATAATAGAAAAGGTGTGGTGATGTGTGCTTCATGTACACTGTGTGTTTTTACCAATGGGACTACAGATGAAAATTACCCCACATGACTAACTCTGGCACATTTACATGCTGAAGTGATGAACACATGTTGATTTATGTGCAATGTCCCATATTGAATAAACATAAACCTAGAGGTAGCTGTAGGCTTAATAGTGGTAGGAGCAGAAGTACTAGTAGTAGCACTAGTATTGGTACTAGTATTAGTGGTTTTGGCAGTTGTAGTAGTAGTAGTACAAATGGTAGCAGTATGTACTTTCTATTTCAGTACACATCAGTACTTTTTCAACAGTCATTCATTATTAATTCTGTTGAGTATTGTTACTATTCAGAATATAATTACTCAGGTAGAGGTACTTGACAAAACAATTACTCGAGTAAGAGTGAAATGTATTTTGGTGTAAACTTTGAAGTACAAATAACCTCATACTCATACAGTGTCTTGATTTATCTTCAGTTTTTAGTTTTTTAAATTTAAGTTTGAAGTTTTTTTGTTCCTGAGCACCAAAGAGAAGCTTTAATACAGAATAATTAACTGACAAAAACTTCCTAAGCACTTCCTTCTTCTTCTACAAATAATAAAGATTTTTTAGATTACAAAAAAAAAAAATCTATTAGTACTACTAGTACTACTGTCCCAAATCTGGCTCTGTCAAAGGGCCTACTTATGGCAAGGTCAGAAGATTTTTTAAAAGATTTTTTGTAATTTTGGACACCTTTGTATTAGTATTTCATGTTCTCTTCTGAAGAGCTTTTGCTTTGACTTTGCAGAGAATGCTTAGATTAGATGTCTGTTGCCCCCTGCTGGCAATGGTGGGGAATGGACAGAGCATAAAATGGCTATTTAGCACGCTTTTTAGCAACAGATAGATAAATGAGGTGACTCTTTCATAGTGACGGCAATCTAAGCGCTGAAATTGTCAGAATGAGTCCGGAGTACTTTTTATGTGTCTACTTAGAGTTTTCAAAGAGTGTTTTCAGCTCTTCAGAAGGGATGGGATCAGCGTACAGGACTACTCAAACAGTTGTAAATGAGACAAAATACTGCTCCAGGTATGCTTTTGAGGTGGAAACAACATGATTAAAAGCTCAAAAAAGTCGATTTAGCATAATAGGGGAGCTTTCCATAAATTACTATAGTAAAAGTACCAAATGACTTTACAACTGTGTTTTTTTCTTTGCTTCTGTGACTGAATTGTGACTGACTGAATTTCCCACTGTGATCACCCCAGTGGACATTTTATTCTTTCAAGACTATTATGAATCTACACAGTTGAACAAAATGAGTTGACATGAGGCTTTACATTCACAATATAGTTGAACCTGGTTGTGCACTGTCAAACCCACGGTTGCACTGCTTTTAAAGTAACATATAAGACATCTATTAACCTTGCGCCAAAAACCACAGCTATACATTCACTCTAAAGTCACAAATACAACAGAAATTGCTCAGAAAAAAATGGGTCAAAAGGGTCACAACCTTGGCACTGACAATTAAAAAAATGAACTGTAGGCATTTAGAGCCATAATAGACGCACAAAGAAAGAAAACGGGAAAGGTTGCGGGGGCACAGCGCAGTGGTTAGAGGTGGGGAGGGGGCTGGGCGGGGGGCAGCGCACCTTGACAGGAAGCACACACAGAGGTGAGGAGAGAGCAGCAGTGTGAGGTTAGTTTGACAGAGAGAAAAAAGACATATAGTGGTGGAAGTGGGGGCTGCTGCGGAAGTGCCGAGCCCACTTTTAACTGAAGCTGCTGCTGGTGGTGACTGAAGGAGACAGAGATAGAGATCAAGAAGGAGAGGAGGAAGGAAGGAGGGAGGAGTGAGGAGTTAGTGGGTGAGGAGGAGAAGGAGGGAGAAGGGACCTTGGACTAGTTGCACCTTGACACCGCTCTCGCCGCAGCACCTGATAAGTGCAATGGAAAAAGGTCTGGTTTCCTCCTGCATGTTAAGTGGTTTATATTCTTCTCTGCATGCAGCTTGGAGCTCCTCTGTGCTACTGTACTGATGCTACGCACCCAGAATAAAACAACCCACAGGAAATAGTGCCTATTATATTTCTTTGCGCATTTTTACATGAGTTGGAATCAAAGTGTGAATCATGTGTCCAGTATCAATTTCTATTATTATAAAGCTTGTTTTCTTTAGCTTTGTTTTTGTGCGGACTTTTTACAGTGTCTGGTTGGTTACTTTGTCTACATGCATTTTTATTAGGAATTTCACAGACAATAAACACAACAAATAAATCCATGTATGCAAATTTAAATGAAGCAATAAATAGGTAGCCATTACAAGAAGAAATAATGACCCAGCATATGACCATAGTAAATCAGTAAAAAGCTAGTGAGAACAGCAACCGCTAAAAACTGCAAACTATATTTATTTGTCCTATGTCAAAGAGATTCAAAATAACTTTAAGGATCTGTCTCATCCACATTAAAATGCAAATGCACAACTTCCAGATTTATATTCCCCAGTAATGACAATACAATGCATTGTCATCTCTCATAAAACTAACTTAGCACTGCACAATAATTACTACACAAGGGTAATATGACCACTGTGTCTTTATTGTATTCATCTTCTGCCTTGAGATTTTGGTTAATTTGCTCAATTGATCAATTTGGGGGGGGGGCATATTGTAGTAGTACTGTGTGTGGGTGAAGTGTCTTGCCCAAGAACACAACAACAGTATGCGCTTCAGGTAAGATTCAAACCACCAACCCTATTGCCTGGAAAATCCAGACTGATATTTCTCTGTATTATTATACAGAGAAATATTAGTCTGATCACCACGCCGTCTGCAGTGGTTTCCTCAAATCCCAACCGTACCGTGCATTTTGATTCGCTTATTTAAGTCACGTGTTCTTCGCGAGCAGCGTCCGCAACAACAACAATCAAGGTGGCTCATTGAGGAGCCGAGTTTGTTTCATTCAGAGGTAAATTCCGTTTTAAATGACCAAAAACATATCGAATCATTAACACCACAGCAGCTTGCAGCACTAGAAGCCTTTATTAAAAAAAAAAAAAAATGTTTTTGCGTTGCTTACTTCCTTGTCGCTTTGTTAACGTCACGTCCGCCATTTTCTGATTGGCTAACTCCGCTGCCTGTTTGCTCCGCGCTAGAAATCGAATTGATTCTATGGCGACCAGACTCATCTGCTGGTACAGCGGTGAGTCTGGAATTTCCAGGCAACCAACCCTACAGTTGGTGGGTGAAAAGCATAACCCAGACATGTCCAAAGTGGGGTCCGGGGGCCACAGGTCAAAATTTCATATGGCCCTTGGCTTCTATAAGAAAATGTATTACTTATGGGTTACTTATGTGTGTACATTTGTGCTTCTCATCTATTCTCTGCCTTGTGTTTTCTAATAAGTTGGTTAAAAAATGGTTGCAAGTGGAGTGTTTATCTTCATTAACTGGCTTTTGAAAACAAAATAAATATAAAATACTGTGCACAATATTGCATATTGTTCTTGCAATATAATAGTCATTGCATGTTTTTTCCAGAATTGTGCAGCCCTATTCCCAGTCTAGTTTCAGATTTGTGATAGTCCGAATGTCTCAAGTCCATTCTGAACTCCATAACCACAGTATCCAGATTGTTTTCCAACCTGGATTATTTAGTGTTGATGTGTAAGAAGAACTCACACTAAATGGATACAAGTCACTGAGAAGTATTATAGGATTTATAGGGTTATAAAACACAAGTAGCTACCTTTTGGACAAGAACACTGGTATGGCAGTGTATACATGGCTACTTTACTAAGCACAACCAACATCTGAATTAACATGATTCACAAGGTCTTTGAAAAGGAGGAGGGTTTAAAAGCTGTGATAAAAGTTTTAGGACTCATGGCCTGAGACATCACCACAATCTTTGGTGTAATTAAAAAGGTGTGCACCAACAGTATTACACAGCTTTCCTTTAGCTTTCCTCCCTGTGCCACTCTACCTCCGCCTCAGCCCTGGAGCAGTCAGCAGATAATTCAAAACGCACATGAAAATGGGAGACATATGAAATTAAATTCTCGTCTCTCTCTATTGTTCTTTCATTTTCTCTCCTTTGTTACATAAATGCATAAAAGCAAAGGCAGGCGAGATTCTAATTATGATTTTTCACAATGCTAAAAGATTCCTTCTTCTTTTTTAATAAAATATGAAAGGAAGGTTTGACAAACAAAGTACTCTTCCAGCACTTTGTCAAAGTCAAAGTACTGCCAGTGCTGCAACGCTTAACTTCAATAGAACTCATCTTTTTTCCCATGCAAGTCTTGTACAATTATATGAAAACAGAAAATTGAGACTTTGATGTCCTGGTACATTGGCTTTATCACAGAAGAGACATAAAATACTTGCTAAACTATTATAATGTTCGACTGTTAGCATCAGCAACCATTCCTATTGTTCAGAGGTGGAAGAAATACTTCAAATCTGTACTCTGTTAAAAGTAATAGTTAACACTTTAGAATAACTCGCAACTATTAAGAAGTAATAAAGCATTAACAAATATGTAATTAACAACAATTTGATGAAAATGACCACTGATGTTTATACATTTGCATTGATTTACATGAGCTTATTCCTAAAGAATTAAACGTTAATAACAATGTTTATAACTCAATGGTGTTCATAAATGTTGAAGTAATGCTTTGTAAACAATAATTAACTAGTTACTAATCCTTAACTAATACTTTATTAATTAGTGTGAGTTGTTCTAAAGTGTTACCAAATAATATTTCTGAAGTAAAAGTACTCAAAAAATATTTTAAAGAGTAGTGTTAAGTTTAGAGTCGAAAGTATTTATGGTTCCTACTACAACTAGTATTACTTCTAGTGCTGTTCCTAACACTGCTACTACTACTACAACTGCTAATAATACTACCACTACTACCACTACTACTACTGCTGCTATTACTATTATCAATGCTACTTTGCCTAAATACTTTTACTTTAGAGATTGAGTTTTAAGTTTACTTAAGTAGAAAATATTTACTGTCACTACAAATACTATTACTTCTAGTACTGTTACTATACTGCTGCTAGCACCTTTACTACCACCAACAACTACAACAAATGCTACTAAAACTAACACAACTACTACTACCAAAACAATTACTCGTATTATTACTACCACCACTACAACTTCTATCACTACTGCTATAAAACTGCTACTAATACTACCACTGCTGCTACTACTACACCCAGTACAACAACTGCTACTCATACTATTTCTACCACTACTACTACTATCACTACTGCTATACTACTCCTACTATTACTTCTGCTACTATCCACTTACAAAATACTTTTACGCATCTGACATGAACACTGCTACAACTACCACGACTTCTACTTTCACCACTGCTACAACTACCACTAATACTACTACTACTTGTATACTCCTAATACTACCACTCCCACCACTGCTACTATTACTATCCACTTGGCCACTGAGGTCAAAAATACTTTTATTCATTTACCACTAACAGTGCTACTACTACGACTGCTACCTGTATTATTACTACTACCACTTTACTACTATCACCACTTCTACTCCTCCTTCTCCTTCTATGGTAACTGCTACTAAAACTACCACTACTAGTACTACTATTATTTTGCCACTGAGGTCCAGAAATACTTATACTCAATGAGCAATTCTAAAAAAATCTATTTGACTAAAATTACAGGCAATATACAAAACAATACTCCAAAAAATGCAAAAATGTACTTATCGCTAAAAAAAAAAAAAGTACTGAAATAAATTACTTGTGTAAAAGTATCCTTCTGCCTCTGCCTTTGTTTAGTGTTAGGGTTGGAGTATAAACAGTACTAGACAGTTGGCTTCTGTACCATCAGCTGCACTAACAGGTTTGGCTAAGAAGCTGCAGGCAGAGACCGCATTAACCACCACACTCTAGGGCACTCTTATGGGAAACTTGTGGCAAATAAAGAGAAGGGGAACTGAGAAAGATTATCATGAAAAGCATGAGGTTAAGTGTAGGGAAAACACAACAATAAGACATGCTATGAAGTCCAGCTAAAGATGCAGTGGTGTATTCAGACATGTTTTGGTGATTTAGTGCATGGATAATGTACATAATTAGACAGGGGGGAGGAAGCAGAGGTGACAGGTGGATGGACTTACCCCAGTAGAGGGCAGTCTCTTGCCGTCAGGGTTTGGGCGCATGGGCAGGGAACTGTAGAGTCTCACACCTCGATCTGCTGCAGCGTATCTGTTCTGTAAAAAGAGAGGACACAGAGTGAGGTTTGACAAAAGATTTTTGGTGAATATACAAGTACAGCATGTTTTAAAAGTTGCCAGATGCACCCAGGTACTTTATTTCAATTACCAAGTTTGCATAAAGAAAAATCAGCAGACATTCTCCCCTATATGAAAAACGAAAGTAGGCATTACGGTTGCTGCGCCATATAACTTGAAATGAAATCTGCATAGTGCAAAGTGTTACTTCCTAGTCCTGTAACTGGCCAGAGAGGACAAACTGAGCAATACTGGAAATAAAGCACAATCTAGCATGGCTTAGAACATTTATGTACTGCCATTTTTTTTTAATTTTTTTTTTTTTTTTGTCATTCTAACGTCTTTTTATTGAACCTACTTGTTTATAGACAAATGCATGTCCCTGCTGGGCTACCATAGGTGTTCACAGGCTAGACAAGTGGGATTTTAGGTTCCGGAAGTGCAATATCTTGGAAACTAGACCCAAAATAATTGACAACCACAAAAGTATTCAGTATAGTATGAAATGATGGTCCATTAAGAAATTGTCCTATTTACTTTATGTCTATTCCTTCTTACTTAAAGGTACTGGAAGCAGCTTGCACTCATACTGTTTTTAAAACAGTACTCCAGTCTAAATCAAAACAGTGGTCTGTGGGTTGTCAGTCTTTCCGCTTTTCTGATTGAACAATTGACAATGCAGTTTTAGAACTAAAACAAAAAGGTAAACATAAACAACTTGGCCAATATGGAAAATATTTTTTAACAGTTAATAAATCAGCTGTACCATTGTTATCAGCAAAGTCATATTTGATTTAAACATGTTTAACACTTGGGTAATTTTTATGAAATATACAAAATATATATACTTCTCATAGCACCCTTAAAATATGTTGTATGCTATATGAACACATTCAGCTATTATATATAAAGTAGCAGCATTGTTGCACTTGATTTTGTTTACCAGTGTTGTTAGTGCAATACATTTCCACCGAGTGAGACAGGCTGTGCATCGACTGCCATGTTGAATCACATCTCCTCATGGTGATGTAGCACACATAATAACTGGATAAAGTTGGCTCGGCAGCGGCACTAATGGAACTAAGCTCTTGTGTTCAGTGGCCTGGCTTGTAGCGCCGCAGTACACTGGCTGCACTTTTCCTTTACATTACATGGCTGATAATTACTGTGTAGTGGGCTCTCGGGCTCCCTCAGCTCCTCCTCTTGCTTTGACACAACCTGTGGAAATGGCTTTGAAAACTCTTAACGCTGTAGAAGCTAATGATTTGCAACAAGTTGTCACTGGCAGGCAGCGACAGCAGAGCTCAGTTGGGGTTCGAGATGTGGCCCAAAGACGCAGCGGGGGTTCGTCCCAGGATTCACTTCAAATCTCACTCCCTCCCATTTCCATGTCTCTCTCGGTCGGCATCTCTGCAATTCTGACTTCAGAAACAGTAAACAACTCGATGCACCTTTGTGATTCTGTCATATTTAATCATATAGCCCACTCATACATACTTTTTGCACTGAAGTTAGAGCTTCAAAATAATAGTCTGGGTTTTCTAATACAGTGCTATGACTCATAGGGGTCCCTTTTAGTGTTTGTAAACAGAACGTCTACATTCTAAAGAAAGGTACTGGAAGTTAAAAAGACGATAAGACATTTTTAAAGGAGGAATTAGCGTTAGCCACCAAGGACTGCCACTTATGAATAAACAAAATGATTTTGGAAAATGACAACCAATCGATCACATGTAAGCAATATCAGAGCCCTGGTGGAAAGTATTGTCAAGTGTATCGGTGTTCAGCAGTTTTAGTTAATGTAGCAACTTGTGTCTATAATTAGCATGTAAGCTAAAGGCTACGCAGTTTACATTTCTTAATTTTTTTTCCCGCTGAACAAGCAATTACAGAAATATGGCAGGTTATATTCATTCATAGTAAATTTAATTTCTGCTTTCTACAAATGTCTTATTAAATGGCCTATATTGTGCAAAATAAACTTTTTTGAGCTTTCTACCATGTTATAATGTTCCCTCATCAAAAACATACCTGGAGTTGTGTTTTGTTTCATTCACACGTTTAAGTAATCCTGTAGTCTCTGGCACTGAGTTTCTGTGGCCTAAGAACACTCAGTACCACGCCTGCCCACTCCGGGAAGCACTGACCAATCAACACGCCCTCTACATTCATGTAGCCAAAAAATGGTCTACAGGTCTGTTTCAACAAATTCCTCACTGTTTTGCATTTTGTACTAAAATGGCATTATACAAAAAGGAAGTAAAATGATTTTTTCTGTTCAAAAGAGAATAACAGATCTGCACTCTGCTGCCCTCTGCTGGTCTCTTCACTTGTTTCTTTATGGCAGTAGTAAATTAATTATTAAAAATGTTTTATTTTAGTTCCTTTTTTTAAGGCTGTAAAACACACAGTGCTGTTCTTGTTTTAAAAAAACGCAATATAAATAATTTTATTTTCCTCTCTCATTAGAATGAATGGGATAGGACCCTAATCTCATCACCAAGGTTTGTGTACAACCTATTTGAATACATCACTCCTGGAAGGGTATGGGCAGCTTTTAATATTTCTAAGGGCTTGTGCAGTACAACCTCAAATTATTGATAAAATACATATTTTGATCTCAATAACAAGTTGTTCTTACAGTCTAGGAATAAAACAAAGCCACTTCCTACTAAAACACTGTATTTGGTAAAAACTGTTCAACCATGTTTTTTCTGTTGTGTGATTTTTGGAGCTGCAGAGTCAGAAAAGTAGGTCATTAGTGTGGTGGACTTCATGCTCCTCTTAAAAAAAAAAAAAGTATTTTCTAGCATGTACTATATTTTCTGAAAGCTACTCAAAGTACACCTTTTACCACAAGCAAAGTGCCTACCCTATCTTTAAAGATACACTGTGAAATATGGAAACATGTTAGCCTCAAAATGACACACATCTTGAAAAAATATTTAGGAGAGTTAAAGCTCTATTGAATTTAGTGGAAGTTATATCACTTCCTGTTCCTGTCTTTCTGAGCTTTAAAGGTTCCCTATTATGCTAAACTGATTTTTTTTAAAAAACCTTTTAACAATGTTGTAAAGTTGTTTGCACCTCTAACACATACCACCACCTGGAGTATTTTGTTTCATTCATGCTTGTGTGAGTAATCCTGTTCGCTGAGCTGCTGTCCTTTTCAACAGCTGAAAACACTCGCTCTCCCGACTCTACGCAGACACGGGAAACCAGGAAGTGCTCCATACACCATCACTGGACTGATTCTGATCATTTATGTTAGCTGCATGTTGCTAATAGCTGTGCTAAATAGCCATTTTATGTTCTGTCCATCCCCCACTATTGCCAGCAGGGGGCGACAGACACCTAATCCTAGCACTCTGTACAAAATCAGAAAAACAGCTCCCCAAAAGAAGATGTTTTCCATATATATACATCATTTTAAGTTTAAAAAGGTGAAACACTAATGCAAGAGTTCAAAATTATTTCAAGCATAAAGCATAATATGGGCCCTCTAAGTACTTTCCTGTCAGCGTACTAGTAATTTCAAGCTCTTTAAACCCATCCACCCATTGGAACACACTAGCACTGTCTCCTGAATATGAAGTGGATTACAGTGTTTTACCAAATGACAAGTCAGTCAGTAGGAGGGGTGAGAATCGAACCACCAACCTTCTGGATATTGAAAGACCTACCCTACCTCTTGATTAAAATGACAAGAAAAGCCAATTGTACAAGAAAAACAACCATATTTTTAGGGATTGGTATCGGGCGCTGATCAAGGAATTTTGTTCAGACCTTTATCATAAAAACATAGCTATGAAATATTTTATTATATGACAAATTATCATATTACATAATGCAAAAAAAAAAAAAAAAAATGGTATCAGGACTCGGATCAGCCAAAACCAAACATGAAATGACCGGTATCATATCGGGAGCCAAAAAAAAGTTGGCGGGGCATCTCAAATATTTATTTTATTTCTTGATTGGAGGCCTACATGGATCACCACTCAATTACAACCAATGGATGCTGTATGTTGAGCAACACAGCATAGATTAAACATTTTATACAGAGCATGACTTACACCTCATAAAGCTCTCTGTATGTGGACCGGAGCATGCATTAATGGTATGCTGATCTTAAAAGGCCTATCACAGACCTGTGCAGAACAAGTCTTCCCCCGAGGCGCGCAGACTGAGTTCTTGCTGCGTAAGGTTTTGATTTCCTGTGCTCATTATGAAAGGTGAAAACAGATAGCACATATCAACAGCCATCTTGTCGATACAGTTTGCATAGTGATGAGACGGCACTATTTATGCAAGGCAGCAATCATAATATATTTCTAAAGGGACACAACAACAACATTTGAATAGGTCTAAAAGGTCCACAGGGGTAAACAAATATAGATACATTGCTATCTGATCAAATTATTACAGTAGTTTGAAATATTAAACCACAATTGTTAAGATGTAGTGCCTAGACCTGGACTAGAAAAGAGGATCGACTAGTTCAGGGGTAAATGCTTAAATCCACTGACCCACAAAGTCCTTTTTTATATCAAAATGGTTAAGGATCTTCTAAACTACTAATTTGTTTCCTTACTGACTATCTTGTGGCTGGAATATGTTTGGAACAGAATATATTAAAAAAAAAAATCTCTATCCTCATGGTGTTCCAGATTAATGCTGAACATGAACATCTTCTTTGGCCCCTACTGACCTTTCTTAAAATGTTTGTCAAAATCTGACCATTACTTGTTGAGATACCTTGCAACTGACAAACAAACCAACCAATGCCATAGAAAACACAGCAAAGTTGACCAGTGCTGGTCCACTTAAAAAAACAACTACAAAAAAAACAAAAAAACAAGTTCTGTTCTTGTCATAATAAACATGCAGAATACAAGAACCTAGGAACTCCAACATTATACCAGGTGCACAAGGAAGTACAAATATTTAAAAGGCCTTTATTATAACGGCCAAAACATTATTAAAAAGCCAGCCTATTTTGACCAACATTTATCAAGCCTCTCAGTTCCCCTCACTCATAAGTCAACTCTTCAAAAAGTGATCAAATAATCATTTGATAATCTTATACTTATGACAAATTTATTACAAAGAAAAAATGTAATATTTGTAATAACTTCCCTTTAAAATATGCTATTAAACCTAAAAAAATTACAAAAAACTCAAGTAATATTCTTAAGCAGTCACTGATTCATATATCAAAATAATTTAATTTGAAAAGCTTACAAATATTTTCTAATCATCTTTTAAATAAATTTGAAACATTTCCAAGTACCCCCTACAAAGTGCTCAGGTAGCCCTAGGGGGTTCCCGTCCCCCTGGTTGGGAAACACTGCTCTATAAGGTCATGGCTTAGGTGTGGTCCTGCTTCAACATTAATTTACTTTCTGAAAACAAGACAGATGTGATTATTACACTCAGAAAGCACACATGAAAGGACAAAAGAAAAAAACTACTGAAAAAGACAAAAAACACAACCTCCAAGTTTAACTTAACATAATTCCATCTAACAGCTGTATTCATAGAATCACCAGCTCTCACTATGTTTATTCTATACATGTTGTTAAACATATGGACTAGTCTAGTTTACAAACCTTCCCAGTCTTGACTTAAGACCTTCCAGTATTTACAGCAGAAACCATTGCAGTGCAAAGTATTTGATCATCTATCCAATCAGACCCATCACCAACTATGTACATCCTACAAATAAAGAATTTAATTTGCTTTGGATCTTGTTCTGAGGCTAGACCATTTCTAGACTTGTTAGGTAGCTTGCCAACATTGCCGCTAAATGAATGCCTCACAGAATGGCTTGCTCTATCCAGCCAAGGAGCTCCACAGTAAGTGAATGTTTGATATTTCTCCAGTGTGCCAGCGTGCTAATCTGGCCCTGTGGCATGCCATTACGGGGCTAATAACAGCTGTCTGCGGCCTAGAGGGGACACAAGCCGGCCGCGCTGCGCTAACTAGCCCTGACAGACTCATTAGGAGTGCTGGCACCCAGAACGGCAACAGCCAAACTCCTAGTGTTTCCTTCTCGCTGGCTCACAACAAAGTGCACCAAGCATTGTTCACTACTTGTGCACTTGACACCTTCCCTTTTGTTTTTAGTGCTCTCAACCTCGTCACCTCCTCTTTGCACTTCTCTGGCTGCTTTTTCTGCCTCCCTACAAACTAAATGTTGCCAGCCGTTTACCATCTCGCCTTGACACCTCTTATAAATCAAGCTTTTTTTTTTTTTTTTTCAGTGCAGCCCTCCCACACAGTTTATACCAATCCCTCAAAGGCAACATTCATATTGGTCCAACACTGTCTGAGAGCAGTATAGACAAGTTAAAAGGCTTTTAGTTTGTAGGTACAGGGAGATGCTACAGCCACACAGGCATCCTCTGGTTGTTGTATCAGTTACTGCGGGGCCTGTTTGAGGACAAGAGGGACTTCCCCAGGCAGACAGCAAAAAGCAAACAATGTAATATCACTCGGCTGCTCTCGGCCAATCACTGTGGACTCAGGCGGCAGACTATAAACACAGAAAGCCAATCGCAGTCAGTCATAAGACTATTAACAATAGGGGGAGGGGTATAAGACTGTGCTATTGTGTATTGTGCAAACCATGTTAAGTCAATACATTTACAAGTTTACATTTATTGCCAATCTGTGTGAAGTAAAAAAAAAAAAAAAAAACACCACAAAATGTACAGTGTTTAGATGGAACACTCAATGCACAGCTAAATGTAACTTTTTAGAATGGGCACCTATAAGGACACTGTATGCAACAGCTGCAAAGTGGCACAAGGCTGTAATATCTTAGTATGTAAATATATTTTATTCCCATGAAATCCTTGCTCTAAAAATATATCTGGGCACACAGTTATCCAAGTTTAGCTCTGCAGCTCAAACTGAAGCTCTAAAGGTTGTATTCATGACATTTTTGTGGAAGAAAATATCCTCAACCTTTGTAGAAATCTGTATATTCTACTGCTAAAGTGATGAGAAATTAACTTAAATTTCTACATTAAATTCTATGTATTTTTCTTCATTTTTCAAAAATCTTCAGCGTTTTCTTGTTAGGGGTCACAGGTGGGGACTACACCTGCAACCATGGGCAGGGGTATAGAGTTTATCAAGCTGTGGTACATGGCTTCTTCTGCCACTGTTAAAAATGAATATCTACATTAGTTTAAATGACTTAAATTCAGAATAATCAACTTAATTATAGTCGTTTTGGATAGTTTTTGGATTTATTAAGGCTAGATTATTTGACTTGTTTCTAAATATTTGTTTTTCATATATATATTTCAAGCAACATTTGTAGTAAAAAGTGAGAAAATTGCATTAGAAAAAAAAAAAAAATCTTATTCCACTAGCAGATGATTTTGCTAGAAATAAGAAAACATATCAGAACTTGAAGTCAACTCAAATCATCTAGCCTAATAAGTAAATAAATTCAAAAATTAGTCAAAACTAGTCTAATCAAGATTATTATTCTAGATTCAATTATTTTTAAGTACTGTAGCTATTTATTTAGTTTTATTACTCCTGATTTGGCTTAATTTAGAGCCACAATTTTTAGCTTTTCCTGGTTTTATTCTGCTCTTATGCTGGTTAAGTTGTGAATTTGACCTGGTATAAGATATGGCTCATGACATTTTAGTCCATAGAAGGTGGTACTTATGGTACTTTGAAAGCCAAATATTTTCTGAGATGGTACTTTGTGTGAAGAGTTTAAGAATCACTGTGCTAGAGTCTATATTCATTTATAAGCAACTAATTCACCAAACACATCTTAGCACATGTCTTTGGGCGCTTGTGGATGGAAGATGAAAGACATACAGGAATCAAACCCACAATCTACTGCTGAGAAGCAAGACCACTAACAACTCTTCCACTGTGCACCCCCTTTCAGCATGTTTACAATAGCAATATAGTCACATTATGCAAAAACATTGGAAAAATATCATGATGCTTTAGGACTATGCATGGTAAATCTATTATGTATTTATTATTAAACCTTTTAGGCTTGCTAATATAGACATTTACAGTTTGTTTACACTGAAATTAATGACATATCTAACCAAACACATCACAGCATAATTTCCTTGTAACCACGTAAACCTACTCTTTCAGTTACTATTTTTTTTAAGGCTAAGTCAACATTTATCCACAACATCTGACCGAACCATCAGTGCTCTGAAACACAGAGCATTACATGGACTCATTAGATCTACATTTGCCTTTTTATAGTGCGAGTGAGGGGCACTGTAAAGCCGTGGGGCACAGCTGTGGGGTACTATTACCTGTAACGTTAGCTGCAGCATGTTATATTATTTACGCAGATCTGGACTTAATGGAACACATGTGCGTCTGTAGCTTACATTCTTCCCAGATTAGCCGAAGCCCTGTCCACATCTAACTGGGCCGACGAGAGGAATGCAAGGCCCACACCGGCTTATGGAGAAACCCTATCACTGGAGTATATAGTCTAAGCCAATATGTATTTATAATGTGGAAAAACTATGTGTACTGTACTCTGTGTTCACTATACAGTGTGCTTATGTTACTATTGCAGGTGTGAATGTATGTACAATAAATAAGTATAATAAATTATAAAAAAAAAAAAAAATCTCACTGTGGTAAATTTTGTGCTCAGACCTGGACTTAAACTCGAAGATATTCTTGTTCAGGGGTAAATGCTCTTTCCATCAAGTCACAAAACCCTATATCTTACAATGCTAAAGAATCTACTAAAGGCTGGGACAGACGAAAACAACCCCTAACCATCTTATGTCTCCCCCCGGTCACCCCCCAAAAAGTGGCTACAGACACACCAGAGCGACTCAGACCCAACGACCAAGCAGTGCGCATGTGCAAGATGTAATAACTATTTACAACAGCAGGCAGAACTAGTCACTAAACTCTGCGGATAATGGACTTTAGTAAACAAACTTCCCTTTGCTGAAGTGTTTAACTCAAGCATTTAGCAATAAATAATAATCAAATATCTTATCACATTAATGAATAAAACACCTGTAAAACATCTGTTACACCTTGACATCACAATGTAGGAAACATTACTTATTTTTTATAAATTTGTATATAGAATTTCATGTTCTGCTAGCTGCAAAAATAATACTAAATCAATGAAAATGTGTACATTAAATTGGGTGCATTTAACCTTAACTTTCTTTCTATTAGGGGTCATGGGTGGTGTCCCCAGCAACTATGGGCCTCAGGCGGGGTATAACCTAGACAGGTCTGACACACTGCAATCTATTTTCTTAAATCGTCACTGTGTAGCCATATTGCATTTATAATGTTTAGAAAATACAACCATGCACAGACACTATAGTGATCAATACTACAAGTGGAGTTCGATTGTGCTGTCTTCAGCGTTCTGGTTCCTGATATTTCAGATGATAAAACATATAAGGCTGTCACTTTGGTTGTATAAACATGTTACATAATATAAGTCAGATTGCTGGCGGTGGTAGTCAAACAGTCAATATCAGAGCGTGAATCATTCTTCTGTGGTTTTTAGAGACAAAAGCTGCAGCAGGGTGCTCTTTTTGGTTTGCATATTGCATCGCCATGAATCATTTGACATAACAGTATTTGGTATATTTCTTTGAAAGCAAGAGTAAGTGACTTTTTTTTTTTTTTGTCTGTTTAGCGGTAATACAAAGTGGTTTCCAAATGATGGGTCGGGACACAAAAGTGGATTGTGATGTGGTTTAAAATTTATCACTCAGCTTTTTTAAAGCCTAAATATTGTTTTTACAGTGAAAGGGTGAAAAAGATTTTAAAATGTGCATAAAGTACATAGTAAATTATAACGTTGACAAATCCAGCCACAGAGGGTCATAGCCTAGTGTACTTTCTGTGACAATCCCAAGCCTGGATAATTGGAGAGGGTTGCATCAGTGACAAGATATATAGGAATATACAGTAACTAGAGTTCTGAAGTAAACAGATCATAGATACATTGTATATATTTATTTCTGTTTAATAGTTGGTATACATGCATCAGTCTCTTTTTATTACTTATACCAATGCAAAAACTTTTATGGCACTGTTCTTTCTCTCCTCATCTCTACTGTTTTTCCCTGCAGCTACAGGCCTGTCAGCCCGCTCTCCCTCGCTCTGCTGCTGCTGCTACAAGAATACAGAGTCTGACTGAGTGTTTTGAGGTTCGCTGCGACATATAAACATGGATTTCTGAGGCACCATCCAACAAATTCTGAACATGAACTGTCAAATATTGAGCCACAAAATAAAGTTATGTGAATATTAAAATATCTTTGCAACTACATCAGACACAGAGGTCACCTTAATGAGACTAAGCTGGCTTCATATCCAATAAAATACTATAAAAAAAGTTCTTAGCCTTGAAATAGGGATCTTCTAGTTCAGGCCTAAATGCTGTATTCATTGAGCCACAAAGCCCTTATATCTCACAAAAGTACATAAACCGTTAAAACTAATGACTTGCTCCTTTACTGACCCCATGTGGCCGAACTTGGAATCAATAGCCTTATCTCGCAATGGTACAAAATCATATTAATAATTCCTGATTGGTGTAATCTCAATCAGTTGTAAGTCTAGTCCATATAAAATGCCCTGACCATCACAATACAAAGAAAAGTAGATTGTATAAGAGTATTTGGCTAATATGGAAAGTGAGGATTTTTCTTTCACAAGATACATGAACAGAATAGATTATATTAATGCAAGTTCAATCTGCAGGACTTATTCCATTATGAATTGGGCGTCCTTGATGTCAGGCTCCATCCCATTTCTTGATTAGTTATAGGATTAAGACCGCTTTGATAGAAAAACATAAGGCTACAATTCAGAAGCTGACATTAAGTGTTTTCCAGATTTTTCACCTGCAGGGTCTAAAGAGGGGTTCATCTGGTCCAGGGAATCTCAGCTAGTGATACAGGACAGTGATGGGGAGGTTGAATATTGCATTAGTGTTCATTATATTAGAAGTATATGATGAAAAGTGAACAGGTTTTAAAATACAAATTAATTATATGTTTTGTTCCATAATCTGTAGTTTAAAGTTTACCCAAGTTTTTCCAAGTCTGTAAATTAATTAATCACCATGTCCAGTCCTCATTAAAAATATATGTTTGTATTCATTCATCTTCTTCCACTTATTCTAGTTAGGGCTTGCAGGTGACTGAAGCCTATGTCAGCCAATCATGGGCCTAGGGTGAGGATACAGCTAGGACAAAGACCAGTTAGTCACAGAGCTGACCTTCTTGCTGAGACGCAGGAGCACTAAGCACAGCATCACTGTGATTCTTACAACTCATATAATATAGTCATCTTCATTACCATTTTGAATTGAATCATGCCATGTTGTCATTCAATCAATGTTATAAAAGCGACTCTCAACCTCGCTTTAAAAATATCTTCTTTTTTTTCTTTTTCTATAAATTTCTTTTAGTAAAAACAAATATCAAAACAGCACGGAGCGGAGTCGTGCCGAGGGAGATGCTGTCTGCGTCAGGCAATCTTGTACAGTAAGTCAGCGTTAGCATCGCATTTAGAAGTTCAATCACACATCGCACAAAGACACAGCGGCTGGGTGGATAAGAAGAGCTGTAAAGACAGAACAGAGTGAGAGATGGGAAGATGGAGAGTTGATATGCTGACTGCGGGCACTTGATTTGGTTTCAGAGAGCATTGTTACGGTGCTTTGAATTAATGCCTCCCAAAGAGTCCAATTGTGATTCTTGGGCTGTGCTGACAGAATATTTGACAGGGCCGGGAGAGCTGCTGATCTCAGCTGAATCCTCTGTTTGTGAGAGCTGTGTGAATGTACGTATGGCTTGTGCTCTCCACATTAAAAAACACCTACAACATGTTCAGAGCTCAGTGGAAGTGCAAAGTCAAAATGCGGTCAAAAACGCCCATGTCAGTATGTGCACACACTCTAATATGGATATACTTAAGGACAGTGGACCAAACAGGGCTACTAATGATAATATTAGAAAAAAACATTAATATATAATGTTACTATTTAATCATCTATGCATATTGTGAAAAAACATCTGTAAAAGACCTTAAGACATCATATAGGCTTTATTATTAATGCTCTAATAAGGGACTCTTGGCTGTTGAAGTAATGGCTGCCGAGCAAATAAGAGGATGTACTGTATAATGCAAGGGTCACCAACCTTTTTTCCCCTGAGAGCTACCTTTACTGAATGAAAATGCCAGAGAGGGACTCATAGTTTGTTAAATTTGTGCATTTCCAAAATGTTGGTGTCCAGTGTAAACTCACATTTGGCATTAAAACAAAATTATTTAGCTCACCTGCCTGTGTGTGTTTGACTACAGTCATTTGCAAGGGACCTAACTAGAATGACTTCTTATTGCTGTAAAAAAAAAAAGAACTGATTTGACAATAGTAATCCAGAGTTTGGTTTAAAGCTTTATGAAACATAAATTGAAAAAAAAAAAAGTCATAACCTGAATGGCTAAACATGTATCACCAATCAAAGTACACCAAATCATAATAAACTCTTTGACCTTGTATTTTTTTTCCCTGTCTTCGCTGCAGGAAACATACTGTCCCTGTGGGTTGCTGAATACATTAAAAAACACAGAGACAGGCCCAGTTGTTCATTACAGTGATAGAAGTGGAAAAAACTATGATCCATCAAAATATACTGTGTGCACTGTACTGGTGTAGTTTGACAGTAGCACAACACATCATCATACAAAACTCAACTGGGAAAAATAACTCTACCAAATCATATCCTATTCATTTGGTAACTGTTATTCCTTCTTTTACATATTGACCTGCATACTTTTGTGCAATAACTGAGTGACAATGTAAATAAGTATCATTCCTATCACAAGTACAAGACAGATCACTTTTTTCTGTCTTTCTCTCGTCTGCTGTCAGTGATAGATTTTCATTTTTAAAAACTAGGACTTACACTGCTGTTGTTATCATTGAAGTGATGTCAAATGTATTTGGACTATATAAAAATCCAGCTCTTATTTTGCTTATGTCTTTCAATGTCAATTCTTTTGAGTGCCTACTTAAGTCAGAGTATGTTGATGGTTGCAACAGGAATGGCATCCAAAGTAAAAAAAAACAAAAAACTGCCAAATCACTGTGCATCCAGTTTGTTGTGGTAACAAAATGGAGCAGCAAAAAATATTCTAATTCTTAAAAAAAAAAAAAAAAAAAAAAAAAAAAAATGAGGTTGTTCTATATAGTAGTCCATTCATCTTAAATGAGCCCTTAAATGCAATGCTCACAGAGATACTACTGTCATACAGCCCCTGTGAATAAGTATGACTAGTTCATAATTTCTACTTTCATAAATCTAAACTGTGGTTTATATTTAATGTGACATAAAGTCTTCATGTGAGAATGTAATGTACTGGAGATGCATGAGAAAGTCATGGATGACTCAAAAGCAGACATTGGTTTACATCCAGAGCTGTGTGAAAAGTGTGACTTACCACAGTATGTGAATCATCAACCAATGCGACATTTGATTGCGGGTTTTCTATTCAGAAATTAAGTTATGTAGGACAAAACCCCTTCTGGCTTTCCCCTTTCAGGGTCACCACAGCAAGTCATGCCTTCTAGTGCACAGTGATGTGCATAATAATTTGGCAGGTTTTTTTTATGCTGGATGCAATCCTCTCCATTTATCCAGGCTTTGGACCAGCACAAGAAGCACACTGGTTTGTGACCCATGTGGTTGGTTTTGCTAAGGAAAACTATGGCTACATGCTAAGGCTAAATGCTACAGAAGCTCTAACTAAATGACATTTTTTAACTAGCTAACTAAAGAATATGAGACACACTTTTTCACAAATCTGTCTCAATTTCTCTGCATTCACAGCTCTCCCCTTTACATCTCTCTCTCCATCTCAAGAGCCAAGCCGTTCCCAATTAGACCCCCCCTCCCCCTCCCCCCACGACCAGCTGAAATTGAATTGCCCATCATTTGCATAATGATAGCTCACCGGGCCGACGGCCGATTTACCATGAGATGAAATGTAGCAATCACTTAAGAGAGTGACCATGAGGGACTATGGGTAGGGGCAAGCGATGGAGGGAGAGAGAGAGGGGGAGAGAGAGGATGAAATGAGATCACAGAGATAGAAAGACAGATGGAGAAACAGAAAGATCGGACAGGTAAAGTATTTGGGTTATTGTCTATTACACAGCTGTGGCCGCAAGGAAGGAAGTGTCCCCAATATGACAGGAAGTGGACCCAACCAGGACACTTGAGGACGCATAGGTAACACTGCCCTTCTTGTCAATGCACATATATCTTCACACTCTAATTATCATATAGTACGACTTAGATATTGGGACAGACAAAACTTTCTACTCCTTAAATTTTCCCAGTTATGCAGCACGTCAGTTCATTTTTTAAGGGCCTGTATGCAAATAAAAGTGGCGCTATTAAAATGGGACATTTTTCTCCAGAGTCCATGTGACCTTTTTACTGCAAGCTACCTCACATCAAGTGTGTTAAATTTACTTAAAGACAGCAGCTATTTGAGAGTGGGGACTTCTAAAGGTTCCTTGCTAGGATATTTTTAGAGACCAAGCTAGAAGCAATGTTTGTATTCAGAAAACATTCAGTCCATGAGTGGTTATGTTTTTTTAAGCATCAGAAAACATGACGGTAGACAGAGATGGTATATGTGATGTAACAGAAAAAAGTACTCTCCTATGTCTATTGTATCTAAGTCCTTAAAATCTGTACTCAAGTAAAGGTATTGTAACTTTAAAATAGTATTACTCAGGTAAAAGTATTCAACATTATTATTATATTTCCTTTTGTCTTTTCCCTTTTGGAGTCGCAAAGAAAATCATCATCTCCTATGCCATGAATTGCATATTGATTTGGCTTAGGTTTTACACAGGATGCCCTTCCTGATACAACCCTTTCTGTTTATCCAGGATTAGGACACAAGGAGTACACTGGCTTCTGACCCATTGGATTAATTATAACTTCAGTAAAAGTAAAAAAAAATATAGAGAGTAAAAGTAATTTTACTTAAAACGTGTTTTTCCTTTCTTTTCTATTTGCACTACTAGTTGCACTACTAACCTGGCTCAAACAGGACCCTCAAATTCCAAGTTGAGTGTGGTACCCACTTTGCCTCCAAGATCAAAAATACTTTTACATTTTTCCAGGCTTTTTGAAATGGTTTTGGACACCTTTGCATTAGTATTTCATGTTTTATAACTTAAAAAAAAATGTATATGGAAAACCTTTTATTGGGAGCTGTTACTTTGACTCGGCAAAGAATGCTTGGATTAGGTGTCTGTTGCCCCCTGCTGGCAAAGGTGGGGACTGGACAGAGCATAAAATGGATATTTACAAATAAATTAGCTTTCTGCTTCCTAGTGACTGCAATTTAAGAACCCCAAATTATCAGAGCGAGTGATAGATGTTTTTGAGGTGCAAATATCACAACATGGTTAAACACTCAAAAAAGTAAATTTAGCATTACAGGGGACCTTTAAACAAGTAATTAGTTGAGCATATTTTTTTCCTTCTACGAAAACATGAAGTCAAAGTAAAATGTTTGACTAAATGTACCCATGATGTGCGTTTTCTTTAAAAGTGGTGGATGGATATTTTTAGATTATTTATCCACAGAACATTATGTTCACGTCTGATCACTGCAAAAATAAAATAATCAGGGATAATTTTAAAATGATGGAAAGTTGTGTTTGTGATTTTTCACAAGGCAAATACCCTATACAAAATATGTGTGTGTGCTTTGGAGCAGCTAAGGATTTATGTCAGAAAACAAATGTCTAATTCTAAGTGTTTCATTCTAAGCAAAACCAATTTATTTTAAAATTTCTGTCAAAACTGCCCAGACTATTGTTGGTCCAGTGATGTGTAGCAGACTATTTTTAGTTTCTCGAGTACTGTAGGTGCCACTTGGCGACTTATGAGTTTGTTCCTGCGCAGGATCGATGTGGGGAACTCCTGATCCGCCCACAGTTTATACGAAGTGGTCCGCCTGTCAACAGCGCAGCTCAATGTGGACGCCCTATCTGTTAGCAGCCACTCCGAGTACAAATTACTGCAATCAACAATATGATAATGATCTGAAGTCCTCCCCTTCTCCTGACGCATTGATCCAACTTTCTGCCAAGGCCTGCAAATTTCATTTATAAAAGTCCTGATAGATTTCTTCTGATCCATGTCACGAAACACTTTGCCAATCAAACACTTAAGCAACATCAGGCCAAATGGAGGGACTGCTTCAGGCTAATGCTAATTGTGCTAATATGCTGTTGGCAAAGCATGACAATTTGGGTGCTTTTCAATAAGAACTGCTTATTCATGGGAGAGAAGAGGTTGAGAGGTCATATTTGTTGCTAATAGCTGTAGTGATATGTCAGGCTATCAGGTTGGAAGCTCCTGCCCAGAGTGTGATAAGGCCACTGTTTATTGTTTGACTTCCACTCTTCAACCTGAACAACCTCACATTCTCACACACACGGTACTTTCCACTTCGGCCATTACCTCAGCTTATGTGTGTGTGTGTGTGTGTGTGGATATTAACCATTTCAATGAAGATAAGGCATACACTTTGTAGATGTTTAGCATATATTTAAGGATTACAAACTGAGTTAATGAATGCATTTTGAAGCATTTTGTATAATGTTCTCTACAAACTGACAACTTAGAACTGCACAATCAATCATAGATTGTGGTATATCTAAATTTTGTGATGCTGATAAGATGCTGAGTGATAAGAGTTTTTAGGTCTGCTTCACCTGATTGGCCCAAAAATATTATCTTGCACACTGCAAATGTTGATGTAATCTCCATGTTATTGTAAAGAGAACTTATCAATAAAATGTGCAGTCCTAGTAACCTGATTTTCTAAAGCAAAGGTCCTATTCTTGCATGTCAAATATTTGATTTCCTTCCATCTTGACCTCATTAAAAGTCCCGTAAGTGCTCCATAATTGACAGGTCATCAGAAAACATCTAACCAAATGTGATTCAATCTACATACCACAAATCTTTTTTTTTTTTTTTTTTCCAATCCCTCGGCATCTCTTCCTGCTTGTCGCTCTACATAAGTGATCAGTGATCGCACGTTAAAGTCGTCCAGCCCAGACAAGAGGGGGTTAAGTCCCTTATCTCTCCTCCCCAGAAGACATTCCTCCTAGAGGCCTTGCTCTGCTGGTTTCCTGCCTTCTTGCCCAATGCCCTATTTTTACTCATGGGGGCTGTAGAATACCAGGGGCAGCTTTTTCCTTGTCACTAACATATTTCCTGCCATTCTCACTCTGACATTTCTCCCCTCTGCCCGCTTAATTCAGATCACCCCCCTCTGTACGGGTCATGACCTTTCAGTTGGGCCCTTGTATTCAAATGTACCTGCCAAGGCAAGGGTCGCAGCTAGCTCGTCCTCATCTGGGCTGCTGATTTTGCTGCTTACACTTTTTCACATTAGATTTTACTGTTTTTGACAATTGCATCCAACGGTAGTTTATTTGGCTTTAAAATTTACTGTCTACTATATGGTAATACTTGAAAAACATGGGGAGACAATGGGTTGGCGGTTCAAACCTCGCTCCACAACTGTCATTGTGTCCCTAGACAAGATACTATCCCCATATAAAGCTCAACAGTGACCGTCCAGCTCCGGTTCCGGAAGTAAATTTTACATTCATTTTCCCATTGACTTTTCAAAAAAATTGTATATAAAAAAGTTTAAAAGCTTGATGAGGGTTAATCAGCTATGGGGTAACTCACAACAAGAAAATTATCAATTTCTATCAAAAAGATTAGCCAAAAAGTTCAGCAAAATCCATTTGTAACTTTGCCTTTCAAATATGTATTTATGTTGAAAGGAATCAAGTTATGTTCATGAGTTACCCCATAGCAGATCATCCTCCCTTAAACCATTCAACTTTTAATATACGGATTTTTCAAAAAGTCAATGGGAAAAATGAATGGGACTTTAACTTCTGGAACCACGTGGTGTGGCGCTCCATTGCCTACTGCAGTCACTGTATGTGGCTGGTTGTGACAGAAAGGGCATCTGGCATGAAAACCTGCCAAATCATGAATAAAAAAGTATTTAAAAATAGAGCAGCCAAAATATATATATATAAAAAAGTGAAAACTGTGAAACAGAATTATTAACTTTGATAGGGCACTTTCAGTGATTCCAGCTCTAAATTTACAATCGTGCAAGATAATGTATTATACGTCTATTAAACATCAATATAAAAGATTGCTTTAAGGTTGCAATATAAAGTTAAAAGCCATCTTTGAGCTCACAGGAAAAAGTGGAATGGGAGCTAAAACTGAATGAACCACTACTAAAAGTAGATCAGAGCCAACTGTGTCCACAATATTTTCTGAGCAGGCATTGGCAATGTAGGTAAAATGCAAAGGAAAAAATGACCACATGGCAGTCTTACTATTGGAAACTAGCTGCATGTGGATGGATCAGCTATACCTAACTTTTGCCACCTTTTCTGTAGTATACAGTATGATTTAGGAGCCTCGGTATTTGACCAAATGCATCAACTTTTGTCTTGATTTCCTAATTTTCTTGTTCTCGTACTAAACCATTTTACACTGGGGCTGAGTGACAGGCCGAACTCAAATGTACCACTTCACTCACAATCCTCTGCAGTGGCTGGTAACAGACTGTGCATTTAAAGAAATCTAAGTAAGTAAGAAGCCTCAGCCTGAGAATGAATGGCAGCTTAATGAATGCCTGGGGAGACATGATATCAGCGAGTGGCTTTTTTTCAGCACAGCTTTCATCCTATTCATACGCCAACATGGGCTAAATGCACGTGAATCGATGCTGGTTAAAGACACTAATAGCACATAAAGGAAGTTCATTTTTCTAGTGCAAGGTCTGATCACTCCTTTTGCTATGAGAAGAATGTAGAACGAGAAAAAAAAATAGTCCTCTACAGGTGAAAAAGGTCTATTGTCTACAGTTCCAAGGCTACTTTACTTGTAAAACCTTCACATTGACAGTTAGGCTTTGAATTGCGACTGCCAGTTCAAATTTGTTAGCAATGAAAGTGATGCGACGATATCATGAAGCAAAGATGGCGGACACCTGCGCTCCAATCACACACTGTATTATACCACTGCTTTGTGCCTTTTATTCAGGCTACATTTATGAATATCAATATTATTCCCCAGTAGGAGGTAAATGGTATTGAATGGTTGCCAGGCTGCAGGAAAGGGGGGTGGACGGGTTCAGCTGACTAAAAGAGCTATTCTATCCATTTCTATCTCTCAATCAGTGTGTGTTTGTGAGCCCGAATGCCATCCGCGGACAAATGCGTGTTTCATTTTGACTTGGAGAAGGTGTATAGGCGTATAGTCGTCAAGCCATGTGAGCGAAAGTTCACGTGATATACAGGCAAATGCAGCCGGTCTTCAGCAGGATGGAAAGACTGTAATCAAACCATAAATCAGAAATCAGTGAACTGCCATCCCATCGCCGCCGCCCCTCCCCCCTCTTCCTCCTCCAGCACTGTACCCTCCGACTGCTTCTGTACGGCTTGTAATGTTATGCATATACAGTGCAGCTATGGAAGAATAAAATGGCAAATCAATGAAAAATGCATTTTGAACAAATCTAAGTTTTCCATTATACAAAATGATCACATATAGATCACAGATCAGTGAAGCTCTAAATGCACTGTGTTTCTGCGTATGCTCAAATCTCTGCTGCTACACATTTGCATCTCATGTGAAACAGATGAGGGGAAAGATTTGAGATTTTAAAGGTCACATATTATGCTCTTTTTTTTCCCAATACTTAAATTCATATTTCAGGCCTACCACTTGTATAAGTTTAGCCTTTTTATATAAAATCCATTAGTTTTTTCTTTTTTTTTTTTTTCCATTTATCATCTTCAATTTTGTATACAAGGAAATAGTCTTGTACCTAGGCATCAGAGATGATTTCCAGGAACTAACAAAACAATTCAATAGAATCAGACATTGAAAGCCAACAACAACAAGTTTAAGCACCAACACATGCAAAATGTTAAGCAATTTGAAAAGCATGAAGGAAAACAAAGCATCTCATAAGCCCGCTTTATTTCAGAGCAATGGTTACGATTGGTTGGTAGAAATGGGAAGGCCTTAAATGGTCAGGATATTTTTCAACTTGCAACTTTTTATTCTTTTGTCACCTATAAGCCCCTCCTCCTCCAGGCCTAATGTGCCCTGATTGGCCATCTGGGGCCTTACTGAACATACTGTACATTGCTATGACTACTACAAAGCTTCTGGCCCTGAATCAGCTCAATAAGTTTTATTGTATGTTCAAAATCCTGTATAGACCAATTAAATGGTCTATGTTAGAGCTGGACTTTTTGAGCAGCAGGAGCTATTGTAGTTGTAGAAAAAAACATGGTGCAGCTTTGGCCTTTTAGAAACAAGAAAGCAGAAAATGTGTTATTTAAATTGACTGAAGAAAATATAGAGATTTATTATAGGTATTTATTTAATGTTGAAGACCAGGGGCCGTAGCTGCCAATCTGCCCCTACAGCCCCTCCAACAACCACCAAACACAGGCACACAAGCAAGGTGGGTGAAGTGACTTGCGCAAGGACACACCGATCGTATGCAGTTTCGGTAGTGGGGATCGAACCGCTAACCTTTGGGTTAGTGACAAAAGTCTCTATACCAACTGCAGCCGCCCCAACTTGCAGTGATTTGCATTATGATTTGGTATGGGTTTAAAATCTGAAACCTATCCTAAAGCAACCCTTTCCTTTTATCCGGGCTTTGGACTGGCACAAAAGGTACACTGGCTTGGGACACGAGGTAGACAGTAACAAAGTAAATTTACTTGAGTACTGTACTTAAGTATAGTTTTTAAGAATCTGTGCTTTACTTGAGGATAATTTTTTAGTGGAAACGTATTACTTTATACTCCACTACATTTCAAAAAAAGCAAAAGTAACTTCTGCAGAGAGTCTTAAAACCAAAAGACAACTGACTTAGACCTTAAAGATAATCATTTACTAACTGTAATTTATACTTTTTGCAAATATGAATTGAGAGATTTGCATACATTTACACAAATCTCTCAACTCATATTTGCTCTCAGGAACTAAAAAGAACCTCTGGACACAATCTGGAAGTGATTTAGATTTTGCTTTGAACATAATTTGCATGATTCTATAAAAAAAAAATATTTAAAATTGATTAGTAGGATTGTAACACCCAGCCTTATTTATAATACATATGGCTCATTTTTTCTGTAGAATAACCTTATCTATTATGGTTATTATTATTATTTCCACACTAAAATGAGTTTGACGTCTCATCTTTAGAGGGTAGGATTAAGAATGTATAAAAAAGTATTTTATTCATATTTCTGGAGGTGCAAATTTGTGACGTGAATGTAATAGAAATTTTACTCAAAATTCTTGACTGCATTCATTTGAAATACATTGTGATTTATTTATTTTTTACTTTAGAAAAATTATTTTTGAAAGCACATACTCCAGTACTTTAACTCAAGTAAAAAATTGACTTAGCAACTTTTACTTGTATTGGAGTAATATTTGACCAGGAGGATCTATACTTGTCCACCACTGCTTGTGACCCACCGTGACTGGATATTCTATTTGATAAACAATGTTTTAGGAGAGAGCATGTTGATTAAAAGCCCCTCTTGGTCATTATTTCTTGACTAATACCTCAGACAAATGTGTTCCTCTCACTCTTCTCAGTCCATATTTCTCTGACTGCGACTTCCATAGTGAGCCACCTGGTGTGTGCTATAATACAGGCAGAACAGTGGGGTCATTGTGAAGGAGCTGCGCGATATCAAGGAGAGTGACCCATTTACAGAGAGCCACTGAGCTGACAAGCCTCTGTTATGTCTAGGACATCTGGAGGGCTGCAGCCACTCAGTCCACGCACACTACATATACATACCATCCTCTGCATTGGACATAGTGGCAGGTATTTCACACATTCACCTAAAGGTCATACTCAGAGCATAGTGTGTTGCAGTACACTGAGAAATTTGGAAAGGATCCAAAAGACATGTGAAAGGCTCTAGTCGCCCTGCAATTTTTTCTTTTTTTTTTTAAGAGTTGGGATAAGGCTGCGGCACGCTGCTATCTGCTGCTCAGCACAAGTGCTCTGTGAAGATCAAGCGATCAACTTCTATCTTATTATTTAAATGAGAATTACATTTTCAGCGGCTGATTCAATCCAGAGCTGTTCAAAAGCCACTGTGCATTTTCAGCTAAAGAAAACTGCAGAAGAAGAAAGTGTTTGAAGTAGAAAAAGGCTGAATTCAAAGAGAGAAAATGTTTCCATTCATGTATCATACACAACGCTGGCCAAAACAACAGTGATTTGTCCAAAGAAGCTGCAGTGTTGCGCATTATATAAATGAATACATGAATGTATAATGAGCAGCCAAAATGAGCCAAGGAAAGCAGAGTGAACTAATCCCCCAGGGAGAATGAAATTATCCAGAAGAGACAGCACACCATTCAGAACAATATTGGTTTGAGAAACTTTCCTCTGATTTATTTAAAAGACACATTTTAAAAGTAAGCTATGCATACATTAGAGCCGCACAACATTGGGGACATATGCAATAAGCAATACTGTTAAATAATGCAATGACAAATAACAATGTGTCTTGAATTTTCCCTTGGGGATAACAATGAATTTAAATTGAATTCAATAGAAAAAAGCAGTATGATGCTAATGTCCGTCTGTATTTATGCATTTATTTATTTGCACTGCTCATTCTTTATGCACAGTGGGGGATGTTAGCTGTTCTATTCAATGTTTTGAGTCTGAGGTCATGTATGTCCAGTCACCAATGAATTGCAGGGTTAACATTTAAAGACATATGGGTGTAACAGTATGGGCATCTATACATGTATGTCTTTGCATGGTGGGTGAATGTTGTATTGACTACACACCAATTCAAACTGTTATGCATGGCTTGACATTAACGCTGGCCAACCTGGACAAACTTGTGTACATGTCACCTATGGCAGGTAACACATTTCTTTCCCACTAGCCACTTTTGATGACAGGATTTAATACATTTTAGTTTTAGCTTAAGGAAAGAAATGATTAGCTGCATACTATTCACGTGATGTCATAGAATATTAAAGGGCTTATTCCAATTGAGGTGGGGCAGGAAAGAATCTGCTGTTAAATGCTCAAAATGTAGATCCCTTGGTGTGGTTTATGTCTGATATCTCTGCAATTACTGGGCTTATCCTCACAAAACAAAAACTGACAGAAATGAGATGTTAGATGCAAAAGGCTACTTGTTTTACATTAATAACAGCTTTATTATATTTACATACATGATATTGACCTGGTATTGTTAAAGCAACTGTAAAACCAAAAATTTGCATATTACCCATTTAACATCCAGTTTTTCTTTGTACAAGGAAGTTGAAAAAAGTGAAAAGAAAAGTCCACAACAGAAAGTGCATTTGCCAACATTAAGTTTCAAAACCAAGAGAACAACTACAAACACAGCTGCATTAATTCATCTTTGAACAAGACCTCATTATTCAATAAAAAAATGCCCAATGCCATTTCACTTTTTGTATCCCAAACATTAATTCTGTATCATGAGCTAATTCTATTTTGCTATGAAAAGGCAATTGGCTGCAAAGATTGAATCATGAGCCTTTGTTTCATTTTCCATGTAATTAAATCAGCTCGTGAGGAAATAAAAAAGAGATGTAAGCTGGCATACGATTTGGAGAGAATTAGCATTTTTAATCACACTACATTACTTTAATAACTCAATAAATCGGTGGCAGCTGGAGCATCGGCGAATGTTGTCACAGCCACTTAGTTCTGCATTTGCAACTAATACGGGCTGATGAGAGGCAGGCAGAGAGAGAGAGCGAGAGAGAGAGAGAGACAATCCTAC
This sequence comes from Bostrychus sinensis, assembly GCA_020698575.1. Taxonomy (NCBI): domain Eukaryota; kingdom Metazoa; phylum Chordata; class Actinopteri; order Gobiiformes; family Eleotridae; genus Bostrychus; species Bostrychus sinensis. Next base: position 31,467,675 of record CM036241.1, on the reverse strand, counting down.
TGAGAGAGGAAGATGGGAACAAAAGCATGACAGAAATTGCAGAATGGGGGAAAGAAAGGGACTATTACAGCGAGCGCTTTGGCACAGAAAGAGGCTTGGCACTTGTCTCGACCCGTTGGGTTATTAACTGTTTATCTTCAATTAGCTCAGGCGTCACCTCCATGTGCTACACCAGACCTGCCTCTACTCCTCGCGCTACTGTTGTAGCTCGGGCTTGTTTGTGGATTGTAACAACTGTAGCTACACTGGGCTCGAATTACAAGGGCTTTAAACAGCACTTGTACCTGAACACTGTCTGAATGTGGTAGACTGGCCAGCCATCCTAATAATATTTCTATTCTTTACAACTAAAAAGTCTGGTCCATGATGACTGGAGATGGATTTCCAGGGGAATTCGGCACTTTTGTGAGATGGGGATAAATTTACTAACTCCAGTCACCATGAGTCATGAAAAAACACAGTTTTTGTGGATTATTTTTTTGCCTTTTTGAGATAAACGTGTTTTGTGGCTCAATGGATTTGAGCCACAAAACATGTTTTTCTCATGTTTAACCAGGTTTGAGTCCAAGTCCAGGCACTATGTCGTAACCATTGTGTGATAGGACCAAATATATTAAAGGTTCCCTGTTATACTAAATTAACATTTTTGAGCTTTTTACCATGTTATAATCAGTCATTAGTGGCTGTAGACAGCTTTAGTCAGAGAAAGGCATCAGTCCTGTTGTCCTGCACTGCAGCAGCTCTGCTATGAAGTTAACTGCAGTGTTTGCAATGGAGTGAGGGCTGCCCGTGAGAAGTAGGTGGGCCAACAGGGCCTTAAAGCAACAGCAATCCCAACATTTTCCAAACTGCTCCCCAAAAAAAGAAGTTTTCAATAAATGTATGTTATAAATGTTGATGTAAAGGTGTCCAAAAGTATTTCAAGCTTGAAAGACAGCATATGTCCTCTTTAACACCAGCCAGGTTACTTATTTATTAGCTTTATGTTGCTAATAGCCATACTAATCAGCCATTTTATCATGCTCTGTCAATCCCCCATTGTTCAGTAAAAGAACTTGACAATTCCTCTCTCATGTCTGTTCTCAAATCCTCTCAACTTTATTCACGTGTGAGCTGAAAGATAAACAAGAGGCAATAGTGTCTGCAGAGTGCTTTAGTCACAGCAAGGCTAGCCTACAGCCCTTCACTGCAGCGGCACTGCTATAAAGTTAACTATGGTGTTTACAATGGAGTGGGGGCTGCCGGAGGGAAGTGACAGGCACCTAATCCAAAACGTTTTCTCCAAAGTGAAATAACCATGACCCAAAAGAAAACATTTTCAATACATACACACTATCTTATGTTATAAAAAGTGAAATGTTAATGCAAAGGTGTCCAACATAATTTCAAACTTGAAAGACAGCATAATATGTCCTCTTTAACACCAGCCATAAGGGGCCAGTAAAGGAACATAATTAGTCTCCATTAGTCTGCAGAAGATGGGGATCTTCTGCAAACTAATGGAGACTGCAGTTTGAGACATGGTCTGGTCACTTTATCTTTACCATTGTGAGATAGGGTCATTGCCTTGGCAGAGGTCTATACTCTTCAATTGTTGGAATGATAGGGTTGTTTTTTGTTGAGAACAGCATAAATGGGAGAGGTAAGGAAGGAGACTGGAGAAGAAATGTTGGTCTAATAAAAGAAAAACCTCAAGTGCTTACATAAAACGTAACATACCATTTCTTTTTATTGCATTATATTTGCAGCTGTACTGTTCTTGTGGCATCGGCCCAAGTCTAAAAGTACAGTTTTTATCCAAACCAAAATATTTACACAGTTATTCAACTAAAAGCATTTTTCCAGTGCTGGTAACGTGTTTAAAAGGTTTGGACCACACCTGTGTTTACATTTAGGAGTTCAGAAATGACAGTTTGTAGCTCATTTGTTAGAGACAGTTTAGTGGGCTGTATTTATGGTGGCAACAAGAATCAGAGAAACAAGTCAATCCAAGGTATTTACGGTTAGCTTGAACTCTATTGGAAATATTGCCCAGGTGTCAGGATACTTTTGCGCAGAGAAAAAGTAGGAGTGTGAATGACATAAAGCAGGTATTAGCAAAAGCTATGAGAGAATGTGGCACCAGAGGTAAACCATTTACGCTCGCAAGTCACAGAGCGCTAAGGATATAAATACATTTCCTATATTATAAGAACTAAAGAAACATAGAACTATTAAACCTAGTAGTCCTATGTGGTAAGAGGACCCATGCCTACAGAGAGTAAGGGTATAATACAATTTCCAGGTCATATTTTGTAATTCTTTTTCAGTAGTATTTTGGGCCCTACAAGTTTTGCTGAATCACTTAATGCACAAGGATTCTCAGCTGGTAGGTCAGGCCCCCTAGAGTCAACCTCGAGAACAGCATTGCACAAACAATGTTTACATACATACATTATGAAAATAAAATAAAGCATGTCCAATAATTGCTTTACTATCGCCATAAAAAAACAGGTGAAAAGATCAGCAGAGTGCAGCTCTGTTATGCTCTTTTGAACAGACTCAGAGAAAAAAAAGGTCTTTACTTCCTCCAGTGCTTCCTGGAGTGGGCAAGGGTTAGTGGAATTGAGTGTTCAGAGGCCTCAGAAACTCTGTGCCAAAGACTATAAAATTACTCAAACAGGCTTGAATGAAACAAAACACAAGGTATGTTTTTGATGAGGGAACAACATTATAACATGAGAGAAACCTCAAATAAGTTGATTTTGCATAATATAGTCCCTTTAATTTAAACCGTATTGTTTGTGAGTACTGGAGTTGGCAACTTAGACAAAAAGGATTGCATTTGCTATATCATATCATTGCTATATCATCAGCTAGTTTTCAATTGAAGATCAAACTTACATGTGCCTAGAAGGTAAGGCCATATTTTCAAACATCATTACAAAAAGATATACACAACTATCATAATAAAGAGGCAAAATATATTGTACAATAAGGTCTTCTATTTATTATTATTTCATTTTATTTCAGGAAAACATGACGTTATATTTTTGTGTTGGAGGTTTAACAGCTCTCCTGTGTGGCTGCACTCTTCACTGACAGTTTGTTTCTTGTTGTAAACAGGTTACAGCTCACCACACTGAGGTCTGTACAGTGAGGTCTGATGTACAGACCAGTGTGAAGTGTCAAAAGGAGCAGCTGCAGTGGAAGTGAGAGTTATGTCAGCACGTGCACACTGCTAAGCAACACTTGTGACTTTTGTGTCCGCCTTATGCTATATCTTCTTACTGTAATTCAGCACCACTGTCGTTTAGCTCAGAGACAAGAACAGGATACTGTCTTGCACCTCTTTATGTCTGTCAGATAAAAATATCTCTTACTATCTTTTTCACCTTATTGGTATATTTTAGTTGCCAAGTCTGGATTCTAAGTACAAGTCTATAAATGTCCAAAAAGCATGCACAAAATATGGATGTAATGTTAATTCTTTAGGCCTGGAGCCTATCCCACTAACTATGGGCCTCAGATGGGATACACCCAGGACAATGGCCAGTTATTTGCAGTACTGACACTTAGCGACATACAATGACTAAAACAAACACACATTTATTAACTATGGGCAATTTAGATTCACCATTGCACTTATACCTGCATGTCCTTGAATAGTGCCGGAAGCTGAAGTACTCAAAACCCACACCAACACAGGGAGGACTTGTAGATTGCACACAGAGATGTTTTTAGGGATTGAACCCACAACCTCTGTGTTGTGAGGCAAAATATTGTATAAAAAATATTCAAAAGTAATTATAAAATGGAACAGATTTTTAAGCATATATAAGGAGAATGGAGCTTCAATTTAATAAAGTGCAAAATACTATAAGCTTATGGTAAAGTCCTTCTCCAGTGAACCCATCCACCATCCCAATGTTCCTCAACTAAACCCAGAATGTTTGCAAAAAGAGGGCTTTTGCATCATTTAAAGGGGCTACATAATGCAGAATTGACTTCTCTGCGCTTTCTACCATGTTATAATGTTGTTCCCTCATCAAAAACAGACCTGGAGTTGAGCTTTGTTTCATCCACGCCTGTTTAAGTAATGCTGTAGTTTGTGACAATGAGTTTCTAAGGCCTCAGAGCTCTCAGTTCCACAAACCCCTGCCTCTCCCTTGAACTCACTCCAGGAAGCATTGACACAGTGTATGCAGCTCTGTTTCCACTGATGCCTATTAGTAGCTTTTTTCAAAATGGCATCATACAAAAAGTTTAAGTGAAGTGCTTTTTTTTCCCACCTGTTTCTTTATGGCACCAGTAGAGTACTTATTAAAAACGTTTTCTTTTAGTCAGACAACATTTTTAAAGGTTGAAAAATGTGAAATTCTCTTCTAGAAGTAACAAAGATTGGTGAAAAAAATGTGAACAAAAACATAATATAGCCCTTTTAAAATTAAAACATTTAGTAATTAACTTGATTACTTTTTACTTTTTTTATTACTTGTGCTTACTGGAATATACTGTACATAGTGGGAATACTTGAACATAAAAATTAGTAAATAAATTTGCAGAGACTTAACCAAACACACAGAGTGTCTCCATACAGACGTCCGACACTGTATTGAGATGTAAGCTTACATTCCATGCACAGAACAGGAATTATGGCACACAGTCAATGGCCTGAAGGTGTATTGGCATCCCTCTATAGCTGCTTCCTCTATCTCTGCCTTCCCACTGAGGAGACTGAGAACCTTGTTTCCACTGATACACAGCTTTTTAATTCACTTACCGCGCTTTGTCATGTGCTTGTTGGATTAAGCCTTTGAATAAAAATCAAGCGTGCAAGCCCGAGCACTAACACACATACGCACAAACACACACACACATAACCACTCTGCAAAGTGTAATTAGCACAACTAGTGGTAGACCCCGCTAATTAGCTTCTCATTGCAGCACCTCGCCTTTCCTTGCTTTTCTGCTTTTGACTTATACCCCAAGTCTTGTGTTATAATGACAACATTTACAGCGGGCAGTTGTACGAGTTTATTTCCCAGTTCTCTCCGGAGACAAGCGTCAGCACACAGGGAGTTGTAGTTTTCCTCATCGACTTGTGTGGCTAACGCTAAAATAGCCCCTGAAGAGACTAAGTTGACTTGACAGGACGCGTACAAGGAAAAGCTATTATAACGCCATGCCAGGGTGATTTTGTAAGAAAGACTCAGCTGGGTGGCTCAATCCATTTGCAGATCAGATTTTTTTTCCACAACAAACACAAGCAAAAAAACCAAACAGCAAACATTTATGGGTCAGTATTTATCCACTGTGGCTTCCTCTTTCACTTCTCTTCCCCATTACTCTTATAATACAGCATTTTCATGCTGTTCTGGCTGTGGTCACAAACTATTTTTTTGTTTCTTGCAGTAAAAATATGTTGGATGTAAACAGCAAAATGTCCGCCTATTTCTCTAAGCCAAGAGCACTTAAGTAGTTGTTTGGGCTTTTTGAGTTTTAGTATATACTTTGTGAATATATTTTGGGCAGCATGCATGGGTTCAAATCTGGTTTATCAGTAGTAGTGGTAGCAGTAGTAGTAATAGATGTTGTACTCTCTTTTATAAGCCATGCAGTAAAAATAAGTTGGATGTAAAAAGTAAAATGTCTGCCTATTCCTCTAAGCCGGGTGCATTTGATTAGCTGTTTGTGGCTTTTAGAGTGATGAGGTCATTGGAAGAAGCGGAAGACGGCTTTGTACTCGCGTTGTGAGCGATAAACAAACCTCAAATGTCGACTCTATTTGTATTCATTTGTGCAGCAGACGAGGAAGGAAGTGATAACACTGTTTTCTGTCTTTAGGGAACTAATAATAAGATTTTTTTGTAAAATTGAAAGTGTTTTTTGACCAGTCTGTGTTTGCTGCCATTTATAGTCTGTGTTTTCTCAAGATAAATGCATCTTTTTTCTAAATTATTTCTCTTAAGGCAGTAAGAATTAGATACTTTTACTAAGTAAGTAAAAGCAACTAGATTTTATGTATAATGTACGTACTGATTACATTTAGTAAAACATTTACTTGGACAAATGTTTAAGGAGGAATGTTACTTTTACTCAAGTACATTTTTTAAAAATATATTTAAATCATTACAACCAGTAGAGACTTATAAAATTGTGGCTACTGAGCCCCTTATCCCCTTCTTCATGTTCCTTGTAAAATGGGTGTTTAGTGTCATAAATTAGATTATATTTTTCCCCATCAAGAATTAACATCTCAATGCAATGTACATTACCGCCATGATTCAGTGAGCCTTTATTTTGATAGTGTAGCGTAGAGGTTAATTTTGACATTTACTGCGTGTTTCCTGACTTTGCCCAGTAGTAGCTCTGTGGATTGCTGTGCAGCCGCTCGAAAAACAGAACTCCAACCTATCTTGAGCGGAACACCGCGGCAAGTCGTTCCTGGGATGAGCTCGAGTTGTTGCCGGTGTGAATTGTCAGACTAAATAAAACAGAAAGCAGTGACGTGATGTTGGCGTGATGCTGACGTGATGTTTATGTCCCATGCTGCTGCAGTGTTGGCGAAAATTCAGGGTTAAAGTAGCAATAGTGCTAGCAGTAGTATTAGTGACAGTAGTAGTAGTAATATGGTAGCAGCTATGGTAGTAGCTAGTAGTATTAGTAAGAGTAGCAGTGACAGTGGTAGAAATAGTGGTAGCAGATGTAGTGGCAGTAATAAAAGTAGTAGTACTGGTGGTAGCAGTAGTATTAGTAGTAGAAGTAACACTGGTGTTATCAAGTACTTTTAAACCTTTACTCTCTTTACTTTTAACTTATACACAAGTAACATTTCTGAGTACTTTTACTTCTACTTGAATAGCAATACACTGAAAGAACAGTACTTTTTAAAGTATGCATACAGTACACAGTGAAACATTAGCAGACTATTATAAACAGTGGTGCATATAGCTTCCTATGTAAACTGGAGACCAACAAGTGTGGTCTACATGACTATATATAAACATTATTACAAAGTCTGTCTGAGCACAGTGCCACGCTGCTTTCTGATTTGCTCCAGCCAGCGAAATAGCAGAGAAACCAATTGACAGTTTATAACTCAACCACACATCAATAATAGAAAAAAATAGATTACAGTAAATCCATGGTTCAAGAACTGCATACCTTTGAAATGTCAAAGGGGAAACCACAACAGATAACTCATCTCAGAACTCATTTACTCTGCACAATGCAAGCTGTATTACAAATATTCACCAGCCTACTGTTCCCTCCAGGTATTCTCAGCCAAACACTCTATACATTTTCATTTGAGATGAGAAGAAGAGAGGAATGTTTAGTTTTTTTTTCTCCTCTGGCAAGCAGCCAAACCAATTTAATTACATACCAAATGGGCACAATCTCCTCATAGCAACCGGGCCGTGTTGTATTTCTAAAACTTCAACAAGCTCCTTGACTTTCGCAGAGTAATTGAAATCGTCCACCTTCGTCATTACGAAGGTACGCAGAAGAAAGTACAACCAACCAAAGAACAGGCTGGTCTGATGCTGCCAGAGATGGAAAGTAACTTGATACTGTATGCAATTCACTTCACATTTTTGAAGAGAATATATGTTGTTAATACATTTTCATCAATATACTTTTACTTACTTTTACCAAAGCAATTTTTAAAGAATCACTAAATGAGTAAAAGTATCTTTAGTGGCAACCGGGGAAGTCCACTGAGCTCACAGCCAGGTCCTGTGTATTGTTGTTGTAGTACAGTAGAAGTGTTAGTGGTAGTAGGTAGTAGGAGTAGTTGTGGTAGTGATAGTAGTAGTGGAGGTGATAATACTAGAAGTTGTAGCAGTAGTAAATGCAATTTACAAAGTAATCTGTGCCTAAGTAAATTTTACATTTAATACCATTAAATGAGTACTTTTACTTCTACTTCAGAAATATTGATTAAAAGTAAAAGTACTTTTACTATAGTTACTACAAGTTTTAAGTATGTTTTAAATACATTGAGTATTTTATGGATAAAATGTTTGTTCTGAGTACAATTTGTAACACATACACCATTTCTTTTAAGAAAAAAATATTCCGGTAACACTTTAGAATAACTTATGATCATTAAGTAGTATTAAAGCAATAATAAATATGTAATTAATAATATTACAATGTATAGATTTTGAATTACCGCTAATGTGTATAATTTTACACTGATTTACATGAGGTTATTGAATGAAATATTTTTTTTACTTAATGGTGTTTAAAAATGTTGAAGTAATGCTTTGTAAATAATCAATTAACTGGTTACTAATCAGTAACTAATCCTTATTCTTGCTTAATAGTGTGCGTTTGTAACCATTATTTCTTTTACTCAAGTAAATGTTTAGAATGATAGTGTACTTAGGTGGCAAAGTGGATAATAAAAATAATAGTAATAGTAATTTTAGCAGCAGTAGTATCAGTGATGGTAGTAGTAATTGTAAGATAACAGTAGGTATTTATTTTATATTTTTGTGTGCCACATGGTCTGCTATTTTACTATTTATTTTTTTTGCTACTGCAGCTACAAAAATACATTTCACTGTACATTGCACTGTGTATAACTATGTACCAATAGTAGTAATAGTAACAGTAGTAGCAGGCATGGTGGATGCTGCCAATAAGATGCTCGGTCCCATCTGTAACTTCATCATCACATGTATAGATTCAGTTTCTCAGAAGTGCACTAAAAGGATATTATGTTTGTGTGTATGCTGAAAAAAGCTACTCATTAACAGAACAGCATCATCGAGGGTCACTACTTTGCTTTTTGGATTCAAATTTCTAGCCTTGAGTGAAGTCCAGAAACAACTATTCTTCAAAAGCTGCTAAAATCCTTCATTATTTCTCCAAATGCGGACTTCAGGCAAACAACAGTGAGCGGTGCCAAGAGGAATGGCTTTAGTCAAATTAAGCATTTATAAAACAGAAAAAAAAAAAAAAACATGTTTCGCATTTTTTAATGTTTTCCACTTGCATGTCGACTTAAGTTAAAATCCTATTAGTGCTTCCATCAGAAAACATCAAGCAATGATTTGAAAAGCCTCCTGGCAAGTCTCTTATGTATCTATTTAATGTTTTCACTGCACTAAGGATAATCTCAGAGAGGTCCTTCCCGTTGACTAGATTTGTAATTATGGGATGGCAGGAGCATAAATGTAGAGTCCAGCCTGGCAGTACTGATGACAAGTGTACACTACAAGCTAGAAGAAGGGCAAAACGGGTGGCCAAAAGCATTACTTATGAGAGGCTGCTTTTTTTAATAGAAAGTCTGAGCTATCTGTGATATTAAGGAAAATAAAATGTTAAATCTCCACATAGCAATGAATGAATGCAGCCCTACTATACATGTTTGCTCATTAACTGGAAGGTTGGTGGATCAATCCCTGCTAGCAGCACTGCCTACTGCCATTGTGTCCTCAGGTAAGAGACTTCACCCACCTTGCCTGAAGTGTGACTGAGAAGTGAATGAATAAAGCACCTAATTGTAAAGTGACTGTGAGTAGTGCCTAGAAAAACACTGTATGACTGATATATTAATCTTACTAAGGTGTGTTGGGGTGGTGTCCAGGGTGTACCCCACCTAAAGCCCATAGTTGCTGGGATAGGCTTCAGTCACCAACAAATTTTCACAGGAAAAAGTGAATAAATGGATGAATGAAGTGACTGAATAATATTGTTGCTTACCTATAAGTACAGAACATTTGCAAATGTAGTAACATGTATATAAAACAGTACTGATACTACAACTGCTGCTACTTGTAGTAAGATAGCATGTATACTGTCTTGTCTCCTAGTCTTATGCCTGCATATTTTAATTGAATGTGGAATGGAATGGAAATGTGTTTCCATGATGTATTCAGATTACACAACTGTAATAACTTAGACAGTTACTGTATTGTTCTGTTGTAATTACATACTTGGATATACTCTAATAAGTAACTACCCAAGCTTGTACATGACTGAGCATATTTTGTTGACTTTTCCCATAATAAACTTGCTCTGACAATATCTACAACCTTTTAGTTCCTTCTCATAAAAAAGCAAGAGTGGACATGATATTGTAAACCCTATACAGAAAAATATATCATGCATTCTTTTTAAAATATATCTACTAGACTTACTCTGCAGGAAACATTATATTATAAATTACAGTATACGGTTATGTCTCGAATAGGAAATACGGTGCACACATACGTTTAAATGGTGGGGCTACATACACCATTGGGTTCTTTCATTGGCTCCCATTCAGAGAGTGGATCTGTGTGAGCTACATGCCACTGCCTTTGTGTCAAAGATTAAGTGAAACCAGGAGTGCCAGCAGTGCACACTGTTTGTGCTGTGAACACACACTGTTTTCAGCTGCAGCGACATATCACATAGCAGCCCAGCTACCAGCACCGAAACAAGTCAAAAAACTACAGCTACTGCATGTACAGAATATTTTTTGCTTTTAGAGAATATTATAGTGTTGCTGTAATCACAATCTCAAGATCAACACATCTTGTCTATAGTCTATACCCTAAAGTGGCAGAGTATATGGAATCAAACTTCAAGATACTTTTACTCAAGAAATTTATTCAGGTGCAATTGTGGAAGAAAATGTACTTAAAGAGGACATTTTCTAAAACATAATTTGCAAAGTACTTGTGAAAAAAAAAAACATTTCTCAAGTAATTTGTTACCTTCAGAGGTAAAGTGGGTATCAATAACATTTGTTTTATTGATAGTAACAGTAGCAGTAGTAATAGTAGTAGTGATAGAGGTAGTAGCAGTAATAGAAGTAGTACCTTTAGTGTAAGTAGCAGCACTCGAAATATATTATCCCTTTTGAACTATAGTATTGTCAATGAATAGTATCAAACGTTGAACACAGCCACACAGCACAGTCGCAGGAATTCCTGGAAAGTACTGCAAAGCTACTGGCTTTCTAACTACTATGAAAATATTATGAACAAAGCCCTAAGTGCCAGGGGTGGTTTACAGACGGCGGCCTGTGGGGACTGTGGCTTGGTAAAGAAGATAGGGAGGAGGGGGGTGGGGGGGGGGTTCCCATTTAAGATTTGGCTCAGAGAGACAGCCAGACAACAGCGACTGGCGGAAAAGCAGTCCCTAGACACAAAAACATTGCATCGGGATTTCCACTTAATACGCAGAGAAGTGTGACATTTTGCAAAAAAAAAAAAAAAAAAAAAAAAAAAAAAAATATATATATATATATATATATATATATATATATATATATATATATATATATAAAATATGCCCATAAAGATATTTTGTAAATGACATGAAAACTTGACAACTGGACTGTAATACATGCGAGGTGATTAAGGCAAAAGGAAACTCAACATTAGTAATACTGTATTTTGTTGTTTCTACCCAAGGATATAGGCTACACCGACTTGAGGAAAGAGTGAACAAACAATGAACAATGTAAGATTGTAGGACCAAATATTTTCACTCAAGGGTAACATATTATGCTTTTTTTCAGGCTTTTGGAAATTGCTTTGGACACCTTTGCATTAGTATTTCACTTTTAAAACTTAAAATAATATATGTAAAACTCTAAGAAGGGGACGGTCTCAGCAAACAGGATTACTCAAACAAGCGTGAACGAAACAACATACTACTCCATGTGTATTTTTGAGGTAGAAACAACATAACATGGTTAAAAGCGCAAAAGGATTTTAGCATAATAGTGGACCTTTAAACATTTTTTTACAGAACCAAAATGTATGTTCTAATTTCACTACAACCTTTATGACACATTTACTTCACTATTTATTGTTAGAAGCCAGTTTAAGTTTTCACTAGCTACAATTCAGTTAGTTGAAATGTTGATATGTGTATTGTATAGTATGTGTAACTGAAAGAAATGTGAAGTTTAGTTTTACAATAATTTACCATCAACTACTACTGAAATACATAAAATAAATGGTATCTTTTTGTATGTACTGAAACATATTAATGCATTTTTTAAGGCTGATTTCTCTTTAATATTCAATTATTTAACCCAAGCATAATCACAGAAATTCAGACCTAAATTTGATTAAAGCCAACTGGCCAAAGTGGCTAGTGGAAATTTGAGTGTTACCAGCCAAAATGGAAATCTACACACATCTGGCTGGTTGGCTGGTGTTAATGTCAAGCCCTGGTTAGAACACTTAGGCTTCACATAAGCTGAACATTGAAACCATAACCTTCCGATGCACCTGTTTGGAACTATTGTTATAATGGACTGGTTTTATAATCTACAAATAACACAGAGCAGAGTATCCAAAATAATCACAGAAACTTTGGGCCTCAGGTGGGCTACACTTTGGACAAAGTTAGTCGCAGGGAAGCTCCATTCACAAGCGAAGAGATTTGGCTAATACAAGCTCATAATACACTGAGCAAAGCAACAATTATCAGAATGTGCCAACACTATGTTAAACTTGAGTGTCTGGTAAAGTAAAACAATAGAAGTGTGAATGAATAGCACTTCGTGTTAAATACATTTCCATTGTCTGTGAAAAAGTCTGTAAAGGTGCAGCAGCTGTGTGGTTAAAAGAGGAAGAAGCTAAATGTGTGAAACTGACAATTGTGCAAAGTGAATAAATCATATTACATCTAATCACCACCGATAAGTCTTCATTGTAAATCTTTCTAAGGCCTTCTCTTCCGAAAGATTTATGACTGCGAAAACTGAAGTTAAGTGTGAGGTTGTAATCGCAAAGGCTAAAAGTGCAAATACTATAAAGATTATCAGGCGCTGTAATGGCTCCGGCTGTGGCTTGCTGCTGCTAAACATTTCTGTGGTCTGTAGTTGAAAGTTTATTTATGTTATGTGAGCGTGGACATGCTTGTATCTGAATGTGTGTGTGAATATCTATATATATGAGTGTGTGTGTGTACTAAGTGGGCCAGTGGTCTGAACTGAAGCAGCCATCCCCAGTTGTGTTTGCACAGTACATGCCTCAAGAAGCTAAGACAACTGTTGCTGTTTGCCCAGGCTTGTGAATGGCTCCTAATACACAGACAGCAGCATTCTTTGACAATCTGTGTTTATCAGTATTATTATACATATATAAGCTACAGAGCTTGTTGACATCTATCTTTAGGGGAAACACCCTTTGTGAGTCTAGACTACCAACAAGGATCCCTAAGTGCAGACAGACAAAGTGCTTTATGTAACTGGAAAGAACTGGTGTAGGTACAATAACGTCCAAAACAAGGATGCCAAAGGTGCCTGGTGAGGAGAATTGTTGCTGTGCAGATGTCTTGCTGTCATCGTAGTGTGGGAGTTGTTTCTCAGACAATTGCCCCTTATGATTACATTGCTTTATTGCTCTGAGTGAGTTGTTTTTTTCCCACCACATATTATAATTGTTATCAGTTTTCTTGCTTGCGTGTGACAAAGTGTGAGATATCATCATGGCTGTAGACTTGGGTGGTTTTGCGGTGGTTGAGGTGACGCACATGTTTTCCGTAATCAATTGAAACAATTTGTTAAATAATGTTTTTCCTCCTCCAAAAATCTATCAGCAGTGCAACTTAGGGTCTACTATGAAACTGCTGACATTTAAAAAAAACGTTTTTTTTTTTCGTTTTTTTTTACATTAAACTGCAAAATGTCCTGTAGTGTGACTGTAACATTTTCAAAATACAAACTACACACATTTCCAAAATTAGTCACTAGTTAATAACGTCTTTGGAATAATGTCAAATATTTGTACTTTACAAAAACAACACTTAACTGCACCTGAATCCTTCAATAAAACTTTAAATAAGTTTAATCTTGTAATCAAAATGGTGTCCTGCTGTGTGACATGAAAGATATGTTTTTTAAACAGGCAATTGCAACAAAACCTACAGGACCCCATTTATTATGTATCAACCAGAAAGATCTCTGGAGTAGAGCTAAAGGTCAAAAGAAATTGGTATTTTATTATTCATTTCAGTATAATCCTCATTTTCTTAAAAACTGGTAATGTGTGTCTGTTTGGTGTCCTGTAAGGTGACAGCTGTATTTTTAACAAAATACAGTTCTGAATGTTAAATTTCATTGTTTAGGATGGGACAGGGATATACTGTATGCAATAAGTTAGCACAAGAAATATGTGAATTATTTTGACAAGAATTCAAATTGCCTTGTTGTCAAAACATGTAGAAATAACAGTTACACTTAAAATTATAACAAAAAGCTTTTTTTTTTTTACACTTTTTATGAAACTGAGCTATATTGAAATTGAAATTCATATTTAATATTTGTTGTATTTAACTTCAAAAGTTTTGTCACACCGCAGGAAAAAAAAAAAGTGTTTCACCTCCAAACGTGTGTGGGTCATTTAATGGCTTAGGAATCTCTTCAGTGAAGTTTGGCAAACTAAGGGCCCACAAACAGCAACTGGCATAGGGGCCCAACAAATCTACAAACTGCAGATGGCCCTAGTGCGGTCCATTGGCTTAAGTTAGACTGTAATAAAAATCAGATTGGTCAGGGGAAAAAAAATATTTGGTGTTATACTGTATATTGACTTTGTTGTCATTTGTCAAAGTTACATAAAATAGCAACATTAATGTTTGTAAATGAAAACAATACTGAATATAGTATTAAGTTAATTATGATTCAGAACTGACCTACAGTACATGGACTGCTACATGCACTGTTAAATATTAAAAAACGAATATTCAATGCAGTGTGTTTTTGGTGGCATCTAGTGGTTATAGTGGAGACTGCAACTGTATATTTCCCACCATTTCCTAATAGGAGCTACAGTAGCTCTCTTGTCCATAAATAAGAAGTGATTACCTTTTAAAAAATAGCATATCGAGCCACAGGGGGTCACAAGCCCAGATAAAGTGAGAGGGGATGCATCAGGAAGGGCATCCAGTATAAAAACCAACACTAAATCTATAGGCGAATCACGGCACACTAGGAGATGATTTGCTGTGGCAACTCCCAGAATGGAAAAGCCGAATTGAAAAAGATGCATTTTACTTTCATTTTAAACCCATCTATCTATAATGGGGTTTTGCAGTCAAAAACATATTACTGTCAACATAGGTGTAGCCAGTATTGCACTTGAAGAATTGACATGCATTGACAAATCACAAAGCACATGCTGTTTGAGAATGGGCAAAACAGTAAGAGACTATTTATGGTTTCATGTGCACTTTAGGTGGCACTTGCACAAATCTTTCAACTTTCTTTTCTATTCCTGCTAGAGTCTGTCAAGGCCTATGTTAATCTTGCAGGAACATGCCCTTTGTCACAAAAAAAATAACAAAAAGAGCTATTTTTAAACATTTAGAACCAATATTTACATTCATTTCTAATTACTGAAAGATCCCCTATTATGCTAATAGACTTATTTGAGCTTTTCACCATGTTTAAAGTTGTTTCTAACTCAAAACCTAGAGCAGAGAGATAGAGATACACACCACGACCACTACAATTACTAATGGGTTGTAAATATAAAATTGCATGTGTATTTCATAAGACTATGTGACCCACAATACTCCCATGCAAATGTTTAGGAGACCCTTGTTCTGCAGCTATGTCCCAATCAGTGTTTCTAGTACAAAATAATATACTTTACTCATATAACTGGCATTTCTTCATCCAAAGTCCACAACCTTTCACAAGAAGTTCACTGTGACCCTTCCAATTCCCTAAAAATCAACCAAACCCGCCTTGTTCTCCAGCCTCCCCTTAGTGTTTCATTTCCTGTTCGTAGCCCAAATTAAAGACCTGCACCGATTCAGAGCCTGAAAAACTTGATAGTAAAACCTAGCTCTCCAACATACCATTTGCAGCTCAGAAAAAAAAAAAAAAAGAAAATTTGTTGGCCGTGCTGTGCGATCTTTGCAGTGCGGCGGTGAGTGTGAAAGAGAGAGATGATGAGCTCCGTCTGTGCCTATTTCAAATGTTTATATGCATTTTCTTCTCGCTAATTTATGTGGGCCTTTTCGAGACACAAATCTGCCAGGGCCAATATAACTGCACTTGTAATCTCCGGCACTGAGAAGAATCACTTTGTGGCCTGTTTGTTTATGAATGAAATGAAGCAATTACTCTAATGAAGATCAGCTCTCACACTGGGGAATTTTCAGCGTTTTCAGGACTAGAAAAAGCATTGGTGCTGTGTTACAGAAATCATTTGTAAACCAACGGGAACAACAGCAGTGATTTTGAGCAGATTTTCTAAAACTTACTTTTTACTTTCACAAAAAGTGACAACCTGTTCCTTATATTTCCGAGTACATTTTTACAATCCCTGAAGGATTTTTACTATTTTATCACAGTGGCAGAGGTTTAGTAAAAACAATAATTGTAATTAAGGATGCAACAATATCTAAATCTGACAGAGCAGTATTATCACAATCTTAACCTCACAGCACAATATTTATTGTGATATTGTGGGAAGGCTCACTGTATGGTTGAAAAGCTCACAATAACAAGGCGTTTTCTCTAAAAATGCTCCGATGAGCCTTTAGTGCATTCATTATTGTGCTTTTTCAAAAGAGTAACCCCCTACTGCAAGCATTTTAATGATTTTTTTTTTTTTACAATAATTTTGTCATCTTGGCTGCAATGAAACCGAGCAAAGGATCATGGTCTATGCATTTCTACCATTCCACTGCAACAAAATAATGCATATTAGCCCTGAGAGTTTACCATTTGATATTGTAAGAGTCTGTGCGATATCACAATATTGCTAATATTGTTACATCTCTAGTAGTAATAGTAGTAGTAGTTGTTGTTATTGCTCCAGTGGCAGTAGTTGTACTTGCGTACCAGCAGAAGTAAAAGTAGAACTGTTATTTATCGTAGTAGTGGCAGCTGTAGTAGTCTTTAGCAGTGGTGCAAAGTAATGTCACAAAAACACTTTCATTCAAGCAATTTACTTAAAATATATTTTCTATAGTATATTTTATAATATGTACTTTTACTTTTACTTGAATAAATTCTGGAGAAAGAAAGTGAAAGAAGGAGTAACAGTAGTACAGTAGTAGCAGTAGTACAGTAGTAGCAGTAGTAGTTGAAGCAGCAACAGTTAGTAATAACAATAGCACTAGTATTAGTAATTCTTGTAGTGGCAACAGTGCTAGGTTTTCATGTCCTGCTGCAAAAAAACAAAAAATAATAATAATAATAATGCACTTCTACTTAAAGTTTACATTCAGTATTTGTTTTACTTTTACTCATTTCTTTTGATTACTTTTACAGCTATTTAAGTAATAATATTTTAAAATAACAGTACTTACATACGTGAAATTTTGAGTACTTCTTCGACATCTGAATGATATTGTATAATACTGTAAATGTGTATTGTTAAAAGTGTTGCAAAAACTGTCTGAGCAGCACTTCCTGACCCAGACACTTAACCACATTTAAATATTCACCCTGACAGACAGACAGACAATAGTTTTGGCTGCTACAAAACACATACAGTTGCATAATAGAAGGTCAAAGCTAGTTTCATTGTTAATGTTGACAATGGCTCCTCATTGAAACAAAGCACTTTACAACTTTCTCATATATTGTCTCACTTATCAGCATGCTTTCGATGCTTGTTTTATTTCTTTCATATGGAAACATCAAGGCCACAGTCTGTAGATATCAAAGCGACATTACTGGAACGGCTGTGTATTTGTAGCCTACTTCAATTCACTTGCTTTAACATGCTACAGTGAAATCCTTCTCATCAGCGGGCACAAAAAATGTAAAAATGGTTAAATAAACCACTCTTTTTTGCCCTCTTTTCTTGCCCGTCTCTCATTCGTACCCACATTCTTTGGTGAGATCCGTCAATCAGCATTTTCAAGCCTTTCGGGTTTAAACCGCACTAAAACAATAAACGTCTGTCTTTCAAGTCGCGATCTAGGGTGGAACACATCTGGTGACAGGGGCTCATTTTGGTCTCCACGTTGTTGAATGACATAACAGACAAGAGCAGTGGTTTTCAAACTGTGGTGCGAGTACCACTGGTGGTACGTGGGCTGCTTCTCAGGAGTCTTCTGCAGTTTAAGCCCTAATTTGGTTTAATTTAGAGAGAGTTTTATTTCAGTTTTAGTCCTTGATTTGTACTTGTTTAGTCTAAGATTAGTCCATGGTTTAAATCTGGTTTGATCCTAGTTTCGTCTTGGTTTATTCCTGGTTTAGACCTGGTTTATTCTCTGTTTAGATTTTCTGTCCTAAATTAGCCCTGGTTTAGACCTGGTTATGTCCTCTTTAGTCTTTTTGTTAAGACCTAGTTTAGCCTGGTTTAGTCCTGGTTAAGAAGTGGTTTAGTCCCAGTTTAGTCCTGGTTTAGTCCTGGTTATGTTTGTTTAGTCTTGGTTTAATTCTAGTTTAGACATGGTTTAGCCTGGTTTAGTCCTAGTTTAATCCTGGTTTAAACCTGGTATAGTCCTGGTTATATTTAGTCTTGGTTTATTTCTAGTTTAGCCTGGTTTAGACCTGGTTTATTCCTGGTTTAGACCTGGTTTAATCCTACATTAGTAATGGTTTATCTCTGGCTTAGTCCTGGTTATATTTAGTCTTGGTTTATTCCTAGTTTAGTCCTAGTTTAGCCTGGTTTAGTCCTGGTTTATCTCTGGCTTAGAACTGGTTTAGTCCTGGTTATCTCCTGTTTAGTAGTAATTTATTTCTAGTTTGGACCTAGTTAGCCTGGTTTGGATCTGGATTATTCCTGATTTAGACCTGGTTTAATCCTAGTTTAGTCCTGTTTTTTTCTGGTTTAGACCTGGTTTAATCCTACTTTAGTCCTGATTTATTTCTGGTTTAGACCTGCTTTAGTCCTGATCACAGTTTTACCCTTATTTATCAATGCTTTTTATCTGTTGGTTCAGATCTAAGTTTAGTCTCTTTTTCGTTCATTAAAGATGGTACTTGGAAAGCCAAATATTTTCTGAGATGGTGTGAAAACTTGTGAAAATCAGCAGACTATAAAGAAATAAAGCACCCACCAAAAATGTCTCCCTTTATTTTCTCCCAATCCTCAAATGTGCTTCCCCCTCTCTGTGCCAACCAGCTAACATCTTATCCCCCAACCCATCCAGAAGTGAATATAAAGTAGCTACATGAGGACAGGCAGACGAGCAGGGAGACAGTCAGTCAAGGCTACTGCTGTTAAATGAACTCCCGAGGTGAAGACAGTTTAACACACTCACACAATGGGCTGCCTTAACACAAACGGAGGAGATAAAACAAACATGCAAGCCAAGAGTAAAGGCTGGCCCGGTGAAGGTTTCAGGGGCATGGGACAATAATTAGGGTTAATGTGAGTTAATGGGGCACGAGCTTGGACAGGAGCCCGAGTCGCTTTAGTTCAACGTCAAAAGGCAAAACAGATCTGACATCTGTGGATGCGGCTGTGTTTCCCATCATTGTTAATGGTGACAGGCTTGACAAACCTGCTATTAGACTATAGTGATAAAATGTATTCTCAGATTTAAAAAAGGCTATACGTTTCCTCTGTTTTAAAAATCTATGAATCATTCAAACATCCAGTATATGAAGTTTTAAATGAACTGTCACTGACCTGCCAAAGGTTTCCTTTCATTTTTAGCAGAAAGAAACAGCGGACTGTCCATTTTCAGCAGCCTTTTATGTTGTGTTTTACATGAAGTTGTAGTATAATTGTTTAGATGCATGTTATACATTTATTTTCATTTGTCAACAAAGAACCATATCCGTCATCTCGACCATCCTACCTATAGTCCTCCTCCAACACAGTCCAGTATGTAGAAACTAAAAGTTGAATCTAGAAACGTAGCCGTCAGTCAATTTCCATCAGAACAACCACATTCCAATAGAAAGCATTATCATCAAGCATATCATGCATCTTCATTTCAACTCTCAAATTTTGAAGGCATTTGAGCCACTATGGTATAACCCACTATAGCTGATGGCACCCTGCCTACAAATCCCACGGTGGAAACCCAAACCACATCTGAGTGTGCCCATCTAAACCATAACAAAGATTTGATATCAGGAGATAAGAGGCCAGTTACAATAACAACAAAGCAACTCACCCAAAACAAAAAGATTCTGTTGTAGTTTGGCTATTTGGATGGTGTGCAAAAAAACAAACAAAAAAAAAAACACAGAATTTTTAAATCCTGCATTGTCAACTGTGAGTACGGTGTGTGCAGCTCAACAATGCAATTAACAATGACTTTGATTTGTTACTAGCATGACGTGGATAATCCAATAGCCATTGTACTATCTGTGACACTCCCAAGCCTGGATAAATGGAGAGGGTTGCGTCAAAAATATGTCAATTAAGAATGAAAATCACTGCACACTATTGTATAAAAAAAAAGAAAAAAAAAAGATGTCTATTTTATTCAATGATGGTGATCTTAGCAGTAGTAAGATTGACACTGCCCCTATTGGCCTGGCATACGGGATTCATAAGGGCTGAGCAAATCCATGGTGCCACAGACAGGCAATTGCTACAGGCAATTGTGTTATTTTTTTTTTTTTTTTTTTGCATAGTGTAAAATGTCCCTAAGTTTTATGTTTTCATACTGTAATGTAATGATGTTGATAAATAGCACAACATCAAAACTCCATATTGTATAATTACATAAACCTTTGTGAAAGCAGTACAGAAAGGATTCGGACTGTAGTCGTATATCAAAATGCATATTGGGAAAGCGATTTTAAAAATGCACTGTCATGACTGAATTCTTGGCATTAAGCATAATCAATCATGGACATAAATAGCTGGCTTCTGCAGACTGAGGTGATTAAGGAGCTAACCAGGCAGGATAAACTATACTATCTATTCTGAGCCTCACATGACTTATGACCCTCTTAACACCTCTAGTAGCTCTGACTCATGTCTGGGCCACATTATAAACTACAGGGAAGCGGCGCAGTGCAGTACCAGCTCTGTCACCTTCACTATTGTGTAGGTTAAACTCAAGAGGATGGTGCTAAATCCACATTATGTACAGTCATATATCATGTTTTTCTATGCTCTTATGAAACACTTTTTTCTTTCCTTTTGGCTTTCCCTTCCAGCAAATAATCTAACTCCTAGCATGCAGTGATTGGCACATTGACTTGGCATAGGTTTTATGCTGGATGCCCTTCCTGATGCAACCCTGGTAATTTATCCAGGGACAGGTATAAAAAGTGCACTAGCTTGTTGGAGGCCCTTCCTGGTGCAAAACTCTCCATTTATATGGGATTGGAACCAGCACAAATTGTGGCTGATAGCTGTTATAAATTAATATTATAATAATATAATGTAATAATATAATAATAAATATATTAATATTAGTAAAGTTACTTCAGATGGTAAGGTACCTTAGACAAATCTGCTTTTCCATTCTAATAAAAATAAAATATAGTCTTGTTTTGTTAGCTTTCACAGAGGACAATGTAAGTCTATCTGCTCCAGAGAATAGCACTGCAGCATCTTATTATTAACTCAAATAATACTTCGCTTGAAGTGTTTCAATTTGCTTAGAACAAAAATAGAGTGGGGTTGCACATAATATCAGAAAATAATTCTTACTGCATAATAAACAGTTCCAATATGCATATTGAAAATAACTGTTTAATTTTACCATCTATTTTATGTTTTCAGGGCTAAGAATTAAAGGGGCTATATTATTCTTTTATAGCACTGCACATTTTACAACCTTTAAAAACATAATGTGATTTAAAGAAAGTGTTTCCAATAAGAACTACACTGGTGTCATAAAAAACAGGTGAAGAGGGCAGCAGAGTGCTGCTCTGTTACGCTCTTTTGAACTGTACATTTTTTGTATGATGCCATTCTACTACAAATTTAAAAATGAATGTGAGGAATCAATGGAAACAGAGTTGCATGAGAGCAGACTGGATGTAGGGGGCTTGGTCAGTGCTTTCTAGAGTGGGCAAGGGTTTGTGGAACTGAGCGTTCTGAAGCCTCAGAAACTCTGTGCCAAAGAATCCAGGATTATTCAAACACGCGTGAATGAAACATCCAAGGACATACTGTATGCTTCTGATGAGGGAACAACTTTATAACATGGTAAAAAGCTCAAAAAAGTTGATTTTGCATAATATAGCCTCTTTAAATAAAGCTCTAGTCACAGATTGTTGAGTAAAAGGGCTGCATATTAGGCAGGAAGTCATAACGGTATGCCTGGTTTATGTATCATTGTACTCAAAATCAATTCAGTCAAGCTCTAGTAGAATTAAAAGAAACTACATCAATGTTTAGCTCTGTCTCCTTCCTTAATGTGTAGTTTAAACTGAAGAGGGTAGTGCTAAATCCATTTACTATGCTTTTCTAGTCAATGAACAGATATTGATATGATAGTCCAATAGAAAAATCTGTCAAAAAAAAAAAAAAAAAAAAAAAAACAATCCTTTGCCTCTTAGTCTTTCACAGAGTACAATATTAAGTGTGGCTGCTCCAGAGAATGGCACTGTAGCTACTTATCATTAACTCAAAGACACAATCAGCCGCGGGCGATCCGGCTTCCCTCCATAACCTTTTGACATTGCTGCTGGGAAGGTAAATGAGACAAGAAGTTAGATGTCGACAAGGAGAGAGAGAGACACAGACTCCACTGTGAATAGTACCAGGAAGTATTACGACTCAAAGAAAGTCGCTTTTTTTCTTTTTAATGGCATGGAAAAGCTTGCACAAAAACAGTGTTGATTTTCATCACTGTGGCAGGTTATCTTCACTGAACAAACAACGTGCCACTTCAAATCACTTGCACATTTTTTTTGCTTCCTACACAGCCATGCATGGGTTAACGTTTTTCCAGCGTCGGGATATTGCAGCTCGGACTGGCTAGTCAGCAGAATGTTATGAATGGGCACAATGCAAAAAAAAAAAAAAAAAAACCCAAGTCCATGCCATCGAACCAAGAATGCTTTGCTCCATGTAATTAACTTCTGTGTGCGAGCTACTGCTGCTGTTTCTATTACAGTCATGTTTTGAAGGAGAGGAGCATAAAAAAGCACATTTGGAGGATTCAAAGTGGGGAATATTTTAGCTAGCCTGTACTTTGATGTATCCCGTGACTAATACAATGATAGGGATAGTGAAGGAAATGGGACAAGTGCTTAAAAAAAGTGGTACATGCTCTCTCCAAAAACTGGCCATGGATAAATGCTGGTTTTTAACTTTTTTTTCCCCCTCGAAGAGAGCTACAAAAACATGTTCAAAAAAGACGGATAACATGAACTGGGTACTTTAAAACAGTAATGCTTGTACAGCCCAAATTCCAAACATGTTGAGGCACTGTGTAAAATGTCAATATTACAAGCAACCAGTACTAATAATAGAGGTCTAAAATGCCTCTTCAATATCCAGACATCTTACTAAAATGTTGCCAGTTAATTAAAATAGCTGCTGTTTTGTAGCAACTCTGACTTTTCTCACTTTTTATTGCCCCTTGTCTCAACTTTTTTCTTTCTTAATATTTTGTGATTGTTCTTTTGTGAATACAATTTATGAGCTTTGCAAATTATTACTTTCTGATTTTATTTAGATTTCACATTTTTGGAAATAGGTTTGTAATAGGTGATCTAAAATGCACAATGTACACCAAGTCACCTTACTAAAATGTTCATAATTAGTTGCTAAAGGCCTATCGAAAATACTGCTTTTAGTACCACTTACATTTCCAGACTTTTGTTGCCTTGGCCTGACTTTTATGAGAAGTGTTGCTGCCATCAAATTTAAAATGAGCTAATATATATTAGGATAATACAATATTGCAGATTCTTTGCAGATTTTTTTTTTTATTAGTACCATGTCTTTTCCCGCTTTTTGTTGCCCCTGTCCCAAATTTTTAGATGTGTTGCTGCCATCAAATACACAAAAGATGGTATTTTTTATGTAATAGTCACTCTCCACCCCTGTCATGCTTTTAAAGTTCTACTGTGAATAAAATATGGTTTATGAGATTTGCAAACTATTACATTCTGTTTGTATGTACAATTCACTTTTTTATTAGGTTTACATCTTTTTTTTTTATTAGTACCATGTCTTTTCTCGCTTTTGGTTGTCCATGTCCCAATTTTCTTGAGATGTGTTGCCAGGCCCATCGACAGGTTTGCTGGGGCCTGGGGCAAGAAGGCTTCAGATGGGCCCTATATAATAGAAAATATAAGAACAGGGACCATTTTTGGGCCACTCTGACCATGAGGCCCGCAACAACAGACCCCTGCTAATTCAAAATGAGTTGGTATTTGGTAAAATCTCAGTTCCCACACCTGTTTAAGTTTACGTTGTTTTGTCAATTAAATATGACTGCATATGATTTTCAAATGCTTAACTCAGCATCCTAACATGGAATTGGGTTTATAATAGATGATCCTGCAGACTGTGGTGGCTTGAATGCTGTACATAAAAAAAGTACCATAAAAAAACTCTGAGCAAAGAGAAACATCTGCAAACCATTGGATTATAAAGCTACAGTACAACTACAGTATAATTACACGATGAGGCTCTCTCTTGGGCAGCGCGCCGTTAGAGGAGAGAGAGCGAGAGGGAGAGGAGAAAGTGGAACAGCTACAGTAATCTATCCAACTTCATTTCACCGGAGTGATTTTGCCGGGGGGTATGCACAAGTCATAATGCATTTGACAAATAGTCTCCTGCTAAAACAGGCATTTGTGGAGAAGTGGCCTGTAGCGCTGGTCTACACACACACACAGCCGAGTGTACACTGAACAAACACGCCTCCCACTCAGCCAGCGCACATACAAGAGGCTTCACAAAGATTAGGATAAATCTTGGGCGAAAAGTAAAGATGACTCACTGTGATTGTGCAAACGCAGGACAACGAGAACTGGATGGAGCGGAGAAGAAGAGCAACAGAGCCGCGGGCTTGATACCAAAATAATCACACAATTGTTAGGAGAATATTGATGTACAGTTGGGTTTGTAATGAAATTTACAATAGACATGTCAGTGTATAAAGGCTCATTATAGGCCAAATCACTGTGGCACATTTCTAGAGGTGTGCTTATTGTACTGAACTAAAAGTAGTACTCGGGCAGTGAAAGTAATTATCTAAGCCCCATAAGTAAAAGTAGCCAACTAAAAATGATATTAAAAAAAGTTCATTTTATGTCACCATTCAAATGTATGATTGAAATTTAATTTAGAAACAAAAGTTGGTACCAGTGAAACCAGTTCAGAGATTTCTTTTTCCACATTTGACTACAATTTAACTTTGTTTGCCAAAAGAAAGACTTGTACTTATTTCAACAGTCAACTACATTGTTTCATTTTTGCAGTAATAATAACACATTTGTTAAAATACAGACCCATTTCTTTAGTTCAGTTTAAAGTGAAACACATTTTTACATACCTTCAATACAGGCAGAGTAAAATATTTCAAGCATTTGTTTATTTAAATTTTGATGAAAATTAAATAAATAAAGCATTAATCTTATAGATTGCTTTTCTAGACACTCAAAGTCCTGTTACAATTTGGTCCATTATTCATTCACTCCTCAGTTTACACTCGGTAGTGGTGAGCTACTTCTGTAGCCATAGCTGACCTGGGGTGGACTAATGGAAGTGTGGCTACCAATCTGTGCCTACAGCCCCTCCGACCACCACCAAACACACAACCACACTGACACATTCATACAGGCGAGGTGGGTGAAGTGTCATGTCAGTAGAGGACCGAACCACCAACCTTTGGTTTCGTAATAGAACAACTGAGCTTCTGATACTGATGATTATGTAATGTAATATTCTGATTTTATGACAAAGTGACTTATGGTTTTCATTAAGTAAGCTGTAATAATCACAGTTAAAATAAATTAATTCTTGAACTATTTTACTCTGTAAACCTACTGTATATGTGTGTGTCACTTTGAATTAAAGTACTAAAAAACACTCACTTTTATACAATGTTCTAATTTTTTGATGTGCACTAGGGCTGCAATGGTTATATTGATCATCGATTATTCTGTCAATTATTTTTATGATTAATCAATAAATAATGAGGTAATAAAACGTGGGTAAAGTGGCTGTTAAAATGGTCATAATGCTACCAAAAATCACTTAATTTTTTACAAAATCTAAACCAGACAAAGCTACAAATTTGCAGCCTCAAGCCGTTTGAATAAAGCATATAGAAACAAAGATATTTTTATTTAAAAACACAAAATGTACAGGAGTTTTAAACTTTTTCTACGACTGTACTGCTCTGTCTTGGTAAATAAACCCTCTTCTCTGAGCACAAAATATGTTTCAGTTTATAAAAACTCCGGATAGTGATCAATTGATTATTAAATTAGTTGACAACTAATTCAATAAATGATTATAATAATTAATCTGACTAGTTGTAGCAGCCCTAATGTATGCCTGATATTCTCATAGAGTATAAGGGTGCAAACTATTGTTAACATATAAAAAGTTATTCCAAATATATAGTTTTAGAATACAAACAAAATTAAAGAAGAACTATCAGGAATTCTCAAATGTTAAGTCCATTCATAGATGTTTTGTGTTGGCATTTGCTGTCAGTGAGATCCATATGGCAAACAGGCATCAGTCAATCACCGCTCCGCACGCAGCTGATCAGCTCTACCCAGTTTCACCTTTCACATTTTTCAGGTTCCTTAATTATTAACCCCCTCAAACAATGTCCGCAGGTGCACACACAGGTCCATAAAGGGGCATTGTTTATTCTCACAAATGCTGTAGCCATAATGAATGTCTTTGAACAGGAAACTGAGGGGCCTTGTACTGTACATGTCCCACTTAGTAAACGCTCACTTCCTGAGTAATGTGTTCATGGTGTACAGTAATGCATAATCACACCAGCTATTTATACGCACTGCCTGTTTTTAAGTGTAAATGATCAACACCCTTCAGGAGGCCCCCATTGTGAGACTTTGGGGCCATTAATAGTCTGTGTAGTATGTTCACAGTCGTTATGAAAAATGCTTTATGCAATGAGTCGTGTCTATAAATACCCGCTACTCAAACAAAACTATGCAGAATATGTATGACTGTATAATGTACAAGAGCAGTGCATTCTATATTTCAGTATGTTGCATGCAGTGACATAAGGCACTATGAGATATGATAATATTGGAGAAAAAACACAGGAAGTATCAGGTTGTTAGAAAACCATGGTAAAAATGATGAATGAGAATGAATTGATATCCAACTAGAAGCACTCTAAGAACACAGACCTGCACCAAGGCATTGGTCCTATTTCGCAATGGCAAATACCTTAAAAAGCCTAGATTTGAACAAGGGATTTCTGGTTCAGGGGTAAATGCTCTACCCATTTAGCCACAAAGGTACAATAGTAATAGTTTACAATGGTTTACAATAGTAACAAAACAATTATAAAACTCACATTGTGTTGCTTTACTGACCCCTTGTGGCTGAAGTTGGTAACTTATGGAATATTCCTAGCTTGCGATGGCACAAAATCCTTTAACAAATTCTCTGATTCAGATGGTGTTCCAAATCCAAAATAAATAAAAAACAGTTAATTTCTCCATGTCTAAACCAATCATAAAACCGAACAGAAAAACAGAAAAAAAACATAATCTAATAAAGTAATTGTTGGTATTAAAAAACATATTCCTGCTGGATAGTATCCACAGAAGAAAAATACTAAGTGCTTGGCAGAGACATGCGTATAACATTGCAAAGCAGTTGGTTTTGATTACTAGCTTGTGTTGTTCTGCTATCCCTCTTCTTAATGTCTGTCATGTCTCTATTGCCAATAGAATGCTACTAAACATATAATTAACTATATTTGACAAATAAAAAACTAATCCAATATTTTCACATTTATTTGTCTCATAGGGTCACACTAGGAAGCGGGGCTTAAGGCATGTACATTGCCAAGGCCTTATGAATAATATCTAGTCTATACTTTGTAGTCAACACCTGCAGGCAAAGTATGGACCACAGCAGTACTGTAAACACTGAATAACTCCAAAGGGTCAAAATCCCAGCCAGAAACCTCATCCAGTTCCAGAAATGAGACTGTCATAAAGATGAACTATAGCCAAAACGTCATATAAAGCCCCTGCCTCATTACTCCCCAGTTATGTGTGGTGGCTACCGCAGTGGAGCAGATAATGTGTCTCTTTACATCTTTGTCAGAGCCATTACTTTAATAATGACAGCGTTATGTGATGCTGTCCTTGAAACCCAAATCTGCTGTGTACCTGGCCAACAACCTGTGCACTCACAGAATTGTAATAACATAATACAGTTAGGTTGCACAACAAGACCTAAGAGACGTGGCCCCGGTCTAATTCTGATTTTAAACATAGATCTGCTGCTACTGTGCGGACTACTGTGTGTGTGTTGTGTGTGTGTGTTGTGTGTGTGTGTGTGTGTGTGTGTGTATGTGTACCAGCCACATACAAGAGTGCAAAAAGTACAGACAAGGTTGTGCCATAACCGCAATGAAAAGGTTACAAAGCCATTCAAGGTGACAACCAGCAAACTTCATCTCATCAATAGTCAAGTGCAAATAACATAGTGGGGTTAATATTTGACATACTGTTGTTGGAGATAAAGCAGTAGTTTGGAGCATTCACTACAGTAGTCAAGCAGTTGATCTTGTATCATGTAACCTCCTCACTGACTGTGTATATGAACACAGGAGATTAACAATTCAAATATTGTACTGTGCGATAGTGTTTCACTTTGTCATCAGCAAATGTTAGCAGCCTGCTGGCATCGCTCCAGGTGCTACGGCAAGCAAACTGTTTGAAAGGCTGCATGTTTAACACTTTGTGCCTCCTGCCTGTAGTTAGCGATAAAACTCTGTTTTAAAGTTCAAATATACAAAGATTACGGTTTGGCTGGCTAGTGTATGGTATCATAAAATGCATATACTGTATAAAGAATAGTATTTTGTAAGTTTGAACAGTATTTTTTTTTTATATTAAAGGTTTTCAGAAATGTAGACAGTCAGCAGTATGCTGTCCAAATGTAAAAATACTGTAAAGCTGAACTCCCAATCCCAAAATCACAAATACATACAATCAGGAACCACTCACTTTTAGAGATCCAGAGAAACCATGTTAAGTGTGTATTCATACATCTGAGAGAGGGTTACTGTATTCACAAGATATAAGCTATTATCATTATTGTTACTCTGCTTGGTCAGAATTAAGAAATAAAACTCCACACTGGAGACTAAGAATAATTTATATAGACCACATTGCTGTCATTGCAATTTCCCCACTGAGGGACTAATAAAGGTTTTCATGTTATTATTATTGCCAAATTAAGATGCAATCTCGTTATTGTTAATTAGACTAATTGCGCATTGACTCATGTGGAAATCTGCGTTAAGTAGATAAGTGTATCTGAAAGACGTGAAAGAAGTGAAAAGCCAACATATTGCTTAAATATATTTTGAACAGGTCAGAATGACAATCCTTTTTTACATCTAGTGCTCTGTGCGTAACGCTCCAACAGTGCTGCGCGCACGGCAGAGCTTCAGCAATTCTTATCTCAGTTTATCCTCATTAACTTATTTAAATGAAGTTAAATGCACCAGAGAGAACAGGTGTAGTGACAATTTCTGCAGAGTTAGTAGCTTTAAAACACACAGCGCGTTAGAAATGAACCGACAGTACAGCTTTTTTACGCTCTTTCCTCACTATTTATCCCAAGGGAGCTAAAAGTACAGCACTTGTCACCAGCGGTCATCCCACACAGCCCTGATCGCACGGGTCAAAATGTAACCCTTGTTCGCGCATCACACTACAGCTCGCTCGTAAAGTGGAAGCGGTGTTTACCTTGTTGGAGTGGTAATAGTCCAAAGTGGAGTCTGTCGGTAACGTATGTGATCCCACGCTTGAAGGGGGAGCTGGATAAAACCTGACGTCCATCTCAGGGTCCGCAGACTGACGGCATAAAAGCGCCAAAACCTGCACGCTGCTTCTCTCTCTCTCTCTCGCTCTCTCTTCCTCTGTTTCTCTCCAACAGCACTGTCTCTCTTTCTCTGTCGGTGCACTCTCGTTTCCCTTGTGTATCAACTAAAAGTAACGTAAAAAGTCGGCCCGCTCGTCCACTCCTCACTCCAGGCTCGTCTGTGCGTCCAGCGCGGTGATGCTCGCGTTTACCATCCCTTACAAAGTTCATTTAAAAGCAGAAACAGATCAGAGATTTTAGTTTGTTGTAAATAACTCGAGAGTAAAACACACGCTGAAGTTGTGCGTCAAGACGTATACGCCCGGTTTGCTGCAAAGAGACGCACAGAAACGCTCGGCTCTCTGGTTCCTAAACGGTCCGTGCTCCTGTTCCCAGGTTTCCAGGCATGGTGAAGCTTTTGTCATGTGGGAGCGCTCGTATCCATCGCGGTGCTCCAATCCCGGTTGTTTACAAGGCTGCGTCCTCTATTGGTCAGAGCGAGTAGTGCACCTAAAAGAGGTCAATGTCGTGGGGGGTTATTGATTGGAGGTCAGGGCAAAGAGTTCAAATTCAAACCGAGGTCAAGTTACCTCCGGAACCAGGCAGGCAGCAGTTGTAAAAAAGCATTGTGTGTTTATTTTTGTGCAAAGAGACTTGAATTAGCTTTACTGCTAAACGTTTTGGAGCATTTAGAAGAGTCTACAATTACACCATAGCTGCCTAATATTTTTTTTTTCCTGTAAACTATATAAAATTATTTATAAACCAGCACTTGTTTTGAAAAATGCTGTTTCTCATTAAAAACATTTCTTTAAGTCTTGCAAAATGTGAAATAGTGTTAAACTTACAAGTCAAGGCCAATTATTTTTTCCTGAGAAATGTGTGAAATGGTGGCACTGTGCATTTTAAAACGTTTTTAATAGATCATTATAAGAAATACAGTTTATAGTATAGCTCTAGACGTCTTGGTATTTCATTGTACAGTAATTAGTGCCATATTTATCATGAAGAAGATGTAGCAAAGGCGTATGCAAAATTATAATGAAAATAATAAGTTTGTATGGGGTCACAGTGCAAAAATAAAAGTGCGCTTAAAGAGGCTATACTGTGCTTTTTTGTATCTTTTTAAAGGGAACATGTACTTTTTTCAGGCTTTTGAAATAATTTTGGACACCTTTGCATTAAAATTTTACATTTTATAATTTAATATAATGTATATGTCATCTTTTGGGGAGCTGTTACTTACTTTGCAGTGAATGTTTGTATTAGGTGCCAGTTTAACATAATAGGGTCAATCTTGGTCACCTCTAGTTGCAACCTTAACATTATCTGACTAAATGAAAAATGAAATGTTTCCAATAAATACTTTATGGGTGTACAGAGACAGGTGAAGAGACCAGCAGAGGGCAGCAGAGTGCAGTTCTGTTGTCCTCTTTTGAACAGAAACAGAGGAATAAAAATCTGTTTACTTCCCTAAACTTTTTGTATAATGCTATTTTAAAATGCAAAAGGAAAGGAAAAAGGAAATAGCAAAAATCAAGCTGTGTACTGTTTTGTTTGGATAAATAAAAGAGAGCAGAATGGCTGTAGAGGTCTTGTTGATTGGTCAGTACTTCCTGGAGAAAGAGGGTGTATGTAGGGGGTCGTGGTAGGAACCAGCCATTTGGAGCTCACAGAAAGGTAGTGCCAAAGAATACAACACATGTGAATGACATTTTCAATGGGGAAACATTATAACATGGTAGAAAGCTAAAAACAAACTCAATTTTGCTTAATTATCCCCTTTAAATATGTATTTGTCTGTTTATCCATAGTAATAGACTTTCATGACTTACACAAACAAAATTTTGACCTTTCATTAACTTTTAATATGATTTACTTCATGGTTGTTCTCTATCTAATCTGATCTATTTAATACAGTTTTTTTTTTATTCCAAAGATTGCACTTGATTTCATTTTGATGTCTGTCTGTTTATCATTATGAAGCTGAGAACAAACATACATGTGGCTCCGATGGTCAATGCAATAATAAAACAAAGCTACTGCATGCTCTGGCTCTGACCTTACACACAGATACACACCTGGACAAGTGCACACCACATGCACAACGCTCCACACAACAGGATATAAACACAGAACAATGTCTTCAAATGCGAACAAAGGGGAAATAACATCACAGTGGTTTGTGTTTTAAGAATAGAGTGGAGCATTCTTAGTAATTTTAAACAGAGAATATCAAATTTGTTTCTTGTGTTTGTGAAAACAGTTTAACCACCTACTCACATTTATTGTAATAAGAATCTGTGAAAAACCTAAACTTTATTTTATTATGTTAGCAACTCCGATTAGGGACGTTCCCATTGGCAGTAGGTGAACATTACATTAAAGGTCTACTATTATGCTACTATTATTTTATTTTGAAAGCTGAAAACACTCATAGCCCTGTTTTCTACACAAGACCAAAAAGTGCTCCTGTGTATTTGTAAAGCCCATACACCCTCACCGGACTCATTCTGATAATTTCAGCACTTAAATTGCCGTCACTATAAAGCAGTCAGTTCATTTATCTTTATGTTAGCATCATGTTGCTAATAGCTGTGCTAAATAGCCATTTTATGCCCCACCTTTGCCAGAAGGGGTGACAGACACCTAATTCAAGTGTTCTTTGCAAAGTCAAAGTAACGGCTCCCCAAAAGAAGACGTTCGCCATACATAAATATTGTTTGAAGCTATAAAACTGAAATACTAATGCAAAAGTGTCCAAAATTATTTCAAAAAGTCTGAAAAAAGCATAGTATGGCACATTTGAAGATTGCAGATAAATAGAAAAAAGGGTAGTAAAATATATTAGGGAGATTTTTACTGACAAATCAGAAGATTTACTCAAAAAATGGGCAAGGTGAAGAATCAAGCACGCTGCTATAAGGGGCGTTCCCATTGGCTGTTGCATGAAAGGGGGGTGAAAAACAGAGAATTCCAAAACTAGTTACACTTTATCTCCAAAAGTATTCACTCACCCACCCAAATAACTGAATTCAGATTATGGTGTGGGGTTGTTTTCAGGAGCTGGGCTTGGCCCCTTAGTTTCAGTGAAAGGAACTCTGAATGCTTCAGCACCAAGAGATTTTGGACAATTCCATGCTCCCAACTTTGTGGGAACAGTTTGGGGATGGCCATTTCCTATTCTAACATAACTGCGCTCCAGTGCACATCCTGACCTCACCGATACACCTTTTCGGATGAATTAGAGCAAAGACTGTGAGCCAGGCCTTCTCATCCAACACCAGTGTCTGACTTTGGATGAGAACCTCAGATGGGTAGATGTCTGACGTGTGTTTTTGTACTGCTGTGTTCCAATTGGTAACCTAGCCACAGAAAGTGACAAGTCAGAATACTCTTTGTGCCGGTCCCAAGTCTGGATGAATGGAAAGAGTTAAGTCAGGAAACTGCATCTGGCGTAAAACCTACTGTATAACAAATCACTATGTATAATAATATCAGAAGCAGATGACTGGCTGTGAAAACCCCAGAAGGGAAAACCCAGAGCAAAAAAATGTACTCTGATTGGTTAATATCTATACAATTGTGTTTAATTAAGAAAGATTTCAGAGATAGAATGGTACAAAATAAAAATAAAAATCAGGTGTTGGCCTATGTGTGTATTCCATGCTATTTTGCCCATTTCTCAGTGTGTTGACATGTTAACCAGGCTGCCATTGCGGTCCCAGTGGGCGCCCTGTTGCCCCCCTCAGGACCAGGCCTATGTCAGCGGAGCTATTACTCAGCGTGGCGGGGCCGGACCCTGGGGTGCGAGCCTGGTCTAATACAAGGCACAGATGGGTCACTCCACAGGCCCACTGTAGAGTTCTGCCACCAACCGCCCCCTCCTTCAGCTTGTCCTCACTCCGAGCTCACAAGGTTAACTGTCTCAAGGATTTCTTCACAGCCACTGTCCTCTCAGCCAGTCGTCCCGTCTCTCACGTTTTGTATTGGGTGTTAATAAAACATTTTGTCAGTCACAGTTACAGCAAGATATATGAATGAGAAGAAAGCTGGCACAAGTTGGTGAGAAGACAAATGAATGTGTGCTGCGATGTATAACCATAGATAGTACAAGGGCAATAGTAGAAATGGATAAATTACTACTACTCCTACTACTGCTACTACTGTCTACTACCTACCTAGTACCTCTTATACCTATATCAACAGGTCAGAGGTGGCTGCAGACTTGTTTTCTTGTTTGAGATGCATTTTGAAGGTGGCATATGTTTGAGTCTCTTATTGTGGGTTGGAGATTAGTCCAATATATTTGGTTCCTTTGACTGACAGTGCAGTTTGTCCAAAAGTAGTCTGTCTGTGTGGTTCCTCACAGTCTCCTCGAGCTGTGGCCCCGGTGCTAATCCCACTGACAGATTTTGTTTTAATGAAGTCTTTCAAACGTGGAGGTGCAACTCGGTGCAAAACTTATTGATCTAAAACAGTGCAACAGTGAAATTATAATGTTTTGATAAAGATTTATATGGTTGTTTAAAAAGGAAATTGTATTGGTTTATATGTAGTGTCAGCAGTAAATGGCCATGTTGTTATGCAGTATTCAATATGCAAGTGTAGAAAAAATCCTAGGAGCAATGATAGTGATAAAGAATCGTACCTGTCTAAAATTGTATATATTAAAATTGACTGTCGATGCTAAGTGCTTGGTATGTTTTTTAAATGTTAATGTTGGGTCCAAAGCTATCCCTAAATATTTGAATTCTTTAACTAAACTAAGCTCTACACCTTCCAGGTAAACACTGAACTGCTGTAGGTTGGTTTGACTTTTTAGTAAGCAAATGCAGATGGTATACTTTCAGCAACGTAAAAAAAATGCATAAAGTATCTAGTTACTTTCCTTTGAGGCTTTTGGTAGCCTAATGTTAGACAAGTACAGCTTAAAAGAAATGGTAACTACAATCACAAAAAAAGTTCATGAAAATGTGTTTTTTGATCTTCCTGTTTTGAAAGCACACCATTATAGCTTCCTTTTGAAAATGTTCAGATGTGCTTTTTGAATGATCACATTTGACATTTGTGGTCAAACAAATAAATGATACCTAAAAAAAGACTTCCTGTCTGAGTATTCTGGCATTTTCGAAAAGGCATTTTCGTTACCAAGAAGCCACCTCTCACTTCTGCTTCATTTATTAGTCTTCTTTGGGTGGATATAAATTTAATGATTAAGAAAACAGTCAATTATATGGTAAATAATATGTAAAAAAAATAAATAAAAAAAAATCCATTGTCTGTGATTAAAACGCACTTCTGAAACAAACATATTTATTGCCTTGGTAAGAGCTTGTGCTAGTACCAGGAAATGAGGGGGAAAATAAAATAATATTTTCCATTAAGGGTTACAACTTTGTGATGATGTGAGGAGTACTGCTTTTATGACTCCATTTAAGCTGAAGTGGTTTATCTTTTTGAAAATTAAAAACTAATTTCCCTTCATGCAGCTGGGACTATTGATAAAGCAACTGAACAATGTTTATAAAGCTGTGGGTCATGGTCAGTTTTCGGGTCACTGCTAGGACAATATACAAGTTAAAGCAAGAGAATCTGTGTGCAACTGACATTTGCATTTCTCATAGAACTCATATTATTATTCAGTACTGACTTCAGCAGAATCAACAGGCGACAAAGGAAAGCACTCAACGCCACAAAACAGAGGTGAGAGAAGTTGTAAATTTAGCTCTGTATTAGACAGCGCCATCTTGATTACTTTTGAGAGGAGACATCTTATACACCACTTTTGTATAACGTGCTTCAGATAATAGGCCTGCGGCTGTGATAGGCTGGTTTCAAGCAATACAATACGACTCTATGGCTGGGGATCTAGACCATACTGCTTTCAAAAAGAAAGTGGGATAGGAATGGCCAGGCTAGTGCTGTAGTAATGTGCCCTGCTACCCCAAATTAAAGTGGACTACCTGATGAGCTGGAAGTTTTATACTGTTTTTGTTGTTGCTGTTGTTTGTTTGTTTGTTTTGTTTTAAGTTAAACAAAAAGTATGTAATTCTCTTTTACTAACATTTTTCAGAAGCTGGCACACTCCAACAAGAAATGTGCTCATTGGTTGTTGAATTAATGACTGCTGAAGAAGGTAAAAAAAAAAAAAAAATCTATTCTAGCATGGGCTATGCCTGCTTACAAACTGAAACAGCCCAAAGAGATAAACAGAAATTTAGATAAAGCAAAGCATTCACGAGACAACTACTTTGGTTTGTTGCCTCTATTAGTATTTTTGGTTGAGGTTAACCGATGCAGATTTTTCCATGGCCGATGCAAATACAGACTTTTAAAATCTACACTCACTTTTTTCTTTTTTTTTTTTTTCTTTTTTTTGCCTCATGTATCTGGTTTTTCAGTCATGTGGTCATTTGAACAAGTGCCTGACCAATTTTATTTTTTGTGCCATTTACAAACTCAAACAAAAGAAAAATACTATGTTACATTATACTCCTACTTTTTTAATAATAAAAAATAGTAATATAATAACAATTTAAAAAAACAATGATAAAATGATTCCCTGTTAATGAGAAAATTATAATTTAAACAAGGTGTTGTTAAGATACATCTACTGTATGTACCAAAAAGATTAGGAATGACTTTCTTCAAATCGAGAATCCTAATACAGACAGATTTGCCTTAATATCTATCTTTCTTTAAAATACATTTCTCAATTTAACAAATAAATGCACGTCTTGAAGTAAGATCTTTTCTCTTTTATATCCGATTTCCTTATGTGAAGGTGGCGGGTGCCGTTTCATCACACTCTCTTTGTTGCTGGTCATTTGATGTAAAATATTGATGTGGTTTCTTTTACAAAACAGGCCAAAGCTTTCACATGCAAAGTACTTTCTTTGGTAGAGGCCCAGTGTTAATTCTAGCCCACGTGTTATGCCACACCATTTCCTTTTAACCTGATTTTACTTCTTCATAAATGCTAACCATTCTTTTTTCTGTGAATAAATTTCCACCACAGCACATCTCATCATAATCATCATAATGCCTGTTGTTCTGTCCTATAAAGCTGTATAAGGACATCCTGAGTTCGGAAAGCAGCAAAGTAAATGGTAAACAGGAAATAGTTCAATAGGTCCATTAGGCAGAGAGATGACTCATTAATGGCTATAAATTCACAACAAAACACACTCCTCTCGCCGCAGAGGAGCAACAATTTTACAGACAAAAATCAAACTAGTAAAACAGGCAAAAAACCTTACCTATATTATATTATGATTCATTTGTGTTCACTTTGCCATAGAGCAGATAGGAACGCTTTTTAAATGCATCCACGACTTTGCTTTTGACATTGGTAAAATAAATCTCGCTTTATGTCAATTTAGCTCAATCACACAGTGCTCACAAAGATAATTTTTCACTTTCACGTCTCTGCTCGAATTCGGCTCCCCTAATATCAAATTCAGTTCAGAAAGACAGCATGGTTCTTGTCAACCATGCATCCCTAATGACTTGAGCTATTCTCTTAAAAAAAAAAAAAAAAACGTTATGATCACAGACACAAAACAAGGACATTTGGTTAAAGTGGTGCAGAGAAAAGTAAAATAAAGATGACAGAATAGTGATGCATTCAGGGTAACATCATAATAGAGGAGATTTAAGGCCCCAAATCGAAGTCAGCCTCCTCTGTTTCAAAGGGCACATTCTTATCCAGGGATTTTTTAAGGCCAGGTGCCTCTGACCCCCAGTACATTTGCTTTGCACTGCATGTGATCTTATTTTGATAACTTAAGGGTCTGTCTATGGCAGAAATGAAACAGTATATGAAGCCCGTCATGGATTTTTTTTTTTTTTTTTTTTCAACAGATTTTGGAAGCTGATGGAGAATCTAAACATAGGAATGTGGTCAACCATGATTTTTAATAGTCTAGACTTAAAGTGTGCTTTAGTTTTAAAGAGTGCGAGAGTGCTAACCCCTCTGACACCGTGTCACCAAAAATATGGCCCAAAAAAAATCTGCCATACTATGTACCAGTCCCAAGCCTGGATAAATGTGTGTTTGCAAAAGGGCGTTCAAAGTAGAACCAAAGTATGCATGAGAATATTTCATTGTGGAGGCCCCTGAAGGAAAAGCAGCAGCCAAATGGTAATTTCTTTTCTGGTGAGGAGAAATATGTCACCTCTAGTGAGTGGCCCTCATCCTCAAAAAATGTTGACACCACACATCCAAACTGCAGTATATACAAAAGTGGAACAAAAGCTGACATACAACAGAGTTTGCCCAATCAATCATAAATAATGTATTTGTACTGTGTGCCCTGTTTAAGCTGACAAAACACATCATTTTAAATACTTCAAAGTCAAAAAGAGCAACATGTTAGAGATTAATAAATAATTATGTGGCCAGTAATCCTTCAGTCAGTGTGTGCCCTTCTCTCTTGTATCAAAGCCTGTGTGAATAAATTCAGTGTGAGGCAGAGGCCCATCACAAAAGCCTGTTCATTGGTGAACCTTTGCTAACCTTTTCTAGCCACTGACCTTCAATAATGAGACTATGTTGTCTCTTGTTCCTCCGGACAATCGGCCATTCAAACAACTGCCATTCAGAGAGTCTGCCCCACCCTCGGCCTGACCCTGCTCCACACTGGTCATTAGCTGCTGTGGCACTTCTGCCCAACCACATACAACTCTGACCATTCATATACACATCTTATTAGATTATGTGTTATTGTTAGGCTATGTGCACATGGGGCAGCTCTAACTCTGCAGAACAAAATAAGGAAATGTCAATCAAATTTTCATTTAATTTTGTAATTTGACAAGAAATTATAATACCCCGACCTATCTTCAGACAAATTAATATTTTTTTCTTAATTACATTACAGTCAATCATGTATTTTAACTCTCTCTGGCAAATAAAACCCTTTAGAACAGTGGGACAGTTTGAATTGAGCAAAGGTTCCTCAAAAATAAAAATAAACACCACTACTCAGGGCAAGACAATAGATTAATGACCTTTTTTTTTTTTTAACTAGGTCAAAAATAGCCCTAGTGTGAAATAAATTTTAGCAAAAATAGCATCCTCATAGCACTACTAGAGCAGCGAGTGGAGACTGCAGAGGCTAAAAACACTAATAATCATGCTCTCATGCCCGTCTTTCAAAATAAAAGCCCAACACCTAGCTGAGAATTTGATTCCAGGACTATTTGTCTGTGTAGGTTCTCGGTCATCCAGGAAAAATCTGTAACAAAGGTTGAACAGGAAGATGTTTCGCCCTTACTCTGAAGAGCTTAATCAGCTACTGTTAGATTTATATACAGCAGTTCCATCCCAGAGGGAATGGTTAAACCTGATGAGACTCAGGGGAGTAAAGAACAATCAGCAGCTGAATGTCCTGCACTGGAGTCTAAGGCAGGGTCGTTACCTGTGAGCTGTTAGCATAAGGTCCCTCTGAAGTTGATGCGCTATTGTTAGAGTGAAACTTGGAGTGAACCTGGGTGTGTTGTTGTTGTTGTTGTATTTGTTTCAGCACTGAGTTGTAGACTGAAGGAAGATTCCATGACTATATTTATCGCTTTCTAAAGTTATTATTACTTTTTACCATGTCTCTCTCAACCCACCTGCAACACGATTGCGGCCGATATCTGGGTCCTGCCCAACTCCTCAAGAAATGCACGTTCAGAAAATGATGCTGTAACAATTATGCAACCACACTTGGTTACTGTAAAATAAAGGCATTTTGATAAAAGATAATTAGCTAACTTGCATAATTACAAAACCAAAGGCTTTAAGGCTTTTGCACAGTTTTTCTAAGAACAGGATAACTGAAGGTTCCCATCCACCGCCCCAACCTGCCTACCCCTGTAGACTATAAATTTGACTTTGACTGAAAATCACTTGGTCAAGATACACACAAACAAAAATTGTTATTGATGCCTCTTGAATTTTCCATTTACTAATACCATTACTCAGTATTCTGTGGAATCGAAACAGGCTGTACTTGCGTCTGTTTCCATGTATCTAATATTATCTATGCTTGGTAATGATTTATGTCACATGAAGTTGAAAAAAGTAAAGCAAACTGCAGACGATGCTCTCTTAAAGTGTGAAAGTGGCTCAAAAAAGATTAAGTTAAATTGGCATAAAACTAGGGTTAGCACAGTGACAAACCAGAACTAAACCGACACTAAACAAGGACTAAGCCGGGGCTAGCACAAGGATAAACTGGTACTAAATCAACACTAAACCAGGACTAAACAGCACAGGAATAAATCAGAACTAAACCAACATTAAACCAGGACTAAACCAGGACTAAGCCAGGGCTAGCACAGGGATAAACCGTGACTAAACCGACACAAAACCAGGACTAAAATAAGACTAAAACAGGAATAACCCAGGTATAAACCCAGACTAAAGCAATTCTAAACCAGGTCTAAACCAGAAATAGTCCTAAAAGCAGAACTAAACCAGGAATACAACTAAATCAGAACTTTGTGCAAAAGACCTAAGTACCATCATAAGACGCCTGTGTACCACTAATGGTATACCTGTACCACACTTTGAGAACCACAGGACTAGAGTGTACCTCACTTTAGGCCCATAGGTGCTGGAAACGGCTTCAGCCACCTGCGACCCCTGACCCCATAGTCAGAAGAAAATAAATCGTGTGAATACTTTGGTTAAAAAGTAGCACTGGGACATCCCTAATTATAATATAAAGGAATCGTGTGTTCTCCTCCTATACATTATTCACAGTATGCATTTCGATTTGGATTCATGTTCTCACAGCCTCTCCATCATCATCATCATCACATCCTCCCTTTGCTCTTGCGAATAAAGCCTCCTCTTCATCGTCCTCTCATTCGCCAACCTTCCACTCGTGTTGCACATGAGAAATGAGCGGGGGATGGGAGTGCAGATAAATGAAACACAGAGTGGAGAATGAAGGGAGGAGGAGGAGGTGGAAGACCAAAGACGAGAGCAAGATTGGGGGAAAATGCCCTTTGACTGGATTAGAAGTCTGTGCCATTTCATTTTCAGAGAGAGGGGCGCTCCGTGTGCTTCAGATCTTTTAAGGGCCAACCTAATTGATTAATGTTTCCATCCCATTCAAAAGGGAGGGGGCTGTATTTGAAGCTTAACCGGAGTACGGAGTCTTGAAACATATGCAGAAAGAAAGAGAGATGATGACAGAATGAAAGACGAAGTAACAAATATCTTATGCAAAGATATAGCAGATGAAGGTCGGGTTCATTTTTGACAATATGGAAAAGTGGTTGAGTTTCTGTGTAAAGTAATCTAACAATGTACAAGGTTCACACTATGAGCTGTTTAAGTTTCTGCACCTGTCACATAGGGAAAGCACTTAGAGTGATTGAGAAATTTAAAGTACGTATAAGAAAATCCACTGGCTCTGTTCATAATGGTAAACAAACTTTCAGCGCTGCAATATATTCATAAATCCGACTCTCTCCAGGCCAGTGTCTGTGAAATTCCTTCAGACACCTCACTTCGCTTTATGAGCTCGCAGACCATCAAGCAAAGCCCAGAGAGTGGTAAAGTTATCCAACAGCAATGTGAAAAAACGCTGAGAAGCTGTACAAATCAGGTTTAGGTCATCAAATACTGTTTTCTGTAAGTTCTTTAGTCAAAACTCTATCACCCTTTAATTAAAAGTAAACCTGTGAATTATACAACTTTGGAAAAAAATACTATTTTGATAATTGCCTTTCCCTTATGCTCTAAAGCTGTGATTCTCAAACTTTTCACACCAAGTACTCCTTAGAAAAAATTGGCTTTACAAGTTCGAACATTAACAAGCTAAAAACAAGTCTACCA
Organism: Bostrychus sinensis; assembly: GCA_020698575.1. Lineage (NCBI taxonomy): Eukaryota > Metazoa > Chordata > Actinopteri > Gobiiformes > Eleotridae > Bostrychus > Bostrychus sinensis. Next base: position 31,425,951 of record CM036241.1, on the reverse strand, counting down.
GGACTTAAACGTCCCCCATTCTGTTAAATTGAGTTTTTGAACTTATAATTATGTTATAATATTGTTTGCACCTCAAAAACAGACCTGGAGTAGTATTTTGTTTCATTCACACGTATGAGTAATCCTCTATGCTGAGCTGGAAAACGCTCGGCCTCACTGCTCTACATAAACACATGAAACCAAGTGCTCCTGCCATTTCAAATGCACTATCACCAGACTCATTAAGATCATTTGAGTGCAGCACATTTATCTATCTGTTAGCAACATGTTGCTAATAGCCATGTTAATTAGACATTTTATGCTCTGTCCATTCCCCCCCGGTGCCAACAGGAGATGACAGGCTCCTAATCCAAGCATTTACTGTAAATTGAAAGTAACAGCTCCCCAAAAGATGTTTTACATATACATTATTTTAGGTTATAAAACTTGAAATACTAATGCAAAGGTGTCCAAAATGATTTCAAAAAGCCTGAAAAAGCATAATATAGGACCTTTAACTAAGACTAAACCAGGTACAGGACCTACACTACAAAAACAGGTTACAACCACAACAGAACTGCAGGACAAAACAAGGACTAAACCAGTACAAATTCACAACTGAACCAGGACTAAAGCAGGACTAACCCAAACTAAATCAGGACTAAACCAGGAGTAAAGCAGGACTAGCCCAAACTAAATCAGGACTAAACCAGGACTAAAGCAGGACTAGCTCAAACTAAATCAGGACTAAACCAGGAGTAAAGCAGGACTAGCTCAAACTAAACCAGGACTAAACCAGGACTAAAGCAGGAATAGCTCAAACTAAACCAGGACTAAACCAGGACTAAAGCAGGACTAGCTCAAACTAAACCAGGACTAAACCAGGACTAAAGCAGGACTAGCCCAAACTAAACCAGGACTAAAGCAGGACTAGCTCAAACTAAACCAGGACTAAACCACGACTAAAGCAGGACTAGCCCAAACTAAACCAGGACTAAACCAGGACTAAAGCAGGACTAGCCCAAACTAAACCAGGACTAAAGCAGGACTAGCCCAAACTAAACCAGGACTAAACCAGGATTAAAGCAGGACTAGCCCAAACTAAACCAGGAATAAACTAGGACTAAAGCAGGACTAGCCCAAACTAAACCAGGACTAAACCAGAACTAAAGCAGGACTGGCCCAAACTAAACCAGGACTAAAACAGGACTAGCCCAGACAAGAGCTAGAATAAAACTGACTCTGAATCAAACTAAATAATAAAGAGTATGTGAGGTCTCATGATGTGGGGCACGTGACTTCATCAACATTTAAGAGTAACAACCAGTGTTCATTCACAAACCTGACAAAGACACTTTTGTGTCGAAATGCATAGGCATCCATGTATTAATGAAGTACTTTCCTTTATTCACAAATGATACAGAGTGCCTCTGATGCTTTATGCGACTGCTGCCTGGTACTTGCGTAATTCTAAGCAAGTCATTTTCTCCTGTCTACAAGCGCCCGTACCACTGTTTAAGAACCACTGCTCTAAAGAACAAGAATTTGATTTGGAAATCCTGTGAAATATTGTCAGCAAGCCACACAAATAAGACACAAGACAGTGTTCAGTTCACCATATCACACCTACAAAAGAAAAAAGCCTGAGAAACTGATCATTTTACAGTGGTCTCTTGTTTTTTTTTTAACCTGTATATCTTTATGAAATAGTGCACTAAACAGGTGGGGCATTGTTGAGTTTACACAATATGAAACATAATATGGGAGGTCTTAGAGCAATTTTCAGCTGCTACAGTATATCACAGCCACACAAAGCTGGACATGTCTAAAACGTTGTAATGGTAATTAATAATGAGAGAACATTAAGCCCCATGCAGCCCGATCTAAGCACTTGCTTAAAAAAATGCATGCTGATTCCTTGCCCTTTGAGAGCTTTTGACAGCAACATGGAAATATTTATATATTAAAGACTGCATGGGCCCTTTTCCAATCGCACAACAAAACCAGCAGAGAGGAGCCAAAACAGTGGTGACCTTTACCTAACATGGTATATTAAATATGAAAGGTCAGATTGGAGGGAAGTGGGGGAGGGGCAAGCTGGATCACACACACACACACAATACTGTAATATCTTCCAGCCGCATGCACAAGGTTGAGGTCATTTGAATGTGAAGTGTGTAAAGACAAAAGAAAAGGGGAAACATGCATTGTTCGACGGCTGAGAATTTAAAATGTGCCCTCTATAATGAAACATAAGTAAGGATATTTAAATGTCCTAAATTTAAATATCCTAAATTATGAAATCTGTTTATGGTCTATGTATACCTGTACAAATACAAATTCTATTGGGCCAGATTTTAAAAACATCAAATGCTTCAGGGCCAACCATTTTTATTGGCCAGCAAGATGAAAAAATTATTAATAAATATAGGCCAGCAACAAAGGTTCCACTCATACTCAAATAATGTGTCACCATAATCATAAACCGTAAATAATATCAATTTAAGAACATGCATAGGTTCTGTTCGGACTGGATTTTTTTGTGCCTGCCCAATCTAAGTTCTATTGCTGTTTGTCAAGGTTAAGGTTTACTTTATTATCCCTACAGAAAAATGTATCTTCTGCACTTGACCCATCCTTTAATGCTGCTAGAGCAACCTGTCAGGAGCAGTGGGCCACCATAGTACAGCGCCCTGGGACCATTCTGCAGAAGTTGAGCCAGGATCTTGGTTGGGAGTACCTAGCCAGAGAATTAGCCTATTGTGCATGTTTTAGGTTGGGGCATGGAGTGGGCCACTGTGGTCCCCCCTGGCCCGGGCTACCAATTGTATCAGCCTGGTCTATGGAATAACACAGGATTTGTAAATCAATGTATTTTTTATTATTATAGTACCATAACTTGTTTTGGGGTTGAATTGGGGTTGCACATTGCATAACATTTTGTGGCATATAAGAGAAGTTAATTCAACATTCAAACAATTATCAAACAATTATATCATTATAAACTAATTACCCCAATATAAACTTTCAAAGCTCAGTAGAACTCAGTCGGCAGAGCCATTATTTTCTTTTACTACTACTACAAATGTGTGCCTAAGCCTTTGGTGGAGAGGTCAGGGGTTTGATTTTTTGATGTGGAGCCAAAAACTCTAACAGCCACAATATGCTGGTCCCAAGCCCATGATAAATGAAAGAGGACTGCGTCAGGAAGGGTATCTGGCATAAAGTTAAAAAAAAAAAAAAAAAAAAAAAAAACACTGCCAAATTGCAACCAAATGCATTGCAAGGATATATAAATTGCTTAAAGTCAACACAAGGACAATCATAACTGTTTTAAAATGGCACCAAATGCCAAGTACACAAAACATGCTTATGCCTGGTGTTTAATCAAATACATATAACTAGCACAATTTTTAACTCTTGATTATTCGTATTTCTAAGTGTGACCCAAATTTGTGCACCACTAAAAAAAATGATAAAGTTGACTATGTATTGATGTTGTTGTCTAACATTCAGAATGCAGGTTTATTTTGGTCTTTGAGAATAGTAGATTACCTTCCATCTCGAATTGAGTTAACCATTTGTGTTTTGATTGGATTGCTTTTAAATTACATTTGATCTTAAAACTGCCATGGTCCGTAATATTATTTGGGCTTGTTGTTGTCTGCAGAAACAGTGCATTCAAATCTTTGCTCTGTAACTTATCTCAAGCAAATCCAATATATTTAGGTTAGTAAACATTTACTATTTTCAAAAATATATGTTTTTATTTGTGTGTGGAAAAACAAAACAACAATGGGTAACACTTCATTTTACACTACCCTTGACACAGCGTGTCTACAGTGTAACTACTATGTAACACATTCTGTAACAAACAATATCATGTGACTGCTTATACAAGAACAATTTGTGTACGGTTTCAAGGTAATAAAAAGTACTTGTTACACTACCAAAGTGCATATTGTCTCTGCAAAAATGGTACTTTACTCTGTGGTAAAATGCACTTTGGTAGTGTAACAAGTATTTTTACTACATTGTACTTAGAAACTGTAAGTGCACACATTTTTAATATCTCAGTACAATATAAGTACATGTTACTACAGTTTGTTATAGAATGTGTTACTTTGTACTTACACTGTATCAAGTGCAGAGTAAAACAAAGTGTTTCTCAATAAAGTTACTTCACATCGGTTTCAATGCAATATTATAGGTCCTACATGGACCTATAAAAAAAGCTGTAACTATCTCTACTCTAACAGGTCCATTAAAAGAATTTTTTTCTCTTTACACTTGCAAAGTGAAAGGCCAAGGTGAAATCACTTGTTGTAAATAAGTGCTATTAAAAGTCATAATGCTAATAAAATTATTGATGACTTGCCATCTACCCTGACTTATGTTCATCTTCAATCTTCAAGTGGATTAAGCTCAAGGCTATGGTAATAGTTAAAAATGTAGGCTTTGAATAGGCAGTGTATTGTAAATGTGTTTACAGCTATTATCCTAATATAGCACACTGGCTTAAGCTTTAGTGTTTCAACCCCTGACCTTCCTTTGACCTTTTCGATATGATAAAAGCTGAAGAACCACCTTAACTAATACTGTAACAGTGCAGTAATAGTGCAAACAGATCGCTATGGAAACTGAAGTGACTATACAGTATGTTGACATAAAGAAATAATACAGATGGCAGTTCCTCACTTAAAAAACTGACTAACTTTGTAATATAGTGTCACCTCTACAAACCCTATTCAGAAACTTCAAACTTTATTTTTTCCCAAGTACATGGAAGCAGTATTTGTTTAGCTCGTGAAGTTTTGAAACTACAGTATAACCTTTATGATCATGCTGTACTATATCATGCAAAAAATAATGCCGTGTAGCCTCCTTTTGTTTACATGCTTTTTTTTTTTTTTTTTTTTTTTACTGGGCACATAATTCAAGGAAAAACAACTACAGGATAGACGTAACACAATAGTCAATATTAGGAAGTAGTAAATTATAATACAATTTTATGATCTAGTACATGACTGCAATGAAAACAGCTCAGTGTTTTTTTTTTAACCAACCATTAACAATAACATAACATATATTAAGATTATGACTTCCCTATTTCACACTTTGGGCAATTCCTCTTCTGTGGTTTGCAGTTTTAATGCAGCTACTAAAGGCACCTACAGCTAATCTGTCCACTTATAATAAAGATGCAGCTTGTTTACTTAACATAAAAGTAAATTAGAGAAGGCTTATAGGCTATATTTTTATGTTAAAAAAATATGTTATTTCATGTGAAGGGTATAAAATCGATGGTAGTTTTTGTCCACTTGCTGCAGAGTGGACGTATCTTCAGTAGTGGCTGTTACATACACTATTTTCCATCACAGTAATTGGCAGTCGGCAGGAGGCACTCAGCTTCAGGGAGCTTTTAGGATCCAGCTTCCTACTTAGACTCTCGCCTGACACTTATCATGATATACACAGCCCTTTCTTCTATATGGCTCCTGCTGTAAGACTCATCAAAAATTAGTCACCATTAGCTAATATAAGGGCTACTATTAAACCAGTGCTCCTTTTCTCTATACAAAACGTGTGTCGTGCTCTACTGCTATGAATACATAATTAAGCCCACCTTTATATTTTTCATATGGAAACTATTTTTAGTCCTTTCCAGACAGAGCATATGATAAACAGAGCAACACATGGTCCACCAGGGCAGTTACAAGAAATGGGAGCCACAGTAAAATCTCTATTTCAAGAATTTAGAAATCAGACTTCAATTTACAGCACGTACATTGTAATTGGGTTCTCAAAACACATCTATATCTATTCAGAGACCATTTAAGGGGAGACACTGCAGGAAAACCGTTTTTATTATCTTTGATTGTGGGCCAGTTTGCTCCCTTAAATAAGCTTTCATACTGAAATAAAGAAACTGTCCAATACACACATTAAGGTGTTTATGTCATTACATTTAGTCAACTTCTATCTATAGATTTCCATCTGAAACTTCACAGGGCGTTTTCTCAAATTTTTTATTTTTATTTTTTCACACTCTGAGTCAGATATCGCCACTTCGGTAGCACCTGCAAGCACATTTTCCAATCTTGTACTAAACAATATTTTGAAGGTTTCCACAGAGGGCCTTGTTGGTATATAGCCTAATTCCTGGCCTGATTTATTTGGCATTATATTTCTGAAAATAAGACTTTTTTTTTTTTTTTTTTTTTTTTTTTTTTTTTTAAGGCTGTTGATAGTAATATCTATAGTTTACTGAGTTTACCACAATTCCCTCTATAATAAAAAAAAAAACTTCAAAGAATTTCACCCTGGTTCTATTGAATATTCGGAAAGCCTTTTTAGAAATGTGTGCTAATTTGCTAATTTTGCATGTATAATGCCTAATTTACAGATAAAAACAATAAATAACTCAAAAAGTGCAATGCATTTTTTCCTATTCTTGTCAGTAACCTACAGAAAAAGTGCCTTTTCATGTGTAGTGTCTTGCCTCAAAACAAAAGTATGCAACTTTTGTTCACCCCATGAGCTGTTAAAATAATGGCTGCCAAGAAAATAAATAAATAAATAAATAAATAAATAAATAAATTCACTGCTAAAATAGTTCATAAATTTGACTTCCATCACTTAGAAAATCAAAGCATCTGGCTGGCTAAGCTAATGTTTATGTGCAGTTAGATTCTCAGTGCAGTTACAATCACAATCACCAGACTCAGAATAGAAGAAAGAAATTTAACAAATGCTAAACTCAAAAAGGTCAAAGGTCATTCTTAAGCCTGTAAAATGTAAGTTAAAGTAACAGTACAGTGAAACTGACAACAAATGTATGTAAAATCATGGTTTGGTCATTATAAAAATTTATAATCCTTGACAAACATAAACTATGAATACATGCATTCCTCAAGTCTCTGCCTTCACATGTGACAAGCATAATTTGTGACTGCACTGCGTTGCTTTAACTGTAAAACTGCAGTAGCACCACTTTAAATACACAAATCTGATTTATAAGACATTCTCCACAGCAATCTGCATCAACACAAGATCTGAGCTGGAAGATAAGTGCAGTTTTATACCATCTTGTAAAGTTACATAAGCCACTCCAGGCTCATGACATACTTAAATAAGCAGTGGTTATGTAACTGCTGCACTTTACCATTAGTAGCAAAGCAAATTAAGTGCAGGAATTTACAAGTCAAGCAAAAAAACATAGCGGTGATTCCTGCTTTTGTTCTGTGTATGTATCAAGACATGTTTCCAAATCCAAATAAGAGAGCCCAGCTGTAAAGTATTTCCTTCGTGACTCACGGGAAGTTAAACAGAAAAATAAGTTGTGAAAAAATGATTGACTGTTATGTGTTTAAGAGGAAAGGGTGGTTGTGGTCGTAATGTGTCACCTTTAAATTCACAATAGCTGGCGCTGCTTTTCATGAAGCCATTAATATTTGACAAAAACATGTCTTGTTATGCCAGACAAACACTCTTTATGGTTTCTTCTTTGCTCCTGATGTGGGCCCTGTGTCACTGTGTGTTACAGGGTTTTGCTTTTAACTACAGTAGCTGGTACTGTGTGAAGAGCACACCTCTCAGTATTACACTCATTTCCTTTGAGATCATGAAGAAGGGAAATTGTATGAATGCAAGCATACGCATTAACATTTGTGTTTACAAGTCAGTACTGGTTCATTTTAATCTTTATTAAGAAATAGTATAGAAATAATGTACTCACAAATGCATGAAATTGCTATAATCATTTTCTTCTGGTATAAAAACCTACCAAATCACTGTGCAACTGGATTGCCATGGCAACCCCTAATGAAATAGGGAGCAAAAAAAAAAAAAAAAAAAAAAAAAAAAACCTACTCAACAAAATATACTACTACAATTATTACAGTTACTACAACTGCTACAGCTAATGCTATTTCTAATGCTGCGGCTAAAAATGCTCCTACTACAAAAAAGAAAAAAAAACAACAACAACAACAAAAAACAATAATACTATTACTACTCTTAGTATATAGGACTTGGACTTTCTGGTTGTGAGGTCAGTGTACCACCCAGAAAAATACTTTTACTATTATTACATTGCCATTTTCTGATCAGTCTGTTTTAGACCAGATACCAATTTAAGACTTCCTGTAACATAACAGATTTTGAACTGCTCAGACATTATTATTTCAGATTATTATTAAAATTGTGAAAAGGCATAGTGGTTAGGACTTTTGCCTCGCACTAAAATGTTGTATGTTTGACACAAGCCAGCCAGTGTGTTTGAGGTTTGTGATAGTTGTCAAGGTATTAGTGAATTACAGAATATGTCAGAGTCTGTCTCTGAGTGTTACGACCTTGAGATTTTTCAGGATGTATTTCCACCCATTATAAGAAAAGACTGAAGATGACAGTTTGGGATTTTTTAATTAAAATCAGCAGTTGCACTTCAATTCAGCTATGAGTAAACAAGATACAATTGTAAATGTGAGGTATATTTTAAGTTTCAGATCCTTTTCCTTCTGTGAATCATTTTTCTATATAATCAGCCCGGTGAATAAAGCCATATCAAATATTTATAACAAATAGCTGTATTAATCATAAATATTCATGGCCTGCTTTGGGAAAATGTATTGACAGATCTGGCATAACATTTTCCAATTATTCAGAGCAGCAGCCAATGTACCAGAGAGACGGCTGTCTCAGTGTTTCTACTGTGCATGATGTAATATTCACTGTGAGCACATCAGCAGCACTGGCCACACTGCAAAACCACCGCTTAAGTCTCAGTCTTAACATGAAAGTATCTGAAGGATCTGAGAGTTTGAGGAAAAAGCATAATTTAATAGTTCTGTTCATAAATAGATCTTAACATGTCATCTAGGGATCCAATTTGTTTACACAACAACACTGAGGTAATGGCTGCCCTCTGCTTACACCGAAAAAAGTAAATATAAAAAAAAAAAACATAGCAAATACATGGTAAAATCCAGTTATACAACAAAAGTAATTTAAAAAGAATCAATAAATAAATTAAACTATTTTATTTTTATACCCATTTTGTGAACACTGAAGAAGGCAAAAACACTAACTACCACTACTACAACATTCCCTGTCAAATGGTATAAATATTACTGGTATAGCATTGCACTGTTTAAAGCAGCAGTAGATTTTTACACACTAGCTAATGGTTTGTCTTTACTTTGAGAAATTATTTTTTTAAAAATGGTGCAACATATTCTTTTTTTTTTAATGATGCAGGTTTTTATGATTAATAATTCTAGACATTCAAAGCCACTTTACAATTATTCATGCACTCCTCAGTCGCACTTGGTGACAGAAGCGTAGCTGCCACTTTGAGTGCCGACCACCACCAAATACACAAATACACTGACACATTCACACTTTTTTGTCTGCAGAGGGAATCGCACCACCAACCAACCTTGGGTTAGTGGGCGAGCGTCTCAACTGTAATGTAACATGTAATGTAACCAACCAGAAAATCCTTAAGCCCTAAAAATTATTTCTGATGTTATGAATCAGTATTTTGTGGTGGTGAATTAAGTGTTTTAACTTCATTGTAACAACATTTTAAAGGGAAGCTATGCTGTTTGTGTATGGTGTAGTCATTTTTATTGTAATTTCTGGCTGCTGTACAAAAAACAGACTGAATATAACTAAATCAACTCCAACATCACTGTATCACATTATATATTGTGTTATATTGAATAGCACTGTAATAGTGAGTGAATGTTTTCTATTGATTTTTCTCAATTTAATATTTCATGCTAATATAACTCATTTCTATCAGAGACCATAATTTGATGCACTTCCCAGCTCTGTGTAAAGGAGCACATAAGGCCACTGTTGCTGCCGCTCTATTATTTCCACTCATAATAATATGCACAGGTGCAGTACACTCAATTGGATGTTGCTTGGTTTTACACAAACATGTCTCTGTGTGTTTCCACTGAGGCAGTTGTCATGGAGACCACTGGGCTTGTATCAGCTTCAATGTATCTGCTCAGAGTTCATTGTCTTGGCAGCGCTCATTTCATTATGATTTGTTTATATTCAAACAAATAACTGCGAGTGATTGAAATACTGTGTAACTCAGGCTGAGACTCACAATGACAGTGTACGAATACGAGTTTAGGATGGCTATGGAAAGAAATGAGTGACATCTGCATGAGCAATATTGCTGAAAAAAAAAAACAATAATGAAACTGACATATTAGACTTATGCTGGTTCTCAGTTGTCCTTTTCCAAGTTCTGAATTGCGCATTTCAAAAGGAAAACCCATCGATCTAAGAATTCCTATTTGGGAACTAAATATATAACTACAATAATATTTATAGTACTTGTAATATTGTCCCATGAGTTCTCCACTGCTGTCCATGCTCGGTCTATGAACATGCTACTGCTGTGAATCTCTGCAGTTAAGAAATGAGTTGTTGCTGTTGTTAAAAATCGTGCATTTATGCCGAGCTAATGCTAAAAAGGGCCAACTCCATTCTCTAGATGCTGTAAATATAACAATAAGCCCCAAGTGAATTAACTGTGTTAACAGGCTATGTCACATTTTCTATGGTTTTATCATCTTCACTATAATTTCATTTGCACTTACCATTGTTGCTTCCAACTTAAACAACTGGAGTGCGGTAACCGAAGTCTGAGTTTAGATCTTCGAGGATAGGATAAATAATAAACAGTTGTTAATTTTGAGATGCAAACTGACCATTAGATTGTAAATAGTAATACATTTTTAGATAATATACAGTAAATATAACTGTGAAAATCTAGCAAAATTTTGAAAGGTCTTGTAACACAAACTAGCTCCATTAAATTTGGAATATGCAGACTATGACAAAATAGAACAACAACTCCATTTTTTGGGCTTGCAACATTTTAACATAGACGAGAATATGCATTGATTTTAGTAAAGGCAAGAGCAGAGGCTTAGTTTTATTGCTTGTGTCTTCTTATATTTACCAGAGAATTTCTTTTGGCATGAGGCCATCTCCTGCAATTACCCATAGCTTGGTCTCTACATGTATTTAGAAAAAAAAAAAGTACTTCAAGAGCCTTGAAAATGTCTTGAGTGAGACAAAAATAGCCTTTAAGTTCACACTGAAATGTTTTCTGATAAATAAAGTCTTTATACATCATGTTAATGTGATGCTTCTCAACTTGAAGGACCCAATTTTACTTCTGATCTTATTGTGAGCCAGTTTATTTTGTACATTATTGTACTACGACCTTCAAGTGACATGTTTTATCAGTTTCACCATTTTATGTAATTAAAACAATAAAAGTTCCTAAATAAGAAATAAGAAATATTGCTGTCAGTGGAATGTGTTGGTCAAATTTTACAACTTTAGTGCGATGTTTCTTCCACATTTCAAGCTCACTTATCTTCAGTTCCCAAAAAAGTCTCATAAGCTTCGAGTCATGACTTTCACTTACTACGCCCATGACCAACCAATTCTAATAATATCATAAGACTTTTTTACTGAAACTCTCAAAATGACAGCAGTAACGTGTAAAATCCTTACCTTTAAAAAAATGTCTTTGTCCATTAAGTGCTCAGTTTCACTTCACCTTTAACCTCTCTTAAGCCTTCATCTTTCAGCAGGGGATTAAGCAGATAGTGAGTGAGGAGTGAAGTGATTGACAGGTTGAGGCCCCTCCTCTCTATGTCAGAAAGAGCCCAGTGTTCGGCCTATGTCTTTCTCAAACTTGCATGTCACATTCCTAGGTTTTTTGTTGTTGCTTTTTTTCTCTTGTGAAATACCAGGGGATTTTTTACATAGTACATCTATAATACCATAAACATCAGTATTATGTAAAATTCATCTCTGTCACGATCTGTCTGTGTGTGGTGCACTCAGACAATGACTTGGGAGTGGGAGTTTATTCTCACTGTATTTTCATTTTACCTGAATCAAGGACAGTTGGCTTATTAGCACTTTCGCTATAACGGCTTCAAACAAAAAACACAAATGTTTTTGAAGAGGCCGTTTTTTTTTATGATTTCTGGAGAAGTCCCTTATTAAAATGCACCACACTGTAGTGTTGTCTGTACTTTTTGATAATATGCTTGTGTTGAATGAAGTGAGGCTCCTCTAAAGGATCATGTGAGTAGCTGGTAACACTTATTCTACTTTTAGCCTACAGTTTGTAAAATAAGATTACTAATTCTAAAGGGAAGCATAGAATACCAGTTTAAGTTTATCTTATCTTTTCTACAACAAAAAGATTACTTTATTTTTTGTTGTTAGATCTTACAACATCAGGCTGATCCCATTGGCTGGTTGGTCTATACTGCTTGTCAAACAATTATTGAAACTGACATAATAACACAAGATACTGAATTCTGAGACGTAAACTAGCCATTAGATTGTCAGCAGTTATGCATTTTTTATTTTTTTCTTCTTTTTTCAGGAGCTCCCTTTTTTTATTGGGATGCCAGAGTGAACCAGTTGCACAGTGATTTAGCAAGCTTTTACGCTGGATGCCCTTCCTGTTGCAACTAGCTACATACTGTGACCTGGACAAGCAAGGTGAGTGAAGTGTCTTGCTTAAGGGCAGAACGACAGTATGCGTTTTGAGCAAGGTTTAAAGCACTGACCCTCCAGTTGGTGGGTAAACACTTAACCCACTACAGCGCAGTCACCCACCTAATAACATAATATAGTACATATTAAAGTGAATATCAAGCAAAATTTTGTAAGGTTTGGTGACATGAAATGAATACTTTTAATTTGGATTAAGCAGCCTATGACAAAATAGAAAATAGCGCTTTTTTCTTGAATTATGTGTCTGACAGGCGTCTGATGTTCTTTTGGCTTGCAATATTTTAATATAGATGAGAATATGCCTGTGGCCATCTTGTATAATTATCCAATAGGTTGTCTCTACATGTATCTGGAAAAAAATCCTTCCACAATTAGAGCCTAAACAGACAAATGGAAATACAGAGAATATATTGGTAACACTTTGTGATAATGATAAACGAATTGCCATGAATTACTCCATACATTGGCACTGATGATGATTTAATAGGAATTAACAAGAAATCATGTTGTTTCATTAATAGCTTCATACATGAATAACACATGAACTAAACATTGAACTAAGGTAACAAAGTCAAAAATACCACTTGTTTATCATGATCATGATGAACTGATTTTATGTAAAAGAAGACCTGAACTGAATCCAGATAGACAGGCCATAGACTTCATAACTTATCATTAGCTAATCTGGACCTCCTCATGATTTCATTGTGATTGTGGCCTCTCAAATACAGGCAGACACAAGGTGTGCAAACGTTTTGTCGGAATTTAATGTAGTAAACATTTTAACAGTGAAACAAAGCTATTAAAAATGGTTTTACTTTTACTTTTACATTTGCATTTTTGACATCCAAACATTCATGTGTACTAAACTTTAAAAAGTTTGAGACATGCGAACATGCATCCATTTGTCTTATTCCAGATTAAAAAACGTTGACTTTCTGACTGATCCAGACTAGCCTAAAAAGCTATTGCATGCATTGGGAAAATGTAATCTATATTTGCTGGTGGATGCCAAAGACAAAATCTGATAGGCTTAATGTTTACAAGCAACTGGTTAAAACTAGGGGGTGCACGGTGGCAGAGCGGTTAGCGTTCTAGCCTCCCAGCAAGGAGGTCGTGGGTTCGAGCCCCGGGCGGACCAATACACACCATCACACAATCTCTCTGGGTGGAGTCTGCATGTCCTCCCCGTGTTACCGTGGGTTCTCTCCGGGTACTCCGGCTTCCTCCCACCGTCCAAAGACATGCATGTGTTAGGTGAATTGGTGACTCTAAATTGACCCTAGTGAATGAATGTGTGAGTGAATGGTTGTCTGTCTGTGTTCGTCTCTGTGTCAGCCCTGCGACAAGCTGGCCCCTGTCCAGGGTGTACCCCGCCTTCGGCCCCAAAGTTACTGGGATAGGCTCCAGTCACCCGCGACCCCTAACGGGAAAAAGCGGTAGAAAATGAATGAATGAATGAATGGTTAAAACTATTTTGATATATCCCTTTAACCTATATCATTTAGCTTACAGTGACAGTACTTTTACTTAAAAATACTCCAACACACCAACATTTCAACATAAACAGAGAACAAGCCATAAAGACGTTTCTCACTGTATCTCTTCGTTATCTGGAGCCACCAGTCCACAGTGCAGTCTCACACTAGATTTGCTGCTGTTTGGGGAATTCAAGGGGGAGAGATGCGTCAGGGGTTGTCACACAAAACGTGAGAGCTTTCCACTGAGTAATTTAATCTCTGACTTGTATGGGGGCATCAGCGAATACACTGAGAGACAGGCTAAAGGGTTGTAATTATAAAGTAATCTATTATATAATGGTATAATTACAAGTCAAATAATGGTGTGTAGATGACAGAGATGCAGTGGTTTTTATGATGTGGGATTTTACTTGACTTAAGTGGTATTTTGTGAATCATGTGGCTCCTTAAACCTTAAACCAGTCTCATGCTGAGGTTTATAAAGAAGATGGACAGATGAAATGCAAAGTTTTGTCTTCTCGGTAAATGAAACTTAGGAGAACAGGCACCAGTTGAGTAATTTGTGTGGGTGGTCGAAGGTCGATGCATCATTAAAAAAGCTCTTGAGTCGTCTGGCTAAAAAATATATGCACTAGAGATGACTACCTACCTGTCTACCTGTTACTTTCAGTTTCATAACCACTTGACTATTTCAATATGATGGCAACTTAATATTTTTATTTTTACATATTAGCAAATGTAGTTAAACAAGTATGAAACTAAAGTTCTCCCTGTATAGAATTTGTATCACTGTGATCTACTGTAAAATGTTTTCACAAGTGGTTCACAAGTGGTCTGATTGTGGGCCTCAATTTAGTCTCTAAACATTTAACAGAAACAAGGTTATTTATTGAAAGTCATTTTAATTATGACTTTTATGTGTATTTTGAAATCGTTAATCTCAAATTCATGTAAGTAAATAGATTTAGTCTTCAAATAAGCTGAACTATAAAACTAAATTCAACCTTCCTGTGACACCCTTTTGGGTTCAGCATACATATGCTATACAATACTACACAAAAGTCAATTGGCAAGAATTGGCTTTGACTGACTGATTAATCAGTTTTATTATTTGCAGTTATAAATGTCACTATAGGATAATCGTAATAAGTTTAGAAGAGGAGGTTACTCTGTAGTCCTTACAGTACATGTGTAAGACTGGGTCAGGCAGGTTGACAGTTGAAAACAACGTAAACAAAAACTCATAAAAAAGCTTGGTTTCAAGTGTGATTCAAGCATTTAATGCTGAGTATTTCCTTTTGTCATGTCAATACTAATTTTAAATTTGCTAAGCCGATATTTCATCTCATAATAATCATGGCATTCCCTGGTCAGGTCATTGGGAAGCTTTGAATCCTTGGCAACAGCCAAAATTGCACAATATGAGGAATTAGGAAACTTTGATCATTCTACAGCACTTCTTCTCATAGAGATACAATACATTATGTCAACTCGCTACATCACCAACTACTCTATTGTGAAACAACAGAGATGGGTTAATCAACTGACATGCAACAAATTTCTACCAATTAATGTAAGTGATAAAATAACAATAATTTCAGCAAAAATTGCAGGTAAATAGAGGTGAATTTATTTTTTTTAAACTAACATCACAGGTTTTGAGTTGCAACTTTTGAGTCATTTATTGTTTTCATATGTAAATGAGACATTTTGTAATTTGTTAAAAATGTGTCCATTTGCACACATTTCTAACAATGATATCTGAATATTGGATAGAACCAGGTATAAAATTATATTATTATTCTAAAAAATAATATTAAGTAAATTAAAAAGTTCTGAAAATAGCCTTAAAATATTTGCAATGTTTTTCAGATTAAAAAGACCAATAAATCAGGCTACGAATTACATGTCAAGAAATCCCTCTGTAAAAGCCATTACATAAGTACAAGTACAGGTGGAATATCTGGTACTTGTATGTACTGAAGTGGAGATATACTGTATGACTCAGAGTTTGAGAAAAACTAATTTTGAGAAAACGACCTTTGAAATGATTATTTCCAATACAGATCTATGGATACAAATTTACTACGATACTATGTATCAAAATAAACACCTTAATGTGTAATTTAGACATTTTATTTCAGTGTAAAAGCTACATAAGGGAGCAAACTGGCCCAAACTCAAACTGAAAAAATGTGTTTTGCATTAGTGTCTCCCCTAGATAAGAAGAATCAGATGCTAGTTATACCATTACTGCTGCATAAGATAAAAACTGATGGCATAAAAACAACTAACTGTCTTTAGACATCAGAATATGCATGTGTTTCCAGAGAAAATGAACACAATTCAGCTTTAAACCATTCTAACTCTAAAATCATTTGCATAGACAGAAGTGATGCTTTACTGAAATTCTTGGACATATCTCTGGCGTCGTCATGGCTCACAATACATGTTTACACTAAAGCTAACCTTTCCATTTACATCAGCCTGCTCATTTTTCTGTTTCTGGCCTAAACCAATCTGGTGAGTGTGCTGTTCCTTCATGAGCGAGTGGGCAGGGTGGGACATGAGGTACGCATTATGTTCTATGTAACATGGTAATAGAAAACTCACAATGACAGAGTGGTATTTTATGGCGTTTGGCTGCATGTGGACTTTTATAAGAAGGTTTTACTGGAGTCATGTGACCTCATAGATGAGCTCCAGACCTCAGTCCATATACTGGATAAATACTGCTGTACAAACTTTCAAAATATTTTTTGCCTGCATCTATCCTATATTCTATATCTGTTTTACACAAATAATTATTTTGATGCTAGTTAAGTCAAGTGTGATTTCTGGTAAGTGGAGGAAATGTATAAAGATGAAATGCAATTGAATAGACATTTAACTAAATATTAAACGGGGGCAGTACTAATATGCACAGAACTAGAGGGTGTTTGTACTCTATGACAACATGATTTGCCAAAACTCAAGCTACAGTCACAATGTGCATATGTATGCTTGTCTACATTCATATAGCTAGAAATGGCCTTGTAGTACAGGAATTTTGTCAGAACATTGTTAGTAAATGAAGTATAACCCCTAATTGGCATTTCATATGATCAGCACTCCTCCAGAAAACCCCAGGGTAAAAAAAATGGGATGCGTAGTGCTGTAGTCATCTAAAGAAATGATTAGCCACGTCCAACACAGCAAATAATCCCCCAAGGGCATGTAGGGGCCCCACATTGGAGTGTTACACAAAAGTGACAGCACAATAATTAGGCTATACAACATTTTAAAAAGTAAACAGTAAAATATATTTTTATCCAAAAAACATGGTTGTTTTCTTGAATAAAATGAAAAATAAAAGTTTTATTTGTTTTCATTTCATTTTAATTTTTTTAACCATGTAAGCCAATTGAGAACCAATTCTCATTTACAATGATGACCTAGCCAAGAGGCAGCATGAAGGAGTTAAGTACTAGACCACCAACAACTAAACACACAACAAATAGGCTGCAAACATTCACTAACACCTGCTTAAGAAGAAAACTGAACATGGAGAGACAGAACAGAACAGAGCAGGATCCCATTGATCTACAAATTGGAAAAAGAAAGTGGAATTAGATTGGACACACCCCCAGAAAACCAGCCACAAACATCACCCGACAAGCTGAGTTAAGCTGAGTCCCCAAGTCACCCTAAAAACAGCTGGAGAAGAATGAAAAATAAAAGATCTTCTTTCCAGAAGAAGTGTTCTGGCAGAAATGCACAACTGAGGAGATCTGGAAAGACTTGCCAACAACCAAGTGAGACAGAGGACATTCGTCAATGGCATACGCTCTTTATAGGAGCCAAGGACTTAAGTCAAGTAAGTCAGGCCACCTTTCGTGATGCAAAGAGTGGATGCAACTAATCAACTAATGAAATTTTGGTTGACCAAGACCTCACTGACTAATTAGTTAACTAAGCAACCAGATGCATATCATTGTGATTGTGCTACAGGCCACCTTTGCATATTGGCGTTGTGTAAAAAGTGCCTACAAAGAATATGGAACTGTGATTCAACCGGCTGTTAAATGCATCACATAAACCACCACATTGTTGATACTTAGATAATAAAATATAATGTCTTGTAATGTAATGTTAGTAGTATAAGTTCAGGGTAGAAGACAACACAAACCGACGAGATCCACTTCACCTTACTAAGAAAGTGAATGGATCCAGCTAGCCAGGCTATGAAACATTAGTCATCACACCTCCCATAACTTGTTGATTGTAAAGCACCTGAAACATGATCTGATTTTAAAGAGAGGGGGACAGAGACGAGGACAGTGCTGCAGACTGCTCACATAAACTCAATGTGACAAGATGGTTACTTTCTCTCTCTGCTGTGACAGTTCATTCTGGAGCAGGAAAAATGTCAAAAATGTTTAGCTGCGCTTGAGTGGAGTTAATTACACAGCCCAAGGCGATTCAAACTCGGCCTGCTAATGGCCTTGACTTACAGATAAAACTCCATTTACTAGGAGAGTTTTCTGGTTACTGATCTAATTTCACTAAAATAAAGTATTTTGTCAACTGCAATTACACTACATCGTCAATGTTTGTCTTGTATTTTAGATTATATGAGTAGATATATGATTCACCTACTATTACAGTTGTTAGTATTAGCATTTTAAAGACATGCTATCACTGCATTAATGAACATGTGAATATCTATGGTAGGAGGGACATGGTGTGGTCTATGAACATACACAATGTAAATAGGGAAACTGAAATAAAATGTATTTAATCAAAACCCAATCCAAGAAGCTCGAGCACTGCGCAATTTGTCTCTGGGGAGAAAACAGGAAGTAATCAAACCTTTACTGGGTTCTTTGGGGTAGAGATCTGCAGTGGGTGGGAAATCTCACCGGTCTTGCGGAAACTGACCAAATCCATCGTGATTGGGCGGTATTAACGTGGTCTCGAGCAGTCAAGGAAAAACATACTGGGTCCCGAGAATTTTGAGTGCACAATTATAATAGTTTTTATGGTAGCAGTCACATATACATGCGGGCAAGTGTGCAGCATTCATAAGCATAACGGTAACATGCTGCTGCAAAGAGCAGCGGTGAGCCACACTGTTTATCCTCATCTGAAACACAGATCTGTAGCTCAATAACAAACAGCTGCACATGAACACAGAGCTTTAGTAGCCCACTAAATACGCTGTGTGTGTGTGGCTGTGGCATGCATCAGTACAAGTGGACACGCCAGTGCCCGGTCATATTAAAATTTCTTGGGACCCGTCGGGACCCATGAGTATCCCTCGGGCGGTCAGGCCATGGTAGACATTGGGACCGGGACAGGAGCAATCAAAGGGGCTTCAGGAGTGGGTGGGAGTGGGATTGAAAAGTCAGTCCCATGCAGGTCTCTACTTTGGGGTTTTTAAAGGTCTTAAATTGTTTAATGCAAATAGCAATTTGTTTCTGTGAATATCCACTGTTAAAAACATCTTAAATAATGCTTCTACAATATGTATATTCTGTGACACCCCTTAAAGGTACTGTAAGCAGCATGCGCTCTAGTGGTTAGAAAACGGTACTGCAGTCTAAATCAAAACAATACTCTGTGGGTTGTCTTTCCACTTTTCTGACTGGATGATCGGCAATGCAGTGTTAGAACCAAAACAAAAAATGTACATGATTTAAAAATGTTTATCATATCATATCTTGGCGTACGTGGGTAATTTTTATGAAGTATAAAAAATATGTACTGCACATAGCACCTTTAATGTTTTGTTGTCCTGTAATCCTGTAACAGTGCAACTTGCAAACAGATCAGCATCAAATGATTCAATAAGAATTCAACAAATAGTTTCTTCCACATCGACACACAACACACTAACCAAATATATCTCCAATAAAATCTCTAATAGGTTCTCAATATATTGATTGATTGATTGATTGATTGATTGATTTATACTACTGTCAAACAATGCTCAAAGGCTGTTCGAATATCATCCCTAACCCCTAACTCCCTTACTTACAATAGTCTACTCTAGTCTATAGCACTATATAGCAGAATATGTAGTGGACTCAGTTAGTTAACAGATTCAAACACTCACTCACTATTTTTACCTAACACTGTCCCGCGGAACATTTAAGTGAAGTTGATGTGTTAACTTAGTTTCAGGAGCAAGGCCACACCTAAACCACTTTTCAACTGAAGCACTACTCAGCCAATCGTCAGCCAGCAACTCTATTTAAACCCGCAAAATTCATCCAACACTGCTGGTCATTGATCTCTCAACCCCACCCACCCTTTCCTCATTATCACCCCATTACGCTCACTTTCCCTCCTCTCACCAACAACTAGAATAGAGGGGGGGTCCCTATTCTGCCTGGGTGAACTGCAGAGACAGAACCCCCACACTGAGTCTCAACTCATCCAGCCATCATCATCTGCAGGCTCCCATCCAACTCCCTCCAATTAGCATCCTTCATTCAGCTTCCTGCATCGCTCATAATCCCTTCATCATATCCAGGCCATCCTCCAATAATAAATATTCGAAATCTACCCCATTGTCATTTGTTGTGGTGTGGTCCTTGTGAGTGAATGGTCTATATTGCCTGTCTAATGATCATCAATGTCCAGTACTTTTCCAAAATCCACTGTACAGTGCATTGCTGTAATATATTTTTCGTGGTTCTAAATGTATTTGCAGATCTATTAAAGCAATGCACAATAGTTGGCCAGGCTAAATTAGCTTCCAAATAAAAAATTATTTTGAAAAATGCCTAAATGCTGGGCCTATATTACACTTGGGACTGTTTACTCGACTATGAAAAATATATAGTGTATAGTTTTCAAAACAGGTTTGCTGACTATTTTTAAATAACTTCAAAATGCTGAGTCAGTACTTTGGGAAAGCTTGACTTGACTTTTGGTATTGTTTTGTATGTTTTCAGCATTTTGTGTAAGAGTTTGTTGTTTAGAAATCTTTGTATTTCTATAATTTTACATGTTTAAGTGTACTTAAAAAGTCATCTGTACATTAGTTTGTAATCTAGAAGATGTTTCATCCCTCATTCAAATGACTTGGCAATTCCAAAAATGCAGTGGTGGACAAAGTACTCAACTTCTTCACTTAAGCTGAAGTATATACAGTATCCTCCAGCTCAAATATGACTCCAATACATGTAAAAGTCACTTAGTCAAATTATTACTTGAGCTAAATTACTGGAGTAAGTGCCTCCAAAGTTTCAAGTATTCAAAGTACTTAAAAAAAACATGTTTTTCAGAATGCATTGCAAATGGGTGCAGTCCAGAGTAATTGAGAAAAAATTCTGCTACAATCAGCTCAGATTTACAAAAAAAACAACAAAAAAAAAACAACAACAACATGTTCATATCTTTTTAATCGCTCTAAAAACTGATGTCAAACTAATTTTAGACTTATAATAACTAGAGTGTTAATTACATATTGAATCAGTAAATGGGAACCAGAGAAAAGTTTATGAAAAGTAAATTCATTAATGGAACAAATAGGAACTAAAAATCTAAAACAAGTGCAAACTAGGACTAAAGCAGGTCTAACCCATGTCTAAAGAGAGATAAATTCATGTTAAAATCAGGACTATTCAAACAAACGGAAGGTAGCAAAAGTAAACCAGTACTGAACCAGATCTTAGCCAAGTCTTAAAACATAAATGAAATGAGTAAATGGTTATCTTTAAGGCGTGTATATGACAAACCACATGCTAATGAGAAACTAAATTAATATGATCAATTGTCTTTAGGTTTAAAGACAATTTCTCAGCAGAAGTTACTTCTGCCTTTAATAGAAATGTAGTGGAGTATTACATTTATCTTTTAATAGTAGGAGTAAACTGTATAGCACTCACATTTACTGTATAGTACTCACATAAATTCACATTGTTACTGTCCACTTCTGCAGAAATGGCAAATTACTCCTTTGTTACAAACTGTCTCCAATGTTATGTTTGAGTGAATAGTGTCCTAGTGACCGAGAGTCCCCATGCAAAATGTGTGTATTTGCCATTTGACTTTGAATGTTAAATAAACTTGTAATGGTTTAATTGTATTATTATCTGAGTTCTTATGCCTCTGAACAGTCACTACCTGACATTTAGACTCTGACCACCTTTAAAACAGTTATTCTGTGTATGACTATGTGTCTTCTCTGTTTGTCTCTCTTTTCCTTCCTTTGAGGTCAACCAACCACACTTCTAGTCTCTTGAAGCCGCTCTTACATATCATTGTGGTTGCATCACATCCTCTGTTCAAGTCCCTGCAGCGCTGACACGTGAAAGTCTCTCAAACTGTAAACTGAGATGTGACTGTGAAGTGAGGTCCCGACCCAAGTGCACCCCGTCCAGTACATATGGTTTCAGAGATGGCCTTTAGTTATGAGCTAAAAGTAAAGCAGGAATAGCCCACCATCCACTGCCAATTCCTGTATCATTATCATCCCGTGTGTTGAATAATATTATCGGGCTGACTATTTTTGCTGACGCCTTAGCTGTGCATAGATTTTTGTGGGGCAGAAGATAAGAGAGATGATGAGGAATATGTGGAGGCTGCTAAAGTGTGAAAAAGAAAAGCGCTGATTTGGCCTGTTCAGATCTCAACTCCGCTCACTTAAATCTCAGTTTTGATGAATAATAATATTCATAAGTGCTTAAGGATAAAAGGTAGAAAACAAATGGTTTGCTTTTCTCTTCTGTCACCTCGTATCTTGTCAGAAACATCTACATTTATAATACATCAGGAGTTATCATTTATCATTCATCTCATGCTATTGTGGAAATGTCAGCATTTTGTAGATTTTTGCTTATTGTTGCAAGGCACAATGGCAAATCTTGTAACTGTGTATACTTGACAATATATTAGACAACTCAACACTAATGCACTGAATACATGCAGGTGTTATAACGTAGTTACTAGTAGTACATAAATAACAGATACAATTCTCCATGAGAATTTGAGTTGGACTTTAACTTGAATGGAATTGGCTACACATACAGGGGGTAGTTCCTCTGGATTCAAAAAACACACTAATCAGATAAATGTTAAAAAAGAAATTGCAGATAAATTTACAAAATTAGTCCAACAGCATTTCAACCGAAAGTTAGGAGACTGATTTCACTTTATTTTAGGTAAAATTTCCATATAAACAACCAATATAATACACTTTTTTTTTTCAAACAATACACAAATTTAGTTCAAAGAAAATGATTTCCAAATGGTGGGTCGGGACCCAAATATGAACCATGGCAAAGTTAAATGGGTGGTGTGTGGCATAGAGGTTAGCGCTCCTGCCCCATAGGAAGAAGGTCCCAGGTTTGATTCCTGGACCTTGTGGGGCCTTTTTGTGTGGAGTTTGCACCATTTACATGCACAATAGTTCCCCAGTGGAGCTAGGATTGTGAATCTCAGTAGGACTAAAATAAAATAAAATAAATAATACATATTTTTGTATTATTTATTTGAAGCTGAAATATTGAAACAGATTGAAATATTCAGTAAAAAATGGGAATAATAAAACGACAAGGGATGAAAAATCAGACCAGCTGAGAACCGCTGCTCTAAGAATATATTGACATACTCAAGACTGAAATGATGTATTTTCCAAATAATTATTGTAGAAAAATAATTTTGCAAAGACCTCAGATTATTGAAATACTTCAAATTGCGAACTGGGAAGCAACGAGACTGCACAAAGAAAAAAATTGGCCTTTTGGAAATAATTTTTGGAGCAAATGACTTTCGCCTCATTATTATGTAAGGCTTTCTAACTGTGCATTTGATGCACCCTGTCCAGATCTCTCTCTCTCTCTCTCTGTCCACCACAGTTATCTTCATTTATTCCAGTATACATCTGCTTTGGCTTTGTATACAACTGTCAGTCCTGTAAAGACCATGACAATAGCACACACTCATTAGTATTGTGTTGCACTATGCTTCAACATCATGCGCCTCAAACACTCCCCTTGACTAATTTTCTGTTTGTATTGAGAAACAAAAGCCCTTCAAATCCCCCCGCGGGCTTCAGAGTGGCTTTACCGCACATCAAACTATGCTAATTACCTTTTGCATGATTAATTGGTCCAATTAGAATTAGTAGAAGGGGAGAAAACGATTCTTGGCAAGGTGCAAAACATTAATTAGACTTAAAAAAAAAGCATTTATTCAAGTTCAATTTTAATCTCGGGGAACACAATGGGATTAAGAGGACAAGAAGGTAATATGTGGTGTGTTAAAACACTTTTGCCCGCAGGTGGAGTAATGGTTGCTCTTTTGTACTACTTATGTATCGCCGAAATGTTATGTCCAAATACACTGATCAGGCATAACATAATGACCACCTGCCAATTATAAGTGTCTGGAGCTTTAAGGCAAATTATGTTATGAACAAAAAAATAATATTCATGTTTTAATTCCAGTTCAGTCCTAAATTTAGACCTGGGATAGTCTTTAGCAAGTTTTGATTTAGCACCAGTTTTAACCAATAAGTCCAAAGCTCTTAACCAGTAGTTTTTTGTTGTTGTTTGTTTTTTTTTTTGTTTGTTTGTTTGTTTTTGTCATTCACACGTTTGAGTAATCCTGTATGCTGAGGTTGTCCCCTTGTCAGTAGCTGAAACCGGTCAGTCTCACCGCTCTATGTAGACACGTGAAACCAGGAAGTACTCCTCAACATAGACTCATTCTGATCATTTCAGCGAGCAAACTGCCAACACTATGAAGCAATCGGCTCATTTATCTATCTGTTAGTGTCATGTTGCTAATATCCATGCTAATTAGCCATGTTATGCTCTGTCCATTGCTCACTGTTGCCAGCAGGGGGCGACAGACACCTAATCCAAGTGTGCGCTGTAAAGTCAAAGTAACAACTCCCCAAAAGAATAAGTTTCCCATACATATACATTATTTTTAAGGTGTACAAATCTCTTTAAAAAAAATCTGAAAAAAGCATAACACAGGACTGTTAACAAAGTCTTTAAACAAAGGAAATAGTATTATACCAACTAAACTACACAAAATAACAAAAAAGAAAAAAAAAAAAAAAAAACTAGAAGCCCTCAGAGAGCTAAGACCTCTGCCAAGGCACTGGTCCTGTCGCATAATGGTAAAGATATCATGCCCAGACCTGGACTCAAACTTAAAGATCTATTTCAGGGGTAAATGCTCTTTCCATTGAGCCACAAAAACCCTTATATCTAACAATGTTAAAGAATCTACTAAAATTAATTGCTCTTTTAGTGAGGGATCTGTGTCTGTACTATTCTGTACATAGAATTCCTTAACTTGCTGACTCTAAATTGCCCATAATAAATGAATGTGAGAGTGAATAGTTGTCTCTCTGCATCTATGTCAACCATGTTGATTAACTCTCCTGAATGTGCCCCGCCTAAGGCCCATAGTTGGGATAAGTTCCAGAAACCTGCAATGTTTAGGAGATCAATAAAAAAAAAAAAAAACGTTTTATTATTAAACCACATACTTTCACACCTCACTTAAAAGTTTGCACCGGACTGAATATTATTGCTACCACAGTATCCAACATATTGTTTTTCTAATATTGTACAGCCCTATACTAACATGCATACATATATACTTAGACACAGTAGCTTGTTCCCTACCACAGTTACTGTATTGTACACAAAACACCCATTTTCATCCATCATCCAAAGTGGCAGTTGTAACATAAACACTGCAGCGTGTGATTGATGAGTCGAGACCATACCAACGACTTCTACCCAGTAATCCACTACAAGATTTATGGCTCCAAGGTGATGCATTACAAATTTGCAATAACAACATCAACAATAGCCACAACAGCACCAGCAGTGGCTAATGGCTGATTTAGCTGTGCTAGCGTTTCTAATGCTATCTGCTATAACCACCTTGCATTACACTAGTTTACATACAGCAGAGAGAAAATGGGAGAGGACAGCCGCAGGGTACAGTTGTTTATGACAGCACTGTACAGTAAAGGCTATGTGGGTGTTTTGGCACATTGAAGCTGTAAAAAATACACAGGTAGTGGTCTCACTCGCAACAAAAGATCAGCCTATAAAACACGTGTGAAATCTCTGGTGGGAGCTGTGCATAAAAATATACGACTTCATGATCACTGTTACAAGGAACAAATGCAAAATGTTTTAAAACCTGGTCTCAGACTAAAATGGACTTTACCGTGTAACACTTTTACTCTTAAGGGGAAAACACCTAAAGTAATGAGTGAGAGATGGTGAGGGGGACTTACATATCACAGCTCAGCATCTTTTTCATGTTACAACAGTGTCAACCTGTTTTTGTAAAGGTAGAATAATGCTTAGCTAGTTCATCATGTTACAGGTACACCCACTATTGCTCAGTGGATGTAAAAATGAAAGTGTCTGACTGCTCAACTACAATTGTAAATGTTTTTTTAATTTTTTTTTATATATGGTCTAGAGTGTCTTCTCTCTTTGACGAAACTTTCATTTATACTTGAAAATGTATGTTGCCCCCGCATTCTGCATTTGTATACTGTTTTTTGTCAGTGTGAGCCTGATGTCAACACGTGTTATTGTTTCTTATTATGTTTGTATTATGATTGCCTGTGATTCTGCACTAAAGCAATAAATTTAAAAAGTATAAAAATTGCCCTTATCTATGTCACCCAACAGCATAGCTATGTTACCCGCTATCATTCATTCATCTTATTCCTCTTATTCCGATTAAGGGTTGCGGGTGACTGGAGCCTATCCCAGTAACTTTGGGGCTTAGGCGGGGTACACCCTGGACTGGGGCCAGCTGGTCGCAGGGCTGACACAGAGATGAACTCAGACAGACAACTGTTCACTCTCACATTCATTCACTCGAGGCAATCACCAGTCAGCTAACATATGCATGTCTTTGGATGGTTAGAGGAAGCTGGAGTACCTGGAGAGATATATAACAGACTTACCATATACTGTATATAAAATATTAATAGACAGAATGGTGTATAGATATAATATCACAGAATATTGTCTAATTGCTGCTGCACATAATTTTTGCACAGTTGCTTCACTGTCCGACTATTAAGCGATTTATTGAAAAAATAATTAACAGGTGAATCAACATCCTTAAAGCCTTTTTCCAGCAACAGTCTTTTTGAACTGTTGCCCTCTCTGGTAAACACTGCTGGTCCATCAAAATACACATCACACTATTCCTGAACAGTGTTTTTATCACAGATCCATAACCACACTAAACAATGAACTTAAAATCCACCCACAATGAGACACACTGTACTTTAGTGCCCCAGTGTGTCCCAATTAATTATTAACTGTTGCAACTGTTGCAATATATATTTTTACAATGATGATGAATGCACACAAAATGGGTGGTTGTAGCATATATTTTTATTTTTTATTTATTTATTTATTATTTATTTTATTGAGTCCATATCCTGACAAGTGCACATGAATTTTGTTGTATGTTTATTTGTACAATGAAAATAAAGTATTTAATCTAATCTAAATTACTAATATTATCTGTAGCAGCCCTAATAGATTACATAAATATGTATTTGAAGTTTCAAGCTTACCTTAAACTGAATTTAGCATTAGACCACATTATCTTACTACCATATTGAACAGCAGTCACAAAGTAAATGCTTTGACAATATTTATTTGCATATTTATTTTTAACTATGCTTCCTTTTTCTCTACTTAAATAGAAAAAATCTGTTCTGAATTAGCCATTTTCTCTCTTAGCAACACAACCATTCATTCTACTGTAAGTAGTCAAGGCAAGGCAAGGCAAGTTTATTTGTATAGCACAATTCATACACAGAGCAATTCAAAGTGCTTTACAGAAAAAAGGCAAATTTAAAAGTACAAAACACAATTAAAACAATAAAATCAAATTTAATGAGTATAATTAAGAATCAATTTAAAATTAAATTAAAAGAGAAGAGTGCAGATAAAACACTTTCAGTTGGCATATGCACAGCTAAAAAGAACAGTCTTAAGTCTGGACTTGAACATAGTCAGAGTAGAGGTCTGTCTAACATCGTCAGGGAGACTGTTCCAGAGTTTAGCTGCATAAAACTGAAACGCTGCTTCACCGAGTTTAGTCCTGACTCTGGACCCCAGCAGAAGACCTGTCCCTGAGGTTCTCAGAGTCCGAGATGGTTCATATGGGACCAACAGGTCAGAGATGTACTTTGGTGTTAAGCCATGGAGAGACTTGTACACAAGCAGAGCTGTTTTAAAGTCTATTCTCTGAGCAACAGGAAGCCAGTGCAGAGACCTGAGGACAGGACTAATATGGTCGTACTTCCTGGTTTTGGTCAGGACCCGAGCAGCAGCGTTCTGGGTGTACTGCAGCTGTGTTACAGCTGGTTTAGTGAGTCCAGTGAGCAGAACGTTACAGTAGTCTAACCTGCTGGAGATGAACGCATGAATAAGTCTCTCTAGGTCTGGTTTAGACAGTATACCTTTGATTCTGGCAATGTTTTTGAGATGGTAAAATGCTGATGATGTTATAGATTTAATGTGACTGCTGAAGTTCAAGTCAGAGTCCATGATTACCCCGAGATTTCTAACCTGACTTGTAGGTTTTAATGAAAGAGACTCGAGGTGACTACAGACACCTTGTCTTTGTTTCTGTGGGCCAAAGATGATTATTTCAGTCTTGTCTGTGTTCAGCTGGAGAAAGTTGTTTCTCATCCACTCATTGATCTGTTGGATGCAGTGACAGAGTGAATCCACAGGTCCATATTCACCTGCTGTCAGTGAGATGTAAATCTGAGTGTCATCTGCATAATTGTGATAGGATATGTTATTGCTGCTTATTAACTGGCCTAAAGGGAGCATGTAAAGATTGAACAAAATAGGTCCCAGGATGGACCCCTGGGGCACCCCACAGGTCAGGGCCTTTTGGTCTGGAACACAGTTACCGATTTCAGCAAAGTACTTCCTGTCTTCAAGATAGGACTTACATCATTTTAGGGCAGTACCAGAAATGCCTACCCAGTCCTCTAATTTTTGTAACAGGATCACATGGTCAACTGTATCAAAAGCAGCACTCAGATCCAGCAGAACTAAGACAGAGACTTTGCCTCTGTGTCGGTGTTCAGGCGGATGTCATTAGTCACCTTGATAAGAGCAGTCTCAGTGCTGTGATGGGGCCTAAAACCTGACTGAAAATCATCAAAGCAGTTGTTCCACAGAAGAAAGTCAGTAAATTGTTGGTATACAACTTTCTCAAGGACTTTACCTAAAAACGGCAGGTTTGATATGGGCCGATAGTTGTTCAGTACTGTGGCATCAAGGCTGCTCTTCTTTAGGAGAGGTTTGATGACGGCAGTTTTCAAGGCCCTTGGAAATGTTCCAGACTGCAGTGAGATGTTAACTAAATGAGAAAGCTGAGGTAACAAACTGCTCAGCACAGATTTTAGAAATCTAGTGGGTAACACATCAAGGCAACATGTAGATGAACTCAGATTGGAGATAATCTGGAGATGATGTTTTGTCAGTGACAGGGGTGAAGTGTGTCAGCTCTGAGTGTCTGGATGGCTGCAGAGTGTTGTGGAGTTTATAGCATGTTTAATACTCTGAACCTTGTCATTAAAAAATCTTGCAAAGTCATTGCACTTAGATGTGGTAGATAAGCGCAGACCAATAGGAGACTGGCCATAAGGCCTGAATGGTGAACTAAGGATTTTTTTCTACAGATGATTACAATCACAATATGCTTTTGGTGATTATCATCAAATATAAAAAATGTCACTTTATGTTGTTGATCTGGTGAACATATGTATTATTTAAAACAAGTATCAACTGATACCACATTTTGTTTATTGCATCATTTAAAATGCACAATAAAGCAACACTAAGACACTCCAGGATCGGAGGATCGTTCATTTACTGTACATACATTAGAATACGCTGATCTTAATCTGAATATGAGTGTACTTCAAATAAGATACTGTCATGTAAACACAGTTTCACAATTACCGTAATCAGATTAAAGTCATATTCAGAATAAGCCTTCATCAAAATATGACACCTGGTCTGATCTTTATCACTTTATTGCTTGTTCTCACCTTTTTTGCAGAAGTCACCAGTGGCTTTGTGACTGATATAAACGTTCATATTGTTGTTGTTCTTTTCAAAATAAGCTAGAGGTTATTAGTAACAGCTGTTTCCGGCATCGTAGGGCTCTCTCACTTCCTAAAACAAACATTGTATTCTGAAGATTACATTAACCCAAGACAAACTAGTGATGTTATAGTAAATGATTAAAAATGGTAAAAAAATAGGGTTAGTACAGTTGCACAGTGGGGACAATACATGCTATAATACACAGAAAGCTGGGACTAAACAGGAAACATTAAGTCTACCACGGAGTTAGCTTTTAGATTAACACAGCATTTTAAATATTAAACTAGCTTAACCAGAATATGCTTTTAACATGTAAACAAGGATATTCCAATTACAGTAGCACGTGCAAACACCTTAATCGGAGTATGATGTGCTATGTAAACACCCTGAATGGAGACAAATAGCCGACTAATGCAAATTCACATCCCAGTAATACTAGACTTTTAGGGTGAAAATGTAATATGGATGCTTTAAAAAAGTATAAAGTTGGTTCTGTTTTATTGAGTATTCCAGGAATGGCAATTAAACAACCACTTGGAAAAAATGGTTCAGAATTTACTGTATTTGCTTTTAGCTCTAAGGTAACAAAAACATTCTTTATGTGGTGCAGTAATGAAAGTGCATATTGGCAAGAGTTGGACCAGTGATTTAAAAGAATTCTGCTCCTAATAAATCGAGTTTTTTATTAAACAAATCTTATTATTTTCCTTGGTTTACAGATGAACAGCAGAACAATTACTCTTGGGCAGTCCATTCAGTCACCAAATGTATTACTTGAAAGACAACGCTGACCTCAGTAATCTTTTATGCCAAATAAAATTCCTTCAACCATCCTGAAGTTGATTGGATGTGACAGTGCCATGGCAGGTCTATAAGCAGACTAGCTCGCTAAAATGTGAACAAAGACGCTCCAGTTTTATGGCAAATCACTTTTTAAATCTATTTATTTTTTAATATCTTTATATGTGACTTATATGAATATCTGTACAGCAGAAGTGATATAGAGAAGCAATAATGTCCAGCGCTAATTTAATACCTTATTACCATAAGCCTGGTGCAATGCATGCATAATAAATAGTTGTATCTTTTACAGGGCTCAGGCATATGGTTGGGAGACCGGATTCTCTTCAAACTGCACCAAATTTGCATGATAGGATGTGAGAGTTGGATGGATTTGGGGATTATATGAAACACAGCTCCCATTTCCAGTTCATTGTACTAAGGAGAGGTATCACATTTACACAGATGGCAAGGAATTTGGAAATGCACAGCTTCTGCACAAGAGGAAAAATCACTTCAAAGACACAATCTATACTGTTTTAGCATTCAGTAGTTTATAAAGGTCTAGGTTTTCAGCAGCTCTTCTTACAGATGGCACTGATTAGTGTTGTTAGTTTTTTTAGTCACATGGTCCAAATGTTACATCAAGTTTCACACTAGCTTTTGGAGACACTGCCAGGAGAGTTACACAGACTTTAAGAGTAGATCAGTCAAGGTCAATTTAAGTAATAAGGTATACTATTTTATCTATCTATATAAAGCACACACTATAGCTTTGTTTTCACTGGGTTGTTTTCAGCAGTTGCATGGGTTTGTTGCCATTATCAAAAAGAGTTCCAAAGCATCTCATTAGCATAAAAGATATGCATTATGCTTTTTTTTTTCACAAAACAAAGCTAGCATTTAGCAACATGTTCCTGGGTTAGATCTACTTTCTGTGATTTAATAATAGTAAAAAAAAAGTGCCACAGCACCACCATATACCACCAGAATTTACTCTCTTATGCACACCTTATATAAACCAAACTTTTGTTGCACAGAGGATAGTGTACCCACGGGACATGTGCTGCTTGCTGCTGGCACTGCTACACACGTCATGAGCCTTGGGACTATTGATCGATAAGATATACTGTAATGTAGTCACAAGGTGCTAGTGTGTCCTGTGTTACTGCTGGATTGTCCCGAAGGTTGAAATCAGTGTGGTAAAGTACATTCCTATGTTGTGGTGCATTTGTTTGCTTTCTTTTCTGTCTGGGGCCAGCCTCGGGTTAAGCTATGGTCCAATGCCACTCCTTGAACATATTCATTAGTTGGAGCTACAGCTGATGTCTAGACTAAGCCATCAAGTTGTGTTCAGGTCTTGTGAATAGTACCAATGTAGCATGCAGGTTAAAGAGAAAATATCATAGTATAATATAGTATTGTAGACCATTTCACAAGTGACACATTCAAATAAGTTGCGCAGGCAGCTTGGTACAGAAATTTACATTCTATCCCATTCATTTTTATGAGGGAGCAAAATAAAAATATTAATTCAGACATTTTTAGATGGCAAGAATAAATAGTTGTTGTTTATTTATTTGTTGTTTGGAACACAGACTGCTCTGTGTACAAAAAATGTTACTGCAGAAAAAAATAACAGGTGATTGATAGCTATTTTGACCAATCACAGCAATTTGTCTTACACAGGAATGAGAAACAATCAGAGGTGGGTTTATTTCCTCTAGGGAGCAGGATTACGCTATCAATAAATATGTTCATGAATTTTATTTACGCTCTTTCATTGTTTTACACTACAGTCTTAATGCTAAGTCCCCCACCCCCACACACCCTCCCTCTCCCCATACACACATCAAACCACCATTAAATTACAGACACTTCAGATAGATTTTATCACTGGACTTGAAGAGCATGATCTTTGCTTTGCCCCAGATTTGAGTTTCATGTAAAAAGACTCCCACGAATATGAGACATGCCCTCCCCGCCTGCTGCTGTCAGTTTGAATCTGGTGTTCCCAACGTCTGGTATGGCATCAAGCCACAAATACCAGTGATCAGTTAACGTTTATTCACCAGGGCAGTGGAGTAGTACCCGTTAATCAGCTGGGGTTTCTACAGGTGACACTAACATGGCCGTCTTTGTCGTTAAAAGGTCAACAACAACGTGGCAGGACAAGCTGTGGTTCATTTTGGCGTTTTGTTTTTTCAGCATTCAACCGTTGTCTTTAAAACTAAGCAAATACTGTGTCATAAATGATTGTCTTAACGTGTACGTTACCTAAAACATATTTTTTTGTTTCCTCAAATTATACCTCTGAACCCAAAACAAGATTGTGAACTGTCTGTCTGCCGAAGTGACAGCGGTAAAAACGGTAAAGGGGAATTCCAGTCCCAGCTGTTCATGTGTGCCATAGGCGTGTTTATGGATCCTGCTGCAAAAGAACAAGGAGGCGCGGCCTTTGCTCCATCTAGTAGAAGAGTTGCGACATTGAGGGGACAGAAAACTGAGTGCTCGAACGCTGTTCATGTAGCTTTGAACTAGGGCTGTCGCGGTGAGAGAATTTCCCCTGCGGTAATTATATGCAGGCTCAACACCGCAGTGTGCGGTATATGCAGTATAGCATAAGCTAATAATAACACCTGAAAAAATGACATGTCCAAACAAATTTTGATTATAAGCTAATTATATAGTTAAGCCTCTGCTTTAACAAAAACGAGTCAAGCACGAGTGAATGCCCTTGCAGCGCGTGTAACGTGGTAGCTTTAGAAAAACCCACATGTTCACCTTTTGTGATTTGAGAGATGAGCTAAGGAGGCTAGCAGTGCTCCCCGCAGCACAGACTCTACAGAGTGACACCTGCGGCAGGTGAGAGGGCAGAGACAAACCTCACGTAGTTATCACGTCACCAGGGTGAGTGGATCAGTCGAGTCTACGGCTCCTCCTCTGAGTAACACGTAAGCCCAGAATCTGCTTGGGAAGCGGTTAAACGTTGATTTATACTTCCATGTCAAATCGATGGCGAAGCTCCGCGAACCCTCTCAAAACCTACGCCGCAGCCCTGACGTGCACCGGGCCAAAACTCTAACTATGCGTCGAGGCGCCGCGGACCGCAAACGCTGTGATTGGTTGCTTGGTCTCGCGATGAAATGGCACTGCATGAAACAACAAGGATTTTCAACGCCGTTGAGCCAACTGCGGTAGTTTGGTGTCAGGAAGACGCGGAAGTAAAAATCAGCCTTTAGCTTCAATGAAGCAGCGCAGCTCCTGCAGAAGCCTTTTCCTTTCTCACCTTTAACCCTCCGTTCTCCACTCCCAGCGTCTCTGAGCGCATATACGTGCGTAAACATTAAATGATTCATGGTTTACAGTAAAATTAAACTGTGCATCCCATTAGTGCGGTCACCACGACAGCCCTACTTTGAACTGTGGCAAAAGGAGTTGGAAATACATTGTTTTCAACGAGGGAGTTGTAAGAACGCTGGTTTGTATTATATTAATAAAGTTTGACTGACTGACTTATCTGACTGTTTTATTGACATTCCCTTTAGCGCAGCGCCATCTAGTGGATGCGCCTTATAATGCGGTGCGCCCAATATATGAAAACAGTTTTAAAATAGGCCATTTATTGAAGGTGCGCCTTATAATCCGATGCGCCTTATAGTGCGGAAAATACGGTATTTTATTATGGGGGGGGGGGGGGCTGACATTAGCTAATTTATTGTGTACAAGATGAAGCATTCAGCTCATTTATCTATCTGTGTTGCTTATACAGTTGAAAGAAAAAGTAAGTGCACCCTTTGGAAATACTTGGATTTTTGCATTATTTGGTCATAAAATGTGATCTGATCTTCATCTAAGTCACAACAATAAACAAACACAGTCTGCTTAAACTAATGCTGCAAAAAAATATATATACATGTTTTTAAGTGTTTATTGAATAATGTGAACATTCACAGTACACGGTGGAAAAAGTAAGTGCACCTTTAGATTTAATAACTGGTTGACCCTCCTTTGGCAGCAATAACCTCAACCAAACGTTTTCAGTAAAGTGAAGATCAGACCTGCACAGCGCTAAGGAGGAATCTTTATCTTTATCTTTATTTATTTTTGCACAATATAAAATTACCACATACATTTACAAAACAGTATAAGTGCAAGGAAGAGGCAAAAAACCCAAGAGGGCTTACTTTAAAGCCTCCACCTTATAATACATACAAAAATGACATACAATTAAAATTACAACAACCAATAAGCATACTTTATAAATAGAATAAAAAAAAATAATAAAAAAAAACAACAAGATTTGACCAAAAACTCTTAAATATTTTTTAAAAGACATAAGTGATGTGTCAATTTTAACTAGATGGGAAAATTCACTCCACAATTTACAGCCTCTATATCTTAAGCAAAACTGGGCTCTAGTTGTTACTGATTTTGGCAAATGCAAATTTTGATTTTGAAGAGTATTGAAACAATGAACCTCTGAATTAGTTTTAAAATAAAATATAAAATGCTCAGGAATAGTACTTTGATTAAACCTGACTTTGTGCATAAAAATACAAATCTGATAAACATTAATATCATAAATATTAAGAATCTTAAGTTTGTAAAATAGATTAACAGATGATGTCAGTGGTTTAGAATGGGTTGCAATTCTAACAAAGCGCTTTTGCAAAATCAAGATTTTATTTAAAGTAGATGGGAAAGTGCTTGCCCAAACTATATAGCAATTTGATAGATAAGGGTAAATTAAACTGTAATGTAATGTAAGTATACATTTTGTATCAACCTGATGACTAACTTTTCTTATAATACCAAGTGATTTACAAATTTTTCTAGTTACCCAATCAATATGATCTCTCCAATTCAAGTTCTCATCTACAATGACACCCAAAAACCTAGTGGCTGACACATGAGTTAATTCAACAGAAGCAATACTAAGTGTAGAAATTGTAGTTGAAAAAGTTTTTTTTACCGCTAAAAATCATATAGTTTGATTTTTTAATATTCAGAGATAATTTGTTTAACTTAAACCATTTGTCATATTCAGATAATCCTGCATTAGCTTGGTTTATAAGTGCATTGAAGTTTGAATTAGATAGACCTAAAGTTGTGTCATCAGCGAACATTATTGGAATAAGATCATGAGAAACATTACACAAATCATTTATATAAATTAAAAATAATAGTGGACCTAATATGGACCCCTGTGGGACTCCACAATGTATATTAGCTCTGTCAGAATTGCAGCCATTAATACTGAGATCTATTGCAAATATAATTTAATAGCCATCTATAAGCAATTTTATGAAAACCATATTTATGTAATTTTTGAAGAAGAATGCTATGATTTACTGTATCAAAAGCTTTTGATAAGTCCAAGAAGATACTCCAAATAAATCTATTATTGTCTAATGCTGAGGTAATATTATCAATCAAATGAATTAAAGCCATATAAGTGTTGTGTTTTTTCCGGAAACCATACTGATGCTTATAAAGAATTGAATTATTGTTTAAATGGAAAAAAAATCCTTTTATAAATGACTTTTTCCAATACTGTTGAGAAGCATGGCAAAATAGATATAGGCCTATAGTTGTTGAAACACTGCTTGTCATCTGCTTTAAACAGCGGAATGATCTTTGCTACTGTTAAGTCCTCTGGTACCACTCCTGTGTTTAAAGACAAGGAAATAAGGTGGTGTTGTGGTTTCAGTATTGACTGTTTAATTTGCTTCACCAGGAAGATAGAAATTCCATCGTGCCCAGCTGATGATGATTTTAATTTATTTATTTATTTATTTACGTTTTAAAGAGGAATAACCCCTTGAGATGTAGCATCTCGTTTTCAAGGGGGTCCTCTAATTGAACAGTGCATCATCAATTATTTCGCTTATTTCTTTAATGTTGGGGGTAAGAAAGATGACAATTTGAGAATAAGTGTATTGTATATATTCCAATGGATCTCCATTTGAGACTGGCATATTTCTTACCAGTTCCAAACCCGTATTAGCAAAATAGGAATTGAATTTTTGAGCTATATCAAAAGAATTTTCAAATATGGATGCACCATCAACAAATACTGAGGGCATAGCTGAATCTGAGGATATGACATCTCTTTGCAGTAGCCGATTAATTACCTTCCAAGTAGCTTTAATGTCATTTGAGCTATCCTTTATTTTGTTGAAAAAATACTTTTTGCAGATTGTAAAGAATGTATATAACTATTTCTATACTTTTTGTAAATATTAAGAGTAAGAGGAGCAGGATTGGCTAAATATCTTTTATACAGTTTTTTTTTTCCTTAACATTTTAACAAATCAGATGTAAACCACAGCTTATTTAATCTTTGCCTTGGATTCTTGGAAGAATGGCACACTGGAAAAGAGTCATTAAAATTATTTTTTATTTAGCTGTATGAAATTTGTATATGCCTTATCAGCATTTGTTTCAGAATACAGCATATCACAGGAAATACCACTTTTCTTGTGTTTAAATTTCTCCGCATTTGATTTGCTCATATTCCTCTTAAGTATTATTTCTTTGTTTGGTTAACTCTTTACCTTTAATGAACAGTACTGGAATACAGGAAAGTGATCTGACAAATCTGAATAGATAACTCCAGATTTTGTTTCTTAACTCAAATTGTTGGTAATTATATTATCAATTGTGATAGCAGAATTGCCCCTAACTCTTGTTGGTTTGCGAATTAAAGGTAAAAAATAACTGGAATAAAGAGTGTTAATAAATTCATCAGCCTGTGCAACCATATTACTTTTTAAAATATTAATATTGAAATCACCTAAGATATAGCAAAGCTTGTCCTCAGAATTTACTAAGTCAAGAGTTGTAGATACTTTCAATAAAATCTTTGATGCAAAAATCTGGTGGACGATAAATGACCCCAACAATAACATTTTTACCCCCGAAGGTACCAGAAAGCTCAACAAACAGGGATTCTATCTCATTTTTGTCTGAATTTAGCCTTAAATCATTCCTTAATTTAAATTCATAATTATTCTGAATAAAGAGAGACACACCACCTCCCAATCAGCTCTCTCTTACAAAATGACAAGACTGATAATTTGTTAACTTAAAAAAATCTCTTGTGTTTTCAGTAAGCCATGTCTCTGATAAGGCAATAACCGTAAAACTGTATTTCAATGAATGTAAAAAAAGTGTGAATTCATCATAATTTTTAGATAAGCTACGTATGTTAAGATGAAATGTTGAAAATATATTAGATGGCATATTAAGAAAACAATCATTAAACCTTCTTATACTATGATATTCACAAAAATTAGAAGCATTAAATGTAGAGTAAAAGTGCACATCAGGATCAATGTCAATGCTATAAGAGTCAGCAGAGTCAAATGACCTATGAGTCTCATTGACAAATACTGAACTACTGGCGATCAGAGGTAAATTTATGATAATAAAGTTAAAAGTGAGCAATATTGTACATTACACTCATTAAGCATTGGGCTTCTCTCCTAATTGGGCTGAAATGCGAGGTGGATGAACAACAAGTTCGTCATACTTTAAATATGCTATATCACCTCTTTCCCGGGCTGCTTTCAGGGCAGGAAGAAGTTCTTTCCTCTTTTGGCGGACGGCTTCGGGAAAATCTTCATTTATGAAGATCCCTGTTCCTTTCAGCTTCTCAGCCCTATCCAGGACAGCAAGTTTATCTTTCAATCGCACAAATCTCACCACAATGGGACGAGTTGTCTCTGTCTGAATTAGCAGACACCATCTTCCCAGCTCTAAATACCCGGTCCAGCTCAATTTTAGATGATCTAGTTGCAGTTTCTCACTAAAAATCTTTCTCACTTTTTCTTCACATTCAGCCACATTTTCTTTTCCACACTCTTTGATGCCTTCAATAACAATATTGTTACGTTTTGAGTGACCTTCCAGAAGTTCTGTCTTGTCAGAAAATGCAAAAAGACTTTTGCAGATTGTGTCCAGATTGGACCTAATATCATTGCAAGTCTTGGTCAAAGCAGAGGATGAAGTTTTGTAGTCATCAAGATCCTTTTGAGTCATTTCTAGACTCAACTTAAAGTCATGAATTTGCTTTGACATATCATCAGTTCACATATTTGCAGTGTCCACAATCACCTGGACACATGTTTTAAAGCTTCTCTCTTGCTGTTCAAGCAAGGTTCTATAAAGGTCTTTTTGTTGATCCAACAATTCACGCACCTGAGACATGGTGACATATTCCCCAGTGTTGTGGGTACTGTTAGCCTTTGGTGGCATGGTGGTGGTCTCCAAGGCCTAGCAGGCCCAAGACTCAGTTGAACAAAGACAAAAAGTCCCACAATGAAAATATTTGAGGCCAAAGAGTAATTAAATAGTGCTCTTAATGTCCTTTGAGATGAGAAATTCAAAATTCAAGGCAGGATTCTAAGGATTTTTGTTGGATTCAGGAGCAGCATCAGTTCAAAAAAACAAAGCAGCAGCCATCTTGAATGTATCCAGATCTCATAAATTTTGGACCATTCCTCTTTACAAAACTGTTTAAGTTCAGCAATATTCTTAGGATGTCTGGTGTGAATCGCTCTTCTGAGGTCATGCCACAGCATCTCAATTGGATTGAGGTCAGGACTCTGACTGGGCCACTCCAGAAGGCCTATTTTCTTCTGTTGAAGCCATTCTATTGTTGATTTGCTTCTATGTTTTGGGTCGTTGCCTGTTGCATCGTCCATCCTCTGTTGAGCTTCAGATGGTGGAGAGGTGGTCTTAAGTTTTCCTCAAAAATGTTTTGATAGACTTGGGAATTCTTTTTACTGTCGATGATAGCAAGTTGTCCAGGCCCTGAGACAGCAAAGCAGCCCCAAACCATCATGCTCCCTCCACTATTCTTCACAGTGTGGATGAGGTTTTGATGTTGATGTGCTATGTCTTGTGTCTTCCTTCCAAATAACTCAACTTTGGTTTCATCTGTCCACAGAATATTTTGACAGTAGTGCTGTGGAACATCTAGGAGCTCCTTTGCAAACTTCAAACGTGCAGCAGTTTATTTGTTTTTTTGTGTTTTGTTTTTTTTGGACAGTAGTGGTTTCCTCTGTGGTGTCCTCCCCTGAACTCCATTCTTGTTCAATGTTTTACCTATTGTAGATTTGTGAACAAAGATGTCAGCTTGTGCCAGAGATTTCTGTAAGTCTTTAGCTGACACTCTAGGATTCTTCTTTACCTCATTGAGCTTTCTACACTGTGCTCTTGCAGTCATCTTTATAGTATGACCAAATCATACAAAAATCCAAGTATTTCCAAAGGGTGCACTTACTTTTTCTTTCAACTGTTGCTGTGCTAATTAGCAATTTTTATGCTCTGTCCAGTCCCCTCCATTGCCAGCAGGGGGCAACAGACACCTAATCCAAGCACTCTCTGCAAAGTCAAAGTTAAAGCTGAGAGAAGACATTTTCCATGAATGTGTAATAGACGATGTCCAATTGCACCATCTTGTATTCTTAAGAGGATGCAGCAGAGTAAGTGTATGTAAACATGTGACTGGCCAGTGCAGGCTGAACATTGTTATCTATTAAAAGCATTAATAATAAAGTCTATGAATGAAGTAATTTTTTTGTCTGATGTTTGTATATATTATATTATATTATATTATATATTATGGTATTAGTCATTAAAACAGTCACTCAAATGCAAGATATACATGTAAGTAGTGTCCCTAGTCTAGATTTGCCAGCCTAATGCACAGTGCATGTAAGGGGCACAAGTGGCAATCCAACATACTAAATAAATCGAAATTAGCTTATTAACAGCTTTGCCACTGTGAAAATGAAAGTAGTAAATTGATTTGACCTGTGTTAGCACAGCATACCTCTAAGTCCAAGTCAGGTTGCTGGAGGTAAACACAGAATGTGTGAAAATATCAAGTTATGAGATGTATTTCTGCCTAGAAATCCCATGAAAATGTCACCATAATGATTATTTTATGCGCTGGAGGCTCAGCAGCAGGCTGGCGAAGTAGAGCAAGGTGATAAGAAAACAGGTGCATCTCCAGAGTTACATGTGCGGTCCTAATTATGAATTATAGCTTGGTATTACTGTATACAGAGCTGGCATCAGCATTAAATTAGCCTCAGATGTTCAGTAAATATAACCTTTAAAGGCATTTGGTCACAGTTTCTTAAAATAACATCAGATATGGTTTCATAAGCTCGGTTTTATTTAAATTTGCCTTCAAAGATAAATAAGTTAATGGTACACCAGATTTACGCTTAATGCAAATACACAGCCCATATCATATATAGAGCACATGGAGAGTTAGATGGACAGTAATATATTTAGGCAAGCAATAATACAGCCATGAAATCAAATAAACATTAGCTTCATAATGTAATGTAAACAAGTGTATTTCTATACCACATGTCACCAAAAAGAGTTAGTCAACACATGAATAGGCATTATTTGGTTTAAGCCACTTCCTGTATTTGCAGCAGTTAATGTTTACCAGCTGTGCTCTTGATGGTTGCAAGTTGGCTGAGTAACTTCAAGCTGCATGGGAATAAACTTGTTGTATGTAAAACTAAACTAGAACTTGTGTTAATTAAATGGCAATTAGCTTAACTTCTAAAACCACAAATTAAATAGATTCTCCCACTTAGACTACAATGTTATGTAGTACAATATATTCAGCTTTTTCACATTTGTGTTTTTTTTTCTTTTTTACTAATAACAGCCTATAGTCTATAGCTACACTATATGGTTACTGTGCTTACAATTATCTTGTATTTAAAAAAGTGGTTTTATTGCCAATTTGTCAGCTTTTTATGAAGATGATGTCAGTGGTCGAAGAAGTACCCAATTTCTTTACTGAAATAAAAGTAAAGATAAAGGAGCAAAACTTAACTTAAGTAAAAGTAAAAGTATCACCT
Organism: Bostrychus sinensis; assembly: GCA_020698575.1. Classification (NCBI taxonomy): domain Eukaryota; kingdom Metazoa; phylum Chordata; class Actinopteri; order Gobiiformes; family Eleotridae; genus Bostrychus; species Bostrychus sinensis. The sequence goes on along the minus strand of CM036241.1, from coordinate 31,384,098 downwards.
TAAAATTTCCATTTAAGTAAAAGTATAGACGTACTTATTTTAAATGTACTTGCAAGTATATATTTAAAGATAACTACAACTATTAAGTTGATCTATTTGTAACCACTTGATCAATTAATGTTGAAAAATGAGTTATATATTCATAGAAGTAACTACATGTGTCTTATTGGAAATAGCTGAACAACTAAGACTTGCTCAGGAGCTATACATTTTTTTATGTATATTAATTTATATTATCTTATTCATCCAGGTCACAGTTCAAATGTTAGTACTTTAGTAACGTTACTAAACAGGCCCTAACAGGGCACACTGTGAGCTTTTAACCATGTTATAATTTTATTTGCACCTCAAAACTGTTAGCATCATCTTGCTAATAGCCATGCTAATTAGCCATTTTATGCTCTATCTATTGCCTGCCGTTGCCAGCAGGGGGCGACAGGCACCGAATCCAAGCATTTTTTTGCTAAATCAAAGTAACAGCTCCCCACAAGAAGATGTTTTGGTATACATATAAAGGCCCATAAGGATTTGGACACTGACACAAGTTTTGTTTTTTAGCTTTTTTAATAATAAAAATAATGCATTAGTCTTATACAGCACTTTTCTAGACACTCAAAGTTGCTTTACAATTTGGTGCATTATTCATTCACTCCTCAGTCACACTTAGCGGTGGTAAGCTACTTCTGTAGCCACATCTGTCCTGGGGCAGACTGACTGCCATTTTGCGCCTACGGCCCCTCTGTCCACCACCAAATACACTGACACATAAATACAGGCAAGGTGGGTGAAGTATCTTGCCCAAGGACACAATGACAACAACAACCCCAGTTGCAGGGCTTGAACCACAAACCTTTGGGTTAGTGGGCAAGCGTCTCTACTGACTAAGCTAGTGTTTTTATCAAAACTACTCAAAATACAGCTATATATTAAAGGTGCAGACTCTCAGCTGTACTTTGAGAGTATTCACGTCCAAATCGGACGAACGGTTTAGGAGTTACAGCTCTTTAATCTGTAGCCGCCTCTTTTTCAGGGGCTCAAAAATATTTGGACAGTTGCTTCAAAAGCTATTTTTTTTAACTGCGTGGGCTTTTTCCATCATTAATCCATCATAAACTGAGCAGGTAAAAGGTCTGGACTTGATTCCAGGTGTTACATTTGCAACTGAAAGCTGTTTTTGTGAAATCACAACATACAGTATCTCAGTGGAAGTGAATCAGACCATCCTTAGACTGGAACAAAAAATGATGAAAAATCCTTCACAACATCCACCTTAGTGTAGACCTCTGTCCAGGAAGTAGGTCTATCAGTGTCTAGGTCCACCATAACAAGAAGACTTCATGAGACAAAATACAGACACAAGGTGCAGATCATTTATCAGCCTCAACAATAGAAAGGCCACATTAGACTTGGCCAAAAAAGAAGCCAGTCCAGGTCTGGAACAGCATTCTGTGGACAGATGAGTCTCAGACTAACCTGTACCAGAATGATGGGCAGAGAAATGAGGCAAATAAGTTTAATATTCAGCAATGGCCAGTGGTCAATCACCAGATTGTTTAGGAGAAAGGGAGAAAAGCCCACAAGCAATGACTGAAGACAGTTGCAGTAAAGGTCTGGCAAAGCATCATAAATTAGGAAACCCAGTGTTTGGTGATGTCCACGTGTTCCAGACATCAGACAGTCATTGCCTGTAAACGTTTTTTCCCAAATTATAAAAAATTAACATTTTATTCATAATAATGTTCATCTGTCCAATTACTTTCGAGGCAGCTACACATTAAAGAGATGTAACTCCTTAACCCTTCCTCCGATTTGGACGTGAATACTCTCAAATTACAGCTGAGAGTCTGCACTTTAAGCACATATAAATTAAAATGTTGTATGAATATGAATATGTTTTGGTTAATAGTTAAAATAACAAAACTTGTGTCAGTCTCCATATACTTAAGGACCTAACTGTACATTATTTTAAGTTATAAAACATGAAATACTGATGCAAAGGTGTCCAGAGAAGAAGCATAATATGGGAGTCAAACCTACACCAAAAGAATTATACTGTAATGGTAATGGAAATCCTTTCTAAGTAAATATGTTGAATTGATTTGATTTGAATGAGTAATACTGTATTTTGACTATGAATTAAAGTTACCCCTACACTCAGCAAATATAGAGTGGGGAGCTGTTTTCTTTTGACATCTGCCTCTTATTACTGTTAGGCCTCGCAGACTTGAATATAAATGTTTACACATGACCGTTTACATTTGGCCTCGCTGAACTGCATATCCAACTTTGTCATACTGTAAATACTCCCAGTAAATTTAAATATTATCAAAACTCATGTCAAAATGCACTGCTCTGGTGTTTCATATACTCTTCCCTTTTGTGTGTCACAGAAGCCGAGCCAGTCTCATTTTTTATAATTGTATACTTCAAGGCCAATCTAAAGCACAAAAGCCCTCTAAAATTAGCTCGCCTATGAGTCATCCTTGAAACCGTCCCATAAAGGTTACATGATTCTCAACAGCACTAACTGCAATCAAGGCCTGTTCAGTAAGATAGGAGGTTTGGACCACATTGCCTTTCACAATCTCTCATTCAGACCTCATCAGTTTATAGGTGAATGGACTGGGAAGATTTGCACTTTGAATGAAATGTTTTTGTAGCATGCAATACAGGCATGTGACTCGCTGAACTGTGGCATCCATCATCTGGCCATATTGTTCAAAATTAGATCAACAAAGTAAATGTTTTCTTGGCAAAAAAGCATGAGGGATGAGTTCAGCAAAGTTGCTATGTGCAAAATGAAAAGTATACATAGATCAGCAGCTCTTTTTTAGTTTTACGCTATATTTGAGAGATGAAGGTGGAGCCAGCTTGTGCAGCCATCTGTTCAGTCATTTTTTATATTTTGTATTTGTGGGTTTGCAACTGTTTCATAGTGCTATTTAGAGAGAGAGAGCCTTATGGAATAGATAAACCGTTTATAGTAAAAATAGCATAATTTTCTTATCAGTTTGAAATATGTTTGCATGATGCTGTATACTGTATACACAGTCCACTCTATACTATACTATACTATACTATACTATACTATACTATACTATACTATACTATACTATACTGTACTACACTGCACTATACTATAATATACTATACTGTACTTTACTATACTATACTCTACTACACTACACTACTATATATTATACCTTACTATACTTTACTCTCTACCTCTCTGGAGGTTGTAGGTTCAATTGTAGGGCCAGCTGACTAACTAACTGTGTTACTGTGGGTTCTCTCTGGGTACTCTGTCTTCCTCCCAACATTCAACGACATAAGTGCTCCCAGTGAATGAATGTGAGAATGAATGGTTGTCTGTCAGTGTATATGTATGTGTCTGTGTCAGAGGTACCCTGCCTGTGGCTCAAAGTTGCTGGGATAGGCTCCAGCCACCTGCAACCTCTAGGGGAATAAGTGGAAGAAAAGAAGTACATTTGTACAAATGCCTACATATAAATAGCCATTTAGTGTTTTATAGAACAAAATTCAATTCAATAACATAACAAACTACAAGAGGAATAGTGATTTGATTTATTACAAACACAAAGAAGAGAGAAATTCTTTGTTATGTTTTTACTGGCGCTGATTTGTTTGGCTCTTGGTAGATTTGTTGGTCCTATAGCAAAATAACACACAAAGTCATGCTTGGTTATTGGTGGAATGGAATGGAAAATGTGTATTTGTCATATTGCTAATACACTAATAGATAAATCATAGTGATGTCAATTTAAGCTCTGAAATAATCAGAATGAATTTGGTGACGATGTATGGGCTTTAGAAATGCTCAGGAGCGCATCCTGTTTTCACATGTCTACGCAGAGTGGAGCGACCCGAGCGTTTTCAGCTCACAGGAGAAGGATGGGCACAGCATACACACTACAACACTACTCCAGGTATATTTTTGAGGTGCAGACAGCATTATAACACAGTTGAAAGCTCAAAAAGTGATTTAATGTATAGCAGTATAGCTTAGTCAGAACATCTGCCCTTTGTACACAAGACCTGGGATTATAGTACGAGCTTCCACCATACTAATTCCATAAACAATCAGTAAGAGGAATAAGTTGACTACTGAACATTATTTGCCTTAGCAGAGGTCTTGCTTACTGGATGCTTCAAGTTCTGTTTAGCAACTGACCATTTTCTACTAAAATAATAATATATATTATTATATACTATATATAATTTTTTTTATTATTGTTTACATTACTTTTACACTGTGTTGTATGTGCAGTTGTGTTTTTATACCTTACAATTTAAATAATCTACTGAAACTACAAACAGTTTCATTCTTAATAAAATGGAATTTCATAAATGTATGCAGGACTATATTTATAGAAAAAATACCTACTGTACGTTATTTACAGTTTCTAATTTACTCTTCCTTACACTTGCCTCTCATTTACTTTAACACTATAATGAAAGTAACAACTCTCAGTCCCATGCAACAACTGATGCCGTTTGCAGATGGCACATGCTGCGGTTTCAGTCTGTACACCACGTCTTTTATTTTATTGTTACTAAAAATGATGTTCTTGCAGAGAGGGGGAAAAAGAAAAAATAGCCCGGCTGCATAAAGGTAATGCAAATGTATTATTCATATCTGCTTCTTCCATTTATACAGTTCGACTTGTACTGTAAGTGCACGGAGATGTGAAAAAAACATGCTGGGCGAACTATTGGCACATCTTTATTACTGTGATGAGAATGTATATGGATGATTATGCATGTTTTTAGTTTCATATCACGGCAGCAAAATGCTTAGAGAGAAAGTACTGTCCTACATCAATACATAATAGAAAAATAGAAAAGCAAATTTATTTCACTCAATTCAATTGATTTCAAAAAGTGAGCATATCAACACAGCACACACAGAGTAAAATATTTCAAGCATTTCTTTTCTTTCAGCTTTTCCTGTCCGGGGTCGCCACAGCAAATCATCTGCCTCCCAGCATTCAGTGATTTGCATATTGATTTGGCATAGGAGTTTAAGCTGAATTTGTTCTGGCACAAACCAGGGCTTGGGACTGGCAAAAAGTGCAGTGGCTTGTGACCCCTAGTGAGTGGATTTGTAATTCTGCCTTAGAGGGGTCATATTATGCAAAATCGACTTTTCTGAGCTTTTTACTATGTTATAATGTTGTTCCATCAACAAAACCATACCTAGAGATGTGTTTTGTTTCATTCATGCCTATTTGAGTAATTCTGTATTCTCTGGCGCCGAGGTTCTGAGGCCTCAGAACACTATGTTACTACTACTACTACTATCACAAATATCCGCTTCTCCCACAAACTCCCGCCCATTCTGCCCAAACTCCAGCCCTCTACATCCAGTCTCCTTTCATTCCTTTATCCAAAAGCTCAGAGCTATTTTTCATTTTGTAGTAAAATGGCATCATACAAAAAGTTTAAGGAAGTAAACAGCTTTTTGTTCACTGTTTCTATTCAAAAGAGCACAACAGACCTGCACTCTGCTGCATTATGCTGCTCTCTGTTGGTCTTTTGACCTTTTTCGCTATGGTATCAATAAAGTATTAGTGTGTTATTTAATTTAAAAATGTGAATAATGGAAATAAAACATAATAAAGCCCCTTTAAATTTCTTTCCTTTTGGCTTTCCCCTACTGGGGTCGCCACAGTAAATCATCTGCCTCATAGTGAATCGCATATTAATTTTGCATAGGTTTTATGTCAGATGCCCTTTCTGAGCCACACTCTCCCTTTATCCAGGCTTAGAAATGGCAAAGGATTATAATGACTTGTGACCCATATGCTATTTATATTTATTACATGTGTTATATTAAGATTTTATGAGATACTGAATTTTAGTTTTTATTAACTGTAAACCACAATCATTACAATGAAGCAAAGGGCATCTGGCTTGGGAAAAAAAAACTGCCAAACATGCAACTGGTTTGCTTTGGCAACCCCTAACTAAAAAGGAGCACCCAAAAAGAAAGATAAAAAAAAGGAAAATATGAAAGCTTAAAGAGTTAGACAAGGCCCTAATTGTTATGGCGAAATGACTGGGTTAAACTGGTTTATTACCAGTTTTGAGCCACAGTAGCTTAAAGTGCTTATACTGGTTCTATTATAAAGGTAGCAGAATACATCGTGTGTGATAGTTTGTAGCATATGGAGCTGGTGTGTTTCTTATGCTTTGTGATAATACAATGTCAAGTACCTCTTATTTAAATAGCAACTATTGCAAGTTTGAATGCATGGCTTCTAATCTTGTCATAAGTTATCTCAGTGGCACCGCAGCGTTCAGATGTGGTCAAACATCGCATGGCCTCCTGATGCAGAAAAAAGAAGACACGTTTCTGAAAATGAAGTGTTTTGAGAGAAATGGCTTGTAGAGGGAGAGTACCTTTTTGGAGACAGAGTAATATAAACTCAGCCAGAGAGAGAGAAAGAGAGAGCAGTGTGGGAGATGACAGAGACTTTCATAAAGTTTGAAGTTTTCCATCAGCAGGACCACCAAATGCACAGAAGACAAACGGCCAGTAAGAGTATGTACATATAGCAGACCATAACCACAGCAAACCATTACTTATGAAAATATCACATGTGCTACAGTCAAGGTTATGTTTTACTGAAAAGGGGGATGCTTCATGTAATCAAATTATGCAGGCCCCACTGTTCAGGCTTTGTAGTAGTCATGTAAACCTGTAATGCAGTGTTTCTCAAAATGCGGTATGGGTACAACTGGTGGTACACGGGCTTCTTCTAGTGGTGCTTAGTGGTTTGCCGTTCAAGTCCTGATTTAATTTAGATTTAATTTTAGACCTGGTTTAGTCCTGGTGTAGCCCTGCTTAAGTCCTTATTTAGTTTAATTTAGAGCTCCAATAGTGGGGTGTAGACCATTGTTAAGTCCTGGTTTTGACCTGATTTAGACATAATTTAGTCCTGGTTAAGATCTGGTTTAAACCTGGTTTAGTACCAGTTTTTTCGTTGTTTTTTCCTGGTTTATTCCTGGTTTAGACCTGATTTAATCCTGGTTTAGTCCAGGTTTAGACCTGGTTTAGACCTAGTTTAGGCTCATTTTATTCTATTAAAATAAGATCCTCTTTTCTGAGGTGGTACCTAAAGTAAAATGTTTAAGAACCACTGCTGTAATGTATTTAAACAGCCTGATTTATAAACAATAAGAAAATCTTACACACAGTAGAGCCAGGCATTTTCAAATCATAAAGAGCAGCATCTTAAGTAATAATGAGAGTGAGAAATGCAGTGCATTTAAGTGAAAACCAGGATTAATAATGTATGATCAGAGTACTCTTAAAAGCTTTCGGGGATGAAAAAGTGGAAACTACATAAACAGAACATGAAATCTGGAACGGCTGGGTAGATACCAGACGTGAAATTGTAAATGAACCTTAAATGTACAGGTGACTGCAGAATGAGGAGAGATGTTGTTTCTGCATGGATACACACTGCACTCAGTGTATACTGTACGTAAAAGCATGTTTAGTGCTACAGCATTGTCCACAGGTTAATATCAGTCTTTGTCATAAAAATGCAATTGACTTTCACAACCTCTAATCTGTTTTCTAGCTGACAAACTTAGCTTCAGACGTTGAGTGTACAAATAGTAGCGGTAAAAAAAAATAATTATATGACCCAGATAAACTGTGATTTTAATTCAGAAAATCACAATGCTTGCCACTATAATTTGCAAGCAACATTTTTTCTATGTACAACTTTCCATGATTTGTACATCAATATACCCCAAATACCTCCACAGACAGAGGCGTAGTCAAACCCAGGCCAATAACCTGGGACCCCAAGCGCATAAAGTGTCTGTTTACCTTGTGCAGCAAACTGAATTCTTACAACTTAACAAACTCACCTCTAGGCACAAGAGTCACATCAGTTGTTGCTATGATAGGTTATAACAAATCATGGTAGACGGTCACTAGTATTCAATTAAATATTTTACTAAAAGTTATTCCCTTTTACAAAAGTTTTCAACAGGAGACATTCCAGACTGATATAACGTTAGCACTTTGTGAGGAGGAGCGCTACATCAGGCATATGAGATTCTTTGCAGAAAACACCCCAAAAAAATGAACATAAAAAAATAGTATTTTTGTTATAAATCTTTAGATACCCCTGATCTGAGTTCACTTTCAATGTGATAAAGTAACACAATATTTGATTTACAAACAGTATGCTTTATGTTACTCGTCATAAAATTATAATCAAGGATCTTGATGAATATTGTCAAAATTAGCGCTATTTATAGTGTAATAATGATAAAAACTGGGTCATGTCACTCAAGCCTAATATTATTTTTTTTTATATAGCCTATTTATATATATGTGTATATGTTTGAAATACATGTGAGTCTGCTTGCTTTATTGATTTAAATTCATATTTTATTTGCTTTCTGTTTATGTTTAACCAGCTGAAATGCCACAGAGTATGGACTCTGTTTGAACAGTGTATTCGTGGAGGCTACATGTATGTTTTATCAGAGAATGCGTCACTGAGCAGAGGTCATTTGGAAATATCTGGAAATATCATTTGAGCTGGAAGCACATTCAGACATGCAGGTCATGCTATCTGCTCCACATAACTTCTCCACACCTGTCTCCATCTCTTCCCCCTGCTCCCTATTCTCCTCTCTGTCCGTGGCATCATGCATGTTTTCACCCCTAAAGTGATTGTACCTGATTTATATGACAGGCCTTTAACCCAGCGTGTGCTTGTCCATCAGCATCAGGCAGAAAACACCCAAGGGCATGTGTGAGCAGGACCCGAGCTGGCTCTTCTCTGTCATTCAGTGGCTGTAACCTCCAACTCGGCTGCACTCCAGCAAATCATGTTTATTTTGGTCCTGTTCAGAGAAGGGAGTTGTGCAGGGTGAGAGGTGCTTCGGGTCACATAAATCCCCACAAAAAAACACTTTGAGCTTTTATCCAAATGCCCACTGAAGTATGTTTTAAAAATATTTTTTTTACTTAGTGCCAAAATAAAAGTGGTCTGGTTGCTTACTGAAAAGGAACAACGGTTTTGTGGACAGTTAAAAAAATGAATTGCATATTTTTCTAGAAAAATACAGATTCAAATAAAGGCTTGGATCTAAAAGGTAAATTTAAATGACTAGATATCAACTAAAACTGAACAATATCGCCCCCTGTAGTTTGTCAATCATCATACACGTAAACATATTTCTGGTGTAGTAGCGCCCTCTTGCGGGTATAAACAATATGGCAGATGGAAACTAAAGGTGTTGTTAATGTTGTTAAGGGCTACTTTTTGTTTTACGTGTTATTGTTTTTTTTGTTTTGTTTTTTTGGTTGTTGTTTTTTTGAGCCTCTATAATAAATGTCAGTAAATATCAAGTAAACTAAGAGCTAACACTCCTAAGTGGCTAAATGCATCGGCTTATTTCTGTTCAAAATTAAATTAGAGCCTATTACTACAATGTCACTTTTTTATCAGCGGTATGTTTTGTATTACCGTCACAAACATTATCAACGCTCGTGTGGGTAAAACCTATTAATAGTTATTTCTAAAACTTACCACAAATCATCTTTTTCTTAATCAAACTTTTCCGAAAACGGCGGTCGCAGCTCGGTGATCACGTGACTCCAGTGTTTACAGACATCCGGAGAAACATGGAGGACTCCTCTGGCAGTAATCCCCAGTCTCTTGGATTCACAGAGAAATTAAAGTCTTGGCTGTCCTGGTCATGGACGTACGTGTGCTTCCTCTGGTTCGGCATGGTGCTGATCATGGTTTACGTGCTGTGGAGCCCGCTGAAACTGCAGGAAAGTCTAACCTCAGGTGAGTTAAAGCGGCTGCTAGCTAGCTATTGTTAGCATTTCAGGAGGATGGTTGTAGCAATAAGCGGGAGCTTTTTGGATTGACATCTCGTTTTTTTTAAGCATGTCATTTAGAAGGGTTGACTGTGTACTGACTCTATTATTGTAGGCCGTAAAATCTCAGTTTTCTATGTTGTTCCTGCGGCTTTTCATTCATAAAATGTCTATTATCCAGATGGACACCAAAATACTATTTATAAATACTCGTGTAACAAGTCCTCCTACTTGATCACACATTTACCATTTACTCTTTACTACACAACAAGAAGCACGGCTGCGTTCAGTGAGGGGTCTTACTGTAGGTTTTCAATGCAATGCTAATGTGTTTCTATTCTATTTGTTTTTTTAGCATCAGTGTTTTTGAACACTCTGACCCCCAAGTTCTATGTGGCTCTCACAGGAACCTCTTCCCTCATCTCTGGACTCATTCTCGTGAGTTTTTGCAATATTTTAGACCCTAATTTATTATTGACTGTAAACTGTCCTGGGTATTTTGTTAACAGTGCTATTAATTTAATATTTAGATCAGCTTTATAGCACCCACACTATATTTGCTTGGGGTTATACAGGGTTAGATTAAAGCAGCACATTTCACATTTTCAGGATAGATTCCCATTAAATATAGCCTCAGTTTAGGTCTCACTATGCAGTTTATGCTACTATGACTTAAAATATAAATATACTTTAAAATAGACAGCAGCAGACAAAATCTATGTTGCTTAAAACCAAATGAGTATGTTTAGCTGTACAAGAGTAATCTGTAGTACAACCTGAATTCCAGTCCTGTCCTCTGGGCCAAGGCTCATTTAAAATGGACTGTTTCAGTGTGGGACAGTGTTCTGTGGACAGACGAGTCCATATTTGACATTCTTTTTGGAAATAACAGATGCTGTGTCCACCAGGCTAAGAGGAGAGAGAACTTCTAGTGTGTTATCAGTGTTCAGTTCAAAAGCCAGCATCTGATGGTATAGGGGACATACAGTATGGGCAGCTTGCATGTTTTTGGAAGGAACTATGAATGCTGAAAGGTTTATAAAGGTTTTACAACAACCTCTGCTCTAAAACCCAGCTGCTGTTCAGCATTGGGAAACCTATATCATGCAAGAAGACCAAAGACCAAATTCCAACACTAAAACTCCAGAAACTGATAACCTTGATGCCCAGATGTCTTCAAACTGTTTTGAAAAGAAGAGGATATGCTACACCATGGTAAACATGCCCCTGTCCCAACTATTATGAGACCTGGAGCAGGCATCAACATTGAAATGAGCTTTTTGTGCATAAAAGTGTAAAATTGGTCAGTGTAAATATTTGTTATGTTATCTATTGTTCTATTGTGAATAAAATATTGGTTCATGTGATTTGAAAGTCTTTTAGTTTTCATTTTATTCAAATTTAAAACAAACGTCCCAACATTTCCGGAATTCGGGTTGTACTAACAATAGTGCATATAAAGTAATCTAATAAATTGAATAGATTCAAATTCAAGTTCTGTAAAGTAAACAGTTAATGATTTGTGCATTGCTTACTAAAGTCTTTTATGATCTCTATTATACTGCTGTGCTACAGATATTTGAGTGGTGGTATTTCCGTAAATATGGGACGTCCTTCATCGAACAAGTGTCGGTGAGTCACCTGCGTCCTCTGCTGGGAGGAGTAGAGAGTGGCTCTACCACTGGTCTCTTCTCATCTGTAAATGGAGATGCAGAGCCAAGACCCAGTGTTTCAGGTAATGTTACAGTAATGTTGCAGTGTTATTTGTAATTGACTCTGTGATGGCTGATTGTGATTTTTGTCTTTCTGTAGAGTGCAAAGTCTGGAGGAATCCTTTGAATCTGTTTAGAGGAGCAGAATACAACAGGTGCTGTATTTAGGTGTCATTAGATATATGACTAAGATTTGCATTTACCTTAAATTCACTCAAATTTAAAGAATGAATATATGTATTTTTTATGCTTTATAGGTATACTTGGGTGACTGGAAAGGAACCGTTAACATACTATGATATGAACCTGTCTGCTCAGGACCACCAGACCTTTTTCACCGGAGACACACAGCAATTAAAGCCAGAGGACGCAGGTGAGTTTTCATTTACTACAACCTGTATGTACTTTACTCTTGCTGTTCTTAGTGTTGCCACACAACCTAATCAGACAGTGTGGCGCCAACACAAACTCATTGAAGTCATCCGAAGGTCACATCTATTTTAAGCATTTGTTGATCATCTCATTACAGTGATGCAAAAGGCCTGGAGAGAGAGAAATCCCCAAGCTCGGATCAGAGCAGCTTACCAGGCCATAGAGTTAAATCATGAGTAAGTGGATTGACATTTTACTTGATTAGATTTTGATAGCTGATACACTTAGCAATTTTCTATACTTGAATGAGTTTGTAAACAAATGGAAATAGGACAAATACAAATAAAGGTAATTAGCTTATTCAGTGATTGACGGGACAAAATTAAACTTGTATATTCATTAATATATTATCTGCATTGTTGGTTGGGTAGTACATTCTGCTACTAGTTGAAGCCCTATAAATTTCTGTTCACATTTATTGTTAACGTCTGCCTTGTATTACACTCTGTGTAGATGTGCAGCAGCTTATGTCCTTCTAGCTGAGGAAGAGGCTACAACTATCACAGAAGCAGAACGTCTTTTTAAAAAAGCCCTAACTATTGGTAAGAAAATGATACTTAGTGAACCATGTAAAATTGAGGTTTATTATTTGTTGTGTAATACTGTAAATGATCTCTTGCTTTGTTTCCTAGCTGGAAAAGATATCAACTTATTAGTATACATTAAGCGCAGACTGGCAATGTGTGCACGAAAGTTGGGACGGATTAAAGAAGCAGTTAAAATGATGAGAGATGTAAGTTGTTTCTTTGTGCTATATGATTGATATTAATCTGGATAAAAAAATATATAACATTCTGTCTCTTTACAGTTAATGAAGGAGTTCCCATTGTTAGGAATGTTAAACATACACGAAAACCTCTTAGAGGCACTTTTAGAGCTCCAAGCATATGCAGATGTCCAAGCTGTTCTCGCCAAATATGATGGTATGTCTAAGTTATGAACACCCCAGCTTTGTGTTATTGTAAAATGAATTGTTTCTTTTTGTTTTGCAGACATCAGCTTGCCAAAATCAGCCACTATATGCTACACGTCAGCACTGTTAAAAGCAAGGGCTGTATCAGATAAGTATGTTAACACCTTTCGCTCTTGTTTTATTGTCCTTATTCTTGCGCTATGCATGGCCCACTATTTTGTGAGTATTATAGTTTTATTGTTATGATGTCGTAGGTTTTCTCCAGAGGCAGCGTCAAGGCGAGGGCTCAGTACAGCAGAGATGAATGCCGTTGAGGCCATACACAGAGCAGTTGAGTTCAATCCACATGTGCCAAAGGTCAGTCCTATTACATTCTTTTCTTAAGTTCATGTTTTTTCCTCTTACACACATATGCATACATTAACGTTCAGTCTCACATTTCCACTGGCTGAACTGGTGGTCTATTCATTTGGCTACCTTAATGAATAATTTTGAACGTGTAGGATTGAGTTTGACTAGGATCATTTTGACATGTAATGATTGAGGAGTTCTGTTTTGCAGCTGTTTTGTCAATGTGTCATGTGTCATTCTGTTATTGTCTTATCTGCTAACTTTACATGGATAGGATATAACTTTATTAATACTGTGAAATTGGTTATCAACCCATGTCCGTTCGCAAGTAGACATTCAAATAGCATGTTACTCTTTGACCAGCAGGTGTCAGACTCAGTCCTCCCAAAATAACACGCAGAACACAGGTCTTCCCCTTTGCCTGGTTGTATTTTGTAGTTCTCACATTTGTTTAAAATACAGTGTCACACATGTAAAATGCTCTGCTGTTGCCAAGGTTGCATAGCACTCTTTGGAGTTCATAGGAGATCCGTGAGGTGACACATGAGTGTAAAAAATGATATTGCTATGGCTTTTCAGCTCCCACAGAATTCAAATTGACACCCATCCATACAAAGTTTAGTCTTTGTAGTGTAGTGGTGGGTCAACGTTTTGTAGACCCTTCTTGAAAAGAGAAAGAGGATTGCTGTGTTTGTGTATGTGGAGACGGGATACACGTCAGCCATCATTTTGATCCAGCCTTTGATATTAGAGTGAAGGCCGCCATCTTCTTCATTGCCCCTGCTCCCTCCCACTGGGCCCCGCGGCAGTTCACTTCTACCCTCTTCACATCACCTTCCTTCAACCTGACTCATCTCCTTCTGCTTCTTTAGTTCATCGACTTACCTATCTGAAGAGAAGTGAATAACGATAATGTGACAGACTGTACTGGAGATATTATTTTGTGTTGACTTTATGTGCCGCTGAAGTGAGGCCTCATGGCAGTGTTGTGTCTGTGACCCACACGGAGGCGTGATGTTTGGGGTTTTCTGGGGTGAGCAGCACACCTGTGGCTTGTTGGCTTTACTCTATTTTAATCATAACAGGACTTGTTCTGTTTCCTTCCTCCTTTGTTTAATTTCCTTCCTTTTGGGTTTTGTTGCTTTGTTTGGTTTCCCTCCTCCTTTTCTTTGTTTTGTTTCCTTCATCCCTTATTTCATTTCATTTTCTGTCTCCCTTTGCCTTGTGTCGTTTACTTTATCCCTTGTTTCCTTCATCCCTTGTTTCCTTAAACTTGTGTTTACCTCCTCCCTTGTTTTGTTTTGCTTTGTGTTGTGTTGTGTCCTTCCTCCTGTGATTCCTTCCTCCTTAGTTTTATATCCTTTCTTTCATCTTTATTTGTTTTGTTTTCTTCCTCCCTAGTTTTGTTACATCTCCTTCCTCCTTTTTTCCTCCTCTCTTGTTTTGTTCTATTTCCTTCTTGTTTTGTTTCCTATCTTAGTTGCCTTTTCTTCCTCCCTCGTTTCCTTCCTCTCATTTTTTATTACATTTTCTTCCTCCCTTTCTTCCTTTGTCACTCTTTTTCTTCCCTTGTGTTTTGTTTCATTTCCTTCCTCCTGTTCTTAGTTTGTTTCCTTGTTCCTCCTCTTGTTGCCTTCCTCCCTTGTTTTGTCTCATTACCTTTCTCCCTTTTTCCTTTTCCTCACTTTTGTTTCCTTCATCTCTTGTTTCCACCCTTCATTGTTTATTTTTTAGGTTCTTTCCTTTCCTTCCTGCCTTGTTTTGATTTGTTTCCTTTCTCCCATGTTTCATATTTTCCTTTCTTTTCTGTTTGCTCACATTCATGCCAAACCGATTATAAATCTAATTCTAGGCTTTGTCACATGGTCTTATTCAGTCTTTTCAGTGGGCTATACAGTTAGTGTCTACACAGGCATCCTAATACAGCTTTCCCTGCAGGATACGTTTTTCCATCTTCTCCTCCTTTACCATTACACTTCATCTTCACATGTGGTTAGGAATTTCCTTTATGTGGTTTAGCTGATCAAGTGGCTTCCTAAACCTGTTTTACATTTACATATACCACCCCTTTCACCCCATTCAAGGTCATTTTAAAGCAACCAGATCTCATCTATCTCGCCAGTTTACTCAATTTTAGTGGACAGTTTTTCATCTCACCCCATTCTGTTTGGCATTTTCTCATTTAGATCCCCTGTCAAGGCATACTTATGTGGACGACTGCCTGGTTTACCCTGAGATTGGCTTTTTGGTTTGTAAACTGAGCCAGAGCAGCAGGAATAGGTTTACGCTAAATAAAGATGGATGTGGTTTTATTTAGGGAAGGAAGAAGTAGTGACCAAAAAAGCATCTTTGTATTTTGAGCGTTCCACTTTATAACTAGCCTTGTGACCAGCCATTATAATGTTTTTTTGATTGTATACAAAGAACTGAAAGAATCCTATCCCTCATGGTTGCAGTTTGATTTCCAAGAGACACAATAAATAGGATATAGAAGAAAAAAATTATTGGATAAACATCTAACCAATCAGAAAACGGGGGCACTGCAGTATAAACCAGCACAGTTAAAAATATACAACCAATCAGAGATGCCTATTGTAGATAAAGGAGTATGGTTGGTAGGAACATATTTGGTGGAAGATGGTTTGAGAGGGAATGGTATTTCATTCGCTAAGAAAATGTATGGTTTCACTAGTTTACTAGTAGCCTGCCCGGCCAGAAAATCTTTTTCTATTCCATTCAAAGAATTGAGTCTACTACCAAGTAACCAGTGAGAGAAATGAAGGACGGTAGTAGCATCAACAATAAAAATTGCAGCGCAGTAGAGACACTGAATTAATTTTGCTATAAAACCAATAAATGCTGTATTTGGAGCCATTCTGTATTTATATCTGAACAGGGACATCATCAAAGGCCAGTTGTTGAAAGATTGTGAAAAAAAGTCAGTTTGTTTGAATGTGGTTGTTACATCAAACGTTTGTAACAGAACTTCACTGTTGTTAAAATGGCAACAAGATGCAGAAAAAAAAATCACACAGAGAAATGAATAACAGTGCAAACTTCAGCAAAATGGACAATGGAACGCACTCAATGGCATGAAACAGTAGTAATAAAAGGTGTAAAATTTGCTCCATATTAGCCCGCGCCTTTTTGGTTATTTTGGATAGGGGATACCTTCTGCTTTTGTATGACGCACTGCAGATAAACCTCTGTGATAGGTCAGTTCAGACTCTAACTCTGGAAATGACTCTCTATTGCAGCGGAACCAGACTCACTGCCAAGAAAGTGGGTGGGGCTGGCCACCCAGGCTAACTAGTTAGGTCAGGTTACTATGAATACATTTGCATTTCTAAAAAAAGGTCCAAAGCGTTCCTGAAGAGTATGCCATACCAAACTACTGGCAGTGAGGAGACTTAAAATATACAATATCTGAAACTTTTTTAAAGCTAGCATTTGTTAGTAACAGCTGTTTTGGGTTTTGATTTGAATACATGACTAATATGTGAAGGGGTTTGCTGTTCAGTATCCAGACAAATTGGTGATTTCTTTTTCCCATTGTAGTTGTCTTAACAGTTGTTAGTAGCAGTGTTTACTGACTAAGAACATCATTGTTTGTGTTTCTAAACCTAGCACCTGTGGTCCTCTATGTTCTTTTGCTTGAATGCATGTATGTCCTGTCTATATAGAGCTTCAAAAATCCTGATGTCATTGTGTGTGTGCCATAGCGGGAGGCAAAGTGCTGCAGATTAGAATCAGAAGGCAGCTTATGAGTTATGCCCTGGACTTGACTGGCCCGGGATAAAAGGAGAACACATGAAACCCAATCCCTTCATCAAAGAGGCGCGGGCACCGGAGAAGCAGACTGAAGAACAAGAGCGGGGGGGCCTGTATGGACTGAGGTGTCACCAGGTCTAATGCTTTGGCATGCAAGGAAGGACAGCTGAGCAGCCGACCGCTCTAAATGGTTAATCTTAAAACACAGATCGACATGGGTGCCCTACTGTATGTTTTCAACTACTTATTATTATGGGGGCTGAAATGTTGCTTGACTCAAAACTGCTCTAACATGTAATAACTACTCTGCTATTGTTCTCTTTTTTGTAATGCAAGGATTTGAAGATATTTCAGGTGTTGCTAAACTCAATAATGAAATAGTATCAGACAATTAAATGACCAATCAACTTGCTGTTGCTAACTGTGCATATAAAAACACTTCAAGAGAGAAAATTGTCATTTAAAACCAGTTTATATGACACAGTCCAACAATTATTATAGCCTGGTCTATAACTGACTGCCTATAAGATGGTTAACGCTTGATTCCTTCAAAAGAAAAAAGTTTGAAGAAATTGTTGCGCATAGGGGCAGTATGTTTTTAGTTAAGTTATAGTTTATCGCTCTCAAGGCCTGGTTGTCCCAGTTCCTATGTTTGTACTGTAAAACTTGACAGAGATGAGCCGGGGATCCTGTTCAGACTTGAGCCAGAAGGGTGAGAGTGGTCTGAGAGTTGTCCAGCAGGGTGAGAGTGGTCAGTGGGTGACCATGGTCAGGGGGTGAGAGTGGATAGAGGGTGACCGTAGTCAGTGGATGAGTGTGGTTGGAGGATGAAACTAGTCCTGGATGATGAGAAGGGTGGTGTTCTCAGTGTTTACCAAGTTAATCAGCTTCAAACTGCTCTGTTTGTTCATAGTTCTATAAAAAGGCTACTTCCTCGTTATTTTCTTGATATATTTTCTTTCAATAATGAATTTCACATGTATCCAACTCGTAGTAATAATCTCCTTAAGATTGTTTACTCACATACCTGTCACTCCCAGTTCAGTGTCCTCTACACAGGGTCCAAAATATAGAACAGCCTTCTTGCATCTTTTCTAGACCTTTCTTCAAAACAGTTTAAAAATGCGCTTAAATATCTACTATTGAATAATTCAAACTTCCCATGTGGTATATCTCTCTGACCTGGATATATTATAGATAGTAGTAGATTATATATAGTAAAATACCTTTTTACAGGTATTGATGTTTTTTAAATATTTCTATGAGACAATGAAATAACTGTGTACATTATTGTACATGTATATTGTTTTACTAGATCTGAAATATTTTTAGAACATGTCCTTCGAAGATTGCCACTTTTTAAGCGCCCTGAGGGATTTTCTGCACATCTATTCCTGAACTGTTATATTACTGCTATTATTTTTTACTGTGCAAATAACTAAATAAATAAATAAATAAGGGGTGAGAGTGAGAGTGGTCCAGGTGGGTGAGAGTCGTCCAGGAGAGTGAGAGTGGTCGGAAGGTGAGAGCGGTGCTGGAAGGTAAATGCTGAGGGGGTAAGAGTGGTCGAAAGGTGGATATGGTCTTAGGTTGAGCTTGGTTGGAGGGTGAAAGTAGTCCAGGAGGGTGAGAGGGGTCCAGGAAGATGAGTGGTCTGGGAGGGTGAGAGAAGCCGGAGAATGAGAGTCATCCAGGAAAGTAAAAGTGGTCCAGGAGGGTGAGAACGGTGCTCCAAGGTAAATGTTTAGGGGGTAAGAGTGGTTGGAGGGTGAGTGTGTTCGGGGGGTGGTCAGAGGGTGAGAGTGGTCGGGGGAGACTGGTGAAGCAGGATGGATGGTTGGATGAGCCTGTGACCATGGAAGGGATTAGACAGGATTAGTTCGGGGGTAACCTTCCCAAAGTGTCGGTCTGAGATCTGGAGCACTGTGAAGCTGGCCGCCTGGGAATCCAGCCCGGGGGGCCCTATCTCGCCACATGGGTTTTGTTTGACACAGTCCTATGCCACACTCGGCAACGCAGACATAAATTATATGAGTGGTAATTCATCAGAGTAGGCTTATCCACAATGATAGCTCATCTGTATAAGAAATCATATGATAAGCAGAATGTATATAACTGCTGTTGCTATTGTTAGGTTTTAATGTGTTACTATTTTAAAAAATGGCTTGTTCTATAGGTTTGAGGTCTGGGACAGTGGCCTTTGTCAGCAGTGAACCGACTGACTCCCTAGGACAAACTTGCACTGCAGGGAAACTGGGGAGGGGGCAGTGGGCTGTGTTACACATTCATGAAATAAATGCACTGTACTGAAACAATAACACACACACCCACACACATAGCTTTGGACAGGCTTTCCCTCCTCCACCTCCAAACAATTGCAAAATAACGCTCTCAAAAAATACCTCACATGAAGAAAATATGTTGCAGGAAAGTAGCCAATACATTTGCACAATAGATTGAAATAAAGATTGTAGTCTGAGCTTAAATGGATGACAGAAAACAGAAAAGTTGTGACTTTAAACATGTATTCACAGACGGTTGATGTTATGTGTTATTTGTCTTGCAGTACTTGTTAGAGATGAAGAGCCTGATTTTGCCTCCAGAGCACATCTTAAAGAGAGGAGACAGTGAGGCAGTGGCGTATGCGTTCTTCCACCTGCAGCACTGGAAGAGGGCAGAGGGAGCCTTAAACCTACTGCACTGCACTTGGGAAGGGAGTATGTAGCACAAAATACTAATACTATGTTTATCAATGTTATTGTGTAATATCTGTATTCTGGCAAATGTAATACTTGGAGTGCACTTTAAAATCAAGTGTGCCCTTCACTCAAGACTAAATCAGTTTAGTTCATTGCTGCCCTAAGACTTTATACAGCAGTGTTCATTTTGTTTGTTCTGAGAAGCTGTAGCAACAGAAACAGTAAGGAAACTTACTATTATTCTATGAAACTTTAAATATTGACTGTATGCAGAACAGAAGCTATACAGTGATTTTAAAATCACTGTTTCACCATGAAATTATACATTGTTACAAATAGTCTAATGTGCACTTTTCTCATTCCTCTTAGCCTTTCGGATAATTCCTTATCCACTAGAGAAGGGTCACCTGTTTTATCCTTATCCCGGATGCACAGAAACAGCAGACAGAGAACTACTGCCCTGTAAGTGAACCAACTCAATGGTTTTACATACAGGCCTGATTTAAGCACCAGCTCTAATTATTCATAATACATTTTGGTTGTTCTTTCCTCCAGCATTTCACGAGGTTTCTGTGTACCCAAAGAAAGAGCTTCCCTTCTTCATCCTTTTCACAGCAGGCCTTTGCTCATTCACTGCCATGCTGGCCATGCTCACACACCAGTTTCCAGAACTCATGGGTGTCTTTGCCAAAGCAGTAAGTAAAAGATGTTGCATGCATCTGTATCATTACCTCTCCCTAGGAGATAATGGTTTTGCAGACATTAGATAGATATGTTAATGTTAATTTCAGGAATGATCAGCAAAGAGCTAAGGAACAAACTATTAGTTGTATTAGTTGCTGTGGATCTGTGGATCTTGTCTGAATCTGGGAATGTTTTTAAGGATTTCATAGTAGTTTTTCTCTGTTAGCATCATAGCTCTAAATATTCAACCACTATAGTTAGTAAGGTGTTTAATCTCTCTACATGCATGTTCTATCAAAATAAACTCACCCTTGTCAAATTATTGCTGGCTCATTATGGATAGAGATGAGTCAGCAATGAGGTCCCAGATGTCAAAGACCTTTTATGTCAAGGTTTTCCCCAAATTCAGCTACTGTCCATATTAAGCAGTAGCCAGATTTACAATTCAGGTTTGACATTAGTGCAAATGAACCTCTGGCCTGTGAGTCATTCAAGTTCATATCTAAAATGTACTGTGTAATTAGTGTAAAAGTGCTATGTTGTCCATTTTTATCAAATTTGGCAGGCTTCTTGCCTAGGCTCATCCTCTGTTTATGGTCCCCCCGTTTATTAGCTTGTGCCTATACATAGAAAAATAGCCCCACAGCTAAACAAGGTCACAGAGAACATCTAGTGCTCTAGCTACTGTGAGAGATAGGGTTTTTACAGCAGGCCAGATGAGCCTGTTTTGTGTACTGCATAAACTGACTTACTGTAAAACCGTTGTGGAAAGAACACAAAGGTCCAAACAGTCTTCTGATAAAAAACAGAATTCTGTGGATCCGCTGTTCTTAAGAGAAGAATAATTTTCAATCATAGCCACAACAACTAAGTATTTTTTACATCTGAAACATAATTTTTGATGTTTTTAGTTTGTGTGTTTGTAAAAATGAATACAAAAATTAAATGCGTGCACAGCCTATTTCATTACATCACTCATGAATTAGTAAATATTTAAATCTGTACAGTGTTTGCTAGCCAGTAATAATAATAATAATGCAAAGTACAAAATTACATAATGGGTGGCCTTAAATTGATATTTAAGTCATACCATCACTGCCATGGGTAATCTGTCTTCTTCCAAATGACATGCATGTGCAGGTGAATTGGTTAATCTAAACAGCAAATGAATATGAGAGTAAATTGTTGTCAGTATTTTCCCGAGGACTAACTGGACATGTCTAGGCTGTACCCCACCTCAGACTCATATTTGCTCGGATAAACTACAACCACCCACGACACCTAAAAGAAAATGAATGAAGAGTCCTTTTAAACTTAAGTCTTTAAGCACTTGAAGCTAGCATCAGTATCTGTTTATTTTTTAGACATGCACACATGCAATCAAGCCTCGGATTTAAAACTCATTATGAAGCTTTTATTTCCTAGAGAAAGTGAAAACAAAATGTAGTGTGTGATTAATTTGTTGCATAAATGTGTAGAGACAAGTGAATCATAGATAGTATAAAGTTTATCTTCAGATCGTGTAAGCACATTTAATTATCCACGCTTTCTACAAACAAAATTGATAAAATGATGACACTATTTCTACTGAAAGAATGTTCCCTCTTTCCTGTCATTTTCAAGTATTGTGTGTTCAGCTCTGGCCAAAGACTTAAGGTGCTGTGTCAGAGACCAACATAATAACCTTTTTCTTTTTGTCCCTTTCAGTTCTTCAGCACACTCTTCGCACCTCTGGGTTTCTTCGCCGACAAGATGGAGAGCTTCATGCCGTCCAGTTTTTGGCACCAGCTGACTCGGATCTGACCCATCTTTCTCGAACAAACACACACACACACACACACACAACTTCAGGCTAAAACTCTCCGAAACCCTGAGACATAATGTGTTTGCTCTTCTCCTGTCTTCAGCATTACTGTCCAGTCGCTCCATTGTTACTAATAATGTTGGCTGAGGTTGTATCAACACGACCATACCAATCTGAAGATGCTCTCCCACAATGTTCCAGCAGTGGATTAGGTTTCCTAGAACACAAAATGAACTGAAAATAGCTGTCATTTGTCACTACTATAGCACTTAAGAAGCTTAAATCCTGGCTCACAATTGTATACTAAAATGTAAGCAGAATTTGGCTTAACAGTCTTTTAGCTAACATTTTATCAACCAACCGACTACATGTTTGTAATGGCAGAGCCTGGTCAATGTAGTCATTTTAGTTAATGGAACAATTGACATGGCATAATCTAAAGGCTACATAATAAAAGTCTCTGAATTCTTATGTACTGCTGGGCAGGAAGTTACAGAAACATGACTGCCTCAATAGTTTGTCAATGTTCGCTCACATTTAAGCCTTCAAACACCAGAAAGTACTGTAAATTGGTGAGTAGTAAGTGCTATTACTTGAAAGTAAATTTATACAACTATCCACAACATCCAGTAATTTTGGTTGTGTAAAAAAGTATTATTTAATATTTTTAATTTGGCTCCTTATAAAAAGTAATTGTAATAATGTCACCCATGCAAGGTTCCACAGTAGCCTATGTTGCTGATATAACCTCATAAATATACACTAGGAAAGAACTGAAGTCTGTGAGAAATCCTAAAAACATAGCGCTGATTTACAGCCCTAGTGTCTACAGTGTGTACAGTGCCCCAGCAGTTGTTGCCATGGCATGACACCTCAGCACTATATCACCACAGCGACCTCCGACCCCTGACATCCACAAGGAAATGGGCTCATCACTGACCCAGTTAGGGTTTCTCATGTCATGTCATTTATACTGACACAATTGCTGAAGATTATACACTAGTATGATCTTATCTTAGCTCCTAAATAGAGCATAGTAATTGAAAAATGAAATGGTTTAATGAAGAATAAATAAAAATTAAATTAACTATTTTTGATTGCTGTTGCCATCTCAGTTATGAGAGCAATCAAAGGTCACTCTGCTCTAGCTGGTGGAATTTACTGTATGACAAGGACTAATAGTATTTTGTAATGTAATCACTGCTAAACACAGACTTCATTCAATTATTCATCTTTTTCAGCCTTTTCCCATTATGGGATTGCAGATGGCTGGAGTCTATTTGCCTGGAAAATCCAGACTGATATGTCTCTGTGTTATTCTACAGAGAAATATCATCCGCTGGTACAGCAGTGAGTCTGGAATTTCCAGGCAAGGAGTCTATCCCAGCAACAATGGACATTAGGTGGGGTACACCCTGGACAATGCTTAGTTATTTTAGATATACATTGGGGAAGACACACAAAATGAAAAATGTGCCTCGTGCTAAACCAGCTTGCAAATGAAATCTAAGAATGTTTTTAATTGATGAATTTAAATTGTATTATTTATTGGCTTTTAAGGCCTTAGAATGTACAAAAAAATAGCAATGTGTTGACAACCATATAGCTTTTAAGTGCCTTTGGGTTCTGTAGATTATTGAATTTTTGTCCAGTAAACCTATTGATGTATTTAAGATTATGGAAAATACATAAACAAAATTATTCTATTGTCCTCACTGCAAACATAGTTTGCACCCCCATTGTGGTCAAATGCATTAGATGTAATTTGTTTGGTGCAAATTCAGATTGACATTGACACACCTTAAACTGCATTTTTGTTTTTGAAAGAGTACATGTTGAAGACAGGAGAAACTCTTAAAAAAAAAATGTAACTACCCCTAATGAGTTTAACAGCAAACTCACAATAAAGTACTACTTCAATTTCCTGGAGTTGATTGTTTTTGGGTAACTGTATACACATTGGAGCTATATGACAGATCCACAAATAAGCATGCTGTTAATATACCTGTCTTATTTTGTTGCGTTGCCAGAGAGATGGTGTCTTTTTCAAGGACAAATCCTTCCATCTCGTTACTGCTTCTGAATGATATAAATTCAAGAGGTATCATACTGGTCATTATGGTTGCCGCACTCCAGCGCCATCAGCAGATGCTTGGCGTGTCCGCAGTGCGCCACTGGTGTCATAATTGCACACTTCACACACTCGACTGCTGAGTAGTAGAAATGAAAATGGCTGTAGAGTGCTGGTGACGGAAGTTTAAGTGTTGCTTGTACTTTCCACTGACCTCTGTGTGAGTATCTCAGAGTCAGTAGTAATATGATGCAAATACACTAGCATTATAATAAAAAAGCATCTAATATTTTTTTTACACCAGATGCCTTTCCTGTCACAACCAGCCGCAGTGTGCCTGGAGTGAGCAATATGGGTGATGTGTCTTGCCCAGGGACACAGCGACAGTATGTGCTTCAAGCAAGGCTTAACCCACTGCGCCACTGTTGCCCCATTAGGTATATCTGTTTAACCCACCACTAACAGAAACAGCAAAACACAGCGTATTTATGTGTGTAGGCATGTTCAAGAGAAACCTGCTGAAGTTCAAACTAAGCATAACTATAGGGAACAAAGATGATCTAATGTAACAATGGCATAGTTGACATACACATGGAACTGAATAACTCAGCCACTGGTTCCTCTTGTTGGCTAATTAAATGAGTGAAATTACATCTCAGTATCTCCTAATACTTACTGTCAAACGTAGTGTGATGAGTCAAGATAACTTGTCCATTGCCTGTGAGTTTTTAGAACATACTGTACAAATGTTTTTGCCCACGTTACAGTTTACTGCTACTACTGTTTGCCAATTTTTCCAGATGAGTAATTGAATGGTTTATGTAATGTGCTATACTATAAAGAAAATAGTAAATTTTATGTCCACACAATGTTGTTAATTGTTGCTGATAGGGTCAAACAGGCCAGTTCTCTTCCAGTAAAAACAATCAAAGCTCCCAAATGTTCATCACTTCCTCTTAAATACAACAGTTTCACAATGTATGCATATGAGCATGTAGCGGTACATCACAGATATTAATCATATCATGTGGTTGTGTAGTAAAATGGGCAGGGGGCGAGTCGGGAGGTTCAAGGAGAGCTCACACATGTTTACAATGAAACTGACACAGCCTGTTTTTGAAGTCATTACACAGTGTAGACATGCGTTACAACATATTTGTGCTCTGCTCTGGATGAATGTGAAGCATCCGTGTGGACCACACTCCAAGTCTCTCCCTCTGGACCAAGTTTAGCCCTGCTATGTTGTTAAAATGAGATGGCCATTTGATATCACTGTGATGGCAGAGAACGCCTGCAATGACACTCCTGTTATTTTTACAGACTTCACGTGGATAAATCACTGCAGTGCACACAGGCTAGGTGCTGTGGTACTGGATTTGCATGAACACTTTTCAAAATAGCGCAACAATGATTCTTTATAGCAGACAAAGACATTTTACATGTTAAACAGGTTTTGCCCCAGCCCTTTATTACATAACATGGGGTTTCTTTATAGCTCGCCTATAGATTACACAAGAAGTCATTCAATCTGTTGAGTCTGCCATTGAGTGTATTGTACACTTTTTCTGTTTTTACCTAACCACAATGCTTCAATGCTTCACAAAATAATATAAGAAATATACTGTACATAAAATATGGGGGCCCCAGTTCCACACTGGGTTAAGCGTTCATCCATCAACTCGCTCTAATCTCGCCTGAAGTGCATACTGTCTTTGTTTCTCAGGGCAAGACACTTCACTCACATTGCCCACACCAGACAGGAAGGGCATCCAAGCTAAAAAAAAAAAAAAAAAAAAAAAACTACCAAACTACTGTGCAACTGGTTCGCTGTGGTGACCCCAAATATGAAAGGGAACAGCCAGAAGATTAAAAATAAAATACCTGTATGAAATATAATGAGATTGAAAAGGGGCTTGTTATTAGAAAAAAAAAGTCATATATATAATATTCAGTCCTGCTTGCATCAGTTGTGGTTATTGTATAGTTATACATGAAGTCTACAAACATACAAACTACTGCATTTAGTTTAAAACAATTACTATAGTAATATAAGCTGACATTTCATTACTATGATCTTACACATCTCACATGTTACTAAAGAAAAAAGAAAATTGCCAAAAATTCAATTAACCAAACTCTTAATGAAATGTATCATATTCTTTTATTCTGCACATAATAACATATAAATACATCTATAGGCAGCAGAGGGTTGTAACAGTGTCAGATGTGATTGACTCTTCCTGTGGGTCAGAGAAGCCAAGTGTGTTTGTGCAACAAATGTTTACTTTGACAATAAGTAGGATTTGTTTCTGTTATGCTGTATTAAATGTGGGCAGTATGAATATGAATATTTCAGAACAACAGGAACCCCACTCTCCCCCCACAATGTGTGAACTCTCACCTTTCTAATCTTTTACAAAAATACAGCCAACTTTTTCTCCATTTACATTCAAAACAAAAATTCAGCAATTCGCAATTAACCTTTGACCTGTGAACGTTTGACATTGTGTGTCGTTGGGTTTGTTCAAAGCCCTTTTCCTTGGCTTTCCTCATCATTACGTTGATGTGAAAATATGTGTTGCGTCTGCAGCCTGCTGTCAGATTCATTTAAATGTGGAAGCCCCTCTGAGGGCTGCGTCTCCCTGGACCCAACAGGACGTCCTGGCTGCAGTACCACATGTTGAAAAGTCAAGATCAGGGTCCACTTCAGTGATGTTTTTGCAAAGTCTTGGACAGTGCTCCTCAAACACTGTTTTTTCTTTTACAATTCCAAGCCAAAGCATACTGTGTGTTCTCAAAGGAAGATGCAGTTGTGTAAGATTACACAATTCAATATTTTACACTAAACAAAGTTACTGCTGAAATATTTTATTCTAAATTCTGACAGTGTGTGCTTGATTCAGTATCAGATAGGCAGACTGACAAATCCAGGTGACATAATACAGTAACATAGGCAGTCATCATTCTGGTCAGTTGTATTTTATGTCCAACTGGGTGAGGACGTATGACAGAAATGTTTACTTAAAAAAGTGCTTGAAATCTTGGTAACACTTTATAATAACTACACACTATTAAGTATTTTTAGGGATTTTTAAGCAGTTAATTTATCATTTACAAAGTAACTTGAGTTATACGCTCTTATATATAAACTACTTATTCATTAAAATTAGGTTAATTAAGTTAGTTAATATAATTACATATTTATCCATCCATCTTCTTCCATTTTTTTTCTTGTTAGGGGTCGCGTGTACTGGAGCCTAGTCCAGTAACTTTGGGCAATAGGCGGGGTACAACCTGAACAGTGTCCAGCTAGTTGCAGGGCTGACAGATAAACAGACAGACAATAATTCACCCTCACAGTCATTCACTCGGGGCAATTTAGAGTCACCAATTCTCCTTACACATGCAGGTCTTTAGACAGTGGGAGGAAGCCTGTACCTGGAAAGAACACATGGTTACACAGAGAGGACATGCAGACTCCACCCAGAGAGTTCAGCTGAGGATCAAGGTTACAACCTCCTTGATAGAAAACAAGACCACTAACCACTCTGCTATCGTGCCCCCCAAATGACATATTAATGCTCTATTAATGCTTAGTGGTCAGTTATTCTAAAGTGTTACTCACTGACATTAACTCTTTGACTGTGAAAGCACCAGACCAATCAGAGCCTTTGATACACAGTACTGATACTACTGTTTGCACCTAACACAGTGGTGTTTTACTTTATGTGTACAGTTATTAGGTTGTCTGTCTGAATAACAAATATATATGGAATGGGACATTGTATTTTATTTTACAGTGACAAATACTGTCTACATATTATATTAAATTTCATCTTTACATCTTCCTCTGTTAACATAGCCACTACTATAGTTACTTGTATATAACTATCATGTTAATGTGTCAACAAGCTATGTGCTTACAATATTGAACAAGCAGGCATTTTATCCCCAACATATATTTTCTGTAACAAAGATTTAAACATCAAACAACATTTTAGAAAACTCTTGATAAAGCAGCATAGATCAGAAACTAGGTCAAGTTTCCAGTTCAGTGTCCATATAAAGTCTGTCATGTAGCATTTAGTCTGAATCCCTTTCAGGCTTCAGGAATTGTCCAAAATTCACTGTGAAGACAGAGGTACTACTGTATACTGTCCCATTGTCCTATCAGTCAGTAGCACAGAGCCCAGTCAGAAGGGTCTCTTGTGGGGTTTACATGTGTGAACGTCCACCACGTCCTCACAGTCTTTGCACTCCACGGCGCAGCACCATTTGAACTTACACTCACACTTGGTGACTCGTTTGACAGGCATGGTGTCATAGCCCCGCCCACAGCACATGACCTCACATCCATCTGTCCCTCTGGAAGACTTGTTACACACTCTGCCCGCTGTCCCCAATGAGCCTGTGGGACATGAAGGATCAACGCAGAAAGTTACTTGATTTAGTTTGTGCAAAAGCTATACATTTATTTATATGGTTACTAAATTATTGACCATTTTATTAACAATGTGAAGTGGGTCTAGAACTCTTCCCATTAAAGCCACTTTCCACCAAGATCAATCCTACTAATCAATCATAAACATCTGTCTTATCTGTGCAGGCTTTATGCAGTGCTTTGAGTCTCCTGTTAGTTGTTTATTTTACAAATTGCATCGGTCCAGACTCCAGAGGCAGTTTGCTCTGTATGAATGACAATACAGCTGCAGAAGAAAAGGGCATTACAGTACCCAAGGCATGAAGTAACAAGGGCATGGACAAGAACCTGGGTGGACTGCTGCAGAGTGAGGGACGGGCAGAAATATTGCTGAGCTCGCAAAAGATTGTGCGGATGATATTATTATCATATTTTACTTATTTCCATGCAGGGCCGCAGGTGGCTGGAGCTTATCCCAGCAACTATGGGCCTGAGGTACGGTACACCCTGGACAATTGCCAGTTAGTCCTAGAGTAATACCCTGCAGAAGTTTTGCTCTCTTGTGTATTATCATGCTGTTTCTTTAATCACACTATTATATAAGGATCCTACTACTACAAGCTTTATGTGTGAGCAGAGAAAGTCTTATTTTTAGCTCTCTATAGAAAGCAACCAGCAGGCTCTGTCTCGTATCAGCTCCACTTAATTACACCTTGGCCATCCTCCAGTGATGACAAAGACATGAGGAACAGCTAATGTTGCTGGATGACCACTGAGGAGCTCTCCTGCAAATGTTGATACTGAAAACCGAGCCTTTCTCAAAGGCATAATATCACTTTTCCCACAGTCTCACAGCTCCGTATAGACCTCCGAACAATGCAACATGAAAGACAATGGTGTCCATGTTCTTGGTGTAAAATCTAAGCCTGGATCAGGTGCTACTTGTAATAACATCTCATCAGCATTTCTGTAGTAAATAGAAAAGGATAGAGCGAGATATCCCCCCCCTCGGGCCTTTTAAAGAGAGGAGCTTAATGCTGACCAAAGGACGGATTTGAAAAATAAGCCTGCATGTATCCTTAGGCTGCGAATTCCTTTACAATAGAGATTAGTGACAAGGAGGGTCATAAGCTCCACTTTACCATCACTTTTTTTCCAAAGGCACAGACAGGCTTTCAGTGGAGTGGAGCACACCTTCATTATCCCTCTCTTGTCGAGCTGCAACCAAGCTAACAGCGCGAGGGATTGGAGTAATCTCTTAAATTAGCAGCATCACATCTCCCTACACACATACCTACCTACTACCAGACCAAGTTACAAAGTGAAAGTGTTTGATGCTCTGCTGAAGAGGCCTGATTGCGAGCGAGAGACAGACCTTAACAAGGCGAAGCAAACGGGCCGAACTAAAGGAGATGTGAAAAGGTCAAATCATTGAACTTTAAGCTGTGGAGGAATGCAGGTCTTCAGAGGAGCCCTCGCAGTTCTCAGAGATTGTGATGTAAAACCATTTGTCTCGTCTACCTTGGAGTAAACTGTGTGACTGTTTAAAGCTACTGTAATCTGTAAAAAGATAATGAATGGGAAAAGGGTTCAGAGAGCAATTATATTTACTTGAGTAAATTTTAGTTACAGCAACTTTAAAACAGTGGCAAGTTAGGTAGCACCATCATCTCAAAAAATAGGCAGGGTTGATGGTTCTCGATAATTACTACAAGCTATTTGGTAAAGTAAATTATATACTGTATGCAGGGCTTGACATTAGCAGTAGCCAACCTGCCAAATGCTGGTAGATTTCCATTTTGACTAGTAACTCATTTACTCCCACAAGACACATTGGCTGTTGTCCGGTTCTTACAGGTCCTCAAATTCTGTTGGTATGTTTGAGACACCTTTTTGAGACCAATTTAATACATAGTAATTTTTCATAATCAAACACATATTAAGATAAACCACATGTTAAAAAGATACATTTTATTCTGTCTAGGTAAACTAATTATTTGATAAACCCCCGTCTATAAATTAAACATATATATAAAATTATGCATGAAACCAAGTTCTACATTGTTTAAGCCTATTGTTTGCTCTAAAATAAATACAAAAACATTTGAATGAATTAAATTGTGGCTAGTGAAAACACTACTTGGCCAGTAACTTCTGAAAAAGACTTGCCACAGTGGCCAGAGACCAAAAAAGTTCATGTCAAGCCCTGACTACCGTATTTTCTGGACTATAAGTCCAGAGTATAAGTCGCACCTGATTATACGTCGCACCCCTAGCCAGACTATGAAAAAAAGTGCAACTTATAGTCTGGAAAATACGTCTGTCTGTTCACTAAACTAAATAATAATGCATCGGCCGCCTAAACAGCTTTTTTGGACACTCAAAGGCCTGTACATTTGCATTGTTCATTTACTCCCCACACTCACTGATGGTAAGCCACAGCTGCCCTGAGGCGGA
Organism: Bostrychus sinensis; assembly: GCA_020698575.1. Taxonomy (NCBI): domain Eukaryota; kingdom Metazoa; phylum Chordata; class Actinopteri; order Gobiiformes; family Eleotridae; genus Bostrychus; species Bostrychus sinensis. Next base: position 31,352,904 of record CM036241.1, on the reverse strand, counting down.
CTGAGGGAAATGTGGCTACCATTCTGTGTCCACGGCCTCTCCAACCACTATATCACATTCATACAGGCAAGGTGGGTGAAGTTTTGCCCAAGGACACGACGGCAGTATATAATGCCAGTAGTGGGGATTGAACCGCGCAAACATCTCTACCAAACGAGTTACTGCGTTAATGATTATGCAAGTAATAATTTTGTTGACTGTACTTCAGTATCCTTTGTACTTAAAACTGATATTGACTATCTATATAGCCACAGCAAAATTTGTTAAAATTTGGTTCACACATCGTTAACAACAGGAATGTGCCTATTTGTTGGCAATTCTGATGTTGTTATTGTTGTTTTTTTAGCAATTTCCAACCATCATACTCCCTGAGATGATTTGAGGAGACGTAGAACATGCATAATTTCCTAAAACATTATCAAGTCTGTTATTTAATCCAACCACAGAGAGTCACAAGCCAGTGTACATGCCCAATCATTATGTCAATCATTGTGTTACAGGAGGCAGATGATTTGATGTGGAGACCCCGGATGAGAATATGCTGTATTTATGATGGTATTTTATAGAGCCACTTAGCTGTAACTTGCTATCGGAAAATTTAGTAGATCAGGCCCTAAGTCAGAACATAATACATCCGAGAAGCACAGAATGCAGCAATATATCATTTGAATGAGGCCACTGTACAAAAGTACTATGAAACCTACAAATTACCATTAAAAAAGACATTGTAATTCACTATTATAACCTGTACATTGCACAATATGTTTATAGAAGTTTGATAAAAAATAATGGATTCCGGTGTACTATTACTAAACAACAGAGTATATGCTACAAGCTGTCCTATTCAAAAAGTAATTGGGGGTAGTGGCACATAACATTTCAAAACCACTCAAATCACTTCAATTTAAATGCCTCACCTGCTGCCCGGTCCATGAGGCAGTAGTCAGGTGAGTTCTCCACATACACCAGCTCGTTCTTGGTGGTGCCTTTGAAGTCCTTGTCGGCCACCCTGAAGCCCGTCCCGTCCTGGTTCATGATCACCTCGATGGCTGAGTTGTACTTCTTGAACAGGTAGTCGCCCGTCTGCCTGAAGTCAGCCATGGCCATCCAGCAGGTCCTCAGGGAGCACGAGCCACTGACCCCGTGACACTTGCACTCGGGCTTCATGAAGCGCTTCACAGCCTAAAGCAAGGGTCAAAGGTCACAGGCTTAGACTGAGGAAGACGCCTGAGGTATGATGGAGGTGTGATCAGACAAAATCTTACAGCTTTTGGTTCAGTGCTTTATTGGGTTAACAATGGTTTGATTTATTACAGTAATTAATACATTGACCATCTTTGGTGTACATAAATCAGCATTAGCTAATGGATATCAAGTTTTGTATGATAAATGATAAATGGCAGTTGTATACCATTGTGGAGCAGGCAAAGAAGAGGTTTATGGTCATAGTATATTTACTATACTTGTATGCGTTGGTGTTCAAGGTTTTTCCTTATCACTTTGTACATTTTGCAATCTTGTCTTACTTAACGCTAATTCATCTTAAACTAAGCAAAGTCTTACTCTCTCTCATTATATCAAAACATGCAAACATTTTTTCAGATGTATTTACTCCAGTACCTGCTACAAACAGGCTCGTGACCCACTTTTTAAAGTCCTGACCCACCAGTTGAGAATGCAGGTCCTAAAATATATACATTTTAGTTTAACTTATGAGTACCACAGTTGTTTATAGCTAGCTTTAATAATAAAACTCTGCATTTGAGTAGCAATTTAACCAAAAAATACTGTAATACTCTTACTACATTAATACTTTTGTTGACATGTTTTTTTTATCTTTCGGCTGCTCCATTTTTTGTAAGGAGTCACCACAGTGAAACCAGTCACATAGTGATTTGGCAGGTTTTTATGCCAGATGCCCGGAGTAGGAAATGTGGGTGATTTGTCTTGCTTACCCCTTCAGTTGGTTATCGTCACAAGGGCATTACGGCAGCAGGTCTTTTTACATACTTCTGTTTAAAAGATTACATTTTCACCAAGGGCATCAGACCTGCTGCTGTTACGCTACATGAGTCAATCTCCTCCCTCTGTTATAAGACTACTCACCGGCTAAACAGAAAGCTGTGGCTACTAAGTTCAGGACCTTCTACTTCTCCATGTTGTCCTTGTAAAACAGCTGCTTGGCATTGCAAATTACATAAAATTTCTTTCTTGTTTTCATTGAACCTTTATTTTAAAAGTGTAGCAGGAGTTTATTTTGGCACTTGGATCCTGTTTCCTGTGTTTCCAAGGCAGATCACCACATAGAGGCTTAAGTGTATCTTTAGCGTAGCATCGTGGCGAGTCCTTTGTGTGATTCGTGTATGTCGTTAACCCACTGCACCACTGTTGCCCCATGACTACTTCTTTGTTAAATTTGATTTCTTTACCAAATATGATGCATAGTACAGGATGGTTAATAAATGTTCATGTCTTGCAGTTAAAGAAAAAATGTCAAAAGATCATAACTACTTTCCATAAATTGAGTAGAGTGAAATCGTAGTAGAGAATATAGAATTAATATAGTGTTTTGATTTCAAATCTGCAGAAGGGGAAGACGTATATCTACCCTATAAATGAAAAACAAACACATTTTGTTCCCAAACACTGAATAGCAGTCTCACCATGCGCCCACAGCGGTTGTTGTGCAGGTTCATGAGCGCCCGGGCGTCTCTCACCATCCTCTCCTGAGCGTCTATAAAGGCCTTGGCGAACCTGATGCCGTAGTTGATGTTGTCGCTGCAGCCGCCCCAGTCGAACGTGCCCCTGTCGTCGGTGGCCTGTCCTCGCCTGTCACTGTCACAACTGCAGATCCTCAGGTCTCCCTGACTGCACGCTCTGGTGATGGCATACACCACTCCTGCTGACGAGATGGCATACACGAACGCTGCCTCTCTGCTACCTGGGGACACAGAGGTACATATGAGGAATAAAATTAAAAGAAAAACATGATTGCATTGTCATGTGTTAAATCTTATCTTGTTATTGTTACTTTGTAGGTAGGACTGGTGATCTTGAAGTTGAGAGGTTACAATAATTATAGCCAAATCATTAAAAAGTCCCTAAACACAGTATGTTTCCTCCAGTATTTTGGCTAGCGTTGGTTTTGTTGCAAAATAACTTTAAAAGTAAACACTGGATTTTATTAAATTTTCAGGAAAGGTGATGAATGAAAAGTTAGTTTTAGTTAGTTTTTATTATGGATTTGGAACACTGCTTTGATCCAGGGAATTATGAAAGAGCTCGTACCATCACGTCAAAGGGTCCCCCAGCCACAAATGGTCAGTAAAGAAACAAATTATATTGTATTTAGTTTTAGTGGGTTCATTAACAAGTAAGCTGAGTTATAGAGTCATTGTGGCTTCACTCTGGGAGGGAACTACTGTATATAAACCTTTACTCATACAGTGGTATTCATTAGAAATGACTAAGTCCTTCGGATGAAGTGACAAATCGGCTTCTAAAAACAAACTTTGTCCAGTCTTGTTTAACCTTTTTAACTGAATTCTTCCTGGATGATTTAGAACCTACACAGACAGCTTTGTGAAAAGAGCATTTACCCCTTACGCCTTGGAGAAGCTCTGTGATACTGTAACTTTACTTTATACAGTGTGCCTTACATTTTGAATATAAAACAAATCATTTAAATCTAAATGTTAATCAACTGTTACATGTTACAACTGTCATTTATCTAGTGGTTCATTTGATCAGAGCCAGTTTTAAGTGTGTGAACAGAATCCATCTGCCTAAAACAACCGTCCAGACCAACCAGCACTGTATGTTACAGGTAGCTGATTGTAGCTACAACATAAAAGCCAAGCCAACCCTTGTACCTTTTTATTGTGCACAGATGGTGGCTTTCTCTGTCACTGCTCTGTGTGTTTTCATTTTAGAAGAGCAGGGGAGATTTTCAGGGGGTTATTTGGTCTGGCTTTTGCCACCCACCTCCCCGCTCTCATTCCTGCTCACGCAACCGAGCAGAACACAAGCGCTATGTCAGGGAGTAACGCTTTGTCTGCCTGCCAGAAACATCTACCCAAATATTTACATCTCCTATTACTGTTTATACATCAGCAGTGGAGATCTCTCAATCTGCTACTTGTTTTTCGGAGAACATCCACTTTCTCAATACGCTCTGGCTCTGTCTGTCTGGATTCTAGGGCAAGGTTGACACCTATTAATTCTGCCATTGTCTAGAAGCAAGGACGACATTTATGAGGGTGATTAAACTCAAGTGCCTTTGGTATAAACAGACATTCTCACGCAAACGCAGAAGAATTGGACTCACTGCGGTGCATAACCCGGCCGAAGACGCTGAAGTCCCTGTCCTGGGTGCTGCAGTTCCAGCGATGGTGCCTGAACTGGTGTTGGCACTCTTTGATCCACTCTTTGGCACCCTCCCCGATGGACTGCATGAGGTCAGGGTGTCTCTGACATAGCTGCCGCTGCTTGTTGACCAGGCCCGGGATGTGGCTGCAGATAACCCTTGCTCCAAGTGCCCCAATGTACCTGCACACACAAGAAGCAGGCTAAGTAATGGAACAGTATGACAGATGGGACTGTGACTTATGAACCTACACAATATGAGCACATTCACTTCTAATGCTTACAAACTACATACAGTGTGCTCTCTCCGGGTTCTGCCCTCAGATCAAGCAGTTGCATGTGTAGGTGAACTACTGGTCAGTTGTCCCAAGTGAATAAATGTGACTGAATGGTGGCGCAGTGTCATGTGGTTAGCACTGTCGCCTCACTGCAAGAAGTCTCGGGTTTGATTTCCGGATCGCTCTTTTTGTGTGGAATTCTCCCCATGCTTGGGTGGGTTTCTCAGGATAACTCCAAATCTCCCATCAGCCTAAAAAAAAAAAAAAAAAAACGCCAAGAACAATAGACTAATCCTCCAGCTAGGTGCTCCTGACCGAGATCCTGGAGAAGGGTCACGCTGCTCCTGACAGGTTGTCAGTGACATTGGGAGGATTTGTCAAATGCAGAAAAAAAAAATTCCTGCAGGGACACTAAAGTCTTTCATAAACCTTAAATTGTTGTCTGACAAATGCCAGTCTTACGACAGCCTTCAGGCAAGACATAGTCCAGGGTGTACCCTGTCACAGGCCCATAGTTGTTGGGACAGGCTCTATCCCCCCTGCAACCCTACTGACACACCAATGGGCAAACAGGTGAACCATCATACGAACTGTCTTGTGCCAGACAAGATGGATTTTGTAAAACCCAGCCTGCTGCACAAGGTAAAAATATACTGTCAGGGTTTACCCCTCAAATAAAAGGTCCTTGTTCATGTCCAGGTCTGGGCACTATATCTTGTGTGCGATAGGGCCATTGTTCTGCATACACTACACCTTTATGTACATTTAGGAGCCTAACCGTATTTGATGCTGCTTATCCATCTAAATCCATTTGTCCACTTCAGGATGTAGAGGAGATTATTAAATTCCTGGCATTCACTGAAAAGCACTGACAGGTCTTTGCTTCCTGCTCTTTTCACACATAATCCTTCACTTTGCATGGTGTCACAGTCTGCTGCTATTGTGACAGTGGAGGTGCTCTAAGACAAGAGGACAGTTATCTACAGTAAGTGCTGCAAGTTCCCAGACATTTTCACCAGATTATGATGCTGTAGCCCCCCCCCTTCATCTGCTCTCTCCCCTGTGTCTAAGCCTGCACGCTCCACTCTCCATCCGGATATCATTATAGTCCTTAATCGCAATTGTGTCGCCTGGCCACAGAGACAGAAAGACACGTAACAGGCAGTTTCCACTCCCGTTATGGCCCGTCCCGTTTGGAAGTGTAACCATGGCTGAGCAGTAAAGCAGAGCAGAAGCAGTACTTGTGTTTATTGTGTAGTAGACCAGAGCAGCTGTGCCAAAAGACCCCTGGACTGTCTGTACAAGTGGATACACACATAGACAGATGAAGACAGAGAGGACCAGCGTAATGAGACACAACACACTGCTCTGAATTATTGCAGCAGTTAAAATAGGCTCCTGCTGTGGGAAGTGAAGTCATAGAGCGAGCTGTGATATATTACAATAAAAAATGCTGCCCAAAGTAACAACGTTATGCATGTGACAGTGTGTGTAAGTGATGCACGGTTGCAGCATGGTTAGCGCTTCTGCCTCTCAGCAAGAAGGTTGTGGGTTTGGATCTCAGGTCTGCTTTGCCTTCCTCTGAGTCTCTGAGTCCCCAATGTATTCCAGCTTAGGAATAAGTGTGAGTGAAAGCGTGTGTGTCTCTAAGTGTCAGCCTTGCCAATAACTGGTCATTGTCCACAGTGTACCCCGCCTCAGACACAAAGATGCTGCAGCCCACCTCTTTAATGGAAGTTAAGGTAAGATAAAACAATATGTATTCAAAATAGGCATAAAGAAGTGGTTATTGTCCCCTCTTTTGGTGCGGAAGATTAGGGGTTTGATTCACTGAGAGATCCAAACACTCAAGCCACAAATTGTGCTGGTCCCAAGCCCAGATAAATGAGCATTGCATTAGGAATGAGCACTATGCCAAATTACCCAAATGATTCACTGTGCTAATTAGCTCATTAACAGTGATTCTTATATTTTTATATTATTATGACCAAGAAAAGTTGCATTCACAAAAAAATCATGATATATTGCAGTAAATTTTCTTGCATTGCGTAACCACTGTATCAGATTAATGTTATCCTGGGACTATCATGATTCATTTACTGTGCCATAAATAATTCTCAATGCTGCTAATCACAATACAGTAATCTAGGTGGACCCAATACATTGCCAAACAAAAAGATGTTGCACAATATCTATGGGCCTTAATTTACTGTATTGTATTGCAGCTACAGGTCAGCAGAATGTGAAATGTGAAAAGAAAAGTGAAATAAGACTCCAGTAAAATGTGAGTTTTGGTCTATTACGTCTTCAACACAAACTTTAACTTGGCCATGTCAGCTGTGCCACTCCAATCCAATAACCACTTTATTAAGTGTTCGTATTACCAAAAATGATTGCTGGATGAAATACTATGATTGGATTCCATTTTTTTGTTCTACACAAAGGAAACCAGGGTTAAACAAGCATTAGTGATTACAAGGGTTGCCTTCTTATAACTGAGAACCTGTTTGGCTTTTTGTGTGTTTAATAATTGTACTTTTAATGCAATTCAAACGTAAGGTCTTTTTAATAGGTAAAGACAGAATACTTACAATACTGCAGGTGTAACAGCTCAATTTTAACCCTATATTAGCCACACGACATCTGTTGTATTTCAGGAGTTTTCCCTCTGTCCACGGGGCATTCAAAGCCTCCAGAGAAATCATCAAGGGGCATAAATTCATGCACCAGCGCCTGCACCTGCCACTTTACTCTGGGCAAGATGAATGGATAGGGGAGAGCTCAGGCAGCGCCATTAATCTTCATAAAGACGTGACACAGACCAAGGCGCGCAACAGTTCACTTTGCATCGAGATATCTCACGTTTTACAAACTTTGATAGTCATTAATGGAAATATATAGCGTAATTATAGGGACATACATTATTTAATACATCTGATGGCACTAATAGATGAGAAAGCTGGAATTTTAGCACGCTCAACTGGAAATTATTGTTAAAAGTTGGCATGGCTCGAGTAAAATAATGAAACTGATTAACTGTTACGATAACCTTTATTATTACAACAATATGTCACTTACCACCACGACGAATCCACTCTGGGCGTGAAAATTAGCAGCAGTAAAATACAGCAGAGGTACACCTTGTGGCACATGGGTTTGGAGTGATGGCTTTTCGTCCCATTTTTGCGCCCCATGGCACTTCTCCTGCCGTGCGCCAAGCTCCGAGAATCCATCAGCGCAGACACGTTTGAGATTTGTCTTTCATGTGTTGGCAAAAGCTGCACAATCAGGTGTCAAACCAGTCCCCGACGCTTGTTCGCCGTCCATCATCGGAGAAGTGAGACGAGAAGTCCTCAGAGTCCACTTAAGCGCTTAAACTCCATCAATTAGACGCCTCCCGAGTTTAGTGTCGTCTCCACTGACATTTTGAGCAATAAATTAACAACTTTTCCACGGTGCTAAATCAAACGGGGAATAACGTGCACGTCTGGCGCTTTAAAAGTGAAGAAGATGAATAATTTTCCCTGGAATGGGCTGGATAGTGCGCGCGGAGCTTTTTACGCACGAAAGAAGATGCAACTAACCTCTCAGAGCGTCAACTGTCTGTGACCTCCTCCCCAAAAGCTCCCCTTGTGTAAAACCTCCAACTCCCTCCCACTTTACGACGTAGTGTGGCAACATTATTTGCTGGGGCCACTTATTATAAACGCGAACCACGCTACTAAATGATAGACTGTGACTGGTTCATGAGGGAAGGATTTTGGTTGGTAACCACAGAGGTCAGGCTTCATGTCTTGACACATCATCAAACAGAAGCTTGGTGTCTCCACAGGGCTTGGTAATTTCCTCCCTTCCACGTGATTATTCTTCGTTCAGGATGATTGATGTTCCCCAAATGGACCTACCAAAAATTTTCATTGAATAAATGTGTAATGTTATGTTCTTAGATTATATATAACTACACAAATGGGTCCACAATTTTGCTAAATCGAGCTTTTAACCATATTATAATGTTTGGTCCTCAAAAACATACTTGGAGTACTATTTTGTTTCATTCATGTATGTTTGAGTAATCCTGTTTGCTAAGGCCGTCCACTTCTCAAGAGCTGAAAACACTCAAGGTCTAGACACATGAAACTAGGAGGTCCTCCTTCATGTTTGTAAAGCACACACACCAGCTGGCAGCCAGGGGACAAGAGCAGCACACAGAAGGCAGAAAGCCACAGTTCAGGCCTCTTCCAGGTGTTGGCTGTGATGGACTGATTGGGCTCCACCCACTTCTTCCTGGAACACAGGAAACAAAGAAAAACCCTGCCATGGCACTACAAACTATACAGCAGCAACCCCATCTACTTTCTTTTAGAAAGCAGTAAGGTCTAAGCTATCGAGACTTGTTTCCGGGCCTATTATAGTCATTTAACTGCAGCAGGTCATTAATAAGGGGAAGATTTATCCTATTGAAAATTACCAAGAAGGCACCAGATAATACTGAGCAAATTGTATAACTTCTCTCAAAGGATTAATGACCTTTAGTGCTTTCGTTCATCACCTGCTGATTCTGCTGACACCAGGTTTTATTCATTTCTTTGAGTGATTTTTTTTCTTTGTCCTTTTGCCAACAGTAATGTCCCACTGATCTCTGGTGTAACAACAACAGTCAAACAAACTGGCTTTTGCTGCTGTCCCTATTCTTGCAGCGTATACTTGAGCGTAACATGTATTCTTGTGCTTTATGATAAAACCAGCTAATATTCTTCATAAGCAGCATGTTTGTTTTTAATAAAGGTCAGTGGCACACTGCTTACGTCCTTGTTTTCAGACATTTGTTTCCCTGCCTGTGATTGTTCTGCCCATAGAAATCAAACTCAAGCGACGGCTGAGGAGTTACCAGAACAGTTAGTCTGACTGGACACACTTACATACTTATACAGATTTTACTATACGCATGGCATTTCGTACTAAATGCTCAGCATTTTGTAGTATAAACCTGGCATTTTGTACTATAGACTCGGCATTTCATACAATAGACTTGACATTTCTGCAACAATGTATTTAATACAGTACACATGGCATTATAAACTACTGTCACAAACTGGCTCAGTGAGTATAAATAGTAATTTTATGCTCAGTCATTTCCCCTCCATTACCAGGGGTGGGCACAGCAGGACGGCACAGGTAACAAATCCAAGCATTCTCTTCAAAGTCAAAGTAAAAGCTCCTCAAAAGATGTCTCCATGCATATACCTTATTTTAGGTTGTAAAACATGATATAGTAATGCAAAGGTGTCCAAAATTAATTCGAAAAGCCTAAAAAAGCACAATATGAGACCTTTAATGTGTAAAACTAGCTAATCTTATTCACCCTTTTAAAGGTTTTATACAGTTTTTACACAAAGTACACAGAAGAAAATATGTTCATGCTTATCTATCTTTCTTGTATACACTTAGTTGAATGTATTAATAGATGGATATATTGTGTCCATGGTGAAAATAGTAAGCGTGTTTCCTGAGGCATTAACAAGCACTTAAAGAGCCCCTGCCATGCCAGTGTGCTGCATGTCTGTAGTTCAGCTCATATCGACTGTCCTGGGACAAAAACAGTTCAGCTCATATCAACAGTCCCGGGACAGAAGCAGGTCGGTCGAGCCACTGTGGAAACATTTAACCCACCTCAAGGACACGCCTGGCTCCTCTTTGTGGCTTCTCTCAGTCGCTTGTTGCTGTATGTCCTAAAGGTAGAATGAAAAACACCACCTACAAGGGGGCCACCCATCGTGGTTGGGCTTATTATCTTTGATTTCCCAATTCTTCAGCTGTACAGAATCCTTAATGACCCTCCCTGACAATTTCATCAAAATTTGTAATTTAATATGTACAGATAGAATGCCTTTTTTATTGATAATGCATCCAGAGCAGTGCACATGAAGGCATTTAAAAGTTTTCCTGACATCAATGGAGGGCCAGTAAATTGATGGCTGATTTTGATTCATCGAGACCCTCTCATGTCTTCTCCACCACACAAATAGTCAGCCCCTCACAGCCCAGCTGTTTGTCCTTCAGCTAAACGTCATATCTGAATTTAGAGCCAGAATCCTCATCACATGTGACCAGCGTCTTTCTTTACCTCCACATTTTACCCTGACAACTCTACAACAAATTGCTTTACAGGGAGCAGGTGATGGCGGTGATAACCCTCATCATCATCCCGGCCCTCCTTCCCCTCCTGTCCCGCTTTGAGCCCGCTCCAGCTGTGCTCTTTAAGGGGAACTATTCTGGGATCATCTCACGGACATGGCTAATTTTGGAGAGAGGATTTAGAAGAAGAAAAAGAGAGGAAATGTTTGAGGTGGTGCATTAACGGGACAGAGTACAGACAGGTGATGGACAGGCACACACTTGTATATTTGGGTTTCTTGGACAGGGCTGAGGTGAGGGTTGTAAATTTGACGGACAGCACATGACAGCGAGCATGGTTCCTCCTTGACCTCAATTTTGTCATTTCAGCATGACACCGCTGCCATTTGTCTGCTATTACACACGCACTGGGACACAGGAGCAAGGCAGAAGGGAGATCCACTGTAGGTACAAGGATACACTCCTGTTTCTCCAAATAAATGCACGGATTTTAACACGTGGTTGATTTTGAAGACTGAATGTGCAAGTGCATTGTTGTCTGTCAGTGTCTGTTTTAGCCTTGTGACTGACTGGGTATTGTCAGTGGCATACCCCGCCTCAAGTCCAAAGTAGGTGGGGTCAGATAGAGACCTCCGCCACTCCAAACAAGAACAGAGGCAAAAGATGAAGGAAAGAAACAATGAAAGTGGCCAGCTCAGACACTATACTGGTCACTTACAAAAAACATCAATGTCTGCAATATACACACTTTTATCTTCCAAAACTGACAACACTGCTGGGCCAAAATGTGTATGTTAAATTAGAGGTAGACAAAACGTAAAAAACAGGAGCAGACTTTGGCCAAAACAACAGACAGTTGCAGGGGACAACTGCAAGAGATGTTGCAGGTTAACCAGGTGGGACCGTGAAGAATATAAGACTCCAACAGCAAAGATTTGGGTTGTGGCCGACCACATCATTAAGTATTAAGATTGATCTGAGCTTCTACCCCCTAAGGGTTCATGGGAATTTGACAAATATTCCACATTTTTCATCCAGCTTGCCACATGAAAACTATGACACAAATATGACACAAAATTTCACTGTAAGTTACAATATAAAATCAGTGCAATGTGCTACTGCTGTAAGATTAATTCTTGTGAAACAGGAAAGGAAACGGCAAGATCCATTTGAGCTCAAACCTAGCGAGAAGTTCATCCAACAAAACTAAATCACTGAATGCATTTTTACATTTTAACTTGGTGCCGTATCAAATCTATGAAATACAGGCTAAAAACTGCAGGGCTGTGTTATATTTGGAGTTGTTGTGGACTAAAATACCTATCCCTGTGGAGACAACAACTTCCCTAGACTATTTCTTATGTGTGAAAACTGTTCAACGCAAGAAGATAAATGTTTCACAGTGGGACAACATGTGTTTTATTTGAGCGAGTTTCAAAACCTATTATACTGTATTGTGCATCCTGGCTGATATTGTTGCAGTAATTTGTCATGTGTCAGTATAGTAGCTGCGGTCTGGGACATAGTGAGGGGAGCTTGCGGTGTGGTGGGACGGGCCCCTCACAGCTCATCAACCTGAGCCTGTGTTTATGGAGGCTGGAAATGCGGGGCTTTGCTGGAGACCCAGGCGTGCTGCTGCTGGATTTGGGGTATCCCACAAGTGAGATGTTAACAGGGTGAGCCAAGTAAAAAGAGGTGGCATAATAACTAGTCAGTTAGGATTTAGTGTGGGAAAACTGTAAATGAAAATATAATTTTTCCCTTCTGGGTTCACCACAGCAATTCATCTACCTCCCAATATACAGTGATTAGCATAAAAGGTTTTACCAGATTCACTTTTACATTTATTCAGGCTAGGGACTGGCACAAACATAATAACAATAATAATAATGCATCAGTCTTATATTGTGCTTTTCTCTGTTCTAGAATTTGCTTTACAATTAGATGCATTTTTCATAGCCACAGCTGTCCTGGGGCAGACTGTTGGAGAAGTGGCTGCTGACCACCACCAAACACACACCATCACATTTATACAGGCTATGTGGGAGAAGTGTCTTGCCCAAGGACACAGGATATAATACAAATAAGTGTTCTCTTGAAGGGCCCTTTATTTGGACTTATTTAATTACTTGCCAATATACAGCATACAGTATAATGATATATACTGTTTTGTAAAAAAAGTCCGAATATGGTTTGATGTTAACATAAAGAAACAAAACAGTAGAGTTACATTTTTCAGCTGCCCCTTAATAGTCAACTTATCATATCAAACACTGCCCTCTAGAGGACAACTGGGGTGTCCTCTAGAGCGCCTACAGTAGACCTACAGTACAATACCTACAGTACAATATAACTTTAAACACAATTAAAATATGGTGTTTTGCTTATTGATTGATTGGCAAAAAAAAATTACAATAAAAAGAATAATGTAAATTATACGTATATCTGTGAATACAACACAAACCAATGTAAGATGTGTATTACATTTATTAAATGTTGTAAATTCCAGCATGTTTAAGGAATGATAAACAAAGCCATCATCTGGTTTCATTTAAAACAAAACAATTAATATAATGTAAGTCATATTTTAAGATTGGTCTTTCTCCAAAACTGTTACAAAGAGGGTGAACTACTCATTGTCTTTAAGTAAAAATAAACACAGTACAATATCTGCTGTGTAAAACACACTTTTTAGCATATTAATAAAATCATTTATATACAAAATATAAAAGTTGGGCTACTCTAATTTGAGCACCCACTGAAATGACTCTATGTAGACTATGTACATTGGTCAAAACACTATATGTTATTTTTGACCTGTTTAAAGTAAAATAAGGAATGAGACAGATGTATATTATTAATACAGGAATCAAAATATGAATTAATGTTCTTGTTTATGTTGGAATATTTACACAAAAATAGCATGTGCTGTAATAATTTTTACAACCCCTTACACACTTAAAAATGCACCATAAACTATACAAATATATAGGGCAGTCCAGATTTCAGTAGGATGCAAAGATGAATCCTGGCTTCAGTATCATGTATTCTCTTGGTGGTAAATTGTGTTCTGTTGTGTGATGACATGGTTTTTGGGTAATGATGAGTTACAAAAAAAGTAAAGTAAAAAAAAATAAAAAAGTAAAAAAAAAATAAAAAAATCAGTCTAGTCTAAGTACTCATATACTCATATAATATAATAAATAGCCTAACAGTGTGAGAGGAGGCCTTCAATAGTAGAAATATGAATTCCAAGATGTATACATAACTGTTACAAGCAGAGCAGCAGCTGGCTTTTCAAATTAATGACAGATTAATTGGAGGATACAACCATGTCCAGTTCTTTGACCCCGTCCTGGCTGGAGGTGAGCCCACAGCTGCCTGATATAGTGCCTTCAGTTAAATGCCCCCCAGATTTAGGTGTAGTAGCTGGAGACAAAGGGGCTTGGGCCAGTCCAGGCTTCTTTGGTGGGATGGGTGGTGGGTTGCCCCTTTCTGCTCTGGGGATCGTGGGTGACCTGATGCCCTGCTGCATGGCTGAAGTTGCCCGTCCGATCACTGGAGACAAAGGCGCTGCCAGGTTGCGGTAGTCCGTCCCAAATGGTGAGTTATTGGGTGTGGTGAGCTTGGGCTGGACACTGGTGAAGCGGGACAGGACTTGTGTGACGGTGCTGCGGGCCATTTGCTTCACTGGGCTAGCATCAGGGGGACTAGCAGCAGGGGAAAGCTCTTTTGACGGGACCGAGGGGGCAATCTGGGGCGAATCTGACTCGACATTGCCCTGAAATCTGTGACGAGCTGCATGAAAGCGTTGGTTTATCCCAGCTTGGTATGGGGACTGGTAGGTGGTGGGACTGCCTGTGGGATGCCTTGTGAGGTTTGGAGATGCAGACGGGGACAGAGGCGGAAGAATTGTTGTGTGGGTTTCACTTCCATTCTGTAAATAAATGTTGTCTGGAACAGGACCATGGTGTCCATTGGTCTCTGTGGGACAGTGGTGACCATTCATTTTTAAAGGCGGTGGTAGATGGTTTTTGTCCTCTTCTATGTCTTCTAGCTTCATGTTGGCCACAGCTGGTTTTGTATGGGGGACTTTGGTAGCCCACTCCTTGCCTTTGTCCTCTGCTGATGCAGTCCCATCAGTCAGAGAGTTACTGCTCACTTCCTCTAGCTTCTTCCTCAGCTCCTCAACCTGAAACAAAAATAAAGAAATACAGTATTTAGTCTTATCCAGTCTGTCTCTGTGACACTAGTCGCTGGTCTTGCACACATTGTTAAAACTGCTACATCTGGTATCCGCACCTGTTGTTGTAGCTGACAGCAATGAGCCTCCTCTTTCTTAAGTCTCGATCGGAGTTGCTCTCGTTCAGTGTCAAACTCAGCCAGTTGCTCCTCCACCTGCGCCTCCATTCTCAGAGCCCTCCTCCGCTCCTCCTCCAGCTCCTTCTTCAGCATATGACAAGCCTCTCTCTCCTGAGTGACAAGAAAATAAGCCCATAAAACAATATATACATACGCTTTAAAGGTCCCCTATTATGCAAAATCGTCTTTTTTGAGCTTTTAGCGTAGACATGTGAAACCAGGAAGTTTCCCTGTGCGTCTCTAAAGCCCATACACCATCCCTGGACTACAAAAGAATAACCTAAAATATCTATCTGTTAGAGTCATGTTGCTAAAACTATCCACAATCATTTCAAAAAGCCTGAAAAAAGCATAATATAGGACTTTTAAGTGGTATAAAACAATTCTCTGAAGGTATTAATAGGATCACTAACTATTCAATATTTTTTAAAATGTATTTTTTGGCAGTAGGCAAATAGAAAACAGGGGAGACAGACTTGAATATTAATTTGAAAATACCTTGTCCAGTTTGCGGCTCATCTCGGTGAGTCGGTGGCCCTCCTCCAGAGCTCTGGCACTGGCCCATTTACACTCTTTGGCCAGCGCACAGGAGAGCTGTTTGTGCTGAGAGCGCTCCTCCTCGAGCTGCTCTGTGAGCCGCCGTTGTTCTTTCTCCAGTCTCCTCACCTGACTGCGCTCAAAGTCCAGCTACGGACAGGTCACACAATTAGCAAAACTGTCAAAAGTGTATTAACTGTGATTAATCTGGACATTATTTTCAGTACATTAAATCAGTCATCATTAGTGTGTGCTTAAAAACGTCCGTAAATACCTGTTGCTGTAGACGCTCTCTCTCTTTTTCCAAAATGTAGGTCACGTCATCTCCCTCGGCCGTGTCCTCAGCGTGCCTCCTTTTCTCCTCCTCCAGATCTGCAATAACCTTTCACAAACAGATGGGGGAGAGAGAGAGACATGCACGTTATCTTTGGAAGGAAACTGTAGCTGAATGAAGTCACATTTTTTTGAAAATTGTATTGATGTACAGTTGACTTAAAAAAACAGTATAAAAACTGTTATGCTAACTATGTTAAGCTTCTTTTGGAAGTAACAAAATATAAAGTAAAATCCAAAAGAGGAAACTACAATAGGAAGAAGAAATTTACCAGAAGCTTGTAAAGACAAAAAAAAAACAACTCATGTTTGCTTCTGATTTTAGTTAATGTTTAGTTTGTTCTGACAGAGCTTTGAAGAGCTGCTCTTGAATCAAAATTCATTGTTTTTTGACACTAGGTTTATTTTATTTTATTTATTTATTTTACAGGGTCTGTGTTCAAACACACTAATCTTACAAAAGAAGAGATGCTTTACACCAGATTTAGCTTCAGCTAGTTTCCATCTGCAGTCCCCGGGCAGGTGAGCAATACAATAAAATACATATACAGACTTTCTAGCATCCATTTACATCCAAATCACTTCATCACCATCATCACACTACACATAATCAACAATTCAACCATCAAAATGTAAAATTACTACCATACAAATATTACAACTATGTAATCAGTGCTGACAGTGTTGATTTTCTAATAATACTTTTCTCACAGTGTGAGAGAAATCCCTCAGGTCAGAGGATAGTTTCAGACTGTCTGGGGGATTGTTCCATTTTTTGATGGCTTTAAATGAAAAGGCTGTCTGTCCAAAGGCTGAGCTTCTTTTGGGTAATCTGCAGTCATTATGAGTCTGCACTATACATACTATACTACAAATTATTATTATTCATTACTATATGAATAACTTCAATATATGTAAACAAAGAACAGCTTGCATTGGTGTTATGGCATTTCAGGTTACAAGAATTGACTATTTGTATGCCAAAACTTTTACCAATCAAATGATCAAATGTGACTTCATAAAATGTTAGGCAATGCAGTTTGACTCCTATAAGTGGAAGCTAGAGTAGAGTTCTTTACTTTAGATGATTAAATTGAACTATTACTCTGGCAAAATGGATAAAAATATTGTCTTGCCTGTCATGTTTGCCTAAAATCATCTATTTAGATACCCACCCTCCTGTGTCTGCTCTCGGCTGCTGCCAGCTGGGCCAGCATCTTCTCCTGCATCCTCCTGCAGTGGCTCACCACCAGTTTGAGCACCACCAGAGGGTTGGAGGTGGATGAGGAGTAGCCCTGCTCCTTTTGTCCCCCCACGGCCTCACTGTCCCGCTGTAGGGCCAGGAAAGGGTCGCTGAGGTTATACCTTCCATAGCGCTCTTGGACAAAAAGATCCTTTCTCTGGGCCTGGGACAAATAAAAAGGAACAGTATATTGATTAGTACTCAAAGTTTGTCAGACATCATAAACTGCACTGGCTGACAATACATCAAAGTATAAAAAGCATTTTGTAATAGGAAAAAAACAATACCTTGAGACATTATCTTGGCTAACTATTCTCAATTGATGTGTCAGGATCCAAATGTGGACTGCATGAGGGTAGCATATATTATTAGTGATCTAAATATGTTTACTGAGTTTGACTGAGGAGTAAATGAATAGTGGACTAATGTAAAGCGTATTGAGAAGCTTGAGAGCCTTGCATACCACAACATAACTCTAATCCATTATTATGATTATTGATCACATGCTTACATAGGAAGAGGTCTCAAGTAAAGACATCTCCCATTAACTGGTTGGTTTTGCCCAACAAGACTCAATCTAGCCTAGCCAAAAATAAGTGGCAATACCAGCCCTGGTATATCTGCTTTCAATGCAAAACAGCACCAAAAAATAAAAAGCATAAATATAGAAAACAGGAGCATAGCAAACTGTGAGGCAATTCAGAGCAATAAGTTTTAGGTAAGCTCTAAACTTTGGTTTTATTATATGATGTAATGTACTCACTTACTGTGTTACTTTAAAAAAAAAAAAAAAGAAGAACAGGAAGAGAGTTATTTCTCACTATTGGAAGATGAGGGTTGATGTCAATGACTATGATAAAAAGAAGCTTTCAGATAATGCAACTTTAACCTATTATACAATAAAATTTAAAGCAGCCACATGATGTAAGGAAAATATCAATGCATAGAAGTGTATAATGCAATGGAATCAAGCTTTCCTACTATAAAACAACTTGGTTTCATGTAAGGAAATCATATGCATCCTTCTGCAAAGCATGATCAAATGTCCAAAAAGGCAAGCTGATGAGCAGTAGATAAAAAATAGAAAAAGGGAAGAGGAAACTCACAAAAGCAGATCTTTGTACCAAGCGGAAAGAGCTACAGCTGGTGTGTGTCTGACTATGTTTATCCAGACAGCTGCTTTGAAATGGGCCATGGCCAAGACAGACCTGTTCACTGTCTTTAACTTCAGACAATGAAGGATAATGGCAGGAAGACGTTTCAGGATCGTGCCACTGGGCTGAAAAGTAGTCAGTGGAGAGAAAAAGAAAGGCCTGCATGCTGGCTATGTGTCGTAGTGAGGGTTCAACAAAAGAGGATCAAGAGATTAGAGTGAACAGTATCGTCCCCGGCAGGGCGAGGACAGCTCATGGTGACTGATACTGAGATTATTCAACAAGTTTAAAGAGCAGCTCTGTGTGGAGTTCTAAAGCATTGAGTTAGTGGTAGACCATTATTTACTGCCCCTATGAACGCTTGAGCACTGGACTGTGTATAGGTCTGAAAGATGAGCACTCAATTACCACAAGCCGGCTTTCAATAACATCCTAATTTTATATATATATATATATATATATAACATCCTAATTATATATATATATATATATATATAATATATATATATATATATATATATATATATATATATATATATTAGGATGTTATTGTATATATTGTATATATAGATATAGATAGATAGATAGATAGATAGATAGATAGACAAATAGATAGACAGATAGATAGATAGACAAAAACATAACTGGAGTTGAGTTTTGCTCCATTCACACCTGTTAAAGTAATCCTCTATTCTCTCTCGCTCGAAACGCTCGGTTCAACGATCCCCCACCTCTGCCACAAACCCCCACCCACTCCAGGAAGCACTGGCCAATCAATACTCTACATCCAGTCTGCTCTCATTCATTTTTCAAAAAAAAAAAAAAAACAGCTCTGTTTCCACTGATTCCTCACAGTTATTTTTCTTACAGCAGTAAAAAAAAGGTACAAAATGAGTAAATACTCATTTTCTATGTTTCTGTTCAAAAGACCATAACACAGCGGTACTCTGCTGCCCTCTGCTGGTTTCTTCACGTTTCTTTGTGGCACCAATAGAGTACTTATTAAAAAAATGTTCTCTTTTAGTCAGATAACATTTTTAAAGATTTTAAAACACACAATGCTATTCTTGAGGTGACCAGCATTAGTTTAAAAATATAAATAAAAGCATAATTTAGCTCCATAGTTTTCGGGTATTGGAGTTTGAGGTGAAGTACGTGTTAATAGATATAGTCCAATAATATTTTGAAATATTTTGAATGCTTATTAACAAATAACATGACTTCATCAGATGATTGTTTAGAGCTGACTGGATGAACAACCTGCCTTTCACAAGATACTCAGAGCCATGCCATTTTGTTTACACTAGTGAAGGTAAAATTATAGCTTTGTTGCCAAACCTAAAACACAATTATAAATGCCAATATTGCTGCACCATTGCGCTAAAGAAATGTGGTATTTTTTATTTGTGACAAATGTTTTTTTTGATGAACAGTAAAATAAATTTTGACTTCAAATGAACATGATTTTGAATACTTGGAGTGATTAAAATTAAAACTGCTTTTCTAATAGCGTGCATGAAAGGCTTGAACTGTCTCCTTCTGAGAGGTTCATCAAAGGAGAAAACGCTTTTATACTCTAAGCACGTACAGGTAAGCATCCAGGCAGAGTTTATTATTGAAATGTATCTATTGAATCATAAATAATTAAAAACCTGACGAGAGAGTGGTTGGCCATAAAAAACAAACTTCAAATGGGGTTGATGCCAAATGACAGAGTTTATCATTGTCATCCTGAGGCTAAGAGTGAAGAGGCCAAAGATGTGAAACTTGTGCGATTTTTTTGATGTGGTCCACGGGGGACTGGGACGTGAGCAAGATCAAACAGCAAAACAGGGCACAACAGGAAAATACACAGTGCCCAGGAGGATTCAAAAATGTCTCAAATTTGACAGTTACAATACGCAACAGTTCTAGTAAATTTCTACTTATGTTTGAGTGGCCTGTTCAAGTACTTATACTAATATATGAATCATTTTTGTCCTTAGTCAGCACCCATTCCTGTTATTCATTGTGCTTCATCGTGGACAATCGTGGAAAAATAACAACAACATCCTATTAAATGGTGAAGGTGTAAAATGTGAATGCCTGGACGCACTGGACACACCAGTACAGAACAGATTTTTTATGCTGTCTAGAATTTACAGCCACTTTACATCACTAAAAAAGAGGCTCCAGAGCAGAGGACACAATGTCTACTCTGCAGTAGCCCCAGAGTTTTAAACAGGCTGCTTACACATTTTAAGTCCAACACCTTTAACTTTAAACAGACAAGAGAGGTTTATGCTTGTCTTATACTGTTGTGAAGAAATATATATATATTTTTTATGCATTCTACAGAATTTCTGGTCAACCTGCCAAGCAGTAACCTTCATCTACATAATCATGTTTTTATGAACAGTTTTTGGATTGATTTTTAACACTTTGTCTACCACACAAAAAGGGGGCTCAGGTGTGTTTCTTCCTAGTCATTAGCCCTCTTTCTGACTCTCTGTCCAAAAGGTCCCAAAAATATATATTTTTAACTGCTCTGATTGGTCAAATGCTTTTACAGCTTTTACTTAGTCTGTACCACTCAACATAACAACATTAATGTAAGTATATTGCAGTTGTTGTTATTTTTGAAATGAAAAATTTGCAATATATTGGGCATCATAGGCGACGATCCTGTGTGTGCTGCTAGGTTTAGAGCACCCACTGAAATGCATGAGCAACCAGGGAAAAAAATTTCTCAATAAAACTTGATTGAGCCATAGCGTCTCTCAGTCCCTCCACTCTCACAGCGCAGCACTGACCTGTCAGTCACCTCAATCATTAGAGCAGGTCTGATCCGGGGCAACTGTGAGGTTTGTGTTATGGACTGGACTGAGCACCCATGGGGAAAAACATAAACTGGCACTTTTGTTGGGCATATTAGACAACGTAACACAAGCCACAAATGAAACAGGTTTAGATCATGTTAGGCATCAATAACATCTATAGTAAGTCTGGCTGCATACAGGCATAATTAAGACCATTCAGAGTCATTACTCATTACGTCAAAATGCATTTTGAAACCCTCATTCCATAAATTTCTTCTTTGTTGTCAGTACAGTAAATCTCTTCTCAGCCTTTTTCAGTTTTAACACACTTCTATAGCAGGATAATTGGCCCTATTTTTCGGGACAGTGTCTGTCTGTCAATCCGTGTCTCTTTTCAGACTCCTTCTTTTCACAGTACAGACAGACGTTTGCTTCACCAACACAAAGGCAGTCTTTTT
This sequence comes from Bostrychus sinensis, assembly GCA_020698575.1. Classification (NCBI taxonomy): domain Eukaryota; kingdom Metazoa; phylum Chordata; class Actinopteri; order Gobiiformes; family Eleotridae; genus Bostrychus; species Bostrychus sinensis. The sequence goes on along the minus strand of CM036241.1, from coordinate 31,331,241 downwards.
GCCTCCACATCAGTTCTTTGCTGCTGCAAAGACTCTATAGGAATTTAAAAAGACGGATTATGGGAAACAAATCTCTTTTCTTAAACTCCAAATCTCACTAAATCTCTTTCATTGCATCATACTGTACATTTACAAAGCGGACAGACCTAGAGTGAATGGCAAACACGTATCACAGTCTACCTCCATTATTCATGCTTTTGTCTTTTGGCTTTAGTTCTTGGCAAAAAGTGAGCGTTTTGCTTTTGGAAGCTGCCTTTGTGCCAAGGATACACTGGTGCACATGAAGTTTATCGACTCCAGACACAGGCCTGTACTTTTTCAGACTTTGAATGTTGTGGGCAACTGCTGCAAATTACAAGAGCTGTGCATTATTAAGAAGACAAGCAACAGTATTTATTTGTATTTGCGATACACTATACAATAGCAGCTCCTGTTTACAATCTCCTTTTTTAACATTTCACTTTGCTTCCCTATTCCGTTTGTGTTTTTGAGCTGTTTTTCATTGTAAACAGATATCAACTTTCACTGTTTTATCAGCAGCTATTAATTCAGTGTTGACAAGTGGTGTAGACCAACCAAAAGCCATGATAACATAAGGTCCCTTTTTCAGAGCTGAGTCATTTTACACTATAGTTCAGCCAAAGGGGGTCACAAGCCCAGATAAGAAGGTTGGAGCAGGTTTTGCATCAGGATGGGCAGGTAGCTTAAACTTAAAGCTTAAAACCCTAAATATACAAATGACTGCACACTAGGAGGCAGCTGATTTGCTGTGGCGACCCAAATGGCAAAAGGCTACATCGTTAAGTAATTTAACTTTTTTCCCACATACAGTCTAACACTTTATTTTGGCTGCTATATGTTAGCCCTGCAACTACTTGTCACTCTGGGTTACTACTCTGGGCTACTCTGCCGAAGGGTCATCGACGTTGGGATAGGCTTTAGACACCCACGACCCCTGACAGGAATAAGCAGTAAAGGACAAAATAATAGGGTCGCAATAATACATTTACTAAATCAAAGAGTTGACTTTTTATTCCTGTAATACAACTATATCCATACACATTATCTCATAATGAACCGTATCATCTTCCAGGAAGAAAAATAGATCATATTGGATATACAGTATGTCGATATCAGAAATTTGCATGTAAAATTAAAACCAGTAATGTGTATTTGAACGTAATTTTTGTTTTAGATTATTTATTTTTTTCACATTTGCTTAGCTCTGTGTCTGCTTGACAGAATCATGATGCTAAATTTAAGTGTGTGTGTGTGTGTATATATTTTTTTTTTCATGATTTTTGGCATAAAGTTGCTGTATTGATTTTATTCATATGACAGTATTGAATCGCGTTTAATTCTATGATTCTAAATCTGCCAATATTGTTCTTGAATTGGAGCAATGCAATTCCAACTGATACGCATCGTTCAAAAAACCTATTGTTTTTATTGGTTTGGCGAAACTGGCTAATGACAATGCTAAACCAAAAAGGTTTGATCACTGCATGGGAAAACTGTAAAAGTTTATAGTTTAGACAGAATTTCTCTCTCAGCTGTTCCCCTTATAAAATCCCACAAGGTAAACTTGCCTGGAATAACTCATTTGGAGTTAAACAAACCACGTGAACGTAGGCTTTAATTACAGGCTCACTTCTATATTTAAGTCTCTTTCAACTTAAAAGACTTGTGTTCCTTTCCCAAAAGCAAAAAAGGGACCTCTGGATCAGTGCGAGCCTTTGTGAGCCAAACACAAGAGTTGCCAGAAACTGCACTTCCTTTTCAAAGCCACAGTGCGAGGGAGAAGCGAGCAGCTGCAGGAGTGACTCACAGGAGGGAAAAATGTGGCGGATAGTTCGGATGCCATTGATAGTGCTGCTGTGTAATTAAATAGGACAAGAAAAAGCCACATCATTAACCTTGGAGTCTCATACAGTTGATAAGGAAAGATAAAAAAAAAACCTTACTGATACTGACAGAGGCTACATGCATGACCAGCTAATTCTCATACAATTACAACATAAGTAGAGATAAGGTTTGGGGAGAAGTTATGATATAAGAATACAATGTGGCCCAGCTGACTAAATTATCTGCTATTATTGCCACGGTGACAGCGCTCTAAGTAATCATTGGTCACATGACACTGTGGCTTCTGACACATCAGTTTAGTCCAACATAAGCAAGATGACTCCGACTTCTTCTTGAACTAAAATTATAGGCTGCTGTGTTGGAGATAACTGTCAGTGTGAGAATGAGCACATTTTTGGCAAATTCCTTAACGGCAGACAGGCAGCTCGGTTGTTTTTTTTTCTCAACTTTTTAATACTCAACTTTTTTAAAAGTCACACCATTAGAAATTCACACCAAAAGTAGCACTTACTTTGAACATCTATTTCCAAGCTCAGCGTTATCTCCACCTCATCAATTGTCTTGTTAATGTAACGTCTTGATGCCATCGCAAACATGAATTTATGCAAAGGTGGCTAATTCAGCACTGTCTATGTATAGTTACACAGATAGAAAGTACAAAATAAAGAGAAACTCATATACATTAACATTCGCAGAGGATTCATGTTCATTGTGGAAAAGATAAATGCTGGACAGGACAGCATGGTCTAATGTTGGACTTGTAAATTAAGAGGTTAACCTCACTTAATGTATGTTTTTAGAATTTTGCAAGGGTAAATTGCTCTATTACTTTGCTTTTTTTGTTAATAAATTAAAAGCAGGAAACATAGCCATACATGTTGAGTGGGATGGATTTTTTTTCACAGATATTTCCTATTCCTATACTATTATATTCCTCAACAATTTAGCTCAAATGCAATTCAAAAAGCATACTTTCCATTGAGTAATTTCTCTTTAAGTTTATTTTAGGAAAGAAGCCAGATGTTTGACACACTTATCAGCAGTGACCCCAGTCCTGAAAGAGTTAACAGTTTGTGCTAAGGGAGGCATTAGCGACGCACAGCCACATTCCCCTCAGCGCTCCACTTAAGGCCAATGTTTATTTGTTCACTCCAGCTCTGGCTCACATTGAGTCATCAGGCACCCAGTGTGCTGTAACCCCTCTTGCCTTAGATGGTCATATCCCAGGAGAGATGGAGGAATGCGGTCTAGACACAACACTTCAACATTCAGATGGAGACTCTTTCAAATGGCTCTACTCTAGATTCACAGAACAGTTTGAGAGTCACTGAAAGCAAGTGTTCAGGTCTACTTTGTGTAGGGAAAAAGCTTTGCAGTTAATTCACTGAAACAGCATTCAATCTGTGTCCTATTTGGTTTACTGTATATTTCAGATTATACAGACCAGATATAGACCACTAACATTTTTACTCATTCAATTGCCTTCAGAGGTAAAAACACATGAAAACTAAATTCCACCTTACTCTGGAGTTTACAGTTCTTTGGCAAGCCTGACATCTTTCACATACCACAAAGGTATTTCTTAACACGTAATACTACAGTATATGGTTCTCACTAATACTCAAATACTAAGTAGCTTGTAAGCAAAAGATGTGCAAGCACATCACCACTTACAGACTTACACCAAGCCATTCTCCTCAAGGAAGCCTACTGTGTGTACAAAGTATAAATAAAACCTTGTCTTAATCCTTCCAGGGCCATTTCAACTTGCAGTGTAAACTGCATTTACTTTATGAACAGTATAATATTACATATTAATGGCATTAAGTTGAATGGTTGTATTGCATTGCATAGAAAATGTTTTACTCTACATGAAGTACCGCAACAAAAGGTTTTAAAAGCAGTCATCTGGACTGAGTTTTTAAAGTTGAAGACATTTCTACATGAAGTATTCTAGTCTTCACTATCTTCAAACCACTTACTGTTACATCTGAGTATATAAAAATATCACTACATTTCTAAGCAGAGCCTAGTGGGACAATGCTTATAGTTCTATTCAGCTATCCAGCTGTCTTCATGTGAGCTTCAAGTTTGAAAGCACCTGAATACAACAAAGTCAGAATTAATTTATAATGCAATAATACTTTCCAAAAGCACACAAGAAACAGAGACTAGCTTTCTCAGACTTTTCATGTCTTGAGAGATGAAAAACACTAACAACGGGTCAGGCAGCAGTAAACTGGCCAACAATGTGTGTCTTTCCTGGTCAGAGTATTCTGATCTTAATGTCTTATTGCCCAGAGCTCTTTGTCCACCTTAGTTGAGTAAGCATAAAACAATTGACAATAAACCACATTATCCACATGCGTTTCACCAATTAGAGACATTAATATTATTGGTCCTCCATAGTAAGACATTTACATGCATGCAACTGTTGCTGCTGCCCAACCAGGGCAATAATTCATATTTCCAGAAGCTACTCTGGTGGTCTGTGGTTCCTCACACCTTTTTCTGACACCTCATGGTTTACCTAAATTTGTCTCTCGTCAACTTTGACATACCTCCCTGCCCTGAACACCAGACACCTGTGTGGTTCTTTGTAAATGACAAAAATTAGACTTGACCACAACTGCTCTTTGACTCTAACTAACACTTGGACCTTTCACTTCTGCACAGGAAATGAATAACATTATAATTACACTCTCAGATGATAGCTACCTTAAGAGCTTCAATGACCAGGTCCCGGGCTTCCAGCTCTCCCTCCAGGACGCTGAACAGCATCAGCAGCTCTGGCTTGCTTAATCTTTCCATGTTCAGTTTGGACTGTAAAAGAAAGCAAAATGTTAACTTCACATCATATGAGTGTTTTTTTTCTTTCAAATTTGATCTATTTTACTGCCACACATCCAAACAGCAGACACCAGGAGACAAAGAATCACGGCTTTGTGCATTTCCCACATGTTCAGTTATTTAATTATATTGTCAAACAAAAGCCTGTCTTTTCCAGTAGTCCCCAAATCAAACATTCAGGCAGACATTGGATCTTGCTCACTAATTCATCAGCTTTATGTGGATATCTGAGCCTTAAACTGGAATTAGGTAACTTTGCACTGAGTAAATGGGATATTTATTATGCAGAACAGTTTATCTGTCCTATAGGAGTACGGTTCAGCAATGTTTTGTAAAGATATTAAAGTAAAATATGAGCTGGTAGTGGTAGTGAGCAAACCTCTATCAAAGCATTAACCCTATCTCCAAATGGTAAAGATATAGTGCAGACACAGATTTGAACTGGGCATCTTCTAGTTCAGAGGTTAATGCTCAGTCCACAGAGCCACAAAACCATTATATTTTGCAATGGTACAGAACTGTTTAATATATTCCTTCTTCAGCCATACCGTATTACAGATTAACCCTAAAAAAATACTTTACTTGGCCTATTACTGACTTCAATCAAAAAGAAACTAACAAACCATTGCTTGTTAAAACCTCAACTCCTATTGCATACAAATTAGTCTGTCCCCTGTGGATTAATGTTTAATTTCCACTATGAGGAACACCTGGACACAGATACCTCTCAACATTTACTGGATAAGCATACAACCAGTCAGAAATCAGAATGCAGTCTCAGTGGGCACAATAAACTGAATCTGGACTAATGCAATTTGAAAAACAACCGATCAGAGAGACAAAGCATTGCATACCTTCCTCCATTTTAGATAAGCTTATGACTGGTCAGGAAGGTTTGATCTATTTGGATGGTTTGAATAGGTGGAGTTCTAGACCCACTTTACTTCAGAAAACAAAGATGAATGGGTCTGGCTGGCCAGACTACAAAATAGTTCATTTTATGGTGTAAATTAACTTAACTATTATAAGGACATTAACAGACAAGTGCATGTATCAGCTTGACCCAGTAAGAATGGTACTTAAAAGACATTATCTCAATTGATTAATTTTTTTAAATTTCATAATTTTTTTATGTATTTATTTGTACAGCCTTGATTTCTAAGTACACTTCTATCAAGCAAAAAGCCTCTCTAAAACCCTTCTAAAATTTTATCTATGCCACACACCAGTAAAAATGAGACAACACTATTCCCTAAGTCAGCTGACATGTCCTCCAGCCACGCACAGATCAGATAACACAGATACAGACACTCTTTACAGCTCATTTTTAAAGTTCAGGGCTGGATATAATTTCAAACGTCTCCTTTTTGTTTTCCCAGTACATGTCCCTGTCCTAATGCATGTGGTGGCAGTTGGTTACTTTGTTTTGGGGATGTGATGTGGTCTCTTTGTAGCGTCTCAGCACTCTCATCGCACAGCTGTCCTGGGTTGTGCTGACAAGCCCTGCAGCGTCCACACCTCGAACATCCAACCGCACTCTGGCCAAGCGAGTGTATGCGGGACCTCTCTCTTTGAAATGGGATCAAAGCTGGGGCTGTTATTACACCATGCATCCTTTTTCAGAGGCAAAACATTGTGTATGATGGATGAAGTCGGCCCTCAACTAATAACAGAAATAAAGCGGCTTCAAAAAGCTACTACTGGGAGGCTGTTGTATCTCAAAATAGTCTTTGTAGTCTTTTTTTACACTACAGTATGTGTCATGAGCTATCAATAATTGAAAATAGAATTAAACTTAAGAGACCTTTAATTCTAAGAAATATGGTGGCCAGAAGTTGTTGTTCTTCAAATGCAATTCACAAACGCTCATAGCCCGCAGAGCTTTAGAAAAGCCTTACATTGTTCCACCTCAAATCCAGACAGAGCTCAAGGTCCACTTTTCTTGACAAATTCATCAAAATCTGACACCATAACTGTTTAAGTTATCTTGCTAATAAACAAACAAACCAAAACCTCGTAAAGTAAAGGGACTCGGAACTCTTTGTCAGAAAACTAAACATTAAATAATTAGGAGCCAAAAAAAGTTGATGGGGATATCCCTAGCAAAATGCCATTCGATCAATTTGAGGTTTCCTTTACAATCTCTACTACTACTACTACTACTACTACTACTACTACTATGCATTTATTTGATTAATCTAGCATGTTAGTGATGAATAATTCTTATTCCTAATGAATAACTGTCACTGAAATGGCTTGGATGTACTATAAGTGCACAATGCAGCTTTAGTCAAATGCAGAAGTGAGAAGCTGAACGTGCATGTATAGTGTGCTTTCACTTGGCCTCTTGTGAACTGTGCTTACTGCCTAATCCCTACAGCAGCGTCTAAAGAAGGCTTGTAGTGTGTGAGCTGTGCCTTCCCCGTGGCCCTCTCGGTCTGTGGCTAAACCGCAGGGCGAAAATGCTAATTAAACTTCAGCATCCACCTCCCTCGGTTTTGGTTTACAGGGCTCCAACGCTAATTTCACGGGCCACTGTAATCACCGAGGGGAGAGTGCTTGGGTTGTGTGTTATGAGAGATGTCTGCTTCAGCAGGAGGCTACATGTGTCATAATGTTTGTTACGGTTTAATCTTGTTGTCTATTATTAAAAAGGCAGGTATAAAACACAGAGAAGCATGAGAAATATAGATTTTCCCACGTTTCCTGTGGCTTGTGCTTCCGAAAGCTTTGCGTCTATAATCTTTTTAGCCGGGTTAGTTTTAAGCTCGGTCGGCCAAGTGCTTTGTCTGTGTCACTCATTAAACACAGCAACCTTTACTGCAAAAACATATGCTTCAGTCAGGCATAAAAAGGGCAGTTGGCGTGTGAGTAGCACCTTTATGTGCACACAGCATAAGGAGAAAATAAGTAGGCCAGCCCACATCATATCAAGGGTCATTATAAAACACTTATTATGGGTCTGTGGATAGTTTTTAAGTTAGCAGCTCATGGTGAGTCAATGAGTGGATCGACAGGAGTGCTTTTTAAGTAACAAAACAATAACACTTGTGGTGCTCTATGGACCCATTTTAACCTAAGGCAATGAAACTTTGTGCATAAACTCATATAACCTACAGTCAATGTTTTACCCTCAAGTAACCTTACAAGCAAAGGATGGATGCTATAGGCTAATGCTATAGGTCAGTGAAGTACCACCTCAGAAAATATTTAGCTTTCAAAGTACCATCTTTATCGGGCTAAACTGAACCTCTCGACTTAGTGAGGACAAGAACTTAAACCATCAATAAGCAAGGACTAAACCAGGTTTAAACCAGCCCTTAAATCAGAATTAAACCAGGATTAATCCAGGACTAAACCAAGACAATGCCAGGTCTGAACTAGGACCAAACCAGGTCTAAACCAGGGGTAATCCAGGACTAAATCAGGTTTAAACTGTGTCTAAACCAGACGTAAATCAGGACTAAACCAAAATCAGGTCTAAACCAGGTCTAAACTAGGACTAAATCATGATTAATCCAGGACTAAAGCAGGTCTAATCTAGAACTAAACTAGAACTAAACCAGGACTAATTCAGAACAAACCAGTTTTGAACCAGGTCTAAACCAGGTCTAAACAGGGGCTATTCCAGGTCTAAACCAGGTCTAAACAGGGGCTATTCCAGGTCTAAACCAAGTCTAAACAGGGGCTATTCCAGGTCTAAACCAAGTCTAAACAGGGGCTATTCCAGGACTAAACCAGGTCTAAACTAGGACTAAACCAGCTATAAACCAGTACTAGCCCCAACTAAAGCAAAACTAAAACAGCAATAAAACTAAATCAGGACATGAACTGCAAAAAAATCCTGAGCACCACCAAAGGAAACTCACGTACCATCAGTGAGAACCACTGCTATAGGTTAATGCATAATATTAGGAATGGAAAATATTGGGAAACAATATGACCTGTAGCATTTGATTTTTTTTTTTAAGGTAACCTATAGCCAAGCCACATGTTTTCATACAGACAGCCAATAATACAATACTAGTGTAATACAGTCTGTCCTGCAGTACATAATGGCGCTACACAGTGGCCTCTTGTCAAATGAGGACTAATGATTTTGCTCGTGTTAATCAGGATGCCTGAGCAGCAGCATGTCTGCAAACTAAATTGGATTTGCTGGCCAACCTATTTTTTGCGTAGGCCATAGTCGACTCGCTTCTTTACACTTCCTTTACTGATTTTAGCCTCGAAGTAAGTTGTTTAAAACTAATAAAGTCATCGATAATAAGCAAATTGGACTGAGGGTGCAGTTAGGAAAAGCCCTGTTAGCTTTTACACAGCTGTATAGCCTGCTACTTTATAACTCGGGTTGAGTGAGAAGTGAGCCGGCTACTTTATGTCGCCATCGTTTTTCACATTTAGTTGATTAAAATGCAAAAGTATCTGTACTAAAACATAACTTTCTGAGCTGTTAAAGTTTTATATTATGCTGTAAACAGTTTGGCCCGTAGCCTGAACTTCTTCTAACCATCTTCTCACTATTTGGGTCAAAGACTAAGCACAACTGCTAGGCAAAACTAAAGCGTTTGCATCTATGGTGTAACTACGCGTGTATAAAGTGTTTTTCGCCCAGTTTCTTACCTTCATGTGGCCGTCTGAAGTCTTTGAAAACTCCGGCATGAAACTTTTCTCCTGTCACAAGATTTGTTGCCGTTGATTTGGGTCCCAGATCCCGACTCAGCGGAACACTGCCAAGAAGTTTTTTTGTCCGTCAGCGGAATCAGCCAATGAGCGTCGAGGAGCTCTGAGCAGTGACCAATGAAACGCGTTGCTCTGGTAAAGTGGGAAGTAAAGTCCTGCCTCTTCAATTTTGGTTGGATTTCTTTGTTTAGTATTTCTGGAGAGTTTTCTTCTTTAAGAATATATAGTATTTTGTTGGAAGAGATTGGTGCTGTCAGCGGCGTAATATCGTACAAATCTCGTAAAACAATGCCTCTAATATACCATTAATATTACTGTTCTTTCCTAATTCACCTTTTCTACAATACAGCCATGCAAGGTAAGCTCATGAGAAAAGCAAGCTAATTAGCTATAGCAAAACAGTCACGTTAAACCAGAAAAAGAAACAATAATTCGATTTATATATTAGCTAGTTATTATGTTTATTTTTGTTTTGTAAATTATTTTTGGCTGCCATCTGGTGGAGTTGACATTGCAGGATCATTTTGAAGCTGCTGTGTTGTGGAATACAGTATAATCTCTGGGTATCTCGCGTATGCATACAGTATGTAGAATTGAGATGAGCTATAACAAAAAAGTAAGCTACAACTTTTAACAGTGGTGGACCTAAGTAAACCTAAGTAAAAGTACAGATAAAGGAGCAAACATTTATTTAAGGAAAAGTATCACATGAAAATTTCTACTTAGGTAAAAGCATAGAAGTGCTTCCTTTCAAATATATTTCACACAGATTCAAAAAAGTTGAATCTGGTAAATGTGACGGATTTTGCTGAAAAACCGCTGAAAACTAAGGGTTAACGGTGCAACAGAAGAGACTGAATCTGTTGGAGAGGTACTACTTTACTGCATCTTTAATACTTATGCACTGTGTCTACAATGACGACACAGCAAAACTAGAGATTTTAAACTAAACTCAAAATACTTCTTACTTCAAACCAGTTCAAAAATGTAGTGGAGTAAAAAGTACAGATGTGTGCTCTAAAGTGTAGTCAAATAAAAGTAAAAGTAGCCCTTGTAAAATTTACGTAAAGTAAAGTACAGATACATGAAAATTGTACTTAGTAAAGTAACTAAGTACTTTCATGTTACATTTCACCAGTGACTTTTAAAATGCTGAGAACATGATGAGGCTAATGTTTTTTTTCTAACTAACAATAAGGTGTAGCTTATATAGTCTTAGTTGTAGCTTGGTTTCACATAGGCTGAGAACAATGATTTGAAGTTAAGTAATCAACGAACTGTAACTTAAATAAACTAGCTCAATATAAAGCCAGACCTATGCAGTACCCAATAGCTGCCAGTAGAGGGCAATGCTCACACAACTTGAGTTCACCACAGGGGCAGTGTGAAAGATTCAGCTTTTAGAACATGCAGTTTGCACATAATCTGAGTAATAAAGGTCATTGTTTTAATGCAGCCACACTATTCCCCTCGGTCATTACTGTGTTCACGGGGCCATTACACACACTGTGAATGGACATAACACATAGCAGTTTAGCGGATGGAGAAAAGCACTTTAGCACTCTTAGCTAGATAACCAAAGTGCCAGCCTGTGTCAGCGTTTAAATTAGCTTAACTGATGCAACAAACCATTCGACCTGTGACTATGCAGAATTTTTAACCTATTAAATAATCATTTTCTTTTGTCTTCAGTGCTATAGAGAGACTAAAGATGGAAAAAAGTGTCACCCTTTCAGAGAGAGTTGGATGTTCAATTAAACTGGGGTCTTTTGCTGCTGACCGGCTCCTCTTCAGTGTCTTGAGATATGGTAATATGTTCTAAGTTTCTACTATAGTCCATTTTTTCTGCAAAGAGAAACAGACAAACACTTCAACCTGAAGGATCGCAATTCATTTGGATTATTCAACCTCCTTGTGACCTGCAAGTTGGAGCCATTTTTGTTGTGTGCCTCTCCAGTTTCTGTGTGGTGCTAAATATCCATTGATTTTTGTCCTTTCTCTGTATGGCATGGTAAAATTGTTAATAATAGTGGCTTTATGGAAGCTAATATGACGAAGTACAGTATTTTGGACTGCTTACTGGAGGCGCAGGTCTGGACTTGCCAACAATTAAGCAGCCATGGTAGCAATGGGCATTGGGCCATTGGCTAAATATCTCCTACTCAACCTTTAGGTCTCCCATCATTTTAGAAAAACTGGACTGAAGTAAGTTTTTAGTTGCTATGTTTTGACAATAACCATATGGAGCAAAAATGCCAAGAAATAGAGCCTTTAGATATATATGCATAGCACGTCAGCCATATGTGCATGTTACTTCACTTCACAAAACATTTTGCATGATGTTTTAATCCAAAGGTTTGTGGTCAGTTCTCAGATTTTTTTGTGCCTAAAAATGCCTTGTATTATTCATGTTTAATTTATTTTTGTCATTGATTGATATTTTAAAATTGGATCTTTATCTTTGTACTGTAAATGATTTCCAATACAGTAAAACAATGCCAATCTTATTAGGTGTTGAGGAAAGGCCCCTCTGGATTCAGCCAATATAACAACCCCTTTCCTCTTTCTTTGGACCTATATAACCAGTCTAGTCTAGTTTCTACTGGGAACTGAGTCAAATCTAGTTGAGTCAGCGCTACTTCTTTTTTAATCTTTTGTACTTTTTTGCCCCAGCCTTTTCTCTCTCTCACCCTCTGTCTTATCTGCGTTGACATAAACGCTGACTGGACCTTTTCATCCAGTCGATAGCTCATTTTTCCAAGGTGTCTTGACTTTTTGTGTTCCTAAAGCTGGGCCTAAACAGAACATTGACATTTCGCAAAGCACAGATGAAAATAGTACACTTTGACTTTTAAAATGAGTGAAAGAATTTCCTTAGAAAGGTTATGATGAACTGGAAAGAGGTTCTTGCTGCTCTGCTCTCACAGAGTTCAGTCAAATGTTTGAAAAGTTTTCTGAACTCACTCCTTAAAATAAAAAGTATAGTTGGTTACAATTTGCAAAATGTTTAAATTGAGGAAGGTTGCTTTCAAGAAGCACTCAAAATATGTACTTGATTAAAAGTAATCCAAATATTTATGCGCAAGTAGAAGTACTCACCAACATTATTACTGGCTTACAATTTCTCTATGCTCTCTTTTTTGTTGAAACAGACACTTTCTCTGTATTATTGGCAGCCTCTATTTCACTGTTAACAAGTGGTGTAAACCAACCAAAAAGAACGCAGTAATCAATAAATGTATTAAGGTATTGTATGTATTAAAATGATTCCTATGACAACTATGCTATTGATTCAGCTTATTTGAAAATAGTTTTAATTACTTGAAATTATAATATAGGTTTTAAAATATGTGCAAAATAATAAATAAAATTGTAGGATAGGTTTTAAAATATGTGTAAAATAATAAATAAAATTATAATATAGGTTTAATTACTTTCCTCCACAGGGAGGTTGGGTGCTTCCTTAAAGATAGGATAAGGAGCTCAGTAACCCAGGAGGACCTCAAAGTAGAGCCACTGCCCCTCCACATAGAGAGCAGCCAGCTGGTTGGAGCATCGTTTCCATATATTCCGCCCGGGGAGGACCTAGGACATGCTGGAGGGACTGTTTCTTGGCTGGCCTGGGAACGCCTTGGGGTTTCTTTGTGGGAGCTGGAGGAAGTATCAGAGGAGAGGCAAATCAGGGCATCCCTGCGTAGACATCTGCCTCCACAACCTGATCCTGGAAAAGTGGAAGAAGTCCTTCTAACTACCCTCTTTAGCAAATTCTAACCTCTTAGCTTTGGACTTGTCGGACTGAACTCTAAATGGGATTAGTTACTATCTAATATGTATTTGTTCAACTTTTGTGGTTTCACTTGATATGGTATGGATTTGGTCTTGCTCAGCCATGATCTTGGTTTTTAGTGGGTTTTGGTCTTTCCAAATCCTTGGTCCTGACTTTGGTCGGTGAGGTAGAAAACTGGCAGTACTGGCTGAAGTCTGCATTTTGAGATTACTTGTACTTGGTGAAGAGGAGCTGGAACATCCTCTTAACGTCACTGAGCATCACGCCACACGGCTGCTGTCGTCTGCTGAGTGTTTGGGCACACTGGCTGTCTCTTGTGTATCCGCCTCATGTATAAACTGTCTCTGCATTTGCATTTCAACTGAAATGACACCAAAATATCTCGAAAACAAAAACACTTCAGTACAAGCTCTTGTTTCTAATGCAATACGAGTTTAAATATACAATTTTTTGGTCAGTTTTTTCCAGTGCAGCTATTTTTCTTTTTCTTTTGTTTCTGTGCCCCTTTTTTCATTTTGAAAGTGAGGTTCACAGTAGGTCACATCCACTCTTTTTGATTCAGAGTTTCTGTACTATTACCAAGACTTGCTCAAGGAGGATGCACTGCACAACTGGTCAACAATGAAATAATGGCTGCTGGTTATACAGAGAAAGTGGCTTTTCCAGCATTGGCTAAGTCTACTTATACAGACACAGTCCAAAAAGAAAAACACAAAAATGGAAGCAAGGTTAATGCCAGTAAATATTGGCAAAACATGTAAAATATTGGCACAAAATGTTTTAACAATCTTTCCAGTAACAAAGGGTCACATACAATTGTACTTTTTGTGCTGGTCCCAAGCCTGGATAAATGAAGAGGGTTATGCCAGGAATGGGATTTGGTGTAAAAACCTATGCCAGCACACATGCCATGGTAGGCTAAAGTCAGAAGCTAGAGGTTAAAGCTAAGCTCCAAAGTTAAAGATGTATTAATATTTTGTGACAATTTTCTCAAATTAAAAGCAGAAAAGAAAGCCATGGTTTTGTTGCAGTTGGGATTGGCACCAGGATAGATAAATACATTTTGGATCGTGTAACTCTGAGCACTTTGAGTTTACTTTTGTTGTGAACTGGCACTATTTAAGGAAGATTTGAAAAGCAGCTGGATTGTTTCTTTTTTATGACTTAAGAGACAACACAACATTTACTCACGTTCACCTATTATTACTTACAGTTTTTTATTATTCACTTACAAACCCAATTGTTAGGCAGCCCCAAAACACAAAATGCATCCAGGTTGTGTCTTTGTCCAAACATAAAATAGTGCTGACAAAAATAATCTGTGATGTGTGTGATGTCAATGTGGTAAAATGTGCAGACTCCATGAAGAAAAAGTCAAAATAAGTTTTATTGAACAGAATATGCTGTGAGTGTTGCACTGACTGAATCATGCCGAGTGGAGTACAGTGGAGAGTGTGTAAATCAGCCGCTGTTCAAGAGCAGGAAAGGGGGCTTAGTAGCAACAGGACAAAGGCAAAAGACAAAATGACACATCACATTAACATCAGTCCATTTTAAACAAGCTTTTGGGCCAGAGAAGGATAAAATGGCAGAAGGCAGATGGCAACATTTCTGGATCATGTTCACATATGGCTTTTTTTTTTTATTTGCAGCGCTGTGTTCAGTGACTGAAGTGTTCCTGATGAATGCAGTGATTTCCAGTACAGAAACATACCTATTTTAAATGCAGTGCCTTGAGGCTTGAAGATTATGAGCAATACTAAGCAGATTCAGATTCTCTGAATGATATTTTAAATGCTAGCATGTGTCTTTGCAAATGTACACCAGAGAACATTTTTCCCCAGTTTTTGTTTTACTATGTTAGTGAACCTCTGACTATCTTCACTCCTGAGATACTTTTGAAAATGCTCCATGCATACCTGGGTGTGAAAATGTGTAGTAAGCCTGCGTGGCCTTACTGGGCAAAAGCAAGGTTAATGTAACACTAAATCAATTTGTCATGTCTCCCGTTGAAATATTTTTGAAAGAGAACGGACTTTCAGAACAGTATTTGGATCAAGTGCGGTTTGTTTTAGCCAATCATAGCAATAACTCATGTAATGTAGCTAACCAACAAATCACTATGATAGCATAACAAGAGAATATTGAGTAATAATGTCTAATGTCTTTTTTTACTATGTAGCAGCATACGCTATTTTTTTCTGTGTTGCCATGTGCTTGTTGCTGTAAGCCAACCTAAAACCCACCCCCTCACGGCACTACTGCTACACTATTAGCCCACCACGCCAGAGGTGTAGACCTAAACAAATGAGCGGGAGCCTGACAAGATGAATTTTTTAACTCACAAAATCTCTTAAAAATCACTGTATTTTGTGACTGTTGGTGTAGTTGCTCTGTAGTCTGAACTGTTAAATCATTGTTTTCACCAAAGATGCCACGCTCAATCCTACATGAGTGCGGACCGTCTCTGGCTGCAAGACAAAAATAGTTTGACCATTTAAACATGTGCAACAGAATCACTGTGTTTTTGTCAACCTAATTAGTTACAGAATTCTCCCAGCTGTTTTTGTTTGTTCCACTCACTTTTCTAGCCCTTTGCTATCCCAATTTCTCAGCTGTTGCTGCCATCCTTTTGAAAAGCTTTTTTTTTTATATCAAAATAGTACAATTTCTCACTTGCAACAATAAATGTTATTTATTGTAAAAAAAAAAAAATGCAAATCCAGGAGACACATTTGTGTCCCAACTTTTTTGGAATTAGGTCTACAGATCGAAGCTCTGTTGTACCTACATCCCACGGTATAAATATAAACATCTGGAATCCCATCACTTTGAATGAATATGCTGCATAACTGTGCTCTGCCTCTTATTTCTGACATCTCATTACCTTCTTAAGTGAAAGTATTCTGCTCAAAACTCATATTTCATCTGTTGTTCGCACCTGGTGCTTCATAACAGCAGTCAGTTGTAAAGTGGAAATGGCACTATGGCACCATGATCTGAGGAGGCATTGAAAGAGCTGTAAATATCCTGTCCGTAGAGGGAGCTGACTACAATCTGGGCCTAATCTGAAACTGTTATCTTCATCTGTTGCCTGGCACCAGTTCTGCGGGGGGCTTTAGTTATTCATCTATTGCTCCATATCTGTCAGCTTTTGCATCCCATTTCTAGTTCAGAGGATGCATTCAGGAAGAGCAGAAAGATATAACCTCTTGTCTCTGGAGAGTCAATCCATGGGTAATGCACACATCTGCTCAGCCTGCCTCACCTGATTACATGTGAAGCGGTAAAAAAGTAAATTGATTTGTTTCAGGGCGGCCTTGTTAAATGTAAATCTCACAAGTGCCTGACCTTGAATCAGTCCTGATTATTAATTTGCATCTTCAAAGTGATAACGCGTCCTCAGGCAGCGCATCATGTGACAGCAGCTGAATGCAAAATTTGATGTGTTTATATACTGGAGTTGTCTTTGTGTCGTAAGCAACATTACTCTATCCCCAGCACCAAGCCATAGCCAAAAACAGGACAAGTTTATTGTACATACATACTAGCAAACTCTACAACAGTCCAGTGTCCAGGTACATTTCTGTTGTCATAATTTTGAAATTACAAGTTTGAAACAATATTAAGATGGCTGCCGTTTGCATTGTCAGCAAGTGGACACAATACAATTTTTCTGACTTAACAACTGGAAAGTGGTAAATGCCACTCCGAGGACCAATTTATAACTGCTTGAATGCAGCATTATACAAGCAGTCATTTGAACAGTTTAAACTGGGGTAGGGAGTTTTTGTTGTGTAAAAATTGGGTATTGGGTATGTCCAACAAAGTTCTGGAGGACTTTGTCTGGATACACAAAGGTTGTTTTTCAATTGCCAGGATCCTTTGCGGCTGGGCAGTGATCCACTTCATCGACGCCTCGTCAAGTGGTGTTCCAAAAGGTGACGTTCCCCACCTCCTTCGAAGCTTATCTGGTCTGTTTGGCTAATTCACAAAAAATGCACTGATACATCGTCTGTGGACTCGGCCGGTCTCACTACAAATTGTCCACAATGCACTGCAACCACTTTCCTACTAATAAAGGGGTTGATTTCTAACGCACATGATTTGAACGTGTGACACAGCACAATAATGCCACATGCATGCTTCCAAGAACGTTCTAAAGGCGTTCACATGTGGTGTTAGCATGACACTCACCTTTGGAGGGGCTTACTTTAGAGGACAGGCCTTCAAGGCACCTCCAGAAGAAGAATCCTTGCATTTGGGAGTGAGGTCTTAAATAGTGAGCTCATTGAAGATGAGGAACAGGTCAGGTGTGTGTATATATTCTATTGTACTTGCACCAACTTTTATGTACTGTTAAAGTATGACCCGTACCCACTGTACTCATATATTAGAAATGTCTCTAGCTGCATGTAGATAGAATCCCTCTACTTTATTGTAATAATACTGTACATTCAACTTTAATGTATTGTCATCAGGGAAATTAATTGTGCAGCAGGCACCTAGCCGAACATAAAATAAACACAACAATTAGTAAAGCAACCACTTTCATACCAGAGAGGGATACGATTCCAATTCACCAAGCACCAAAACTCACTAGCAATTAAATGAATAGGTTAAATAAAACAAAGAAATACATTAGTTAAGGCCCAGTTCATAAGCATTATAGTGCCACAGATTAAAATGTACCTTTTGTAAAGGATAAGTTGAAATTCATGCAGTGAATTAGGATTTACAATGGCTTCTGGAATAAAAAAAAAAAAAGTCAATTACCCCAGCATCATTTAAGTAAGACAGTGATTCTCAACTGGTGGGTCGGGGACTCAAAAGTGATTCACAAGGAGGTTGAATACTCAAAGTACAGTATTTTCAATTTTCATTATACTATAAACCTCGTCATTGTACATCACATGAAATAGCCAGAATTACAGTGCATCCACATAAAGTTTAGAATGAATTTTTAAGTGCACATTTAATATAAATCTTATGTTTGTGACCAGGTGAAAATGCACTAAACTCCTCGTCTAAAACCTTTAAAAAGTCTTAGGCACATCTCAGACAGGTCTCGAAAGACTCCACCACTGTGCCAGCGTGGTACTTAACACTCCTTCATTTCCTCTGTGACTGCTGTCTCCGGGAGGATTACTGAAAAAAAAGACATAAACAATTTGATTTACTGCTGCAAAAACAAGACACCTATGAGCTTAGAGCAACTTTAGCCCACTTGGTACAGACTTTAGACAAAATGAAGCCCTCCACAAATCATTTATTTACGTACATATGTACTATATGGGTGCATTTTAAACATACTGACTTTTACTTGAGTACATTTTGGAGAGAAAAACAACATACTTTTACTTGAATCCAGTTTTTTTGTTTTTTCTTGGTTTCAAAGTGGGTCAGGCTTGTCAGTTTAGTAGTACCAGCACCAGTAGTGGCAGTATTAGTAGCAGCAGCAGCAGTAGTAGGAGCAGTAGGTTATGTCAGCACCTCTCTTTAGTAACATTGTATTGCACGGTCAAAAAATACTTTCTTAATCTTTACAGTTTATACATTCACTCAAGTGTTATTTTTGTTTAGTACTCCATGCTGCTAGAAGTTGTAGTAGTAGTGTTAGCATTAGTAATAACAGCACTAGTAGTGTTAGCAGTATTAGCAGCAGCTATTGTAGTAGTTGATTTTGTACTGCACTGTCAAAAGTAGTTTTCTACAATAACTTTCACACTTTTAACATTTATTAAATTTGTTGCATACACCTACTTCTACTTACTTTAATAGTGGCAGAGGTTGTAGTAATAGTAGTAGATTTAATAATTTAATTAATAATTTCAGCTGTAGTAGTATTGTTAGCATTAGTCATAGTTGCACTGTCAAAAGTACTCTACATTAACTTTATTTCACACAATTAATAATTGTGTCATTTCTACTCTCATTTCTATTTGAATACAAATCTTGAGCATTTCACTCTAGACACAGAAAGCCGCTGATGGAGATGGGGGAGATTTATAGTTGTTGATGGTTGAACTCTGGCAAAGGTCCTTCTCTAACAGCCCCAATTTGAAAAGTTTGTTGTGTGAAAAGGGGTCATGTTTCCAGACTGGCGTCAGGAGAGTTACGAAGCCCTCTTTCTTGTCTCATCTCATTTGCTGGAGGGTGGAGTTTTGTGCAGAAGAAATGAAGAATGAGCGAGTAAAATTGAGCTTTTGAAGGAAGAAATTAGACAGGCGCTGATGTTTTGTAGCACATATAAAAAAGAACTTAAGTACTTTCTACTTAAGAAATCTTTGCACTTAAACTGCACCATTATTTTTGTCGAGTACACTTCATATTTTAATAGTAGTAGTTGTAGAAGTGCACGTAGCAGTACTACATTTTTTACTTTTACTCCAGTATTATTTTAATTGAGTAGTCCTCCTTCTACTTATTTTAATAGCAGTAGAAGTAGTTCTAGTATTAGTAGTAGGGTTAGTGGTATTAGCTGCATTTTATCAAATAAACTACTTGAATAAATACTTTGTACTTTTTACATTTACTCAAGTATTAGTTGAGTACTCCTATTTCTACTTACAACCTGAATTCCGGCAAAGTTGTGGACTTTTTTTTTTTAAATTTGACTAAATTGAAAACTAAAAGCTTACAAATCATGTGAGCAAATATTTTATTCACAATAGAACATAGATAGCATAACAAATCTTTACACTGAGAAATTTTACACTTTTATGCACAAAATGAGCTCATTTCAAATGTGATACCTGCTACAGGTCTCAAAATAGTTGGGACAGGGGCATGTTTACAATGGTGTAGTATCTCCTCATCTTTTCACAACAGTTTGAAGACGTCTGGGCATCGAGGTTATGAGTTTCTGGAGTTTTGGTGTTGGAATTTGGTCCCATTCTTGCCTGATATAGGTAAGAACATATGTTGCTCTAAAACCTTTGTATACCTTTCAGCATTCATAGTTCCTTCCAAAACATGCAAGCTGCCCATATCATATGCACTTATGCGCCCCCATAGAGATGCTGGCTTTTGAACTGAAAGCTGATAACACACTGGAAGGTCCCCCTCCTCTTTAGCCTGGAGGACACGGTGTCTGTGTTTTCCAAAAAGATTGTCAAATATGGACTCATCTGACCAAAGAACACTGTCCGACTTTAAAACAGTCCATTTTAAATGAGCCTTGGACCACAGGACATGATGGCACTTCTGGACCACATTCACATATGGCTTCCTTTTTGCATGATAGAGTTTTAGTTGGCATCTGCATATGGCAAGGCAAGGGTGGATTGTGTGAACCAACAGTGGTTTCTAGAAGTATTTCTGGGCCCATTTAGTAATGTCATTGACACAATCATGCTGATGAATGATGCAGTGTTGGCTGAAGGCCCCAAGACCATGAGCATCCAATAAAGGTCTTTGGCCTCGTCCCTTATGCAGAGATTTCTCGGGTTTCTCTGAATCTTTTGACAATGTTATGCTCTGTAGATGATGAGATTTGCCTTTTGAAGACTTTGAATTTGATGCTGAGGAACACTGTTTTTAAAGTATGCCACAATCTTTTTACTCTTTCACAGATTGGAGAGACTCTGGCCAGAGCAGGCATCAAATTTGTGTAAAATTTCTCAATGTAAACATTTGTTATGTTATACGTGTTCCATTGTGAATAAAATATTGACTCATGTGATTTGAAAGTCTTTCAGCTTTCATTTAATTCAAATCTAAAAAACATCCCAACATTTCTGGAATTTGGGTTGTATATTAATAGTGGTAGTAGAAGTAGTAGTATTAGTAGTAGTAGTGGTAGTGGTAGTAGCTGTTGTAGTAATAGTAGCATTAGAAATAGTCATAGTAATGTAAGCAGTAATAATAGTAGCAGCTGTAGCAACTTTTGTACATTTACTCCAGTATTATAGTGAGTATTCGTACTTCTTATTTTATTGCTATTTTAAGAGTAGCAGCACCAGTAGTAATAGTGATAGTAGATTTAGAAGTAGATGTTCCTGTGCTGTATTTTCTACTTAAGTAAAAATTGCACCCACAATACACTTTTTTTATTTTTACACAAGTAATCCAGAATGCCATAACATTAGGGGCACTGCCATATCATTGCTTGCTTTCAAAACATCCAAAGCACTGTGTAAAACCCACTATTTGAATAACTAATGGGACAATACATAGCACACATGTCTCATTTGGAGAAGGAGCCTGTTTATCCAGGCAAGCATCCAGGCTAAAAGCAGCAGATAGCAAAATTATGAATGGTAATTTAATCACATAATGGCTCCTCCGCTCTCCAAAAGTCTAATTCCTTGTGTCTGCTCCTCTGTAACAAGTATGCAGCGTGAATTTTAATGCCGGCTACTGGTGCTCAATTGTTTTTATTCCATTTTCAGACAGTTGGAAAATGATGGAAAATGATATTCAACTGATCTAGTGTAATAACTCAAAGGAGAGAGTGCAGCGGTGATATGCATGCTCGATATCACAACCTTTATAAAACCTGATTAGATTAGCTCGTTCATAAGAAGCCACGAGGACCGAGTGAAGCCTCTCATCTCAGCCCGATGTGACGAGCGCCACACTATTCAAAGAGACAGCAGATACGATTTTTGTGACTATTTTACATAAGTGTGTTATTAAGCTGTGTGGAATAATGGGAAATGGAGTTTGAAGTGACTTTTTTGGTGAGAGTCGCCGCGCTGACAGTTTGGGAGCGAGGGCAGCATTTGTTGTTGATTTAAGGCTTAATAAGGATATAGTCCATCTGGGAGGCTAATCATTTGGCAGCTGTCAGCATGAAAACGCTCAGTAAATTAGCCTTCATAAAAATCAGAATACAATAGCTTACATCAGCAGCAGAACTCTGCAATAGTCAAGATATAGTGCTTAGACCTGGACTTGAACCAGGGATTGTGTAGTTGAGGGGTAAATTCTCTATCCATTGTGATGGTAAGTCTCTATGTTTCACAGTGGTTATGAATTCATTAAAACTAATAATTTTATCCTTCACTGACCCTTCATGGATGGAATAAGTATCTTTGGCCCTATGAATGGTAAAAGAAAGAATCCTTTAAGAAATCCTAGACTAGGGTAACTCAGTGGCTCACCAAGTAGAGCGAGTACCAGAGCAGCTCAGGTTCCATTGCCGTCTCACCTCTCTCCCTGATTTCCTGTCCTTCTTGCACAACCTAAAAAAGGAAAGGAAAAATGGCTTTAAAATCTCATGGAACCAAGTTGTGCGCTGAATACAGGGTCTGCAACCTTATGGATCCAAACAGCCAGTTCCCAAAAATACTACATTTGAATCTGTAAAGAGCTGCGACCAATTTTATTGCACAAATGTTGCTGAGCCTATAACTGAAATATAGCCTATGGGTGGTCATTGATAATTGCGAACTAACAAAAAACTATGTTAAATACTGCACTAGTAATCTCACAGAGAACTAGAGTTACATCCTGTAACTGTTGCTCTGGTGCTCATAATTGCATCTGGACAGCGTGAGACTGTGTGGACAACTGAGGCCAAAGAGTTTAACAATTAAATGCATAGCATATGAAATCAGGGAGAAAGTTCATTTGAGGGGCCGTTTAAATGACATGCGTTTTGCTGAATCTGCAAAGGTTTGATTGTGGTTTGGCCTTTCGTTTACACGAAGACGGGGTTTCTGTTTTCTGAATCCGCAATTTTTTTTAAAATGCTGGCAAAGGTGTTTTGGTCTCAGAGCCACTCCGCTCTCGTGTAAACTGTGAAAACACCGTACTCACTGAAAACAACGTAACGGCCCCAATCTGAACAGTGATTGGCTGTCTCCTGGGCACTTGTTAGCTGACCCACGAGTGCAAAACACAAGGCTTTTATGTGTCCTACGTTCATATTTAGTCCAGTAACTGTCAGTGATATCTGTATAAGTACTTACTTTGATGAGAGATGGCTCCAGAAAGTTCCTAAAGTAGTTGGAAAGTTACAGACCGGAGCTATCACTTCCTCTGCTGTTTACTCATTGTGTGGTGTAGAGCATTTGAAGGGTCAGAGTGCCATTTGCTCAGGGGTGGTTCTAGGGGGTGGCCAGGGGTGGCCAGTGCCCCTGTAACTGTGAGCCTTTGCCCCCTAGTGGACAACCCTCAGAAGTGTCCTAAATGCCTTATCAAACTCACACATTATGTTGTAAATTTGTTTCAAGGGTTATTCCGGCTTTATGAAAGGGGGAGGATATGTGTATCATGTTTACAAACATGATATCAGAGTTATTTTTAAGTGTTATTTTTATAATAAGTCTCAGTTGGTTCACATCAAAATGTCTCATGTACCCCCCAACAAATAGGCTGGCCCCAGTGTGGCCCAACAGTTAAAAGTGGTCTAAAACCACCCCTGCCTTTGCTGGACAAACACGGGTACTACAGATTACAAGTCAATGACGCAGATGCAGGTTGTTTAGAGTCGTCTCCTTATTCCTTCATTGACTTTACATAACCAGATGTCAGATGCCCAAGGAGCCCCAAGAGCAGGGCTAAGGAGCTGCATGTCGCTCTAAAACCATAGGTTGCAGATGTCTGTTGTAATACTAACCTTTACTGAAACTTTTTCAAAGTATTTTTTTGGTGGTGCACGGTGGCATATTCAAGAAGGTTGTGGGTTCCGTCCTTGGGCTGGCCATCTACAACTTCTGTAAGTGGAGTCTGTACTTGTTACCAAGGGTTCTCTCCAGGTACTCAAGTTTCCTCCAACAGTCCAAAGACATGCACGTGTTAGGAGAACTGGTCAATCTAAATCTAAATTGCTCCCAGTGAATCAATGGTAGGAGTGATTGGTTGTCTGTCAGTGTTTAGTATGTCCCTGTTTATCAGCCCTGCAACTAAATGGCCATTGTCAAGGGTGTACCCCACATCAGGCCCACAGTTGCTGGGATAGGTCCCAGCCACCCTTAACCCCAAAACAAGTGAGTACGACTTAATGTTTCTTGTTAGCTTTCTAACACTCTGATGAACCAACACACGAATGTCAGTAAAAACACAACCTTCTTGGCAATGTTTACAAAAGTATCGTAATAAGTGATTTATGTCTGCATACCAACAGTCCCGAGATCTAGTAATATTTTAGTCTGATTGTTAATATGATGCTTCTTTTCCTCTGAACATACACATAGCAGTGCCATTGCCCCTCCCTGCACTGATTTGTGAGTAATCAATGTGGAGGATAGATTGCTTTGAGCAGGTGGAAGTATCCCACAGGACCAAGCCAAGCAGGGTGTGTTTTGAACCACCGTCGACCTGAAAGCAGGGCCTTTCTCACTATTATGTTGAAATAGTGGCACTATCGATCGAGACACACAAACAGAGAGGGCTTTCAAAGCATTTTTCTATACCTCCCTCTGGGTCAAAGATCTGTTTGAGCTGCTTCGCCTGGAAGGAAATCAAAATATAAGCAAATACCCCAGGATCAATAAGAAGAATAAGAAGGCTGGTTAGAGTAAGATTTATTTTGAAATACTGTAGATTATTTACATAAAACATACATTTGTTGGAGTGGCTTGGTGGATTTTGCAGTGCCAAAAGGGTGACAGTAGGCTACATTCCTCCTTCCTCTTGAATGTTGAAGTGTCAACCCCAGTCAATGCTTTAGATGCTGGTGTATAAATAGTGCTTTGTGAAAGAGAAAAAATGAATATATGCCTGATATAAAGCTCTTTGAAAGCCCATAGGTAGACCAGCACGATATATAGACGCAGCCATTGGGGTAGCCTTTTGATGAATTGTTCTTATATGTGATTACCATTTAGCTAAGGCAAGACATTCACTAAGTTGCATTTACTGTGCTTCCACCTTCATGCATTTCATTGTGTTTTTTACATCCTTTATAAACATTATCTGACTAAAAGAGAACATTTTAATAAGTAATTCACTGATACCACAAAGAAACAGGTGAAGAGACTAGCAGAAGTCAGCAGAGGGCATAGCTGTGATTTTTGAACACAATAAAAAAAGAACACATCACCATCACTTTTTGTATGATGCCATTTTGAAAAATAGCTGGAGACAGTGGAAACAGAGCTGTACACCATTTTTTGTTGCTTCCTGGAGTGGGCGGGGGTTCGTGGGAGAGGCGGGGGCTTAAGGAACTGAGGTATGTTTTTGATGAGGAAACAATAAAATGCTAAACCTCAGCAAAGTCAATTTTACAAAATATGGCAGATATAATTGCTAGTTGGCATCAGTTTAAAGCTAAACTCACAACTAGAAAAAACTGTGTCCTATTCCAAACTTACTAAAAAAGTGGATATTTGAATAATCCAATAAGACCCACCCTCTTTCACTCACCACATTCTCATACAGAGCATACTCCAAGAAAGCTCATTGTTCTGTCACGTCGGGGAACACAAGAGGGAGACGGACCCAAAAATGCGGACAAAAATAGACTTTAATATAGTCATGAGGAGACGAGGAGACAAGAACACAGGAACGACCATACACGACAATAAACGACAACTCAACATGTACAACTCAATGAACCGACAAAAACTAGGGGAGGACACAGGACATAAATACACAAAGGAATGAGGCACAGGTGAAACACATTAAGGTGGGGCAGGCAATCACACACGCGGGAAGCACAAGAGGCAGGAAGTAAACCAGGAAAACATGGAAACTAACTGGGAATACAAAATAAAACAAGGGAAACAAACACAGAAAACAAGACAAAGACATGGGACATGACATGTTCGTCTAATTTCTCCAGAAAACTGTCAAACTTGTCTCAATTTACAGGCCAAACAGAGACCATCATGCTGTGAGGCGTTCAAGCGGTCTGGGGATGCTAATAATCACAGCTAATTTACACAGTAATCACCAAAATATATTAACTGTAACACATACTTTTTAAAACCTAAAGAAGTCAGAAAAAGTTCATTCCTCTCATGGTAAATGTGTCTCACGCAGCCACATAAACGTACCTAAGCTACGGTAGTCTAGCTTTTACTTTTGAGCACAGTGAAAAGAATACAAACAAGAGATGGAGGGAGGCATAATGTGTCTTCACTGGTCTAAAAATGTGTGAGCATGTCTCTAAACACTGGACTAATGTTGTTCTGTCTGTATAGTACTGAGTGCAGTTGAATGCCTCTCCTAGCTCAATCAGAGTATGCTGTATACATGCAGCCTGGCCAGCCAGCCTCTCCTACTAAACTTTCAAAAGCAGGAGAGTCTGGTTCCTCGGCCACAGCAAACCATTTCCACTCGGTTGATTTGTAACTGGCCTATCACAGCCATTTATCTGCCGGGTGTCTTACAAATGGGAAAAATAATCTCTTATCAAAATTAACCAAGATGGCGCCTGGCTAATTCAGAGCCAGTTTAATAACTTCTCTCACCTGATTAACAGTGTTTAGTGCTTTCCTTCATTACCTGTTCATTCTGCTGAAGTCCTCGTTGTTGTTCAGTCCTCTGTTTTTTTTTTTTTTCTTCGTCCCGGTTCCATTTCAACCACAGTAAAGTCCTGTTGACGTTGGACATAATGATCACATTAAAAAAAAAATACTTTCTTTGCAAGTCTTACAACTGGCTTCTGCTGCTGTTCCTGTTCAAAAATAAGTACAGAGCTACTAATAATACGGAATATTCTGGTGTTTTATGGCACAACCAACAATCGAAGTTTGTTTGGGTTACGGGTCAGCGATGCACTGCTTTTGTCCCGCCCTTCGTTGCTGTGATGGAATATTCTACTTGTCATTGTTCGGTCATTAAAGATATGAAACTCCAACCATGAGGTGCTAAGGGGTTGGGATTATGATACATTTGAGTAGTGTACCTTTAATGGTGTTTTTTTTTCTCCATTTCCACCAAAGATATTGTGAACAATCACAGTGTGACTTAAGGCCAATCAGAGTGATCTATGGCAGAGCTGAGTAAACACCATTTGACTGCTCAGGTGAGTATCTTTCTTTGCCTCTGACATGAAATTGCAGCCTGTGACTGCTCATATGGTGCAGTGTTTACCTTTGTCATTATTACTGAGCAGACAGATTGATTCGAGGGCCCAATCAGACAGCTCAAGTAGATTGTTTGTTTAAACGCCTTTCTTTGTGCTTGGCTGTGTTTTTTAAAATGGGCCTCTTTTTTAAGTTGGAAAAGATCTGAAGAACAATTGTCACATAGACTGAGGTTTTATTAATAACAATTTGAGAAACAGACAGCTTGAGTTAAAGGGGATTATATTTTGAAAAAGCAACTTTTTTTGAGATTTGAACCATGTAAAAACGTTCCCTCACAAAAATATGTTTAAATAATGCCACATTTTTGCTGACAGCGCCTTTCTGAGGCCTTAGAACGCTCGGCTACACAAACCTCTGCCCACTCCAGGAAGCACTGACCAATCAACAAGCCCTCTACATCCAGTCTGCTCTCATTCATTTATCAAAAAAGAAATGGTGTACAGCTCTGTTTCCACTGATTCATCATATTTTTCATTTTGTAATAAAATGGCACGTTTAAGGAAGTAAAAGACTTTTTTCCCTGTTTTTGTTCAAAAGATCACAACAACAGCACTCCCTGCCCTCTGCTGGTCTCTTTACCTGTTTCTTTATGGCAGTAGTAAAGCAGGTGAGGCCAGACCCAAAAGTGGGTTGAAGAACAGCTGTCAGTGGGTCACAAGCTTTTGCAGGAAAAAAAATGTTTTACCACCTTGCTTTGACAATTTATTCACATCTTGTTTTTGTTTATATTCTTTGAAAAATAGATACAGGGGTGTGGCTTCAAATAAATTTGATTCCTTGCCACTCATTTTTGGGCACATAGTGTAGATATCTGATTTGTGTGCGCACTAACCTGTATGTGTATATAAGTGTTATAATGAATTTCTTCTCTGTATCTTCTTTTGTTTGTTTATATTGCACAATGTGAACTCTCTGTTTGCTTCAAATAAATCATATATCAATCTATCAAAACCTTCCCTTTTGTGTTTTTTTTTTCTGTTAGTGCTGAGTCATAACTGGTGCTAAATTAACTCTCTCTATGAATTGTAGTTGTAGTAGATAAGTAGACCAATACTTTCCCATTTTAATGTCATGTATTATTTGGTATTATTTTAGTGCTGATTTTTTTATTTGTTTATTTATTTATTTATTTATTTTTTTTTATTATTTTTTTTTTGGGGGGGGGGGGGGTTGTTGGGAGACAATTTTACGTAGAGTACATTTTAAACTATAAAGTACAACAAGAAAGAATGGTATTAAATGTATTTTGTATTGAATTGTCAAATGCATGTATGTATTTAGATAAGGTATTCCCCATAATCACACAAGCCGAGGAGGAAATTGGACACAGCCAAAACTGCCTGAATCCAGCCTCTCCCCCAAAAAATCCCTGCTCACCTCTCTCCAGTCTAATTGAGTTGGAAATTAAAATACCCAGAATAAGGTTAGTGACAGAGCTCTTATAAATGAGGTGTAATAATAGCAGCAGAACTGCATGTAATGAAATCATCAGGCCAAATTTAGAATTAGCTATAGTTCTACATGATGGCAAGATTGAATGTAAAGGTATATACACTGTATGTGTCAAAGCATGATTTGGAGATTTTTACATCTGATTTAATTCGATTAATTGATTGGGCATCTTTGCGGCCTCCGCGACCCGGTCCCGGATAAGCGGAAGAAGATGGATGGATGGATGGATGTAATTCAAATGCGGTGTTCCAGTTGCCTTCAGAAGTTGGAATTTGATGTAAATGTCTCTGATGTAAATGATGTAAATGTCTCTGATGTTGGAATTCAGGTGAACCAGTACTCAGTGTGGCTCAAAATTGTAAATGCACCTGCCCAGATTGATTCACACATGCGCAAATTTGCTACGGCAACACTACTTGGACCAATATATCTATTTTACACTTACAATACTTAAACCTTTTACTGTTTAATATTTGGTCAATGTCCGGGAAAATATGTTTAAACAGCTAATGAACGTGCGCAAACAGAGCAGTGCAGAGTAAACAATGAGGCTGACTACAGATCAATTTTTACATTCTTTGATAATTACAGTAAGAGCAATCTTTTACGTGATGTCCTCTAAAAATAATCTTTGTGATACAGTGACACATTAACATTTTTTACTTAAATGGATAGCTGCTAGCATGCTACAACAGATATATGACATATTAAACTATTTTTAATGAGTAAAACTAATTTAATGTTGTTGAACTATGCTACAAGAGGGTGAAGCATACAGTTGCTAAAATATTTATAGTGCTTGTTATATTTTTTATTATGCTGTATGAAGCATGTTAGCATTTGCAGTTACAAAATGTGCTGTAATGCGTCTGTGGTTTTCCTGCAGAATTGGGTGGCTTTTTAAGTTTTGCCGCGGGTTGGACAGAGCTATTTTTTTGTAAATGTTAGGGTAGTGCTTCATATTTTGAATAACAAATCTTTTGGATTTTGACTTTCAGACTTGGCAACCCTGTGTTGCTAATCCTGCTAACGTCCACACAGAGCTAACGCTAAAATGAGCCAACAGGTTTTTATACATCTCATAATATAGGCTAACCTATACCTCATATAGATTTAACTTTTAGTTCAACTGTTTTTGTCTTGACGACTTAATACTCTACTCCTGCTTAGTATTGTGTATGTATTCTTACCTTTACAGTGTGTCTTCATTAGCCCCCACCGCTATTGTGCTATTGACTGAAGTGCACCCTCTCCCATCAAAGCCGAGCATTTAAAATCTTATTACATTTGACTTTTACAGCTTGTCAACTTCAGAGCGTACACTATCTGAACTAAAATTAACTTTCTCCATGAAAATATCATCTAAATGTCATCACCACACCTTACTGTATACCTTGTGTGCCCAATAACCCGTAGCTGATCGGCCATGTTCACACTGCCTTTGATTCTTTCTCTTTCATGTTTTTTTTTTTTTATGTGTGTGTCTCTCTCTCTCTCCATTTACTTTCCACACTCTTTCAATTTTTTAACTTTTGTTGACCATCACAATAC
Organism: Bostrychus sinensis; assembly: GCA_020698575.1. Classification (NCBI taxonomy): domain Eukaryota; kingdom Metazoa; phylum Chordata; class Actinopteri; order Gobiiformes; family Eleotridae; genus Bostrychus; species Bostrychus sinensis. The sequence continues at coordinate 31,301,067 of CM036241.1, read as the reverse complement.
TGGCATTGTATCTCTGCCAATTTAATGAATTTGTAAGAGCAAGCAAACACTGGCCTGCAAGCCCAAATTGTTTTCAAAACGTGCACTGAAAAACTCTGCCTACATTATTTTTATTGTAATTAGTTTGCTCTGTAATATTCTGGCCGGCAACTAATCACATAAATAATGGATTCAAATGTTATCGTAAATTTCCTCAAACTTGTTTTCTCTCGCAGGACGATCTAATGGCTGCCTTGCGCCTTTGCTCACCGCTTTGATGTGTGCGGATGAGCGGGTTGCAGATAATGATGCAAACACTATAATGCAGTAACTGGGTCAAGACATAAGAAATCCACTTGGGCTTTTTAGTTCAATCTCTTGCTGCCTTTTTTTCCATCAGCACCATGGTGGAGGTGAGATTTGTTTATGGATACAAACAATGCTTCTAACAACGGTAAAGCATTTCTACCCCACACCATCTCCTGCTATAGTCATTAAGGCTGATGGTTTTGTCACTCAGGATTTCTATAATTGAAAATATTCTTTACTGAATGTAATTTATAACTTTGTCATAAATTAGGCCCTGGCCTGTTCACTGTGCCCATTAGAGATTTAATTAAAAGACTCTTATCACTGACGTTTGCTCATGGACAGAGACTCTATAGATGTATGTGTAATGGCACTGTGCTTCTACTCTGTTGTTACTATTTTTATTCTTTGTTTGTCCCAAGGCCACCCATCTGAAAATGCATACATTGTATTAGCACAATGGATAAACATATTTACATGAATACAGGTTGTCTATAATGCAGGTTATTGTTTTTGTCATTACAGATTGACTACAACAATTTCTTTTCATTATAAGGGTATTTTTTAATGTATGTCAGAGTCTTGAATGTAAGATGATAAGACAGTGGTGCAGACAATTTTTGACATACACTAGATGGGCCTCTTTAAAAAGAAAAATGCAGCAAGAATGATTCCATCCATTTGAAATTCAAGGTATATTTTAAAACCATTTAAAATATTATTACTAATACTGTACAAACACATCTCACAGCCCTTCTTGTTGTGAACCAAAAATGCTAGTCATGCTAGTATCTATCTATCTAACAATATATATTGCTCAGTGAGTAAGTCAGCCGACTTTCACGCAGGACACCCAGGTTTGCATCCTGGCTTGGGGTGGGTAACAACTTCCAGTGTGGGTAAGACCCTTTGCGCTACTGTCTACCTTATATAATGATGAGAGACATACCGGCTCAGACGTCGCCCGGTCAAACAAGGTCTGCGTCAGGTGCTGGGGAACCAGAGCACCTTGATGAGAAGTGGGCTACTGGAACAAGACGGAAATGGACGAGATGACAGAACAAGGCTCTGTTGGAATGCCTCTACTCAACATTACAATGGCACCTGCTTTCACAACTTGAGTTTGATGAGCTACAACACAAATGCTGAGTGAAGTACCATCAGAAAGTCTCCTGGAAGACCATCTATGACCATCACTGAAACCAATGAGCTGATATACACTTCAGCAGCAGTGATCCTTGAGGTGCTTGGCTACCAACCAAAGGTCAACCATAAAGATCTATATCCACCATGGAAAAGAAGGTTGGAGGCCAAAATCAAGGCAACTCGGAGAGAAGTGAGCCAACTGTCAGAGCTCCAAAAAGGTGCAATGAAAAAACAAGTACCTAAGAGGTACAGCCAGATGCCCACCCAACTAAAAAGGTACATGAAAGAAATTGAAGCAAGGCAAATAAACCGGCTGTTCTCAACTCAACCAGCTATACTGTACTCTCAGTGGCAGGGTAATAACAACAGAGCAGAGCTGCCAAGGCTGGAGACTGAACAATACTGGAAAGGCATATGGGAGAAGGAGGCATCACACAACAGCAGTGCACAGTGGCTGTTGGATCTAAGAGCAGACCACAGCAACCTCCCTGAACAAGAAACAGTAACCATCACAGTGGCAGACATCCAAGAAAGAGTCTCAGGTATGAAAAACTGGACAGCACCAGGGCCTGACATGATTCACACCTACTGGCTGAAAAATCTAACTACACTCCATGAGCTCCTGGCAGCACAAATGAACCAGCTGCAGGATGGGACCCACCCATATAAGAGCATTGGTAAAAACACCAGAGGAGCTAAACACCAGCTGCTGGTAGATAGAACAGTCACTCAAGACTGCAAAGCCAGACACACTGATCTGTGCACCACCTGGATTGATTACAAGAAAGCCTATGACTCAATGCCACACACATGGATCATGTAATGTTTGGAGATGTATAACATCAACAGAACTCTAAGAGCCTCGATGAGGCAGTGGAAGACCACCCTTGAGGCCAACTGCAAGCCAACTGCACAAGTGTCCATCAAATGTGGCATATACCAAGGAGATGCTCTGTCTCCGCTGCTGTTCTGCATAGGTCTGAACCCCCTCAGCCAAATAATCACTAAGACTGGCTATGGATACCGACTCAGGAAAGGGTCCACCATCAGTCACCTCCCCTACATGGATGATATCAAGCTGTACACCAAGAGCAAGTGAGACATTGACTCACTGATCCACACAACCAGGATCTACAGCAATGACATTGGAATGTGATTTGGACTTGAGAATGTGTGGGCGGATGGTGACAAAGGTAGGGAAGGTAGTCCATACAGTAGGGTTCCCACTCCCAGACGGCAGAATAGCTGATATTGAGGACAGCTACAAGTACCTTGGAATCCCACAAGCAAATGGCAACCTGGAACAGGCCACAAGAAAAGTAGCCACAGCCAAATACCTCCATCGAGTAAGGCAAGTCCTAAGGAGTCAGCTCAATGGCAAGAACAAGGTCCGGGCAATCAACAGCAATGCCCTGCTAGTCATCAGATACCCTGCAGGAATAATAAGCTGGCCAAAGGAAGAGATTCAGACCAGATGTGAAAACATGGAATCTCCTGACCATGCATGGAGCATTCCACCTGAAATCTAGCACCCTGAGACTGTACACTAAGGGCCATATTTACTAAGACAAGTGCAAAATTGTGAGTGCAGCTTAAAAAATAGCATCTGGTATTTGTGGGCGTGTTGCGTGTGATATACGAAGAGAAACTGCGCAAGTAACTGCTGCTGCAAATCTGATATGCAAATGAGAATTTTGCGTGAGCATAAAACGCACTGACAATGCTGGCAACGCTGTTTGCCAGCTCTGACTGCATCTTTCCTACAGAGATGCAACACAAAACACAATCTGAGAGTCCAACAAATAACAGGACTGTCTGTAGTAGAGCTGTGTTCACTGTATCTGAGGGAGAATTATTTTATTGCATTTTACTTTCTTTTATTAACTTTGTGTAGTCCATCCTTGTTAAATGTCTCATGCGATTTTGGTGCTGACCAGAGTCACGTGCCTAATTTCCCCTCTGTGAAAGACAGTGTAAGGGAGAGGAATGTCCTTTTCACTGTCTGTCAGAGCCAATAACCTTTCAAACAATTATATAAAATGTATCAAGTAGCTTATATGGTGTGCTGATGGTGATTGAATAAAAATAACAATTAAAAAACATTTTCAATGTCCTCCACTTGATCAAATCCACACAGCCTTGAGCCTCTGTAGGGGCAGCTGTCAGTCAAGCGCCGCAGCGAGCATTGGTAGGCAATGAGATAAACAGTGAGTAGACTTTGCGCAGCGTGTAAAGACTGTCACCGTAAGGATTTCAAAGAATGTTAAACAGACTGAAAGCCCAGAGACAGCAGCTGTAAAAGGCTGAAGTTCAGGGAAATACGAGCGAGAATCAAGGAAAAAGTGCCGCAGGTAAAGTCTGTTTCTTTGTTTCTTTCATCTTCAAATCAACACATTACTGTTGTATCTTTGTAAATGAGCCCTGTTAAAGCATTAGAACTTATTTTCAACGCCTCATCTGTGCACTAAAAGCTACACTCTTACCTCCACAAAACCTTTGCACCTGCTTCTCCAACGTACTAAATTTTCACGCAGATTTAGCTCCCGTACTCAGTGATAAATCAAACAGCGACTTGCAAAGTGACTTCATTAGCATTTTCCCCGCCTTGAATTTTGCGCATTTTGGCAAGAACGCCTTGTTTTACATATTCATTGAATCACAGGAGCAAAATCTGTGCCGCACTGAATTTGCTCCTGTGAGAGATGCAAATCTCAGCTGCGCCTGGGTTTGCTCCATTTTTAGCACGTCTTTTTCATTTAGCGTGCACATAAACCTTTGATAAATCTGGCCCTAAGTGCAAGGAAGGAGGCAGAGGACTAGTGAGTGTCAGAACCACTATCCAGGAATGAAACATCCAAGATCCTTGAATTCATCAGGAAGATGGCCTCAATGGAAAAAATGCTCCATGAATGTCTCAGGAAGTGGAAAAGGACGAGGACAAGGAGGAAGAGGACGAGGCACTGGAGGAGCCATCATGGGAGGAAAAGCCCCTACATGGGATGTACCATCGACAGATAACTGAAGCGGCTGAAATCAAGAAATCCTGTCAGTGGCTAGAAAGGGCTGGACTGAAGGACAGCACAGAGGCACTGATCATGGCTGCACAGGAGCAGGCCTTGAGCACCAGAGCAATAGAGGCCCAGATCTACCATACAAGACAAGACCCCAGGTGCAGACTGTGCAAAGAGGCCCCTGAGACAATCCAGCACATAACTGCAGGATGTAAGATGCTGGCAGGGAAAGCATACATGGAGTGTCATAACCAAGTGGCTGGTATAGTGTACAGGAACATCTGTGCAGAGTACAGTCTGGAAGTCCCGAGGTCAAGGTGGGAAACACCTCCAAAGGTGATAGAGAACGACTGAGCTAAGATCCTGTAGGACTTCCAGATCCAGACAGACAAAATGGTAATGGCGAACCAACCACACATTGTGGTGATGGACAAACAGCAGAGGAAAGCTGTTGTGGTTGACATCGCCATACCAAGCGATTGCAGGAAAAAGGAACACGAGAAACTGGAGAAGTACCAAGGCCTCAAAGAAGAACTTGAGAAGACCTGGAAAATGAAAGCCACAGTGTTGTCCGTGGTCATCGGAGCACTCGGGGCAGTGACCCCCAAACTGGAAGAGTGGCTACAGCAGATCCCAGGAAAAACATCAGACATCTCAGTCCAGAAGAGCGCAGTCCTAGGAACAGCAAAGATACTGCACAGAACTCTCAAGCTCCCAGGCCTCTGGTAGAGGACCCAAGCTTGGATGGATGAGACCGCCCGCGGAGGGCAAGAGGACATTTTTTTATTTTTATTGCAAGTACAGTAAGTTATGAAAAAATAGTACTAGTAAATGAATTGCTCGAGTAGTAGCATGTACCCGTAAGGAATGCAGTACTAATATGTAACTATGTTTAAGTTTGCCTCCCTCTTGTCTGTTTCAGAATTTACCTTTTGGCTCAGTTTCACTCCACAACATAAGCAAACATGGGCAGCTGAAACTAGGATTTTCCACCAACACTGATTCAATGTTGACAAGGCATGTAGACCAACCAGGTAATGGGAGCCAAACCCTTATATCAGATCAATCATCTTTTTATGTGATTGGCTCGGATTTGCCAGTGTTTGATTTTTTTATCTTTTAAAATACTTATTATATAAAGATAAAAGACTTATAAAAAGATGAGATAAAATAAATATCTGAGGTAAATAAAAATTGTTCTGTGCAGTGCAGCTTAGTGTACATATCCAGTTGTTTGGGATTTGGTTACAAGAGTCTGCAATTATCAGCCAGCTAATGCTCATTAGTTCATAAATGTCCTAAACATCATTGCATGTTCAAAAAGACACTTGAATACATGGAGTCCTCAGTTCGGCCTCTCTGGTCTAATGTAGGAACAAAAAGTTAGGGTTGCTACAAGATTCTCTCAAGTCTGTTTATCAAGATACAAAAATAAAGACTTTTGAAGACTATTCAATGCCTCTTTTTGAGTCTTTTTCTAAAATTTCTCTTATTGGGTTTGTATTATTCTTTTACACTTTTGGCTGTTATGAGAAAACAGGATTACAGCACGTAAGAAGGTTACTGTGTGCTATAATCCTTTCTTTCTAATTTATATGTTTCAATGAAGCCGTAGACAATCACTGCATAGACATTGGTGACTTTTGGATGTGTATCTTCAACAGGTTACAAAGAGTTGATTTGTATCTTAATGCCCGGGCCTGTGACTCACATGGTGACTGCTTTAATGAATGCTGCTGTCTTTCATCTCCACTTATTCACCTACACCCACGCCGGCTGTTTTTTAAGCATCTTCTTTTTAAGGTGCACTCTTGTCCCATACTCATTTTTCTGACCGGTGACTCACCTTTTGGTCATTATCTCTTCTTCCGTGGAGTCTCAGCGGCCCCCTGCCTCGCCACCAGTTGTTCGGCTTTTGAATGGGTCTAAAAGACAGCTGTGACCCATGTCTGGCCTATTACTTTTACGTCCTCTTCTTGACCAGCACTTTTTTTTTTTTCCTATTGTGCATTTTTCTTAACAAGGTCTTACACATTTGCTGCTATCTACAAGTAAATCAATGAGTGTTTTTCCATGTCATGGTCGTTCTCATTCCCATCTGATATAAAGGACAGCTTTATTTATCACATTACTGAATATTCAAATAGCTGCAGGTTGGCAGAGGAAGCACAGGTTATTAAAACATTAGCGCCCATTATGGGGCATGGAACAATGGAAGCTGTGGTCAGTAGGGATGTGGAGTGTGGTAATAGTCAGATACAATAAAGGTATGAAGGATTTAAAACAGTAAGGTCTCAGAAAATATTTAACTCTTCATGTGCTGTATTTATTGTGGTTAAACAGCACAATTAAAGCAAAATGTATGTGAATAAATTTTTTATTTTATTGTATTCCTTCTTTACTCATCAGAATATTACCCCATTTCAGCTTTATTGTGACAAATACATAATTAGGCCTGCATTGTATTTATATATTTCTTCAAAGAAGTTTCTGGATTTGCAGCCAAAGGAAAACTTTGAGTGCTACTAAACTGCTGCCCTGCTAGCGTCACTTATAAAGCAGTATACTTTATTGTTTAAATTTGTTTTCTGCATTTGACCCATTCTTCAGTGCCACTAGGGCAACCTGTCAGGGGCAGTAGGGTCAGGATTACCTAAGTGGAAGATTAGGCTATTTGTGCATGTTTTAGGTTGATGGGAAAAAACAGAGCACGCAGATTTAACCCACCCAGACACAGGGAGATTATGCAAATTCCACACATGGTTTGAATTCGAACCCAGGACCTTCTTCCTGTGAGGTGACAGTGCTAACAACTTTGCCACCTTATTGCTTTAAATCCTTCATACCCTCATTGCCGTCCACATAGGCTACTTAGCATGGTAATCAGGCTACAGAATATTAAATGAGAAATTGAAATGATTTCAAGGACATATTTTTTATGGCACATTATATAGTGTGGCTCCAAAATATCAAAATTTCCTTTGTTCCACCCAGTAAAAGAAGCATTTTGACTTTATCTTTTGTACTGGTCTGATTGTGACTTCATATCCTGATACTTACCCGTTTAAGCTTTTTCTTTTATGTTTCTTTTTTTCTATTTCATCTTTTTAAGAGCACCTTACTTTGCACCTAGTAACAGAGTCTGCCTGCAACTGCACTGCTGGAAACTGATAAGAGACATAATTATGTATATATCTGCAGCTTGCTTGTACCAGATTGCATCCTTTTTGCTGCCTCGGTTCTAAACATACCTCAGAAATTTTGGTTAATTTGGACATGACACACACCATTACACCACCGCAGCCTGGGTCACTGATACAAGGAAGAATAGATGCAAGCTTTGATGTTGTTTCACACAAGTGGTTTTCAACTGGTCTGATCCCAAGTTATTAATGTTACAGATTAAACATGGTAAGTTTGTTCATTCTGGAAACTACTGACTTACAGCAAATTGTGACTCCACCAGCTGAAATTTGTGGCAGAAATCAATACTCTCCAGACCAAACAATGTTTTTCAAGTCATCCATTGTCCTGTTTTGTTGTGCTTGTGCAAATTGTAGCCTCAATTTCTCACCAGGTTTTAGCTGACAGGATTAGCCCCTCGGCGTGGAGCCCATCAGCTTTCAAAATTTTGTGCATTCAGAGATGGTCTTCTGCAGACCTTGGTTGTAAGTTGTGATTTGAGCTACTGTTGCCTTTCTATCATCTCAAACCAATCTGACATCAAGCAAGACATTTTTGCTCACAGAACTGCTGCACCCTTAAACCATTCTACCCAAGTGATTGTTGTGATTCCCAGTAGATTGGCATTTTCTGAAAGACTTGGACCAGTTTATCCAGTACTGACAGCTATGTCACATTCAAAATTACTTAAATCATTTTTGTCCCTATTCTGATGTTCAGTTTGAACTTCAGACATGTCTGCTATGAAGCGCCAAAATGAAATAACTAAGTAAATACACGATTAAATATTTTATTGTCAATAATTAATTATAATTGGAAATAAAAATATGAATAATTAATAAATTAAATGTGTCAATTATTTACTGATGCTGATCTAGTCAATTCAATCAGTAGAGACTTAAAACAAACACAGACAGTGTTTAACAGATGATTTATTGAAGGCATAACTTTGGCGCTTAGACCCCGGCAGCTAGACACGTCAGTGATGCCATGAAGGGAGAGTTTGAGGAATTATTTAGGGTAATTTTAGCCTTTTGGGGCCTAGACACTGGTGGTGGTGAAGAGGAGGAGAAGAAGAGTCTGAGGAGGATGATGGTTCTGCTGTTGCGGTGGAGTTGGGAGTGGAGGAGGGTTGCATTGCATAGCTGAGCAGCAGGATGCATGAGGGGAGAGGGCGTGTATATATGTGTGTGAGTGACTTGAGAGGTGATTGGATGAGAGGCAGGTGGCAGGCTGTGAGTGGCTGACAGTGACAGGCAGGTGATAGGGTATGGATGGAGAAAAGAAAACAGTCTTTCTGGTTGAATTTATACTACAGCTTCATATCTGGGATGGATATGTCATCTGTGTTGATTTGCTGTGCCAGATCAGTTGTTAGAGCCCACCTGCTGGCTTTATTGAGTGAGATTGACAGATAAAATGAATTCATGATGCAGTGCAGAATTATTTTAAAATGAAATTATTATATAAATATATTTAATAAAATGTTTTTTTTTAATTAATTGATTAATTACATGTGTATATATTTATTTATTTACTTCATAATTTAAAAGAAGAAAACACAGAAAATTTGATCTGATTTTACTTGTTAGCAAAATGAAAAATGAATGAAAAGGCGCAGAAAGAAGAGTAATCTTATGTCATCTGCCCCTGTATTTTTTCATTTTGGCACTTTAAGTCAAAGCATGCCTACATGAATTGAGTTGCTGCCATGTGATTGGATGATTAACTCTGCATTAATAAGGAGTTGAAATGGTGTACTTAATGAAGAATAGAATGAGCTGAAAGTATATCAGATATGTGGGGAGTTGTGTTGATAATAATAATAATAATTCATTGAATTTATATAGCGCTTTTTTGGACACTCAAAGACGCTTTACAATTGATCAATTATTCATTCACTCCTCAGTCACACTTGGTGGTGGTGAGCTACTTCTGTAGCCACAGCTGCCCTGGGGCAGACTGACGGAAGTGTGGCTGCCAATCTGCGCCAACGGCCCCTCCGACCACCACCAAACACAGCCACACTAACATATTCACACAGGCAAGGTGGGTGAAGTGTCTTGCCCAGGGACACAACGACAGTATGCGCTTCAGATGGGATTCGAACCGGCAAAACATAATGACCACTGACAGGCAAAGTGAATAACAGATTATCTCTTCATCATGGCACCGGTTAGTTAGGGTGGGATATTTTAGGCAGCAATTGGGCAGTTTGTCTTCAGAGTTGATGTGTTAGAGGCAAATTGTGATGGACTGGGTCAGAGCATCTCCAAAACTGCACCTCTTGTGGGGTGTTCCCAGTATGCAGTGGTCCAAGTAAGGAATAGGGATGAACCGTTGACACAGTGCCTCACAGTTTGTTGCCTACTGGGGCTGCATAGTAGACAGCTGGTCATAATGTTATACTTGATCTGTGAATGCAATTACACAGGTGGACAGGTAAACATATTGCACTGTAGAAGCTGATTTGACCAGCTGTGACCAGGTTGGATTAGTTGCCTCAAACCTCCAATAGATCATCAGACTATAGCAAACACATATCTTAATTAAAACATCCTAATCAAAATGAATGAAAACGTCTCCTGTTCTGATAATGAATGCATCATGTTGTGCTGTTGCGTGGAGCTGCTATTTGTACAAGACTATGATTCATAAAATTTGGCCTTCTTCCAATGAGCAAACAGGAGCAGCAGGTGCAGGACAGCCCAATGAGTAACGCCTTCAAATCACAGCTGTTGCTATGGATAACAGAAATTGGATGATGCCCCATTAGTAAAATTATTGCTATTACTGTGTCAGATTTACATGCTCGCAGAAATGGTGATCGATTATACCTGCACTGCTAAATATCACTCGTTAATTTGAGGTGATTCATTTAAGGCTGCTACAAAAAAAGGGCTTGATTTTACATGACCTTTTCAATACATTAGAAAACCAAATGATGATTAATGTGCTCATTATTTGCATTTAAGTCAATTTATTGTGTTGTAAAAGCCCACAAAAAAGTTGGGCTCAAATACTGAGATTCCCAAATATTGTGTAATGTGGTGGTGGGATATTTTTATAGCAATTTTGGTCACTCACCTCTGGAAGAGCAATGCATGTTTACTTTAAAAACATTATCTGACTGAATAGAATGTTTTTTACTCTACTGGTGCTGTGAGGAAACAGGTGAATAGACCAGCAGGAGCAAAGTGTTTGCAATTTTTTTAACATAGTCAAAGAAAAAAAAGCACTTCACTTCCTTACTCTTTTTGTATGATGCCATGTTACTACCAAATTAAAAACTGCTGCAAGGAATGTACACAGGTTTTTGGATAGATTAATGAGAGCAGACTGGATGTAGAAGGCTTGTTTATTGATCAATGCTTCCTGGAGTGGGTGGAGGTTCATGGGAAAGGTAGAGATTTGGGGAACCAAGCGTTCTGAGACCTCAGAAACTCAGCGCCAAAGACTACAGGATTACTCAAACAGGCGTGAATGGAATAAAACACAACTCCACATGCAGTATGTTTTTGACAAAAAATTATACCATGGTAGAAAGCTCACAAATGTCAGTTTTGCATAATAATATATCCCCTTTAAGGATTTTTTTGTTCTATAAATGTTCTCTTTATAAATTTCTATCCTTCTTCTTGTCTCTAGCCTACCTTTCCAAAAAATTCTCTTTTTATACCCAAATTGTGGCTTTTGTGAAATGGTAAAATATCTGTTTCAACACCTGAAATGTTGTCAGTCCTATATTGTATATTGTGAATTATTAATACTTTTAAGCATATTGTTTTTATTTACATTTTACAGTGTCTCAACTTGTTTTTACTTGGGTTTGTATTTAGAACATTGACAACATGCATAAGGAAAGATTAAACAGTATTGAGCTATCAAGCAATGGGTTCATTCTAGTTATCTCACACTTCTCCATTTTACAAAGGTTTTCACATTTGCACATCATATTAACATCTAAAAGCCTCCATTGTCTGCGTCTCACGCAAAGAGCTGTGAGAAATTGCCCATAAGTATTCCTCTCCAAAGTTCAAGTGCCGCTCCAGAGGTTTGAACATGCCACAGAGAGGGCTTCAGACTGGAACAAATGATCCATTGAACTGACAGGATCGTATTAGCAAGTAGCAGATTGAAGTAAAAAAATATAATAAAAAAAATAAATCTGCAGAAGACAATGGCACTGATGTCAACGTGTCATTGTTTCTTCTTTCCATTTTAAGCTCACAAGGTAATATTTTATGCAGATTAAGGAGGTAGAGGTGTCAGATTTCTTTTTAATGATTCAACATGTAAAGTGTAAAACAGTGAGAGTGTAAAATTCAAATTTCCAAGTAAAAAAAGGATGGGGGAAAAAAATTCCTCTCAGAATTGCTTGGAAGTAATTCTTGAAAGTCACATCAGTGTAAGTGAGATTCCTGGTTCAGTTTACCACGACATAAAGGTGCATGGTGAGAGGGTGGACACCTGCCCCACTGCATGCATGCTCAGGCTGTAGCTAATAAGAAGTTATAGTGGTGCCAAATTTGAGGGGCAATGTAAGCTCTATATCTAACAGTACAGTGTCTCTGAAGTGGTCTCATTTTGGTACCATGTTTTTCACTTAAGTATTAAGTTGCAGCCTACTTACTTACCTAATGGACCAAGCAAAGTTATTTTTCAAAATGAGACTGTAAGCAATGTTATGACAGTATTAATGCTGTATATGTTTAAACTCATTGAATGCAAGTACTTGAGGGCATGGTGGCAGAGTGGTTAGTGCTCTTGCCTCCCAGCAAGAAGGTTGTGGCAACAATCCTTATTTTTGGTAGATTTTCTGAAGCTTTACATGATATTGTGTGTATATTTACAGTCTTTGCAGTTTTATGTTTCTTTGAAATTTTCTGAAATTGTTCCACAAAGCTGGGGGTGACATCATGTTACTGAACTGTTGCAATTTTTTTTTCTTGTTTTTTTGTTTGTTTTTATAATTTTTCAAATAATAGGCTAAAGCTAAATGATTTAATGAGATTTTTTATCACATCCTTCCAGGAATTTTATGTGGTGTTGGTTGTTAGGAAGATGGCACAACATTTTATTTCGCTGAAATCTTCAAAATTACTCAATAATGGGACAAGGAAGAAATTAGCAGCTTTTGGAGTGAATCCAGGACTTGATACGGATTATTATTATTATTTTTTTTTTTTAAGGATTCTGGACGATTGCAACATAGAGCCAAATACTAACTCCAGCCACACTGGGTCAGACTAAGAGCAAATTATCAGTTTTAGTGAATTATTTTCCATTGCCAGATAAAATGGCTCAACGGATAGAACATTTACTCCTGAACTATAAGATTCTTGGATTCTTCTATTCCAGGTCTGGAAACTAAAACTAAAAACCTTACTGTTGTGCGATAGGGCTGGTGCCATGAAAATGGTCTGCTCTCTCTGTCAACCCATGCGTGGTCTTGCAGTGTTTGTTGTTTTGTCATATGCTACCACCCTTCTTCTTGTCTTTGTGTTGTAATCTCTAAATATCCCTTCTGTAGTATGAATCAAGCATGTCTGCTTCTCTCTACTTTCTAGGCATACACCTAAAAATTATTTTCATTCAAACACACCACAACGCTCCATATTGATTTAGCAAATGTGCAGTCCTATTGAGAAACCCTGCAACTTCAAAAATGTTCAGTTTTCATTCATGAATATTTTACATGATGTGCCAAAACTTCATCTGCACATCTGATTGTACTGTGGCCCATCAATAGGCTGCCTGTCTCTAGCACACAAGGCCACCCTTTCAAAGCCCACGCTCGTGCAGTAGTCCCTCGAGGTGGCTGTGTGTACTGAGCGCACTGACTCAGATTGAAGTGTGAAGAGAAAAGCCAGTGGTGCTCAGGCCGTATGCTGTCTCTGATGATGAGGCTCTGTGTGGACTGCCTTGGATTATTTCTTTGCACTGAGCTTGATGATGAAGGCAGAAAACAGCAGCAGAAGGAGTTTTTCTATTTGCTGTTTGGCCTAACACTGGGAAACACTAATCCTCATAGAGAAATGCATACAGTATAAATTCAATGTTTGAAAAGCACCAATCTACAGTTGCAATCAAAAATATTCAATAGATTTCTGATAGATCCTGCAATGTTCTGAAGTGGCCTTCTCAACCACCAGATTTATATCCCACTGAGAATCTTTAGTGGGATTTAAGGAATAGCAGTTGTAGCACGGAGACCATCATACATCACTGAGCTAAAGGCTTTTGCACATGAAGAATGGGCAAAGATTCTAGAGGATTGCGAAGCTTGTTAAGCTTGCATTTACTGAATATGATTGTTAGAAGTTATAAAAGTTAAAGGATGCTCCACAAAGTGCTAAAGCTGAGGGGTGAATATTCTTAGCTGTAGCCAAGACTCTGAAATGTTCTGCAGAGATTGCTTCTAGTTACATATACATGTATTTGAAGTAATAAAGAATATTATGAAGATTTATGAAGTGTCTTTAGGCAAGACATTTATCAGTCAGATGCCTTTGTGCGAAATAGGCATGCGCTGTATTTAAGTATTTCATTATTCAACATTGGACTAAATTGTATGCAGTCGTGCATAATAGTATACGTAGGTATTTGCTATAGGCCCTGACTAAAAAAACTTTTCTGCTGTTGGGATCCACTTGTCATTGGTGGAGACCTCTGACTTACTTGCTCCCCATTAAGAGGTGCATTTACGAAGTATTTGTAAAGACATTAAAGCACACTAAATGTGCTACCTGTGTTTTTTGTCCGGGTCCAAACCCTATCACTCTAGCCAGGCCAGTCAGTCCCTCAGCCGTAGGGAGCCGATTACTCCGCCTGTGATTGTTTACTTACTTTTACTTACTTTTATTTAACATACAATAGAAATATAGTTCAGTATAAAATAATATAAACAAGCATGTGTACAGGGGAGTGCTAGAAGCCTATGTAAGCTTATATAAAAACCACACCCAGAAAAACTAAACAGTAACAGCAAAATAACATATTTAAAACAATCAGACACAATAAATAGTACACATTAGATCATGCAATTGTTGAATTTTTAGGATGAATCAAAGCAAATGCCATCAGCCAATGTTTAGTCTTGTTTTATACACAGACAATGAAATGTAGGTATCTACTAGGTCTTTATGAATATTCCATAATTTAGCACTGTGATATTTGATTGAAAATTGATCATGAGTGGTTTTATATAAGGGAAGATGCAGATTTGCAGCCTGCCTAGTAGGATAATGGTGAAATTGAGAATTGTAAAGAAAATAATATTTGATATAAGAGTGCCAATCCAAATCATACAGTGCTCTAAACACAAATTACATGTAAGAAGGATGTTTATATCAAAAATATTATAAGAGCTGCAATTTAAAGAACAGGGGTGCACTTGGTGCATCAGGTTTGGATAAAGTAGCCATTCTAACTTTTTTCTGTACGATTAGTATTTTGTTTATGTGTGAGGTAAAAGTACTTCCCCAGACAATATTACAATAAGTTAAATTGGGAAAAATCAGATTGTAGTTTAAAATTAAAAAACATTTGTATTGAACAAGATTTCTTATCATATCGTACTTAAAATTCCAAAGCATTAAGTGATCTTTTTGCTGACATGTCCAATCTGTTCCTTCCAACAAAGTTCATCATCAATTCCACCCATGAAAATAAAGCTCAAGCAATAGAATACCAGACTAACTTTTTTAGTGTGGCTGACGAGGTTAATCACCCACCCCCAAAACCACCATAACCAACTTTGATTCTTTTACCAAAACTGAACCAATTTGCCACCTCAAAATGCAAATGACAACAAACCTTAAACCTGTAGCTTTAAGTTCAGACTTGACTGATACAAAACAAGAAATATCTCCACCGTGTTAAATCTCTTGCATTGCATTCCATTTATGTGTTTTCTTTTTTGTTCTTTTTTATGTAACTAAGACAGATAAGGACATCATAGTAGTTTATTTTTATGTACACTTTTATTAATGTCATTTCACCTTGAGGGAAACGCCAAGCAGTGGTAGTAATAACACAAGATTAGGTTGTAGCACAAAGTACTTTCTACCTTAGTTAATACTTTTAATCAAGTAACAATTTTCTTGAGTGCTTATAGACCCTACTTGTGTTTGTAAATAGAACATTTGTGTTCCAAAGACTGGTACCGGAAATTAAAAAAGACATTAATACATTTTTATTGGAGGAAATAGCCCTAGCCACCAAACATCGCAAATTATGAATGTGAGTAATATCAGAGCCTGGTTTAATAACAGTAGCCAGTGTGTCAACATTTAGCCATTTAATGTAATGTTGTAATTAGCATCTATAATTAGCATCTAAGCTAAATGCTACATAATTTACATTTTTTAATTTCAATGTTACACAGGAGAAAGAGTAACAGAAATGTGGCGGACCGTAAAAGTTTGACATTGAATGTTGAGATTTAATTCATTAATCATCACCAATTGCACTTTTACATGTTAACTTTAGCAACTGGACCTGACAATCAGATCTGGATCATATCAGTTCACAATAATTTTTAATAAATATATAAACAACAACCATTTGTTCCTGCAGCCCAAAAACATCTAAATTAATATTTTTATTTTGCTCCCTCCTAGAAATGAATGGGACTGAACGTTAATCTCGGTACCAGGCTGCGTGCGCAACTTTTTTTAAACACGTCATTCTTGGAAGGATCTATAGAATAAGTAAACAAACGTCAGAGGAAGCATTAGATGTAAATTTGGCTTTAATGTGCAGCTAACGTGGACCAGGGAAACGAAGCTCATTTACAGGCTGTTGTGTAGCTGTCAATATATTTAATAGAAAACGTTTAAAAGCGGAACCTCGTTACCTGTCTCGTTTCTTCGCTGTTTTTGCTTCCTTTTTCTCTACGGAGCTCCCTCTACATTTCGGAGTCAAGCACTGTTGTAACGTTACTCACAACAAGTCCAGGACAGGTGACTCCTGTATGGTCCCTCGCACGGCTTTACTTTTGTTTTCTCCGTACAAAGTTTTTTTCTGCCATTTGGCCGCTCTGTCATAAAACCGAAAACCGAGAAATAAAGCCATTGCTAGCTTGTTGTTATGCTAGCCGCGATGCAACGCTTTCTCACTGACTCCAGACCTCAGCGCTCACTGTTGCAGTTGTAGGTTTTTGCCCAGAAACAGCAGGGGGAGACGCCCCACAACAACTCATGTAATTATCACAGGACTCCCAAAAAGATTATTTAAGATAAGGAGTTCCTCTGTGATTGACCCAAAAGTCTGTGGGAAACTACAGTCTGATTTTTGGTCAGCAGGGTTGTTTACTGGAAAAGCCGTGGTCCATTAGTTTCTCCTCATTTTTAGATTTTAGTTGTCTATCAAAAACTATCTCAGATTTGTTATTGAATATGTTTGTATTAGTCAATTTCACAGAAACTCTCTTTCCCATTTTAGTTGACTTTTTGAGTAGCGTTAGTTGCTAACAGGTAGGCTATCATTACTCGATGTAGCTATTAAAGCAGCTTTGCCACTCTGCATACCCTCTATAGAAAATGGGATTTTCCCTGATTGGGTTATGCCAGCATATTAGGCATTATAGGCTAGCAGCTGCATAGGGCCCCACAGACTTTAGAGGGCCCCAAAGCTTATCTGTTCTTTGCTGGTTTTATCAATTTGTCAACTATTTAATAAATAATCTCGTTATAATATTCTGCTTGTCATTTTTAATGGGGGTACCTGAAAGTGAGGGCAAATGCAGTCTGTATATTGATGTGTTTTACTTCCTGTTTACCTGGGCCCACCTTGCTAAGTTTGCAAATTTAAAAATGTCTCAAAGCATTAAAAAAAATAGTGGGTCAGTGTTTTAAAAAATAAAGCTGTTATATAGTAAAAATTTAAATGGTCTCAAAAATGACTGAGAGGCTTGGCCCCCAAACCTATCCTGCTTAGGACCCCAAATCCAAGCTATACTTGCCATTCAAACAGACATACAATGGCAGGCTGTTAAGTTGTCAGTGCAGTGTGGCTTTGTTTAAATCCCTTATGTCCATTCCCTATGGACTATATTTAATCAAGGTGAACAATGGACTTTTTGTTGTGGCGGCAGTATTTGACTATATTTCCCATAATCAGTCCTTTTCTGTAGTAAGATTGATGTGCGTAATGTAGTGTCAGGAGTTAAGACAGCACGCGCGATACGCAGAGGGGAGGGCTCGTGAGGGAGAACAGTGAGAGAGAGGCGCACGTTGGACTAGTATTGGAGAGAAGCAAGCGCGCTGCTCCTTGATGCTGGTGCTGCTCACTTTCAAACACAGACTGTGGCTGCGATGCACTAAGAGGACACGATGTAGGATCCTTCAGGAAACGCAGACGTGGCAGACACTATCGGGTCTCGTCTTCGGAGCACTTCCGCACGTTCAGCCTTTGTTTTGGCGCTTTAGGCATTTCAAGAGACCGTCCGCGTGTGAGCGACGTGAGGTGCAGCTGTCTGCTCTCTTCATCCGGATGGGTCCCGTCTTCTCTGCGCTCACCTGAAAAGACAGATCCTTCACACTTTCGTTTTCTATTGGAGGAGTTTGTATTCCAGAGCTTTTATGGGTAAGTTTAATGGTTTTGATATAGGGTACATAGTATTTAGTTTCAAACAAAATACTGCATGGCAAAGTATAACTACTACATCGACATTAAAATGCAACAGTCCACATAATGTTAAGCTAAAGTTGGCATTTGCAAGAGCTTATAATGCGCTGGGAGGTTGTTTGGGAAATTTGAGACCATAATATGCCGAAACACATACCAAGCATAGTGTCCCACTATGCTCTGATTCAACAGGTTTTACTCTAGTGACTGTTAATATATTCTTTTGATATTACTAAGACTGCTTCTGATGGTGCTAAATTGGCATTAACCTTGAGAGACATTAATTATTGTTTGTTTGAGTTCACTCCTAATCAAGTCAAGATTTAATTGCTGAAACATGATAAAGAATGTTGGACTTTCTCCTTGTTTATTCTGCACTGCTGATGGTACAGTAAATGTTGGTTTTTAATGTGTTTTCAGATGTCACATTACTTTGGTTTGCCTGATTCGGTTTGACAAGGTGAGGTGAGGAGGGAGTGCTTCACAATGGCGACAGGAGCAGCAGCATGGCTCCCTTTTGCACGGGCTGCCGCCATTGGCTGGATGCCAGTGGCCAACTGCCCCATGCCCGTGGCCCCCAGAGACAACAGCAAGAAACAGGACGAGCTCATCATGCTCAACGTCAGCGGGCGGCGATTTCAGACCTGGAGAACCACGCTAGACCGATACCCCGACACGTTACTGGGCAGCTCCGAAAAGGACTTTTTTTACAACGAAGACACCAAGGAATACTTCTTTGACCGCGACCCCGACGTCTTTAGAAGCATTCTAAACTTCTACCGCACCGGGAAACTGCATTACCCGCGCCACGAGTGCATTTCTGCTTATGACGAAGAGCTGACCTTCTTTGGCATCATCCCAGAGATCATCGGTGACTGTTGTTATGAAGAGTACAAGGACAGGAAAAGGGAGAATTTGGACCGGCTCCAGGACGACCAGGACGACAACAAGGACATGAAAGTGCCCAACATGAACATCCGTCAGACTATGTGGCGGGCGTTTGAGAATCCCCACACATCCACCATGGCTCTAGTCTTTTACTACGTCACTGGTTTCTTTATCGCAGCCTCTGTCATCACGAACGTGGTTGAGACGGTGCCCTGTGGATCTACTCCCAACCAGAAGGACATGCCGTGTGGAGAGCGCTACACAGTGGCCTTCTTCTGCATGGACACGGCTTGCGTCATGATTTTCACCGTAGAGTACCTGTTGCGCTTGTTCGCCGCACCGAGCCGATACCGCTTCATGCGCTCAGTCATGAGTATCATTGACGTGGTGGCCATTTTGCCATACTACATCGGCCTGGTGATGACCAACAATGAAGACGTGAGCGGCGCGTTCGTGACGTTGAGGGTGTTCCGGGTTTTCCGTATCTTCAAGTTCTCCCGTCACTCTCAAGGCCTGAGGATCCTGGGGTATACGCTCAAGAGCTGTGCCTCAGAGTTAGGCTTCCTCCTCTTCTCTCTAACTATGGCCATCATCATCTTCGCCACTGTCATGTTCTACGCAGAGAAAGGCTCCAGCTCCAGCAAGTTCACCAGCATCCCGGCCTCTTTCTGGTACACCATTGTCACCATGACTACGCTGGGGTGAGTAAGAGCCACCACAAGATATTCCTATTAAGTATAAGCCCTTTTATACCCATAATATTACTTACTAGCAATATAAAAGTAGTTACAGGAGTTGGTGAAGTGGAGGTGTACACTGATCAGATTCAGACCATTAGTGGTCATAATGGAGCAAGTAGACCTCAAAAAGCCTGGAATATCCAAGATATTGATCAGGTGAGCATGGGGGCACATATTAAGCAGGTGCTGATAATCCATAACATAGTGATTATCAATAGCAAGTGGTCATAATTTTATGTCTGATCAGTGTATCTATAAAACAGGTGGTGTGAATGATGCCTGTGCATTTGGTAAATGATAGAAAACAATGAACAATGAACTGGTGAAATGAAATCTCTTTTATACACACACACACACACACACACACACACACACACACACACACACACACACACAGTTCTGCGTTTTTTTACTATTATCATCTTGCTATTTTGTATTTAAACCAAACCTTTATTGTTTACACTGTGGTTTGACGGTGCATTTGCTTATGAACTTACATACTGAATAATTTAAACTCCTCTGAATTTCATATAACTATTAGGAGAGCGTGCCCCCATGCTTATACACTATGGCTTATTTGGAGCTGCCAACATGAGTAATGTGGCCTCTCTAGTATTTATCTATCCAGCAGTGCAAACACTTGTAGCTGACTTAGTGCTCCCTGAATGAAGCGATGGAGCCTGAACAATATTCTGTAGGATAGGATGTGAATGGCTGTTGTATTACCTTGACTGACTGATGTTACTGCAAAATTAGATGCCATATTTATATCAACAACTACACAAACAAAAAACCTGAATTGAGACAGACAGATCAGAATGCATTGACTTTTCCACTGAATTGCTACAGATTTATGGTGTGATATTTGTGACACCTTCGTGTGTGCAGTGCCTTACCATTTGAAAAGAGAATAATAATTTGAGCACACAAACCTTTGTTCCGTGCGCGCTCAACTCTGCCTACATGGTCGCTCAAAGTCTACCTAGGTGCGCGAGTATGTGGATGCCCGCTCGCGCAACATCTTTGCTCGCACGACAACTCATTTCTGCTCGCAACTCTGGCTCTGCGCTCGCTCGAGGTGGCACAGGGCAAACTACGATTGTAGCACACAGGACAGCCAATCACAGACTGGGATTCACAAATGTTTCTGATTGGCTGTCTTATATCCAATCATTTATATCAAATACAGTCGGCAACAGTGGGAACGCCCACAAAATGTCACTTCCGATCCCCCGTGGGAGAAAACAGACCACTCACAACAATGCACAAGAGTTACTCTGTCGCCTTCTTTTCTACAATAATACAAACAAGAGCTGGATATACATTTTATATTTTACATTAAAAAGACATGGAGACATAGAGGAGGACACAGTGGTCCAGCAGTCCACATTTGTCCATAAAATACCATTACTGTCTGACGTTAGGTGCCTACAACATACTAATTTAATCAACATCAAGTTGCATCATAACAGAACTCTCTCTAATATAAAGACAAGTTTAATTCATCATATTTAATGTAAACTAAAATGTGCTTCTGTAAATGTAAGGCTTAGTTGACTCATGGCTCATCATAACAGGCTGCAGACTGATGCACGGCGTTAGCGCGACTCATTCAATGCGCGCACGAAGGTGTCACAAATATCTCACCATACAAATTGGGTTTGTAGTAGGGTTGGGTGATATAACGATATTACCATATACCGGAGTATGTAAAAATCCCGATGTATCACTTTTAATACCATGGTTTAAATCCCTGGGGAATTGTACAATAGTTTTTTTTAAATACCTAAAATGTGTATCAAAGTTCATGCCAATAGAGTGGGGATAAGTGTAAATCTTTATATGTAATATAAGCATATATTTTCAAATTAACAGCAACAGCATAATATTATACTTTAATTAATTAGCTCTCTCAGTCTACGTCATGGCGGCCTGACGCACCATGCGCAGGTAGCATCTTGTTAGAGCAGCCAACCTGTCTGAGTCTGTCCCCAAAAAACACATCCTCTGATCTTCGGCATCAGCCTTAAAGCTGAATAAATAAGTGTGCCATAAAAGCTTAGGAACGTCTTTTGCTGTCACATTAAAACAATTACGCAGCGCACCTAAACGCGTCATCGTGCAGTTACTACACGGTGCTCTCCCTCCGTGATCTGTCAAACTACTCAAGCGGGACACACACAGAGGATATCTTTAGCAAAAAGAAGACCGCGCTCTCTCAAGAAAAGAGGAATATAGCGCTGTGTGTTAACATGAAGCGCTATGAGCTGTGAGGACATGGAAAGATCCTCCAACTATGCGCCGTGATGCACACCTCGTCCCTGAACAGGCCTACTTCTGCTACTTTTTTTATGCACGTTGAGGCACGAGAGGAAGCGTGTCCTGAACAGTACTGATTCAGGTGGGTGAACCAAGTATAATAACATTAATAAACTGCCCAAATGAGTGGGGATTATGAGAAAACAAAATTGTTTGAAGGTCTCCGTCAGTGTTATGTTACAGTTTAAAAATGCAAAGGCAGATGGCAGAAAGCCACGTTATGCTGATTAAGGAGCAACAAATTATTTGTTCATTAAGTGTTTACGCGTGTTAAGTAAGTCCTCAAACAGTGGTTTACAGTTTACAACTGTGACTTTTGCTGCTGTAGTCAGCGCGACCACAGAGGCAGAGTGCGGTGCTGAAGTCCCGCCGCGCCCCGCAAAATGGAAAATAAATAAACTTCCTCGGACAATTATTTAAACAATGACGTCCACAACCCTCCAGTGCATTGTATGGCCACATTTGAACACATCATTGTGTGCTCCCAGATGTTTAAAGGGGTAAATAAAGCGGAGAAGAAAGAGCGAGACCTGGAGCGAGGGGTGCAGGACACGCAGATGTGTTGGAGGATAAACTGACGCGCTGGGTTCTGACCAGTTTCAAATGAAATTCTTATATGTCATGTTTTTACAAATAAGTACCGTTTTAACTCAATTTTAAAGGCAAGTTTAGCCTTAATTAAGTTTATAGCCAATTATACCGCATACCCCGGTATAATTTGGGGACGGTAAGACAGTATGAAAAAATGGATATCGCCCAACTCCAGTTTGTAGGGTATGTTTCATTACCAAAAGAGGGTCCAAAATGTTCATAAACACTATATTTTTATGTTGTTGTTTATTTTTTTGGAAACTTTGGACCTTGGTGTTTTGTCCGGTTTCAAGTAGGTGGAGCTACACACTTCTGGTGTTTGGCTAGATAATACACTGGTGAAGTTTTTGTTCAGAAAGATGGCTGGGAAAAAACATAAAACTAAGGCAGCCTGTACAGTATCCACCTAAAAGACATCTTGCTTGAACCACTGTCACTTTAAAATCTCAAAATGACATAGTACTGCATACACCAGTCATAATTATATTTTAATTTATGTGCATGGTGGCAGAGAGGTTAGCACTCCTGCCTCTTAGCATGGAGGTTGTGGAGTTGATCCTTGGGGCAGCCGAATGTGCATGTCCTCCCACTGTGTTGGGGGTTCGTTCTAGGTACTTTCCTCCCATATAAATCCATGTATGTGAATTAGAGCCTCAATTGCCTCTAGTGAATGAATGTGAGAGTAAATGGTTGTCTGTCTGTGTGTTGCTGTGTCAGCCTTGTGACAAACTAACCATTGCCCAGGGTGTACCCTACCTAAGACCCATAGCTGCTGGAATGGACTCAAGCGCAACCTCTAATGGGAATAAGCGGAAGAAGATGAATGAATAATGTATGTGATATGTACGTATTGAGGTAGTGGCACTCTGTTCTCATGCTAAAAGTGCATATATAAAGGCAGATCCTGCTGTTTGCTGGAGGCAGGTGTCCCAGGAGAGACATCCTCTGTCACCTATATTATGATTCTGCTCGGCTCTTAATCTTGCAGCGAGGCCCTTTCTGCGATACTGCTGTGAATGGCAGGGTGAACTTGAAAGTGTTTCTGAAGTTTGGCACACTAAAGTTCTCCATTATTGAGGTGGATGGGAATTATTATGGCTTCCTGCCACTTTTCACTCTGTACCTTTAGATGGATGGTGCTGTATCTTTCATTTTAAAAAGTGGATGACACAAAGGCAATTGAGGAAGTTTTATTCTTGTTTCATTGTGCTGTCAGAACAACGCTGGATGATGGAAATTGCTACTTAAATTATAGGGCAATAAAGTATTAACAGCTGAAATTAGATTTTGCTGTACATCCCCAAAGCTAGTCCTGTAATTCAGTTCAATTCAATTCAGTTGAATTTATATATCTCACCATAACAGTCACCTCAAAAGGCTTCACAAATCAGTTAATCAAACATAGAAACACAATCAGACATAACATACAAACAATAACTACACTAAACAGACCCAGGGCATCTCTGTACTTAGACCCTTCTTCTCAGTAAGGAAAAACTCCTAAAAAAACTGCTGTAGGGAAAAAAAGAAGAAACCTTATGGTGACCATACTGAAGGAGAGACATGCTACATTATTTAAACAATTATACTTTTAATAAGTCAGTCCTGTGACCAGCTGGCCAGTGCCTAGGGCAGGGTTATTAAACAGGGGGCCCATCAGTCAAATTGGACCGGCCCTTGGACCATCTACCCATAAATAAGAAATCAACCATTTAATAGCCACTGTATATATGGTAATTTGCGAGTCATTGCAGCGCTAAAGCCACCAGTACAAGGGAGTATCTGGCCCACAGGCTAATAGCCCTCTGACAATTTGGCCCATAGGAAAATATAGTTGAATAGACCTGGTCTAGGGTGTTCACCTGCCTCATGCCCAAAGTAACTGTAGTAAGCACCAGCCACACACAAACAGAAAAAAAGTAAGATTATTGATTATTTTCTGTCTATTTTGACACACTATCTGTGAATAAGGTAGCCACATGTTTTACCATTAGAAATAATTAACCAATTGTCACAGAAATAGATTATGTGTAGAGGTCATGTCTGTCTGTTTTCTTTACTTTTTGATGAACTGCCCAGATCCCAAAGCTTTATTTTTTTATTTATTTTTTTATTTTTGCAGTACTTTGATAATAATCTGCGTTTTAATATTATCTGACTGAACAGCTGCTCGCGCTGTACCTCATTTGACCCTTGGTGAGATCGCTAATGATGTGAGCAGGTCACTTCAAAATGTTTGCTTTCCCCCACTGAGAGGAGCTCTGCAAATGTTGGACTAGAAATTAACCTATAACAAATTCAGTTTTATTGTAAGTTAGGAAAATCAAATGGAGACTTACATTGTGCACTATCTGAAATGTCTCCCTGCGCTCACCTGTTGCAGTGCTGGATGAGCATTTGTGTGTATTGAAAGTGCTATCTCTCTCTCTCTCTCTCTCTCTCTCTCTCTCTCTCTCTCTCTCTCTCTCTCTCTCTCTCTCTCTCTCTCTCTCTGAACACACACAATGGGCTAGAAATGCTAATGTGAAAACATTATGTAAATGGTGAACTCTGAACAATGGGCTTTGAGTGTGGAGGCCATTATGGTGGACACAATAGGCAGCCCTCGGAGTCTATCCACTGGTCCACCAATAGAGATCCTCAGTGTCAAACAAGGACAGCTACTGCAGTCCCCACAGCTGAGGAGCCGCTCAACACAGTTCACCTCTAAAATTACCTTTTCATTCTATTAAACTTTTTGTATGTATGGGGTGTACCTGTATGCATAAAAATTGGTTTGTCCAGCAGCAATGCGCAGTTTTTCATGTCTGTTAATCTTTGCACTTAAATGGGTATCATCCACTAATGCAGTGGTTCCCAACCTTTTTTGTCTTGTGTACTCTTTATCAGTACAAAGACACTGTATACTTAAAAAAATAATAATAACTCATAATACATTTACCACAAAGAAAAATAAAGTCATTCAAATTTGAAACAAGCTATTCCTTTTCATCAGTCATTGGGACACTTTGGCTTATGTGCCTTTCATAAGTTTTAGTAGTTCAATATGAAAAGATACTTTCAGCTTGAAAATAATTTAGGAAATAAATCCAAGTACCCCTGGTTGGGAAACCCCACACTAATGGGTCAATAGGTACCAGAAATCTGTGTCCAGAAATCATCACAAAGAAAAGTAAAAGTAGAATTAATTGGTTTAGAGGGGCTGTTTTTTGGTAAGATTTTGAGAGGTTGTGTGGTACTGTTTATTACGGAATATATACTATAATTTGATAATAATATTCAAATATAATATTTGTTTTTCAAAGTCCTTTTTTACAGGGCTATATTAAATGGTTAAGTTAAAACTGGGGCCAACAGTCAAAAACCTAGTTCACTAACAAGAGCATTATCCAGAGACACTTAAAAACAGAGTTATCCTGCAGCATGTTAAGTTAGGCAGTGGATAGAAGTATATAGCTCACTGAACAATCATCAAAAATTACAGTGAAAGTTAGGGCTGGGCGATAAATCGATTTTTTTCAATTAATTCAAATTTGTAGGGCAGGTCGACTTGTTTAAATAAAAATTGATTTAAAAAAAAAAAAAGTTCACCACCGGCACTCTGGGCTCCCGTAGTTCATAGTGGACAGGCCCGCCAGCCCTCCCTCCGTGCTAGAGGAACACAAACAACATGGCAGCGAGGAGGGAAGAACTCGTTCCTAAGAAAGGCACAGTGTCGTCAGTTGTGTGGAATTGGATCGGGATTGCAGCATCAGACGGAGCGCCCCGCTGCAAAGTCAGTCCCTACAGGATTTCGCAATGTTGTGATCGCAACTATTAACGCAAAATCAAGCAAACCTCATGAATTCAGCGCGACCCTGCAACTTTGTCCAAACTCCGCAACTCTATCAGCAGCAGCGCACCGGTAATGCGCGGCGGAGGTCGGGTTGAGCCACAGACAAAGCGGCGTGGAGATGCGATGTGGAGGACAGAGGTGCGGAGCGGAGCAGCATGGAGATCGAGCGCACATGAGGTCGCAGGTGCTCAGCAGCAGCGGTGTGGATGGGACTAAAGGAAGAGACGAACTCGGTGCTTTCTAGTTTTGTCTGGTGTCACTCTGAAAAGCTGTCTGCGTTGCCATGGTGATATAGTTGCCTAAAAAGTTGAATGGGCAGCGTATTTAGACAACAATGAAGTTTGAGGTCATTGTTCTTTAAACGTTAATGTTGCAGGCTAATAACCTTCCTGAAAACCTAGCACAGCAAACTTCCGCTGTTTTTAAGGATTGGATGTTCTACAGCACACAACAGAAATCACCAGAGAAGATCTGAAAGGAACAGAATCAGAATCAGCTGCAGGGGCCCCAAAAAACAGCCTAGTAACACAGCAATATCACATTAAAAAGTAGGTACATTTGGCCTGTTCAAATACAGGTATTTTTGATTAGATTGATTAGCGCAACTTTTAAGAAAATCCCCCATAAAATCACAGGGCCTTCTCTTCTATTTGACTTGTCTGATTGCACTTTAACCTCAAGAGGAAATCAAAGCAATAAAGCTAAAGTTGTTTTGGGACAATTTCTCTGTTGTCTTCAGTTTGATTTTAAGTAAGTGGGGAAAAAAATCGTTTTTAAATTGTAAATCAAATTTTTTGTGAAAAAATCAGAGATTTTTTTTCAGTTCTAGTAAAAGTATAGACAGCAAACATAAACCTTTCGCTCTGTAAAACTAGAGGTGCTTTTCCACCAGTTCGGAACAGGATAGGACGGGTTGGTTTGGGAGTGTTTCCACTTCCCAAAGCGTTCCAAAGTGTTCCTAAAAAGCAGTCCAAACCGTTCTACTTTTGGCACCCCTCTCCGATGGGGTCCAGCTCAGTTAAGCCTCTGGAATGGTTAGAGATGGACACTGCTGTGAGCTGATT
Organism: Bostrychus sinensis; assembly: GCA_020698575.1. Lineage (NCBI taxonomy): Eukaryota > Metazoa > Chordata > Actinopteri > Gobiiformes > Eleotridae > Bostrychus > Bostrychus sinensis. Next base: position 31,273,370 of record CM036241.1, on the reverse strand, counting down.
GGATGAGAGAATCCTTACTCAGGCAAAAACAACAAGCCAAAGGATAGAATTAAAAGCGAAAATGTTGATTTAACCAAACATGTCCTTGTCCCTGTGATAAACAGCCATATTCCAAGAGAGGATGAGCAAATATTGAAGTGACTTTTTCTAAAAATAAAGCTCGCATACATTAGCAACAGCCCTTTCTGGCTTAGCGAAGTACTGCTATCACTTTGAGAATCTAAACATTTCATTTTTAGTTTAGACTTGGTTAAACAGTAGTTAAACTCATGTGATTATATGTTCAGGCATTAAAATGTGTTAAAGTGGTGCAGAGAAGTGAATTTAATGCACCAAAAGCTGGCGGTAAACCGGAAGTAGTCTCCTGTTTACTGAAGCTAATACAGCGTTAGCTCCAGCCTCACACAGACACACACCAGCTTCATACAGACGCACACCAGGATTTATGCTCCTCTTTATATTAAATGTTGCCACCGCCTTTATGTTTTAAATTCAGCTTCAAACACATTTTTATCTCATTTGTTAATAGAACTTTGTTGCGCTTGTGTGAAACCAGTGTTTATGCGACATATGCGGGTCTCCTGGACCCAGAGTAATGAAAACACGAGTAGGTTTTGGGGCTACCCGTCACCATACCATTCTCCCCAGTGGAAAATGCATTAGAAGCACCCAGAGAGACCATATACAGTGGGGCAAAAAAGTATTTAGTCAGCCACCAATTGTGCAAGTTCTCCCATTTAAAAAGATGAGAGAGGCCTGTAATTTTCATCATAGGTATACCTCAACTATGAGAGACAAAATGAGAAAAAAAAATCCAGAAAATCACATTGTCTGATTTTTAAAGAATTTATTTGCAAATTATGGTGGAAAATAAGTATTTGGTCAATAACAAAAGTTCATCTCAATACTTTGTTATATACCCTTTGTTGGCAATGACAGAGGTCAAATGTTTTCTGTAAGTCTTCACAAGGTTTTCACAAACTGTTGCTGGTATTTTGGCCCATTCCTCCATGCAGATTTCCTTTAGAGCAGTGATGTTTTGGGGCTGTCGCTGGGCAACACAGACTTTCAACTCCCTCCAAAGATTTTCTATGGGGTTGAGATCTGGAGACTGGCTAGGCCACTCCAGGACCTTGAAATGCTTCTTACGAAGCCACTCCTTCGTTACCCGGGCAGTGTGTTTGGGATCATTGTCCTGCTGAAAGACCCAGCCACGTTTCATCTTCAATGCCCTTGCTGATGGAAGGAGGTTTTCACTCAAAATCTGACGATATATGGCCCCATTCATTCTTTCCTTTACACGGATCAGTCGTCCTGGTCTCTTTGCTGAAAAACAGCCCCAAAGCATGATGTTCCCACCCCAATGCTTTACAGTAGGTATGGTGTTCTTTGGATGCAACTCAGCATTCTTTCTCCTCCAAACACGATGAGTAGAGTTTTTACCGAAAAGTTCTATTTTGGTTTCATCTGACCATATGACATTGTCCTAATCCTCTTCTGGATCATCCAAATGCTCTGTAGCAAACTTCAGACGGGCCTGCACTAGTACTGGCTTTAGCAGGGGGACACGTCTGGCAGTGCAGGATTTGAGTCCCTGGCGGCGTAGTGTGCTACTGATGGTCCCAGCTCTCTGCAGGTCATTCACTAGGTCCCCCTCGTGTGGTTCTGGGATTTTTGCTCACCGTTCTTGTGATCATTTTGACCCCACAGGGGTGAGATCTTGCAGGGAGCCCCAGATCAAGGGAAATTATCAGTGGTCTTGTATGTTTTCCATGTTTTCCATTTCCTAATAATTGCTCCCACCGTTGATTTCTTCACACCAAGCTGCTTACCTATTGCAGATTCAGTCTTCCCAGCCTGGTGCAGGTCTACAATTTTGTTTCTGGTGTCCTTTGACAGCTCTTTGGTCTTGGCCATAGTGGAGTTTGGAGTGGGACTGTTTGAGGTTGGGGACAGGTGTCTTTTATATAGATAACCAGTTCAAACAGGTGCCATTAATACAGGTAACGAGTGGAGGACAGAGGAGCCTCTTACAGAAGAAGTTACAGCTCTGTGAGAGCCAGAAATCTTGCTTGTTTGGAGGTGACCAAATACTTATTTTCCACCACAATTTGCAAGTAAATTCTTTAAAAATCAGACAATGTGATTTTCTGGATTTTTTTTTCTCATTTTGTCTCTCATAGTTGAGGTATACCTATGATGAAAATTACAGGCCTCTCTCATCTTTTTAAGTGGGAGAACTTGCACAATTGGTGGCTAACTAAATACTTTTTTGCCCCACTGTACCTCTGCCATTACAGGCAATACAGTTCCACCTGGGATCCAAACAGTGTCACAGATCCATACCCCAAAATAATCACCTGGTCTTTTGCCATTTGTCCTAAAAGTTTTTGGAAAATCCATCTGTAACATTTGGAGTTCTGTTCCTAACAGACAAAACTGCCCCTATCTCGCCATGATTATTGTGGCTCTCATCGTCTTTTGGAAAAATTATCGGATTTATGACCTTCCCCAGACGTTTTATGAAATCTTCCTGTACTATTTTATATTGGTACAGTTATAAACGTGTTGTTTTTGAATACCTAAGTTGTTTGTTCAATGGCTAAAAGTGCCCGCTTGTGGTGAAAGTGTAAGTTGCATTGTGAGCTTCTTTCTGATACTGTCATGGCTGAAGTGCAGACTTGTCGGTGAAGTCTTGGCCCACATAAGTCTGTGAGTCATCATTTTGTGTTGGCATACGGTATCTTTTAAGCTGCATGCTTTACTGCAAACTCATTGATTTAGAAATGCAAATGAAGCCAAAAATGAAGTTTAAATAAAACTTTGTTTTCACTATACTAGCGGTACATGCTAGCATTTTGCTTTGGTTATTCTGATCAAGCTAAATGAAAATGCATGATATGCTTACATTTTGAGTAAGGGTACTCCGATCGATCGGCCGCCGATCATGATCGGCCGATCATGGCTAAAAATAGAGTGATCGGTGATCGGTAAAATGGGCCGATCAGAAGGGCCGATCAAATTACAATAAACACGCGAGGCTCTCACATTTACTGTCCTGCAACTCCGGTTTGATTAAACAGCAGTAGCGTTATTTTAGCAGTGTTTTTAAGTTAAGCCCTGGTTATAACTAACACAAACCTGCCCTGGAGGCGCTGCTTTGTGTCCCCGCTGTGTCCCCGCCTGCTTTAGGAGCGCACGGGACAGAACCGAGGCGCAGCAGTGCGTGTATTTGCAAACACCAACGTAAATAGAGCTACAGCTAACCCGCTAACAGTTACGTTAAAAGGATTAAGAGAGTTAAGAGTCTGCCTGTGTCTTGTTGCGCGGAGAAAACTGTGCGTTTTGTGGCTTAAACTGCACCAAATGGCTGCTAATGGAAAGAGAAAGTAAAAAGGCAGCCCATGTGTCCATGTGTCTGAGAGGAGCACCTTTCATCGTTGTCTTCTCTGCTCTCTTTGCACGTTTTCTTCATTCAGACGTTGTCAAAACTGGCAGCAGGAGCTGTCTGCTCTTTAGTCCACTGTGTTTCAACCTGGTTTGGCTGCGCGTTACGCGGACACAGGCGCTGCACCCGCAGACTCGCATTAAAGGAACCAATTAAGAACAGCTGATTTTTACATCAACGGAGCATTCAAACAAAGCCACAGACACTGGGCACACATTAAAGACCAATAATGCAACAAAACCTCTTCTAAAACAAAAATAAGTAGAATTTTGTTGTTCTTTTATATTTACAAAGGCTACAGTATTTTTCAAATGGAACTAATAATAGCTTGCATACAATACATTACTACATTGAAGACCACGTGATCGGTATCGGCCATGATTGGTATCGGCTGATCATAGCAGAGGCTGATCGGTGATCGGTGATCGGCCTCAAAAACCCTGATCGGAGCACCCTTAATTTTGAGTGTGAATAGTAATGTCCATCTGACACCTTAATAAGCTGATGAGTTCAGTCAATTTGATTGCTCATTTAGGAAGCAAAAAATGTTAGTTCAGACATAATGAATGCAATATTATACCTAATGTATTAAGAAACTAATAGCTGTATTTTTGTGTTTCACAGAAACAAAAGAAGCAAAAGAAATAAAATGAGTTATGAGTTACAACTGTTGCTCAAAGAAATACAGTCAACATATTTTGAGTTGTGTTGCTAAAATACAATAGTGGTCCTATATCACAATGGCAAAGAATCATGTAAAAACAAACTTTCATTTTTCTGAAAATGTTTACAATTTTTCCAAATCCAACTGCAACTTTTTGACTCATATTTCTAGACCAATGGCAGAGGTAGATAGAAGAGGCATTTCCCGTTTTAAATGCAATAGTTTCTAAGTAGGCTGCATCAGTAGAGGATAAAGAATTCTATGCAACAAAGGTGGTGATTTTGTGACTTTGACTGATAATGCATTGGATTTCTATACAGTACAAGGTCCTTTGAGGTACTCCTATCCCCCCACCCAACTCCGCAGCTTTGATCTGGTCTTGCTCTTGACTCCCTCTGCCCTCTGCGTGTGTGCAAGAATCCAGACAGCTCCACACAGCAGCTCTACCTAATGGTCTGGAGCAGGAGGGGGGGGGGGCAAGCCAGGCTGGGGACTAACGCTTGTATAATCAGCCACTTCCACTGTCTGAGAACAGCGGTGTTAAATCAACCTCAGGTGGCCCCATAAAAGGATTGGAGCACAGCGTGGCCCACTCCCCGCTGTCCCAGAACCGCTGCTGTACTCGGGCCGACTGGAGAGGAGCTCGTCTGCATCAGCAGGACAGGATCCAAAAGAGTGATGAGGAACCAGAAAACCCCCACTCTTCTGTGTCATCTTGGTGTGTAGTGTCCCAGGGCGGAGACTATTTTGAGAACACAGGCCCTTTGTTGGAGATGGGATAATCTTTTTTCGACTACAATCTGATAATGCAACAACAATGTGATTTTCTCTTAACTGGCTAACACGTAAATTGTGTATAAGCACTGTAATGGCTTTTGAAACTTTGTCTCTGGAGGAGAAGTTTGAAATATTCATTAGAAATACAGAATGAGTTTATAAATGTAATAAAATGACAATTGTGGAGCCAACGTCTTCATTTGATAACTGTTCAGGGTCTGGATTTTTTTTTTAAATTATAACTAGTTTTTAGTCAGTAGTGAAAAGTATTTCTTTAACTAAAGTAAAATGTTTTAAGATGATGCATGATCTCTGGACATTTTCAAGAACATACCTTTACTTGAGTAGATTTTCGGTGATGAGTAAAGTGTTTATTATGTTGGGGGGTTCAGTATAGTAGCAGCAGTAGTACTAGTAGTGGCAGTAGTAGTCATAATTTGGTAGTAGATTCTGTACTGGAGTGTCAACAAGACTTTATTTTAACTTAAAGGGGCATATAATATGCTTTTATACATAAAAAAGTACTCTACTGGTGCCATAAAGAAACAGGTAAAGAGACCAGTGGAAGGTAGCAGAGTACATAGCTGTGACGGTCTTTTGAACACAATAAAAGAAAAAGAGCACTTCACTTCCTTAAACTTTTTGTATGATGCCATTTTACTACAAAAAGAAAAATGAGGAATCAGTGGAAACAGAGCTGCACACCATTTTTTTAGATAAATAAATGAGAGCAGACTGGATGTAGAGGGCTTGTTGATTGGTGAGTTTTTCCTGGAAAGCGTGGGGATTCATGGGAGAGGCAGAGGTTTGTGCAACCAAGCGTTTTGAGACATCAGTATGGCAGTGTCAGAGAATAGAGGATTGCACGGACAGGCGCGAATAAAGCAAAACACAACTCCAGGTATGTTTTAGATGAGGGAACATTAAAATACATGGTAGAAAGCTCATAAAAGTTGATTTTAGTGGTGTAACTATTCTTCGAAAATTGGCACAAAATTGATGCAAAAGAGAGAAATTTTGAATTGGTGTGGGAAAAAATGAATCGCGATCCCCCTTTAAAACAGCGTGCAGACCACTGGTACATATTCTGGCTCACTTGTTTGGCGCTAGACATCATTACCTGGCCATTTTACTTTAAAGAAACATGCATTTATATAAAGTTTTAGTTTACAGAACTTGTAAAATCACTAGCCCGATGTGCCAGGAATGTGAAAAGGCTGTACAATTGGTTAATTACTCGGAGCGTCCCAGAAGTGTACTTTCTCTCCTCGGTACGTCTCACACAGAGGGAACAACAACAAGCCCAGGGAGGACGGCAGGAGAGACACATCTGAAGGATTATTTAGGCAGCACATACCTGTTTACCATTGTTCAGAAAGTAGCTTGTTGTTAGCCGCGAACTAAAGCAAAGCTAAGTGGCTAACAACAGCTAAAGTTTATCTGAAGTTTCAGGGCCCCTGCCCTGGAGCGTTTCCATTGAGATCAGAATCTATTCTGATGATGTGACTTTCCTCACTGATATTTTTATAAGTCTTGACTTATATTAGGCCCATTTTATGTTTCTTGAGGTGTAGATTTTTGACAAGCTGCTACTCTGTGGATTGCTTGTTACTATATTGTATTTGTTTTTGGAGGAGAGTTGGTGTTAATGTTTAGGTGTTAATAAACGTCACAAACAAATTATGTAATTTTTACATGTCATTGTTTTAATATCTACTTTTTTCAGTTAATAAGAAATGTACAACAATTTAAGTTTGACAAGGAGACACAAATAAGCTATGTAAAAAAAAAAATCTTTTGGTTATAATTATGCTGCAACTAAGGCAGCTAATAAAAAACGAAAAAGATTGTAATTGTGAACAGAAAATTGTAATCAATTAGTTGATTTTGCATAATATAGCCCATTTACCTTTTTTTTTTCAAGCCATATATTATTGTGTTTTTTACTTCTACTTAAGTAAAATTATTTAAGTAAATTACCTTTGAGTACTTTGTAGTATCTCACCCAGTGGCGTGACTGGTCCAAGGGCTTCGGACATGTCTGGTTAATGGGGATACATTTCCTTACAACATACCTCTGTCTACACTCTGCTTACTGTTCACCACATAAATACAGTGCCAGCCAGGCCTCTGCTCATGCTGTTTTTTATTTTTATATTTTTTATTTTAGTTTTCTGAGAAGGAATAATCACATAAGGCTATAAGCCATAACATCTTTCCTAACTAGATGCAAAAATGCTGCAGAGACAACCTTCCCTATTGTGCTATACTTACCTGAACAACAGGTGTGCCAAGATTCACTAAATAGTAGCAGTACTCCCCAGTCTCCCACACCTCTAAAAAACATTATTAACCCAATAATGAGAGACATATTAATGAGGTGGGCATTGAAATCTGACTCTGGTGATATAATTAGAGTGGTTCTCCCAGTTGTGGAGTCCTGGTCCTGGACGGAGGCTTCTCCAGTAGCAGAAAGTGAGAGAAATGTTGTTATGCATGTAGGTCATGTTCCCATCTCTGCCTTAATCAGTGGCTATATATAATCGGCTTCTTTCTTCAGAGAGACTGGAGCGCACTCCCTTCTGTGTTTTTTGTGTAATGTCTCTATTAGACAAAGTGGACTGGGCCAGCAGTGGGGAGAGAGGGGTCAGACCACTTGGACTTCAGGCTGACCAAATGCCTCTGCAGCAGTGTTGGTCTGGAAATGAAGGAAGGAAGCAGAGGGAGAAAGGCGAAATTAAAGTTGTTTTCAAGGACTACTGCTGCTGTGGCTCAGAAATGGACAATAGCTGCAAAATCTAAAATTTTAACGTTATTGTGTCTCTTATGCTTGAAACCAGGCCAAATATACAGTACATTAACCACAGTACTTTAGGTCCTACTGCATATATTGTAGTCATTCAGCTGAAACAAGAACACTTGCATGAAAGAAATCTTTTTTTCCTTTTTATCTTTACATGTCATTCATTTGCCCTAAACACTTGTTCTGTTCATTTATGTTCATGTATGTCACATGCACACAGACCTTTCCTTTTGTCTATTGGCTGTTGGTCTACAGCACTTGTCAACATTGTCTTTTGGATTCAGATGGTTGCGTCTGATTGAATTAATAAATAAATAATACTGGCGTCAAGTCCAAGTTGAGTTCATAAAAAAATTCAATACATAATACTAGAGTCAAGTCCGATTTGAATTTATAAAAAAATGAAATAAATATTACTAGAATCAAGTCCTAGTTGAGTTTATAAATAAATAAATAATACTAGCTCCAAGTTCCAACATAAAATTATACTGCATTTCTTTGCTCAGACTTAAATATAGTATAGCACTGTCTCTGCTTTCAGCATAAAAAGTAAACTAGACACAAGTGTGACTTGCAAGCGCCAGATTACAAGTCCAGCAAGTTCAAGTCATCATTTCACCCAAATGCATTTAGTTTTACTTTTCTCACCAAATAAAATAAATGTTGGGGTTGGGGGTTAATGATTAATTCCAGTTCATGGTGGTATTTTTCAGCTATTTCTCACCATTTTACACCATTAGAGCAGAAGGACTTTTGACACAGTTATCACAGCCCTAGTCAAAGGTCAAACCATTAGTGAGCGGAGACCACTACTGTTTGGCTGAGGTGCAAAAATCACAACACTTTTCACAGATTGCTAGCGTCATGAAAGCAGTTATTATAATGTTAATAAATGATTTCATTATGAGTTATTCCTCTGGTATTTCTTGTATTATGTTTGCATGCAGTCAATAATAGCCTATTTGTTACTGAGGAGAAAGCCTTTGGATGCTGTTTGTTGTAGTAAATGCCAATTAATTCTGGACTGACATATATTGTTTAGTTAATAATTGAGGAGCTGTGTGCCGAGCCGGAGGAGGACCGGTGCGAGTTCTTCCGTACAAATCATCAGACGGAGCATATTGCGGTGCTTTACAGTGGCAGCCTGCTTTCAAATACAATTAATGGGGCTGTTGGGTTGCCTTACTGGACTCCTGGGGTTAACTCGAGTACAGCTTGAAGGAAATTCGAAAATATTCCTGTTTTTATCGAGACCGGAAGCTCTAGAGCCAATTCCCACATATAAGGTTCTTTAATGGAAAGCTTTCTAATGATAGCTGTGCAATTTAATTTAGCTACAACGCAGGTTCATTTAACACCTTAACTCATTTAAAAAGGAATTAAAGTTGCAAAGGATAGAGAAGCTTAACAACTGCCACATGCTCTCTCTATTTCTCTTCTCTTTTTGACTGAAATGACCAAGCTTTTATCCCAGCACTGCAGCTGTTAGCAATGCAGCTATCTTAACGTAATAACATTTTAGTTGCATGAAAGGTGGTCACCAGGGGCCCCCAGTTCATGTTTTTAGAATAGGCCCTAACTAATGGTTTGCACAAATAGACATTGTTCTAAATCAATCAACTACACACATATGCTCATACTGAAATCATTAAAAACATTTCAACAAAATAGTGTTTGGATATTACTGCATTTATTTATTTTATCTTCTTCCACTTCTTCCTAATAGGGGTACAGACATAAATACTGCTCTGCCACCGTGCCTCCCTAGGATATTACAGTATTATAATTTATGTTTTATTTCATTTAGAAAAAGCATTGAGAAACATGATTTTGTAGACTTGAGCAAATTATGTATATTGCTCAAGTTTGAAAGCATTAACTGTGACTATTGAGTTATGTTTCCTGCACACATTCACTATGTGTTACAACAGTATAATGTAGTTGCTGTTCTGCATTTATTTTATTTGATGTAAAATGGGACCAGTTTGCCACCTCAAACTTACAAATATATGGCATGAAACTGAAATTTGGAGCTTACTTTAAACTTGTGAATTTAGCTCTTTTTATCTGCTTTTTAGTTTGCTTCCTTTTCTTCCTTTTCCCTCAATTTTAATGCAAACTATGTCTTTATTGTCTCTGTGCAAGTTCTAGTGCTTAAAAGTGTCCTGTTTTGCTAAATCGACTTTTTAGAATTTTATTTGCTCCTCAAAAACATACCCATAGTATTTTGTCTCATTCACACGTTTGAGTATTCCTGTATGCTGAGCCCATCCCTTTCTCAAGATCTGAGAACACTCAGTCTTACAGCGTTACATAGACCAGGAAGTGCTTGTATGTGTCTCTAAAGCCCATACACTCTCCCAACTCATTTTTATAACTACACTGCCTAAATTGCTGTTTACTACAAAGCAGTCAGCTCATTTATCTATCTGTTAGCGTCATGTTGCTAATAGCTGTACTAATTAGCCATTTTGGGGGGATTTGGGGTTAATGTCAGGATGGGGCTCCAGAGCAGTTGCACTGGCTGCCCTGCCTAATGCTCCACCCCTGATTGTGACTCCAGTCCACGGTTTGGCAGATAACCATAGAGCAGCAGTCTCTTCACGTGCCTCAAATTGAACCTGCTGCAGTTTTCTCCCTCTCCAAGTGAACCTCCATTAGAGGATTTGTGCTAAATCACTCGCTCCACACATAAGAGCTAAAACCAGGTCTGTAGCCTCGCAACATTAAATTGAGTGAGATTTTGGAAATTGTCTGCAAGTGCTTAGGTAGCTTCAGTGTGCTGCACTGACATCAGGGCATTTATCAAATAACAATAAAGGTGCAGGTTTGCAATATAGGGTTTGTCAGAGGCCAGACACAAGTAATGTCAACTAATAAGCCGGGCGTGTATACTACCTCAATATTACCTGTTTTTAGTGATTTGTATGCAGTTCAGTGTCTCTCTGAAATGGGAGCATAAAGCAAATAAACGGTTACAAAATAAGTCTTGGAATTAGGGTGACCACCTGTCCCACTTTTGTTTCTACTGCACAGCCATTTAGGTATCTGTCCCCCTGTCCCACTTATTAAGATAATGTCCCACTTTTAATTCACTTTCACCTTTTCATTTGTGCTTATTAAAATAAAGATTCAAGCATGTAAGGTCTGGTGTAAAATGTAGAATAAATATTTGTGGGTGTTCCATCTTGATAGATTGCATATACTGTATGGTTGTTGTGTTGCTGTTCCTGTGTTTCAGGAAAGGCATCTCCATGGAGCTGGAAGCTGGTGTTGATGCGGGATTCTTATGAGAAATTGTAAAATGAGAGCTATGATTTTTTTTCTGTTCCACCTTTTTATTCCAATGAATAAAGTCTCAGTAAGAACATTACTTTGCAAAATGTATGTTTGTGGGATAAAAACAGCACATCAAATATGTTGTATGCCCTGAATAACTTGTATAAAGTTGGTAAAGCTAGATTTGTTAAAGATTTATTTTCTCAAGGCCATCCTACCTTATTTCACCTAATTGCACAACTTGTCCCACTATTAATACTTTTAGTATTAGTATTTCAGTATAATATATTAAACTTTTGACTCATCACAGTAGCCTCCTTTTGCAGATATAGCACACTTGTGGCATCTTTCTACAATGGGATCCAATTATTCTTAAGAAAGTTTTTTCCCCAACTCTCATAAATGTGTAGTTTTACTAGTTTTACCTTCACTCTTTTGTCCAGTTCATCCCAAACCAGCTCGATAGGGTTTAAATGTGGACACTGTGCTTGCTACTGCATGTTCTATCTTGTACTATTTTGTTCTGGCAAAACTTGGACTTATGGTTTGGGGTCATTATCTTGCTGTATCAACCCCTGACCAACTAGGCACACACCAGAAGGTACAGCATGGCACTGCAGGATGCTGTAGTTATTGTTTTGGTTTAGGGTGCCTCTCATTTTAAGTCATAAAAAGGCCTTTATGTATAACTTTGAAATGTACATTATATTTCAGTTTTTTTCTTTTCTGCCAGTTCCAGGCACTGACATTACACACATATAGTGGATTGAATTCTACTTTCTACTTTTCTACTACATATACCTGTTAATTTGTTAATCAGATATGATGCTTTGTTACTTCTTTATTGAATTGGTTGCATGCATTTCAGATTGCATTCAGAGGTAGTTCCTTCTGTGTCCATTTGTCCTGTCCCCAGAAATCAAACTTCAGATCATGTAATTAAACTTAATTAAATTGGGGAAACTGATCACTCCAAATAATTACTTTGTCTTCGCAAAGTATGCACATAATTCACAGTGATTTTATTTATTTTTCATGAATTATAACATATTTTTTTATTTACGGTTTTACTTAAGTTGGTTTTGGTATTTTTTTTTAATAGGACAGTTATTTGACAATTGTTAATATTAAATGAAAACTTACTTATTAATTGACTTTTTTATATTGATCTAACACATTTTGAATAGATAACTAAATACTGATAACTTAGTTATTTTACCATTTGGTTTTACATTGAGTAAAAAATAAAATGGCTGGACAAGAACAGCACACCTCTCAAGAAACCCACCTCTCAATATAGTGCCCTGTCCTATGATTGCTTTACCTTCTCTTTGTGAACTACACACTCTAAGAAATGTAATGTTGGAATTAATTAAAAATGTTTTGTCAACTTGTTGCACGCAACAGGCTTGTTTAAATCTAATAAAACACATCCGATTAATATTAACAATCAGTTTTTAAGTAAATCCAACTCTACACTGTTACTTAAATGCTACAAAGCGGAGTTATGTTTTCTTAAATCAGTATTTTTGGTTTGGATTTAATTATGCCATGTAAATTTTAATTGATGTTATTACATTGAATTTAATTTATAATGGGTACTACATATGTATATATTTTAGGCTGGTTTAAGTAATAATGATAAATAAATACAATATGCTTTAATGCATTTTATTAACCATTGTCAAACATGACATCTTGAAATATAACAATGTTTACATAATTATGTAATAAATCTCTCAGTACTAGTCACTTAAAATTGTAGACCTGTTTTAAATCTTTAGTCTATCTGTTTAAACACAAAAAGTGCATTTAGACAACTTCCTTTGACAAGTGAAACTTGCTTGAAAAAAAAAAAAAAAAATACAGCAAAAAAAAAATACTTTTTTAATATTACGGTTACTTTTATCAAGCTGAAAGCAGTAAAAATTGTGTTTTTAAATCTTAAACATATAAAACCTATACCAAAACAAGTAACCAACTTACTTCTGCCACCAAATGGTTAACAGTGCAGGAAATATGTGAATTCTGCTCGTATACTTTCAAAAAAATGAAAATAGTGTATTCCTCAAACCTTACAAACATCTCCTAAATCAGACATCAACAAATTAGCCAAACTCCAACAAATCCTAAATAAAAGTTTGGGGGAAAAAAAAAAAAAAAAAAAAAAAAAAAAAAAATCACATTCCCTTAACTCAAATATTTTTAAAATGTAAATGTATATTTAACAAAAAAACACAAGTGTCATAAAAACACTTTCACAGAAGGAAATGTCACTTTTGCATTTTTCATTTCCCAATTTTACAACAAACGGCACATTAGTCCATTGCAATACAGGTAGCTCAAGGATGAAACGTTTTTTTGGTAAAGAAATAAACATGTACTCAAAGATTAAAAGGCGGTGAATGTGGAGCACAAAGCAATGACCCTGTTGGTGGAAAACAATAAAAAAAACACTTCTGATATACAGTCAATGTAATCAACCAAAACAAGCTGGAAAACACTTCACATTCGGGTTTCTCCAAAAATCCCAAGAAAGCAGTTTCATCCTGTTAATCTTGTTCAGTTCCAGTAAAGGTTGCAGGTTCTGTTTTGTCTTTCGTAGCTAGTTTTTGTTTAGTTTGTTTTTGAGAACCTGCACCTTATTGGTCAGCTTCTTTCCGTCCAAGCCCATCAGTACTTTCTGATAAAACTCAAAAGTGTACCTTAGGTCCTTTGGATAGCTCAAATTTAGACAGTAGATCAAGCCGAACAAAAGTGCACATCCCGTTGCCACATCATGAACGTCTTGGATGACTGTGCAGCCCTCAATGAGGATGCCGATGTCCTCTGGGCCATCTGTGGGATCAGCTCCTTCATGGCGAACCACGTAGACTCCCATAATAACCTCCTCCATTGATCTCACGCCTCCAAGATTTACATCCTAAAAAAAGATATTTACATACAGTATTTTAGGCATTTTAATGTAGCTACCAAGTGTGGTTGTCAATATGTACATAGCATTGGTAGTACTATACAAATCACATTTAGTATCAGTATCAATAACCAGTAAAATTCAGTAGCAATGTAAGACTATAAGTTACATTGCTAATAAAAAAAAATGCTGTTTAAAAGCTGCCTTATACAGTCCATATAAAAAGTATTCACCCCCATAGCATTTTTACTTTACAATGAAAATGAAAATGATTATGAAGCAAATAATGACAGAAAACTTGAGAGTGCATAAGTTAGACTAAAAATGTATCATGCATGCCAAAGCTTACCCAGTACTCCTTGATGAGGCTTTTATGATCCTCATTTAGGTAGAGAGACAGTGCTTTCAGTATGCATTCCCGTCTCACTTCAATACTAGAATTCTGTGATACAAAAAAGCACAAAAAGATGTATAAAAAAAAATACATTTCCTTCCATTTTCCTAACAAGGGTCATTATTTTAGACAAACGTTATACAATTCCCAGAAGATAGCAGTAGTTAAAAAAACATAATACTTCAGTTTAACATCACCATAGAACAAGGCACAAGGTCTAACAAATACTTTTTTTAAAATCTCAACACAAGCAATTACTGTGCCCTGTAAAAATGACATGCCGGTCTTTCATTATTATGTCATTCTTGAGCACCAACATGCTGTAACCATATAGAATGACAATTACTCATTTTAACTGTAAAAACATACCTGGCCCATGGCAGACATGGCAATGCTGATACTGTGTCCTTTATCTCCGCCCTTTCTCCTTACAACCCTCATTAGCTGGTCGGAGTATTCGTCTAGTTGGCTCATGAAAGTGGAGAGGAGGGGCACCGTGGTAATGCGCGTAAACTCTGCATTTATCTTTGAAACATACAAAAAATTAAACCAAATATTTTTACATAAACTCAAGGTTTTAATTTACCTTACCTCAGACACACAAAACAGAGCTGGCCATCTGTTTTTAAATTCGGCAATGAAGGGCATATCTTCAATTACTTCCCGTCTTCTGTATGCAAAGGTTTTTTCCATTTTTGTTTTTATGAGTTGTTGGTTATTCTTCTTCTTGACCTCTTCAGTAAGGACTTGCCGTTCCTCCTCAAGGGTATCCTTACTTTCACCTGAAGGGTAATCCGGACAGAAGTTGACCTCTGCTTTCCTTGGTTTCTTCACCTGGTTAGGGTGCTGACTTGCATCACCTCGCTTGTTTTTCATTGCATTGATGGTCACCTCTGGACACCCAATGTTCCTTAGGATGGTGCGATAGTTGGCTATTTTATATTTTAGACTAACCCTCCAACCATAATGCCCAGACACAGAACCACCCTCTTTCAGACAGGGATATTTTGTTACAAGAGCTAAAGCCACATCATCAAGTTCCGCAATCGAAGGATAGATTTTGTATTTTGCAATTTCGGAGACCAATGCATCCATAATGTCTGATTTTAGCTTAGTACTTGGGTCCAGACGAGTACCATTATTGACATAGTCTTCATTAGCCCTGTCAAGCTGAAACTGTACGTCATAACTAAAACCGGGCAATGGGAACTTTGAGGGCCATCCCAGCAATCGTAGAGAAGAACATGAAGCATTGGAATCAGGGGAGGAAAGAATGTCTGTGTCTGCAGTGGAGAATGAACTATCATCCATCTCAGGCGAAGCAGAATGGCAAGTGGTTGTATCTGAACTGTTTGGCATGTACACAATTTTAACTGTGCTCTTGTCTTTAATTTCTTTAGTGTCTGTCAAGTTCACATATTCGTTATCAAAGTCAACATCACGATACTGCAGTCTGAAATTCCCTGACAAGCCAAAGTGTCTCTCAATCTCAGCTGTAAGGTCCGTTACTGAATTTGGTATCCCAGTGGGTAAGACCAGCTTGGCTGCGTTGTCCACACCAAGTACCACTCTCAGTGTGGCAGGCATTTTTTGTTACTCTGAAACATAAAAACAAGGGTTTCAATAGTAAAATAGTCATAAAAGCAACTATTAATGTACATGCATTTTAAAAAGTTCTAGGGGTGAGCAATATGACCAAATATTTATACCATGGTATACCATTTTGTGTTTATCACTATACCATTATTTTTTTCTTCTTTCACCGTGTTATTCAAATGTGATGCTTATCAGTTTATGCCATAAAAAAATGCTTCAGTTGCAATCAAACTACAAACAGTTAAAGAATGTTGTGCTTGTCTTCACAAACAAATACAATATATATTATAGGCCAAAATTAATTTAAAGGGGAGGTTAAATGGATGTTCTAGAGCTAAACAAACTGAAATTCATTAACAAAAAAAAAAAAAAAGAACTATTGATGTTTGGTATAAAACAGTATATCGCTCAACCCTAATATTACTTAAATTATCTTTTCAAATAAAACTTTTTTAAAAATTACCCGTCAAATGTAAAAATCTTTTTAAAGTCACCATTCGTCGGGATCCAACTTGATAGTCACATAGAGGATACTTGTCAGCAAGTTCACTGAATTCCACAACTACTACTTCACTAGTTGGGTGCAGTTGAAAAGCTCGGTAGTGCTCCCAGTACCAGGAGGAAAGTTTTTTTATAATGAGGAATACCTCTTCTTTTATAATGCAAAGATTGACTATTTCTGAAAAATCTGGAAGACCACCACATGATCCATGCACAACTATCATCCCTTTTTTGTATTTTATTCCATTGATAATGACACTTTGGCTGAGATTTACACTAGCTAATACAGGGTACCTCTGGGTGAGTGTGCTCACAATGCCATTGTTAAGGACATCAATGGGGACTTCTGAGACATGGGTAACATCTATAGAAATATTTTCATTGTCAGGACAAAGCATGGTATAGGCAATCATTAACTGATGCTTTATTGCCAATGAAGAAGTGACGTTTTTAAAATTTTTTAAGTTCCTGATGACCTGTTTAAAAAAACTGTGTTTGGCCTCAAATCGCATGGTCCATAATGAGACCAATGGACCAAAACATTTAATCATTTCAGGATAGTGTTCGAGAAAGTGATGTTTGGGCATCAGTCTTTGACTGGGAAAGAGTTCTTGATAATGTTTACGATGCTCTGAGATTTTCCACTCCAAGTATGCTATGGATTCCTGACTATGGACAGGCGCAACTACAAGTTCAGCAATGTCCTTTAAGAGTAAAATAACCTGCCAAGCAGGTTCATCATTGGGAACATGTTTACCAATGATAAGAGGAAGTAAGCGAAGAAGACACCAATTCTCGTGAGCATTGCCACCCAGAGTGCGTTTTTTTCTTTTACTCAAAGGCTTTTGTAACAAATATGGGCGATTAGTTTTATCTCCGTCTTTGTAGGGAAAAGAACGGATGAGACTGTTTAGTTGTTCAAGAGTAAAGAACTTTTTTGAAATGAGAATATCAATGCACTGTGCCAGCTCTACAGGAACTATTCCCTCAAATATATCATGGACAATATCTGGGGGGTAACCACTAACCACATTAAAATGAGAAAGGTTATCAGTTAGAATGCAAGATTTTCTTACACCTAAGTAGCTCACCCCTTTTTCCTGAGCTGCCTCGATGTGGAGCTGATGAGCTTCCTTTGTTCTTCTTTTGAATATCCCTGTTTTTACTTCGTGATGATTAATTTCAGAAAGCTGAGCTGTACAAAAACGACAGAAATATTTAGCTGAGAAACTCTCTAAAAACCCAGCCAGGCCATGAGCCCCCAGATTATCTGCAATAACGCACTGCACCGTGCCCTTAATAAATGACCCAAGGAGTGGAATAAACAGCCCTTGCTCCTCTAAAGTCACTAAATCACGCAACAGAGGTTCAAATATTTTTTCATAGCCAAATGATTTAACAAGATCACTTTTGCACAACAATGCTAGGTATATTGAAGACAGGGCAGAGCTGTTACCAGGAGGCAAGTTACCTATAATCCAATAAATGCCACAAAGTTTATGTTTTTTGCGAGAGGTTCCGAGTGGATTGCACACCTCGAAGTCATCAATATACAAACATAAGGATATTCTTAAATCCCCAGATGAAAAGAAATGATTGTTTTTGCAGTAGTCGCTGTCTTGAAATGATGCCAACAGTTGTGAATTTGAAGGTAACAGTTTATGTTTATCAACAAGCTTAGCAACTATATCTTTACGTGCAAGAAGCTGCTGCAAAGACTTGAGTAAGGGCACATAGTGAAATGTTTTATTAGTTCTAGGTTCTAGTAAATACTCAACTGGTTCCACAACATTGAAATTATCTTTATAAAACTGTTTGCGTTTGAAGGTGGTTGCAAGTTGGCCTCCTTTTGCTATAGATTTAACCAGCGGATTTTCAGTATGTAAAGCTGTGGACAATTCATTCAGTAGAGATGGACTAACTTCAACGTTATATTTTTTGAAAATATCCAAAGCTTTACTATGTGACAGAGGCAGTAAAGTTGAAGTTAAAATAAAATGCAACTCTTCTAGTAACTCATCAATAGCTGATGTTGGCACATGTGAAAAAACCTCCAATTTTAATAAGACAGAGGCCAGCTTCTTAGTAACTGTGTACTCTAAATCCTCATCTGATACACCTGCTTCAAGCAATGTATTAAGGTCCAAGTCAGAAATTTCTCCAAGCTCTTCTGCACAGTCTTCTGGTACCTGTTGCTCACTGGTGAATTCACTGTTTTGTACTATTTCAACTTTAAAGTCTTTTACTGTGCCATGAGCATGCTTTCTACTCCTATGAGACCTAAAAGTAGTATATATGTTTGTTTTAAAAGAACAATTCTGGAATACACAATTAACTGTTTCATAACACTTAAGATGATTACCGATATGAAAAAAGTAGTCTTTACTGTTTGATATCTGGCTTTCAGAAAATAAGAGACATTTTAGAATTACCCGATCTGTACTTTTAGACAAAATATTGACATGGGAACGACTCAAATGAGATTTAAGACCATTCCATGTTTTGAATGCACAAGGACAATGACAGTATATGCATGGATAAGAGTGTCTTAGACCATATTGTCCATGTTTCAGTCTATAGTGTTTTAGTAACTGGTACCTCGTAGAAACACTTTCGGAGCACTGTTTGCACCTCCACATTCACATCCTAAAAAAAAGGGAGAGATAGAGACAGAAAAACACGAGATATACAGAAATCAATCCATGCAATAGGACAAGTAACGTTTTAACTGTGTATTTGTGTGAATAAAAATGCTATACTGTGTTTTTTGCTTTAGTTACCTGAAAAACATATAAAAATATTATACTATTAATTATTATTTTAATATTCAGATGGAGTAAGATTAAAACAAAGTCATCTGAAAGTGGTTTGTAGAGTTAATAATTCATGAATTGAGGACCCACAAACCATGCCCAGATTACTCTAGTGATTGTGACAACATGAAATATTAAGGTTAATCTTCAAATTTTTAAGTTTTAAATAGAAAAAAGTACTGTAAATCATATGCCATTCTTTGAAGATTCTTTTGAAATTATTTGACTACGTTTATCTTTTACACAAAATAGCCTTAAATTTGCATAATCACAACACCTACAGAAAATTATATGGTGATATAAAAAAAAAAAAAAAATCAGCAAAATCTTAAAACCATAATTACAAACTACATTTTCTTTTTTCTTTAGGCACATGCACAGCATAAATTGACACAACAGACAAACTAAACAATTTACAAATGTTATAAGCATAGCAAGCTACTTAAAAAAAGCAAGGGAAACAACAGTGATTATCTTAGGTTGAAAAAAATATGCCTTAAGACCACGTGAACACAACGCGTTTTTCTTACCTGGGCGCGACCCTGAGCGGGACCCTAATCTTATGTCCGAAACGTTACCTGAGCTAACGTTAGTTAACGTTAGTTCTGTGGAAGTGTGACGAGGATGAGGCACGTACTGCCCGCCCTGACCGTGTGCAGACTGCCACGTACCGCGGCTTTTGAATACTGCATAGGTTTCGATGTTTCAAGTTTGGTATTAGAAATACCCCACTCCTCCCATGGACTGCTGCTTACGTGCTCAGTAAAACCACTCGAACCTTCCTCTGCCCTCTTCCCATACGTTTACATTATTATCATGCGGAGATCTGCTCTGAACGGTGCATAAAAGGTGCTTCTAATGAGACTTCTGAGAGCAACAGATCTACCGCGAGTACCGCGAGTTTTAAATTAAGCATGCTGTAGCACAAAATTTACAAAAACTACACAGAAGTACAAGACCAAACTGGTCCGCTTACCTTTTCCGACGCAAATCGAAGTTCAAAGTTAAAATTAAGCTACACGCCGCACCGGAGTGGACTGTCTCTGCCTGAGGTTCTGACAAATGCCGCTAGCATAGCATTAGCACAAATAAGGTTGTTGTGCAAAAACAGATTCAACCATCTGACGATTATGAAGGGGATTATTACATTCACATAGCATGGCATTCAATAATAAAAGCGATTTACCTGATTTGAAAGAGATTAGATTTACAGCTAGCAAAAACGGTTAAACGTTAGTGGTCTGGCCATATTGCAAAAGCTTTTTCAAAAATTGACGGAATAAAAATCGTAAATATACCTGCCTCGTTGTCACAAATTAGTAGTTTAATCACGTAAAATAAATTAGTAAGATGTACTTACCAAACTTTGATTGATGGATAACGATTTACTCGAGCACATGTGAGATTAGCGAAATCCTCATGGCACAGGACGTTGACGTTGCCTTTTAGCAGTACTGCGCATGCTCACGCACTACTTACGTCAAGTGCGTCAATTCATGCGTAGTTTTTACATAAAGCTTTTATGTTACATTTATTCCACAGTTTTATTTGCATTAAAAGTTGTATATATTAATTAAAAAGTATGAAAACCAATCATTTAAAACATAAAAATTAACCAGTTAATGTTATTTTACCATTAAAAAGTTATGTAATAAGAACAACTCCAGTGTTTCATTTCTTAGAGTGCAGGAGGATCAACTGAGCTTGATGCCCAAGAGCACATCATCCCCAAGAAATCCCCAAATTACCTCACACTCAACTAAGCCCTTCTCTCCTTCTTCAGTTCCACTACTTGTCCTGTATGGTGAAGGAGTGGTCCATCCTCATAGAAAAGATAGGTCTTATATAATCAACTTATTATGAAATATTTTATTATGGTTGGAATTAGACTAAAATCACAGTAGATATACAATTTACTGTATCTTAGTATAATTTTACAATGAACAATAATAAATG
The DNA here is from genome assembly GCA_020698575.1 of Bostrychus sinensis. NCBI lineage: Eukaryota > Metazoa > Chordata > Actinopteri > Gobiiformes > Eleotridae > Bostrychus > Bostrychus sinensis. The sequence continues at coordinate 31,252,225 of CM036241.1, read as the reverse complement.
AGGCACTTAAGGTAAAAAGCAAAACAAATCTATGATTAAATACTGCAGATAGATCTAATCTTTGTTTTTTTTTCTTGTGTTCTTAAAGTAACACTGGACATTGCACTCTATGAGGGCTTCAGCACAATATTATTATGATCTCTTGTGTGACATGGGGGGCATCCAAAAAGTCCTGGTTTAGACATGGTTCATCAATTAAAATGTATCTTTTTGCTTTAAATATCACAGGTCATATTGTTTTCAACATAGTTGGTTACGTTGGTGTTTGCAAATACACGCACTGCTGCGCCTCGGTTCTGTCCCGTGCGCTCCTAAAGCAGGCGGGGACACAGCGGGGACACAAAGCAGCACCTCCAGGGCAGGTTTGTGTTAGTTATAACCAGGGCTTAACTTAAAAACACTGCTAAAATAACGCTACTGCTGTTTAATCAAACCGGAGTTGCAGGACAGTAAATGTGAGAGCCTCGTGTGTTTATTGTAATTTGATCGGCCCTTCTGATCGGCCCATTTTACCGATCACAGATCACTCTATTTTTAGCCATGATCGGCCGATCATGATCGGTGGCCGATCGATCGGAGCACCCTTATTTAAAAGAACAAAAATCAAACAAGATTTTTTTCAGCTGTGAAATGCATTCAGTAGTTTTTATTACACTTGAAAATGTTAGTGGACTCACACAACAGTCAATGTATTTCTTTGTCCTTGGTTCTTAAAGTACTACATTTTTGTCTCGAGATGTTTTTTGTCAACTTTGTAAATGCTTCAAAGTAAAACCAATATCCCATTTTGAGGTCACATCGTTGAGGCAGAGGTTCTCTCAAAACTCTTAGCAACACAGCCTTCAAATGCTCAGAGCACCACTTTCTTACATTTTATCAATATGATAGCCTGCTTTAATATTCAATATGTTAGCCTTCTTGAATTTGTCATACTTTTAAAACAAGGCAAGAACAAAGTGAACCCTGTTTGGTGCCATAGGGTTGGACTGTATTTCATGTCGGATCACTTAAACAGGAAATCTTTTCAGCCTTAATCAAGGACGCTCATTGTCTCTGATCTCTTTGCTTCATGAGACACAGGAAAAGAGGCTGGTGTTTTATGGAAAAATGAGACAAGAGAAAGCACTGTGGTAGAAAGAACAGCTACACTGATAATTGCTCACAACTTCTTTCTTTAGTGGCCTTTGTGATCCCTGTATATCAAAGCAGATCCTTGTTTATGCACCTGTGGTTTTTAGAAATAATGAAATGAACAAGTTTAGTTTCAATATCAAGATACTGACTTTGTGGAAACTTTAAAATACACAATAAACAAAAAGTTTCTTATAAAAGCAATGCCAGTCTACTTTCTCCACACCTACTATATAGCGCTGCATGAGAACAACATCAGACAATATGGTGTGTCTAGATTTCAGTTTGTTGTGGGTTGTACATTCACTGACCCTGAATCAAACAAGTCTGACCTCAAGGTTAACCTACGCAGACAGGAGATCTTGAAGGTGTGGAAATACTAATGCATCTGATCTTTTTCTATTTCTTATTGGATAATACCATCTTTAAGACTAGGGACAAAGAGATGTTACCTTCATGTAGCATGGCCAGCCAGACTAACTCTTTTCCTATTCTATGCAAATATGTTTGTCTGGTATCTCATGGTTTGAATTTTATTTCTATGGATGGAACACTCACAGGTAGAGTAACCAATCAGAGAAACAAAGGGCAGTACGTAAGCAGTGCACTGCTGACCTGTAACACAAACAAACATGACACTTAGGAAGAATTGTTGCAGGTTTGGCCATAAAACACTAGAATATGCTGTGTTAAGAGCATCTCTGTACAGGGACAGCAGCAGAAGCCATTTGTACAAAGACTTGCGGAAAAAGACGGTTTGTTTGAATGTGGTCTTTAACGTTGGACAGAACTTTACTATTGTTAAAGTGGACCAAGACAAAGAAAAAAAATCAGCAGAATCAAGGCAAGCACTAAACGCCGTTAATCAGGTGAGAGAAGTTATTCAATTTGCTCTGTAGAAGCCAGCGCATTCTTGGTTAGTTTTTATAGGAGATTATCTTCCGCATTTGTAGGATGCACAGCAGATAAACAGCTCTGATAGGCCAGTTCCACACTGACTGATTAGAAATGGCTCGCTATGGAAGAGAATTCAGACTCTCCTGCTTTCAAAAAGAAAGTAGGAGGGTCTGGCCGGCCATGCCCTTGTATGTTTCAGTGCCCCCACTTCCCAAGGTGATGAAGAGTTGAATAAAATTTGTGAATAAAATTTGTGAGTTGAATAAAATTTCCAAGAAAAAGAAAAGAAAGATTTCAAGTCTCTAAAAAACATTTATTTATTTTACTTTATTTATTTGTTCTTGTAGTTCTCTACCCTGGCCACCCATCTTTTTTTTCTAATCTCTAGTATTTAGAATGAGTCTGGTCTCTGTGGGTTTGACTTGTGTTTCCAGAAGGCTGAATAACCTGCCTCAATGAATAGATTTGGATAGACTAGAAAAGAGAGGCCAGACCAACAAATGGCAAATGCTTCTGGACCAACACCAATTTGAAAACCATACAACCAATCAGAAAAACTGGCACTGCATTAATCCTACCCAGTTTAGATTAACAGTTACCATTTGGTGCAACAGGATTTCTAGTTCCCCATTTGTGAAGTGGTTGGGCTTGAATAATCAGACAGTATTGCACAGTTTGGAAAGAAAAAATGCAGAGGAAATTGAAAACCATGAGTCACTTTCCACATCCAGTTTAGTTCTAGCTTAGCTACCCCAGACATTTAAATTTGAAGACTTCCCGTTCTTCCCGGTCCAAAAATTGTTCAGCTGTAGAAATTGAAATAAGTGGAAAAGTTTGATGAGTAAGCCACATAAAAGAAGCACAAAGTTTAAATAAATTATAATGACAGAGAAACAATTAATTTACTCACTTTGAACCATTAAAAATGATGCCATGCTTTAAAACATAATTTTCATCAGGTTATTTCTGTTAGAGGCTGTGGATGACTGGAGCCTATGCCAGCAACTATGGGCTTTAGGCGGGGTATACCCTGAACTAAGGCCAGTTAGTTGCAGGGCTCACACACACACTTTGTTTACTTGCAGAGCATACTACGACTATGCCCATTGTCCATGTAATGTCCAATATCCATCCCACTGGCCCTATGCTGTTGGAATGGGTTCAGAGCCTAATTGACACGTGCAAAACATAAAAGGATCCACAGTCCAAATAAAATGCATAAACAAAATTACTATTTATTTATTGTTCTTAATCAAAAGCTCAAAACACACCAACTGGCGGCCTCCGCTCTAGGCTACAATAGAAAACACTTTGTAAATCAGTTTACCAGTTTACAAACAAATAATGAAAACCCAACCGGCTCATCAAAAACTATTTCCCCACTCCACCCACCAGAGCAAGGGACCGCCACAGCCATTCATACCGTAGACCACGGTGCAGCGAGGCCTTCAAGAGGTCTGGGGATTAACCTGCAGTGATAAGACTTTGCAGTGCTAAATGGTAATAAATTTGTCTAATTTATACAGTAATAAAAGTTTAGCCAATAAATATAAACAGTAACACTTTTACTTTACTAAAAAGAATTTAAAGAAGTCTCATGCAGCTCCATAAATGTATCAAAGCTATGGAAGTCTGGCTCTCGCTTTTAAACACAAGGAACCAAAACAATTAAACAAAATTGGCAGAGGGACGCATTACAGTATGTGCAAAAAATGTAGAAATTCTCTCTAAAGACTGGACTAATGTTGTTCTGTCTGTTTAGTACTGAGTGCAGTTGAATGCACTAGCTAGCTTAATTGGAGTACGCTGTGTACATGCAGCAGTAGTCCAACAATGCGATGCATTATCCAGTTGCTGCACTCCTTGGGTTTACATGCAGTTTAAAACTCCTGTTATATTTGGAGCGTAAATATAGACAGACAGAGACATACACAGACAACCATTCACTCTCACATTCATTCACATAGGGCAATTTAGAGTCAGTAATTAGTCACCTTACACGTCAGGTCTTTAGACGATGAAGGAAGCACCGAACAAGTCATTTTCAGTGCAATGTTGAAATGCAAGATAATACAACATAATATGATCTTTAAGTACAGTAGGCAGAGCGCTATCTCAAGATGTTTGTATAGGCGCAGACAAGCGCGCTGGAAGACACGGCATGCTGTAAGCCCAAAGAGCAGCTTATTTTTAGAAACTTGGCCCTTATCTCACTGCACAGCTGGCTCCGAAAAGGTAAAGAAATGTACTAATAACCTTCAGAGAATTGTGAAGGAGTGAAGGAGGAGGACTCACAACATCGCCAGTGAAAACACTGGTGATGTTGTGAGGTTAATTGGTCTAAAGAAATAACTAAAGAATAAAATGTATATCAACTTAAACTGGTTTTGAATTACAAATAGGTAGGCAGGGACTGTTATGCAATATATATGACATTTGTGATGAGCCTTCATGCATGTTTATGTTTTCCGTTACTGCTTCCTATTCAACTCAAGGATACAGTCTGACGTCTTTTCATCTCACTTTTAAGTATCAATTTATATGCAGCCAGAGCAGATGGTGCAAGAACATACTTTAACATCAACATTGTCAATATGGCATTCACACATAAACTTGGTGATGAGTAGAGTTAGAAGTACTTAAGTAAAAGTACTGTTACATTAAACTAATATTACTCATAGAAGCCCCTTTTAGCTGTCCCTTTCTTCTTTATTGGTAATGAAGGTCATTTTGATTAATTGCATACTGATTTGGCATAGGTTTTATGCCAGGTGCCCTTCCTGATGCAAATCTCTTAATATATCCAGCCTTGAGACTGGCACAAAAACTGGCTGGTGACTCTTTGTTTTTCCAGTAGAAGGACAAGTGATCACTTCCAAAGCATTACTAATGTATTAAAAGTAAAAGCTTTAAATTAAAAGCTAATCAGGGTTTACATTTCCTGAAAGTTTAATTTGTTGTTGTATTGCAAAATCTGCTGCTACTTTTAGTTACTGTTGCTGTTACTAATACTGCTACTAGTGTTCCCCTCACTTTGCCACTGACGACAAAGGTACTCATTTATCCATCCGCCATTTTTCTTCCACTTATCCGGGGCTGGGTCGTGGGGGCAGCAGTCTAAGCAGACAGCCCAGACTTCGATCTACAAAGATACTTTCTCCAGTTCTATCCACGCCATTCCCAGGTTGAGTAAAAGTGTTGAGTTACTTTCCACCTCCAACCATGAGGTGATTGAGCGCATAATCAAGAGTGGAATTGAGAGAAAGAATGTAATTGCGTCATACCATGATTGTATACAAGATGCATCGCTAATGTATTTTTATCTACGCATGGCATCCATATAAACAAGTGAGACAGAGTGGACGTGTACAGACATGTACACTATATTGCATCATATTCAGATTTATATGGTCAGTGGTATCTGTGGCTATTGCACCAGCTCCGCCACATGTGAGACTGTTCTATTTGGTTCTAAGTTATCTAAAACTGTATATTTATATCATTTGAAACTAAATTAACAGATATGCTGATTTAATGTACAGATAACCCATCCCAACCCAAGTATTGTAATGTACACACCCATATTATCTCTGTCATGTGTTCTTTGTCTTCTTCTTTATTACATAATTGCATCTGTCAGAAATGAAGCTAGGACTAAACAAATGCTGCATATGTTTGGCTTTTGGAAATCTTTTTTTTTTTTTGCTAGCTAAGGAATGCTCATTAATATCTGATTAAAAGGACTTCAAAGGCATTGTTAACATGGCAGTGGTTGTTTACATAGCTGTCACTTTACGTATCAAACCTAAATTTAGTTAATGAAATGACCTAGTCCTGTTACAATGACTTCCTAACTCAGAAACCTGAACTGTTAGAGAAGCACACAAATGCAGAGTGAAACTCTGCTTTTGTATAGCTTAGAAAAATATATGGGCATAATATAGTTTACACTAATATCAGACATATTTTTATATTTGATAAGATACCCTAAACATAAAGATATTTTATTACAACCAGTCTCTCTGTTTTTATTGGTAAACAACGCTTCATGAATTTCTAAACAAGCTCCACAAATAAACAGGCATTTTGCATCCTAACAATACACTATGTCTGGTTTCTCCTGACAGATGGATCAATATGGAAAGTGGGTCGTATTGCTGCACCAATATTTTTCATAAAAATGTAAAAAAGGTTCGCTCATTTACTGTCCCCCGACAAAGACAAACAGGTGTGTTTGGAATCTCACCTCAGATTTATGTGCACTGGTTTAAAGTCGCCTGTCGGACTGTCTGACCTGGATCTGCCGCTGCGTGCCCCCAGCTGTGCTTTGGGTGAAGAAAAAAACTGTGCCAAAAATAAAGGTAACAATGGCTTTTTTTCCAGCCTAAAATCTGGTGAAAAAGTAGTGAACGGTGAAAATGATGGGCCTCTGGAGTCCACACTGAACTCTTAACTCCTTCATTTGTATTCCGGCGCACTGACTTGAGACGTTTTCAAAGGAGTCATTTTGGGGCTTTTCTGTTGATTGCTTGGTTTGGAGTTGACAGTGGGAGATGGCACAAGAGAGATGGTGCTAATTCTATTGTCTTTTAAGTCTATGCACAGTTTTCAAAAAGCAGGCCAAGTACGCATTAGCGACATGACTCAAGCTGTAAGCCATATATTGCCAAACAAAAGACAGGCTTTTCCTTGTAAATTAAAGTCTGATGATGTTTTTGTTTTGTTACCGCTGTGTCTCTAGGTCTTTTTTTATCCATCAAGTAGTGTGAGAAAAACTGTGACACATACGTATACACTGAGATGATGTATTTTATTAACCTGGCAAGTCTCTGTTGATTTAAGTCTTATTTCAAAGGTGGTGTAACAAATGGATGCAGATTTAACTAGAGCAGAATGCAACCAATCAGAATTCAGGGACTGATGCAATTTCAAAAACACAGGGCTCTTGACTGACTTGGGAACACCATAGGATTGCCCCAGTAGAGCTGGAGGATGTCTGAGGTGAGGGAAGTGTGGGCACTTGCTTAGACTGTTGCCTTCGCGACTCCGGATAAGTGGTACAAGATGGATGGATGGACAGGCAACCAATTAGAGATGAATGATTAGTCGGATAATGATTCTGTTGGGAAATTATTTGAATTGGAGGGGTTACAGACCCACTAGACGTAGAGTGAATGGGTTTGGAGCCTATAACATACAGAGGTTATGCTTTGTTTTAATATACCTTATGCTGTTTTTTTCTTTATTGTTGGTTGGCAAATAAACTAGAACATAAAGAAACATTTACCATTAGTTACTTGTAAAATTAGTTTTATTAACATAATAGGGGTGCACTGAGGCAATGAGGTAAGTGCTCCTGCCTCTCAGCAAGGAGGTCATGTGTCTTGAGTCTGCTGCTCCTCCTCATGTTATTGGTGGTACTCTTCAGCTTCCTCCCACTGCCCAAAGATGCGTGTTAAGCTGGGTATACAGTAAACTGTGTTTTTTTTTTTTTTTTTGCTTTACAAATTTTCTGCTAGAATTTAGATTTATGTAGAATGCATAAAATTGTAAACTAGATCTTAGTCTCACTGTGCAGTGGTTCAAACGCTGAATTGTGGTTATGATCAAAGTTAGTTGCAACACATTTTAGGCCCTGGCTGCAGTGTGTTTACATCACTGTAGCGTTAGTGACCCAGAAGCTAGTCCTGGTTGCTATAGGTGTTTATGTCTTTGTGCATATGCTGGTGTTTTTCTATTGTCATGGTCTATGGTCAAATGTCTGACAGATGTAGGTGCAGCGAGAGGCAGACACTCTGCAATGAATCTTCCAAAATATCTGCCTGATATCTGTCGCAGCTCATCTTTGGTTGTAAGACAGCTATATCTGTGATCTTTGTCCTTGTCTTTGTCAAGACATATGATCATCGTTTTTGAGCTGTGGTGCACAATTTTTCCCATAATTAGAAATCTTTCATCTGAGTTAGCCAAAATCATACAGAGTATACCAGGCTTAAGTGAATTGGTGTCTCTAAATTGTCTGCCTTGCAGCTAACTGGCCACTGCCCAGGGTGCATTCTGCTTAAGGCCCATCGCTGCTTTAATATGCCCCTAGCAGCCCACAGCCCCTAAGCAGAAGAAGATGAAGGAATAGCTCTACAAAATATAGACATAAATTCTGTCTTGTCTAATTTTTGTGGTTGAATGCAGAATAGTCTGCAGAGCTCTGGCCACAGCTGGGTGCTCCCCGAACACAACATCTTAGAAATGCAAAAACAGCAAAAACCACCCGATAAACAACATCCAGACGTCTCTCTGTGAAACCAGTCTGAACGGTTATCCTCCATCAAACGCAGCCACGTCCACACTGCACACCTCGCTCACAGTCAGTCAACAGCTCCACCAATTACCGTCGAGTCGCTCTTAAGGCTACACTGGGACCTGTCTGTGTGAATTACAAGGCTTGTTTTCCTCGCACCAGCATGGCTTTCTACCTTTTTTTTTATTCGAGTCCATTACTGACACAATTTGAGACGTAAAACACAACTTTGCCTCTCACAGAAAAAAGTTTTTCAAAAGCTTTTGCCCGAGGCTCGGTATTTCTGCAGCCTGACGCACAGGGGCTGTTGGTGAGAAGTAAGCTCTCCAATTCTCACTCTTTTATGTAGAGATTCATTGTTGCTAACACTTATAGTATTATCTATTACCATCTTTATCTATAAACAAACTGACAAACACTTATTTTATTGTGTAAGTGCCACATTCAAATTCTCAACAATTTGAGATTCGAAAGACTTTTTTTGATGCATCCTGGGTCACTTGTGTTCGAAATGGGAAAAGAATCAAAGTTGTGCCCACAAGACCGGTTGGCTCTCTAACCTTAGGCAGATACTGTATTTAAAATACAAGTCAATAGAATAGTGCATATGATATTCTTTTTCCTTTTAGTGATGCCTGCACGGCCCATTCAAAACCTTTGTGCTAGATAGTAGCTTGGAAAGAAAACCCTTCTATTTTATGCATAGAATCAGTCAGTTCAAGTTGGATCTTCAAATGGACACAGATTGAACCACCTCCTAAAACCAATTCTGACTTTATAATCTCTGAATCACAATAGTAGACTGCTGTAGAGGAGCGTGCACAGAGGCGGAGGGTGCAAACTCCCCAGGGCCCACGGTGATGAAGGGCCCACTAAGGACTAGCTCAGTTTTGCTTTTAACTCTCTCTCTCTCTCTCTCTCTTTGTTTTCCAAAACATTTGGCACATTCTCGCTCTGTAAACACATTTGACATTCAGGGCACACATGATGCAAAAAGTTAACACAAGGACACAGAATTCAGACACAACTCCAACACAGCTGTCACCAGTAACACACAACTGCTCAAGGCTTTGTTGCTAAACCAAGTTGTTTAGACTTGTTTCTTTACTGTAAAAAATATACAAATTGCAGCTACTGTTAATTGTACTTTTTTTAGTTAAGTTTTTTACAATGAGCTCGACTAAAACTGGTCTTTTATTTATTTTTTTTCTGGCGGACTGTGTCATTATTTGTATTTGCCAATCTATGTATGAAAACACATTCAGAGAACAACGTTTAGTATTTTGCTGAGCAGAGTGTCTGCTCTGTGTGTGTGAGTTTGGACGACAAAATCAACATTATGAAAACAATGTGAGCTTTTGGCTTCAAAGTTGTGTGTTTTGTAAATTTGACACAAGTTTCATAAATTATGTTTGGTGTTTAGTGAAATGGGTCTCATATTTCAGGAAATGTGTATTAGAAATTGTGAAAACAAAACAAAACAAAAAACTGTAATAGGACCATTAAGGAGTTGGTATAATCATATAATATATAATTATTAATGATGTGTTGAAGAAGTGTCACTTTAGAGAAAACATCTCACTCACTAACATACTGCACTCCAAACCATTATTCTCCGAAAGTCACGTTTGCTCCTCTTATTCCTATTCCGGTGAGCATCCCAAGTTTTGACAAATATTGGCTTTTATTCTATTGAACCGAGTCGGGCAATTTCATTAAATCCATTTAGATTTGGTTTCAAATGTCAAGTTGAAGAGCAGCGATATAAGTCTCCCACAGGCTCGCCGTGTCCTGCCTGGCACGGACCATGCACATAACCAAATAACTGTCTTCACGGCAGCAACAGCAGCAGCAGCAGTTGCCCTATACCTCTGTCCAAGATGAACACTCAAGCTGGAATAAAACTGTCCAAAAGCCCAGGAAAGACAAGTCAAAGCAGAAGTAAAATGCATTGCGGGAGAGAACAGGTAGCAGTTGTTTTCGATGATTTGAGTTGCACTTTTACGCCATTGCTTTGAGCCGACAAGCCTGTCAATAGTCAAGTGTGAATGTCTAAAAATGACTCAGCCCTGAAGCTCTCGTTTTGTCCTATTTGGGGGTTTATACTCTCCAAGATTATGTGATGTGAAAGCAATGCATGATCCTGTGTTTCGTCAGTATCTGCATACAGCGATATGTACAGTAGACATATAGAGCTGATGCAGTGCAGGCAGTGGTATGGGATCCTAATGATGCAAGCAGAGAACGCTCCAAAAAGTTGTCATTTTTTGCCTCTTCTACTCCTTATCACAATATTCTAAAATAATAAAGATAACAGTACAGAGTCATTGCACTAGTAAAAAGGCAAGAAAGTCCCAGGTTCAAATCCCAGACCATGTGGGGCCTTTTGGTATTCCAGACCAAGATCCTGGCCAAGGTCTGGAGAAGGGTCCCTACTTCTGAGAGGTTACACGAGCGGCATTGAAGGATGGGTCAAATGAAGAGGACAAAATATATCTCACATACTGGATTCATCTTTCACTTCTTCTCTGTGAGGTATTCGTCATTGCTTGTGTATCATTTAGTAAAGCACCTTGAAACTCTGGTTTAGAAAGGTGCTGTATAAGTTGTATTAATTTATTTTGTATATAGTAAAACATCAACCCACACAACAATAAAGATTTTCACCTCAGAAAGTATTTGGCTTTCAAAGTATCATCTTTAAAGGATTAAAATAAGCCTAAATCTGGACTAACCCAGGTCTAAAACAAGGAATATAATTGGGATTAACAGAAGATTATTTTAAAAGGACTGCACCAGGTCTAAACCAGGCTAAACAAGGGCTGAACCAGGACTAAATTAGGAACCATGGCTTTGAGTAAAATGAGTCAGTGCTTGAACCTCAAAAACTCCTGAGAACCCCACGTACTACCTGTGGTAATTGCACCACAGTTTGAAAACCACTGCTATATACTTTTATTATGAAAAAAAAAATCTTTACACAATTGAAACCTATGCAACTTTACACCTAAGACTGACAAGAGCAATTTGAAAATTCCTGTATTTGTAAACTAGAAACCTTCACCAAAACATTTTAGTGTAATCCAGAATCACCTAAACTGTCTTGCAATGGTAAAGAATTATGTAAAAAAAAAAATCTGGATCCATATACAGGGCAACTACAGCCTGTCTCGGCATTGTAGGTTTGAGTCTGGACTCCGACAGTTTGCCAAATGTCCCTCCCCAATTTCTGACTATACTCTGTCTTGCCAGTAAAGCCCACATATAGCCAAAAATATAGTTAATAACTAAACATATAACACAAAACTAAATAAATAATTTACAGAATGGACATGTTGACTGTATCGCAGCTTTAATTATAAGAAAGGACGAAATTGATTGATAAGGCAAAGCAAGGCAAGTTTATTTGTTTAGCACAATTCATACAGAGTAATTCTTTTTTTATTTGTATTATTATTTTTTATTTATTTAACCAGGTAAAAACAACCCATTGAGATCAAGATCTCTTTTGCAAGGGTGACCTGGCCAAGAGGTCAGCTGCACATGTCACAAAACATGATAGCAATATATAAAAAATAAACAATTAGTCTGGAATCAATACTATATTAAAATTAAAGTACAACAAAACAATTTGATGTTATGAAGTGCAATAGATGTAAACAGTCAGACATAAAGTGCGATAGTTGTAAACAATAAGATGTTAAAGTGCTAATGATACAAGGTGCATTAGTTTACAGTAAGAAATTATAAACACAAGCACTGACTGATGGACTCTCTCTGTCTGTTACACAGAAAGGAACGGAAAGTTCTAAATGAAACAAGTTCAGGTATTTTTAGTTAATTCAAAGTGCTTTACAGAAAAAAAGACAAGTTAAAAGTACATAGATAAAATTACAATTAAAACTGTAAAATTGAATTTCAAAATTATAATTAAGAATCCATTTAAAATTAAATTAAAAGAGAAAAGTGCAGTTAAAACACTTTCAGTTGTCATATGCACAGCTAAAAAGAAAAGTTTTAGGTCTGGACTTAAACATTGTCAGAGTAGAGGCCTGTCTAACATTGTCAGGAAGACTGTTCCAGATGTTTGCTGCATAAAACTGAAACACTTTATGTCCTGACTCTGGACCCCAGCAGAAGACCTGTCCCTGAGGTTCTCAGAGTCCGAGATGGTTCATATAGGACCAGCATGTCAAAGATGTACGTTGGTGCTAAGCCATGGAAAGACTTGTACATAAGCAGAGCTGTTTTAAAATCTATTCTCTGAGCAACAGGAAGCTAGTGCAGAGACCTGAGGACAGGACTAATATGGTTGTACTTCCTGGTTTTCGTCATCTGGACGTCCTGCAGCTGTCTTATAGCTCATTTAGTGAGTCCAGTGAGCAGACCGTTACAGTAGTCTGACCTGCTGGAGATAAAACGCATGAATAAGTCTCTCTAGGTCTGGTTTAGACAGTATACCATTGATTCTGGCAATGTTTTTGAGATGGTAAAATGCTGATAATGTTATATATTTAATGTGACTGCTGAAGTTCAAGTCATGAGTCCATGATTACCCCTAGATTTCTAACCTGACTTGTAGGTTTTAGTGAAAGAGACTCGAGGTGACCAATGACACCTTCTCTTTGTTTCTGTGGGCAAAAGATGATTATTTCAGTCTTGTCTGTGTTTAGCTGGAGAAAGTTGCTTCTCATCCACTCATTGATCTGTTGGATGCAGTGACAGAGTGAATCCACAGGTCCATATTCACCTGCTGTCAGTGAGATGTAAATCTGAGTGTCATCTGCATAATTGTGGTAGGATATGTTATTGCTGCTTATTAAGTGGCCTAAAGGGAGCATGTAAAGATTGAACAAAAGAGGTCACAGGATGAACCCCTGGGGCACCCCACAGGTCAGGGCCATTTGATCTGAGACACAGTTAACAATTTCAACAAAGTACTTCCTGTCTTCAAGATAGGACTTACACCATTTAAGGGCAGTACCAGAAATGCCTACCCAGTCCTCTAATCTTTGTAACAGGATCACATGGTCAACTGTATGAAAAAGCAGCACTCACATCCAGCAGAACTAAGACTAAGACAGAGAATTTGCCCGCGTCAGTATTCAGACAGATGTCATCAGTCACCTTGATAAGAGCAGTCTCAGTGCTGTGATGGGGCCTAAAACCTGACTGAAAATCATCAAAGCAGTTGTTGCGCAGAAGAAAGTCAGTAAGTTGCAGTAAGTTGTTGGTATACAACTTTTTCAAGGACTTTACCTAAAAATGGCAGGTTTGATATGCCATTTTTAGGATGATATGGATAAAAAGCTACATGTCATTAATATGCTGAAATAACCCTAGTTATGTATCAGATGAGCACAAGGAAAATTGCTTGTACACCCCTGGTTTGGCCTTGCAAATTTGTTTAATCTCAAAATCCTTCATAAAAGCTATTTTTGAATAATTTCACTCATACAACTTAATTAAAAGTGTACTGAAAATTAAAAGTGTTATGTTACTGTAAATTCAACAACACATCTTTGGTGCCAATGCCATTACTGTTGCCTGGTCTCAACAAATGAAAAATAAGAGAATCGATGTAAGTTCATACCTACACATCCAGGCTGACAAAATACACAATTTGTTTTTCTTCAAAGTTGTTTCAGCGTTCATCTGAACACCATCATCATCAGTTTGAAATTTACAGGAAACAAGACGTCATGGGCATTAAATACACAGCTGAAGGTCACATGATCAATCAATAATCACTCTTTAAAGTTTAGAGGAAATAAAGAAGATTCAGAGATATTTAAACATGGTACATTGCCACTCAGTTGTTAAAGATATGATTTCAGACTAGGTTGGCAAATTGTCTCCACTGTCCAGGAGCCAACAATAAAATATCATGGAGTTAAACCAGCTCACACACGAGTTGCAAATGCAAATGAATGCAGGATCATGACGGACATAACAAGGAAGTGCTTTTTAAAATGTCACACAAGAAAGCTCCCATCAGTATTCAAACACATTGGTTCATCAACTTTTGTTTCAACATCAAACTTTTGCACATTGCAGGACATTATGAGCAATATATTTTAAGGTTCACGGTGGTTCATCTAAATGTGCTTTTTATATGGAAAATCAAATATAATAAGCCCTAAAGAAGGCAAATATTTATCTTGTTCTAATATCAAAAGCAAACGTGATAATAACATTGGAGTCACCTACTGTATTTGTCTTAAAGTTGAACTACTCAATTTTATTTATGCTCTGTTGCGATTACAACTAAATAGTAATAATGCATGGATTTATATAGCACTTTTCTAGATACTCAAAGTGCTTTACATTGCATTTTTTATTTACTCCTCACACTCAGTGGTGGTGAGTATCCCCACAGCTGTCCTGGGGCAGACTGATGGAAGCATGGCTGGCAGTATGCACTTACTGCCCCTCCAGCCACAGCAAACACACACTAACACATTCATACAAGTGAAGTGGTGAAATGTCCCAATGACACAATACCCCAGATCTATTAACAATAGCAATTCCAACCCCACCACTCACCAACAACAACAGTATAGCTACAATTCTGCTTTTATTTTATTAACAAATGTAAAACTCAAGCAATTTGTCACATCCCAAAAACTATAGTTACCCTTTTAAAAAGTAATATATTACTTTACTCAATTACTCACTCGGATTATTTCCAGCTTCACTATTGTTCTAGCCACTATAATTTTTCTCTCAATACAGAATTTTAGCTGCATTCTCTCCAGTGGGGCAGCAAGACAGCAAAAACTCCCCTTTACTTTCACCTGTTCCTGCCTCCGTGCAACATTCACTTTGTCACATCAGTTAAACCACAGTAGTGTGTCATGGGTTTAATTTCACTACATTTAGGCTAAAATGCTGTCTTAGCGACAAAGAAGTGCACATCTCTTCTTTTCCGTGCACTCCCTGCAGTGCCAGATGACACACATACACCCCTGTACACACAAAGACACGACCGGATGGCACACAGGGGAGACGAGCATAAAAAGGTGCAGAGGAGGGAACAGATGAAATGAAAGTAGGAAATGCAGTAGCACTGCAAGACTATATTGACTGTAACACAAGCAACTAATAGGTTAATTAGTAATTAGTAACTGTAATGTTATTACAGGCAACTTCATAATAACACATTACACTACTGCAATACTGACATTTCAATCTTGATTACTTGGTAATGTGTTACACCCAACATGGTTTCTCTGAGTAAACAGACATGCATTCATTCATTCATCTTCTTCCGAGTCCCAGTAACTTTGGGCCTTAGGCGGGTAAATCCTGAAAAGGGTCCAGCTAGTTGCAGGGCCGAAACAGAGACAAACACAGGAAGACAACCACTTACTCTCACATTCATTCACTAGGGGCAATTTAAAGTCACCAGTTCACCTAACATATGCAAGTATTTGGATGGTGGGAGGAAGCTGTAGTACACGGAAAGAACCTATGGTAACACGGAGAGGACATGCAGACTCCTAAAAAGACATTTAAAAGTAGACACGCTATTATTCAATCAAGTCAATGGGAGCGTCTCTTAATGGAGTGTGCCAGCAGATTAAAATCTTTAATAATAATAACAAAACACAAAACTCTAGCAGTAAACAAGTAAGTGAGCTAGTAAGTGAAGGCTTCCAGTGAAAGTAGTGAATGTTGGCTAAAACACAGCTTTACTGGTAAGATTAGTTGTCGTGTTAGCTACCATTCAATTTCAAATTATTCACTGTCAGGACAACAAAAGCATAAAGGAAAGTAAATTAAATGCCTCTTTTAAACATTTCAGTGCTGAATGATTTGAATGCACATAATATTCTTTGGCAAGAGACTTTATTCTATCCATGCAATACCTGGATTTTTTACATAGATTTTCACCAAGTTGGTGCTATATCTGTGCATGGTTTTATACCATTGAAAGCAAGCGAGTTTAAGTATATTTGTGGTAATACAGTATGTCACGGCCTTGCATGTGTAGCATTTAAACACAAAGAAATATGGAGCTAAATATATGAATGGCCAATGATAAGGACCAGGGAGATTTGTTGTTCTAGGTTACATGACACATAGCTCAATAAATGTGGAATTAAAGAACTCTGTAAGTCGCGACAGCTTGAGTTTATATTGGTGCTATTAAATTTTCATAAAGGTCCTTATAAAGTTCCCATCAGCTTTCATTGTGTTCCAACATCAGAAAATAGTCAAAAGATGATAACAACATGGCCATTTCACACGAGTCATCTTTTGGTGAAAAAAAATCACAAAGCTTCTTCTGCTCCTAAATCTCTCAGATCTCTCAAAAAGACAGTTTGTTTTAGTATCTTTATCAAATTCCTTCCTTTGAGTCTCTTTGAGCTTTTATCTCTGTCTCTGTCTTTGTCAGTCCACAATCACATAACTCTCCAAACTCAGATTTATTCTTTGGTTGAATAAATGGTGTTATTAAAGAATTGAAAAAAAAGTCTTTTATTCCTCTATTTCACACAGCGTTCCTAACATTTCCTATAGAGCTCCTCTAATGGAAGTCATTTTAGATTTCCCCATTAATCTCCCATATTCTATTAGTCATGGATGGGTTAATGCCAGAATCAAGACGTTTAAGTATGAAATTAAGCACATACGTGACCACATAATCAGGTGTATCCGGTAAAAAAACATGTTTTGATGGAAGCTGTAAGGAACTGAGTTATTTCTCTACCTAATACTATACATGAGAAAATGTGACAGTAATAATTATCAAGACAAGAAGAAAATGCAACAATAATATGTGGAGTTGCACCCAAAAGAAGTCTGGTTTCAGTGGTATGGCCTGACCTATTCTCTCAAAAGTTCAATGAGCAGTATATTTTTTAACATTTCATAAAAATAGGTGACCCAGATACCCAGGTAAACATGTCTGAATTAGATATTAGTTTTGCTGATAACATTGGTACAGCTAATTTATTCAACAATAAAATTGTGTGTACATATTTTTTGGAACAAACAAGTTGTTTTGTTTTGGTTTTAAAACCCATATATCCCCAATCATGCAATCAGCACAGTACAGAGAGCTCAACGTCCTATGTTGCCACATCAGGAAATGGGCTCTCTATGAAAAATAATAGTCATATATAACAGAGTGCAGAATCCGAAGTAGTGTTGCTTGTTGTCCGATAAACATTGAGTGCTAATTGTGTTAGCTGTTGTATGGTAGTGTCAGCTTATTGTGGTTAGGTTTTCATTCTGTAAAATAATAGTAAATTATTGTGGAGAAGCTAAGCTTTCAAACAAGGTATAGCATGTCCATACTGACTAAAGTTTAGCTGTGATCATAACTTGTCTGTACTCAGTTTAAATATCTAAGCATAGCTGGGCAGAGCACAGGGCTAGAGGAAGAACACCGGTTATTTCTCTAACACAGTATTATCCAAAACAGGGGTTCAGGGACCCTCTAGGGGTACGTGAGCACTTTGCAGCGGGTACTCGGAATTATTTCATACTTTATTTTCAAGATGATAAAGGAATATCTGTGATCTTTTCATAGGATGCTAGTATGCATTATCAACTATGGAAACAAGCTCAAGTGTCTCATTGACTAATTTTATGTGAAACTGATAAAGATTATGATTTTACTAGGGCTGGGAATTGATAAAAAAAAATTAACTAATTAATTGCAAATCTGAAAAAAATTAATTGTGATTAATCACGATTAATAACTACCAGTTATTAATCACGATTAATTCTCCAATTAATAATTGTTGTGGTTCACAACAGTGTAAATACTATGAACTGTGTTACTCCAGTGGTAATTGAACTCATCCTTGCATAGACTGCACATAACTTTTGTTTTGTCTATATTGCTGTCTGGTGACGATTTGAAGCAGAATTATCCATTTAGCAATGTGTCTTTTTGGTCACTCATGTTGCTTTAGCTCGTTCACTTGTTGCATTAAGCTCATTCCAGATGAACTGCGCCTCGCCTGGATTGTGAACGAGAGTGCACGGCCGCAATGAGGAGGGGAAATACGCCTGTACTGAAGTCGGACAGTTTGTGGCTCAGATCACGCACTATCACACCCAAAATCCACTTCTCGTGTGTGTCGGTTTATCCATGTCAAAACTGTATTGTGTCATCTTCTACGCTCGCGCGGTGCATTTCTGCCCCGCTGGAAGACCCGTGGCGTGTTGCTGCCTCTGTCAGTGTCGTTGTAATATTTTTGTTCAAATCAATCGATGCATCAATTGAAATTAACGCAATTAAATGGATAAATTAACGCACTGCATTAGCGTGATAATTTTCCCAGCCCTAAATTTTACAGATATATTTTGTGAAATATTTTAGGTTTAATCGGATGTTTCAGAGGAGAGTAAATTCAGTTATTATTTTCTGTTTAAAGCACATTTTTAACATAAAATATATAGTAAGATAATCAAATGTCATAGGATTTAGTTATTTTTTAAATCAGGTTCATTATTATTTTGTATATCTAAAAATAAATAAAACATGTAAATTAAATAAGCAGGAGAATTTACAAAGTATAAGTCTTTGTTCTAATTAAGACAGCACATATAAGCACTTTTTGAAGCAACTTGTATGAGTGAGAGAGTCCTCGTGGTATGTCAAAAAGCATTTAAAGAATTATGTAGTAAGTTCTGACACAAGGCATTAAAGTACATTTTCCGCCTGTAATGACAGGAACAAGACTTAATAGACTCAACAGAAAAGGATTAGGATGGCTGGTCACGCTAACCATACTGCCTACTTCAAATTAGGGCACACAGCTAATAAAGTTTTATTTGTCCAGTTACCATCAAGGTGTCTTATTGCTTCTATCCCTAAAAAGATTTAATGTATGCAAAAGGACAGTGATTTGTTAACCTTTTATTACCAATAAACGCTGCTGACGAGTTATTTTGAGCTTGTCCCCAGTAAACCTGAGTGGTGTCTTTATTAGTCTCAGCCTTGCTCTTTTCAGCCCATTAAACCGATCTCATTATATCTCGGTGCACTCCTGACTAGCTTGTTTGGACTCGGCTCTGGTTTAGCATTCTCTAAGTGTCCACTAATTAAAGACACAAGATTGGAGCTGAGGCTTGGACTTAATTTGATGGCACTTGGTTTTGGTAAAAGGGCACATAGAATGAGTGTACTCACTGGCTCTTTGGGCTTATAGTGCAATCCTCTGTGGAGGTCTGTAGTTTAAATTATAGTCTGTCAATTTAATATAGAAGTCTTGAGGAGATTGCATAGATTGTTTTGCTCACAGCTGCCCCTACGTATCCTCAATGATTGGCTCCATCGATCTCCTCAAGTCTCGCCTGTGGATTTTGTATCTGAACATTGTTTTAATAATTTAAGAAAGGAAATTGAAGATGGTCATTGTGAGGAAGAAAGTTTTTTAAACTTTATTGTTGCTGTATTTCTCATTGACCTTCTAAAGCATTTCAACTTTATGTTACGTTTTGTATTCAGCTCTTTGCTGTTGGCTGACAGAGTTCAAAAATATGACACAGGCCCATAAATTCATTCAAACATTAATGTCAATAATTAGTGAGCTAATTACTGGGGATTGTGCAGAGACTTATGATCTGAATATACTACAATGGAGCAATAAAGTGAGCCTGTTAACAATTCATCTTCATTTAATAATTTGCAGCTGAATCCATTAAGTACTGTGCTAAAGGTCAAGTTTTTGTTCAGCTTTTTCAAACAATTTCTTGCCTACAGAGACTGTGGTTTTGTTGTTGTTATCTGTATCCTGGAGCCTCCTCCCTGAATGATTTGCAGAGTACATATTCAAGAATGGAACATGCATATTGTTGTAGATCACCTAAGAGTATCGGAGCTCCCTTAAATATCACAAAACCTATGCGGACCCCCAAAATAAAACTTCACTATTATGTCTGTCTGTCTTCATAGTTTTATATAAAAAAACATTACAATAAACACTGACTGTTGGCCTAAAATGTTTTATTTGACTGTAATTAATTTCTTTTTATGTACACCTCTGGTGGCCCACTTTGGGAACCACTGTTTTAGATTATTTATTAATCCCACTAGGGGAACTATAGCCTTTCCCACCTACAATGGAGCTTAGGCGTGGCAGTATAGCTCAGTTGGTAGAGCTGCAGTGTACATACACGGCAACTACAGCTTGCCTCAGTGTTGTGGGTCAGAGTTTGGACACCAACACTTTGCTGAACGTCTCTCCCCATTCTCTCCCCAATGATTTCTTGTCACTTCTCAACTGCACTATACAATAAAGCCACAAAAAAAAAAAAAAAAAAAAAAAAAAAAACTATAGACCTTAGGCAGGGCACACCCTGGACAATTGCCAGACTTTCTACTATTTACCGACAACCATTCCCTCAGTATGGGCATTTTGGAATCACCAGTGTAGGTCACACATGCATGTCTTTGGACAGTGAGAGGAAGCTGGTGTATGCGGAGAGAACCCATATTAACATGGGGAGAACATGCAGACCATTTTTTCTGTCCCAGGTATCAAACCCACAACCTCCTTGATAAGAGTCTGAAGCATTAACCACTGTGCATCTCATTTTGGATCTTGACAGTAAAAGGCAGTAAACTACATCAGTTTGTTTTTTAACATTTGTAATACAAGACAAAGCACTCTAATGACACCTGCTAACTCATGTATTTGTGCAAACAGTAAATGCATATGCATAAAGGAGGCTTGTGCACTTCACTGATAGCTCACAGTGTGCCTCAGATGTCAAGCCCAAGGCTCCGCAGCCTGCTGGGTGGGATAAATAAGAGACATGCAGTGGAACACTGAGCAGGAAGCCACTGAAAGGGGAGAAAATAGGCTCTTTATTGGACGAAGCAAGCTGAACCGAAGTTTTCCGTGCACTGTGAGCTCAACTGGCACCAAGGCTCTTAGCATTTTTGGTTATGCGCACAAATATGGTCTGCTTTTCAGTGGCCAAGAGTCAAAAAGTATCATTTCACTGCTCTGTGATAAACAGTTGCCCCGTGCATGAACTCAAATGTAAATTAACTCTGTAATGCAGTATCACAATTTACTGATGTAATGCCTTCAAGACAGCTTTAATAAGGCTATTATGTGCACTATTTTTACTAGGGCTTCCTAGTTGTTCAGAAAATCATTTCATGCTTTAATCATTGTAATATTCCTCATCATGATTATATGAATATTCTCAATTGTAGATGCTGAGACAGTGACAGTTTGTGTTTCTTTATTTCACTAAATGTAACAGCTCTAGTTTTATGGTTAAGACAGTATCATTGTAAATCTTCTAATTATTAGCTGTTATGGATATCCTAGTCACACATTTATAACATAGTTCATATAGACCTGTGGTTCCCAAACTGTGGTACTAGTACCCCCAGGGGTTTGCAAAAAGACATGGGAAGTATGCAAAAAAAAAAAAAAGAACCATGAAAAACCCTTAAACTGATCTCATTATATCTCGGTGCACTCTTGACTGTTTGGACTCGGTTGTGGTTCAACCCTCTTCTCTGTGTCCACAAATTAAAGACACAGACTGGAGCTGAAACTTATACTTAATTTGATAGGTACTTGGTTTTCGTAAAGGGTAATGAAGTGGCTCCCAAACTGTGGAACTGGTACTCCCATTGGCACACAAAATGATGTAGGGAGTATGAAAATAAAATAAAATAAACATTTGCAGCCTGATAACATTTTTGAAATCTTGCAATATAAATATATATAGTCCATTGCCAAATGTACAAATGCCCTCAAGTGTTTAGCAAATAGATGTTTGGTAATATGTTCATTCTGTAGGATAAATGTCTTTTTAACAGTGAACTGGTTTGCTCACTGAAAATGTTATTTTATTAACAAACATTTACATTTGGTGATAAATAATTTACTGTAAGAGATTTTATTTGATATGTACTGTGCTTACAGACACATTTAAAGTGTGTGGAAGCAACCCCCAATTTCCACTGCATGCGATTCCGCTCCGCTGCACTGCGACACGCACTACACAGTAAATATGCAGCCGTTCTAGTGAATGAGAGCGTTTCTACAGCCTCCTGCAGCTCTGCTGTGCCGGTCCGGCCATGCTCCTATTTCTAAAAACGGAGATGTAGTCTTGAAATGTTGTTGTTTCCTTTTTTGCTCCTTTATTGTGTAAATCCTTGACATACATAATCAGGTCGAGAGCACTCCACTCACCTCAATATTTTTGTAATGCCTTAATGACGTATCTATTGACTTGTTAGGATTCAATTAAATAAACACCATTTTCTGAGGTAAAACCACTGCAGTCACATCGGGGCATGGAGGTTGCACAACACATAATGAAATCATTCATGTTTGTCCTTGCTTGGTATAGAGGTTGTCAAATGTTTTTTCAATTTGAAACTTGCAGTAAATGTGTTTTTCAGAAAGCACTTGTCACACTAGTTCCTGCTTTTTTTTTTTTTTTTTTACTATATACTGGAAATGCTAGTTGTGCTGTGTCCTACAAGCCTCAAGCAACTCAAATATGCATCTTTAAACATTTTTTTTTTAAGTCATTTGATATTTTACAATTCACAGTTCGTTTGAGTTAAAGCAATAACTATTTCACAGCCACAGGTGCACTCAAAGATTTATGCACTTTCGCCTTTTTCTTGTGAGATATAAAACGTATGACACTGGCAGTACTTGGCTGCCAATGGCTCCGCAACCTGCACACCTTCTTCACCACGGGGCACAGCAGCACAGCCAGCGCAGCATCTAGTCCATAAAAAACTCAAAAGCGTGCTGCTAGCCAAAAGTGCACTGAAAGAAAATAATTTAAAAGGCAACATGGAGAGACGGCTTCAATTCATAGCCATAAAATTATAGAACATCATAGTTGTGAGGCAAGAGTACATCTAAAGAACAGCAGGCACCTATTTTAAGACATGATGGGAGTTTTAACAAAGGAAAAAACTTGAAATTTTCTGTTTATGTGCAAAAGTGTAGCACATGTGGACAAGCCGTGAGCCCGTTCTCGATGTGTGTTTCTCCCAGACCAGTGATTTTCAACATTCAGACAATTCATGAAAACTAGAAAACAAGAACCTTCCCCAGAGAGTTTGTGAGTTTCTTTATTGCAACTGCAGCTATAGAGGACAAGAATTATATCCCCAACATAAAAGGCCAGCTGTGTGTGAAAATGGGCGACAGATTTGAATGTACTTTCCTCAGGTGAGGAGGAAAGGACAAATGTTTGAGAATAAAGTAGGTCCCCTATTATGCTAAATTGACTTGAGCTTTTTTACCATGTTATAATGTTGTTTCCACTAAGGGTGCTCCGATCGATCGGCCGCGATCGGTGATCAGCCCATCATGGCTAAAAATAGAGTGATCGGTGATCGGTAAAACGGGCCGATCAGAAGGGCCAATCAAATTACAACAAGCACGCGAGGCTCTCACATCTACTGTCCTGCAACTCCGGTTTGATTAAACAGCAGTAGCGTTATTCTAGCAGTGTTTGTAAGTTAAGCCCTGGTTATAACTAACACAAACCTGCCCTGGAGCTGCTGCTTTATGTCCCCGCTTTGTCCCTGCCTGCTCTTGGAGTGCACGGGACAGAACCGAGGCGCAGCAGTGCGTGTTTATTTGCAAACGCCAACACAAATAGAGCTACAGCTAACCTCTAATATTTACGTTAAAAGCATTAAGAAAGTTCGGAGTCTGCCTGTGTCTTGTTACATGGAGAAAACTGTGCGTTTTGTGGCTTAAACTGCACCAAATGGCTGCTAATGGAAAGAGAAAGTAAAAAGGCAGCCCATGTGTCTGTGTGTCTGGGAAGAGCACCTTTCATCAATGTCTTCTCTGCTCTCTTGTGCACATTTTCTTCATTCAGACATTGTCAGACCTGGCTGCAGGAGCTGTCTGCTCTTTAGTCAACTATGTTTCAACCTGGTTTGGCTGCGCGTTACGCGGACGCAGGCGCTGCACCCGCAGACTCGCACTAAAGGCACCAATTAAGAACAGCTGATTTTAATATCAGCAGAGCATCAAACAAAGCCACACAGACACTGGGAACACATTAAAGGCCAATAATGCAACAAAACCTCTTCTAAAACAAAAATAAGTAGAATTTTGTTGTACTTTTACATTTACAAAGGCTACAGTATTTTTCAAGTGGAACTAATAATAGCCTGCATACATTACATTACTACATTGAAGACCACGTGATCGGTACCGGCCATGATCGGTATCAGCCGATCACAGCAAAGGCTGATTGGTGATCGGCCTCAAAAATCCTGATCAGAGCACCCTTAGTTTCCACCTCAAAACATAGCATTTTGTTTTATTCACGTATGTTTGAGTAATCCTGTATGCTGAGGGGCTGCCCTTCTCAGGAGCTGAAAACATTCTGCTTCATGGCTCTACACAACTCTGCCTTCTCCAGGAAGCACTGACCAATCCACAAGCCCTCTGCCTCCAGTCTGCTCTCATTCATTTGTCCAGAAAATGGTGTACAGCTCTGTTTTCACTCATTTATCACAGTTATTTTTCACTTTGTAGTAAAATGGCATCATACAAAAATGTTTAGGAAGTAAATAGCTTTTTTAAATCTTTTTGTCCAAAAGAGCGCAACAAAATTGCACTCTGCTGCCCACTGCTGAATTCTTTGTTTTTTGGTTTTTTTTGACACTAGTATTCATTGAAATTCTTTTCTTTTCGTCAGATAATGTTTTTAAAGGTTGTAAAATGTGCAATGCTGTTCTAGCGGTGACCAGGATTAGTTTAAAATTGAATGGATCTGGCAGGACATGCAAGCTTTCCGCAGTTTGACTTGAACTTGACTTTTTTGTTTCCCTTTAAAAAAAAGAGAGAGAGATCAACATGACTTCCAAAAACTACTGTGAAGAAATATATTCACAACCATCTTCGAAGTCTCTACAGTGTCATACTGAGACAATGGCCACCTGAGGACGTAAAAGCATGCTTGAGAGAACAGCAACGTTTACCGTTATAGGAAATGTAGGAAATCATGAGGTGACCACAGTTTTTCTAAAATCTTTGGTAATATTTCCAACCATCTGCCTGTGGGAGGCTGGGTCGTGTTTGTTACCACTGTGCTGGCCAGAGGCACAACAGAGTTAGAAAGCTGACTCCATGAAAGTGGGAAACTTTGGGTCTCACAGTGTTGTGATTTTGCAGCAAAGCCAGAATATTCTGAAATTTTGTCCCAGACACCATTTTCAACACATCTGCATTATAATAGTAGTGCATTAAGAGTTCATGCCATTTGTACAGGCTGACAACACACTGTGATTTCAGTTAGAGATGCTGGGGTCTTACACTGCTGGATAATTTATAACCAGCACTGTGTCCGGCATTAAAAATAAAAGACAAAAGCCACACCACACTTTTACAACACAAAATTCCTGGAAAGCAATTTTTTTCCTCGGGCGTCTGTCAAATCCAAACCATAAATCTTTGAGAATTTGTCAAACGTAGTAGCAACACTATCCAACTTTTTTATCAGGCCATAAATTTCCTAAAAAACTTTATTACCCAAAATTTCTCCTCCATTACCCTACCTCACAATAACGGCAAAGCTTTTCCTGCTTGTATTTGTACTTTCTTACTTTTTCTCCATTATCATTTTTATTTTTACCGATATGGCCAGTGCTCAGACACTCTGTAATCTCGGCAGACATTAAATCACTGTTGACAAGTGCTGTAGACCAACAAATGGGAGCATGTGTTTGACCAAGCATTAAAATCCTTTCTAAGAAAGTCTAGATAATTTCTAAACGTGATTCTTTCAGGCAGTCATTCATCTTCTGCTTTTTCCTGCTGCCTGAAGTCATAGGTGGCTGGAGCCTATTCCTTCAACTGTGGGCCTCAGGTGGAGTACACCCTGGACTGTGGAAATTTAGTTTACAGTGATAAGGCAGAGACATACACAAACAGAAACAATCATTCCCACAATCATTCACCAGTTCATCTAACACATGCACTCTGTGAGATTGTGTGGCGGCCAGCCTGAGGATCAAACCCACAAGTGCTAACTAACTATTCTGTTCTGTGCCCACCTTCCCAGATGATTCCTATTACATTATCAGATTAACACAACTTTCTGAGACTCTGTGGCCATGCAGTTGAGCCCAAAAGTTGCATAATGTTGCCTTAAATTCAAACCACAGATGTATGTCTTTGGTGCACCAAGGCTGTTGATTTTAACCATCTCTGTTTGGCCTTCAACAATATAACTGCTCCATTATATGCCTAGACATTTTCACTGCTAGGGCAAGACTTAGCCAAATGTGTAATTTCCTCTCAAGGTGGCTGTACGTGGAGGTTGGTGCTATCGGAGCGAGGTCAGATGACTTTTACAAAGAGATGCGGCCCTGTGAGATGTCCTGATAAAAGTATAGTCTTCAATAACAAATGTATCTGTCCTCGAGCCCGCTGTAAAATCAGACTAATCATATGCTGCCGCCGTTGAGTCATCGTCAGAAGACAACAATGCGCTTTATTTATGTCCTCGCCGTATCCTGTTGCCATGACAAAGTGTGCGCCAGGTGATGATTCATTTGATCATCTTTTCAAACTCTAAATTAGTGCTATCATATCTCACGTCATCAGTTGTGTCTGTTGAACTGACAAGGTCAGGCAAGAAAGGACTTGACTGTGACATAATGTTACGTCAGACTCTATATTAACTTCTTTTGTACTATTTTCAAAACTTCCTCTGACCTTTGCACCGACTCACTTTTTTAAGGTTTTATATGCAAGAAAGAACATGCAGTGATGTACTTTTGACTGCATCCCATGTATATTAATGTATAAAACGATTCAAATATAACCTATTAGTTCCATTACTACCTGTTCCAACAGCCCAGAGTGGACAAACTGAGCACAGTTTTACAAGAAGCATATTCAGGATTATTTTTTTATTATATAGTGTTTCATAAGGGCTTATGAGTGGTGTCCAAACTATGGCACCGGGGCCAAATGCGGCCCATGGACCATTTTTAATTGGCCCTCAGTCTTCATTCTCAGTTGACCCAAATTGCCACAGGTAATACTTTTAACTGCAAGGTAAAAAGCTATATGTGACTTTGTTTCATGTGACGTAGTTTTTATGCAGTGAATAGTGGCTGTCTAAACTTTTTAACAAGCAGTCATTATGTGCATAGATGTCTTTCACCCAGAGTGATCATCTGCAGCTGCTGCTTCCAAGTGGCACAAGCGGGGATTCCCAGGTCTCAGTTATTATATATTCAAACAGCAGTTATGTTTGGAGTTATTTCCAGACATCAATAGCTTCATAACAAGCACTTTAGTGTGAGATGAAGATCAAGGAAGAAAAAATGGAAATTAGTGGTTGGTGATGCCAAAAAAAAAATTCAGCCATACTATGTCCCAGTACTAATCCCGGATAAATGTGAGGTTGTGGAAGGGTAAAATCTATGCCAACGCACGCATGGGAATGATTTAGTGTACAGACTTCTGAAAGAAAGTGGAGCGGCGGAATATAACTTGCTATAAAAGTTATTATAGCCTTAGGACATTCTTAGCAACTTTTGGCCTAAGGTGGGGTAGACCCTAGGCATGGACCTGGGCAATAGACAGCAAAAGACACATAGACAGACAACCATTCACTCTTACGCTGATTTACAAATGCATTTTTACAGTCACCAATTTACCTAACATATGCATTTCTCTGAACATTGGGAGGAAGCCAGAATACACAGAGAGACCCACACTAACATTGGGGCAATGTAGACTTAACTCACCCACCATGCACCCCAGCTTAATTAAAATACTAACTAAAATGATTTTGAAGCTGAAGAAGTTTGTTTTCTGATTAGAAAAAAGGGAGCAGGTGTGGATTTGCTCTCAGCCTTGGCACCATCTGACAACACCAAAATCAGTAATAAGTATTTTATAAGTAATAAGTAATTTGCAATAAAGGCATGACTATTATCTTATTGAAACATAACCAAACCTATCTCAGAGCAAAGTCCTGGTTTTAGTCCAAGTGACCTCATTCTCTCCTGTCATCACAAAGTCAGTGTGTGTATCTTCTGTTGTGTAACATTATTATTACATGTATGTACATAGACATGAGTACAATTGTGAAAGAGTGACCAGAAGATTTCATTAAAATTACTTAGACATGGCCTCTCATCAGTGCCTGATATCAGAGCTTGCCCAAACCTGGTCCTGGTGTGGGACGTTAACCAGCCACTTGAGTGTGTCCCTGCTCTATGTTTAGACTATTTTAGAAATATCCTCCCTGTTCCATGTCACAGTGGAAGAACCAGGGCATCATTTAACACCAGGAGTCGCCATGGATACCAGTCGACTCTGTCAGCATCTCGAGTGGCCTTTTCTCTCCTGTCATTGTCTCCAGCACAATGCCCATTCCCGTTAAACTGTCAGCTGTGCGTTCCTCCGCTGTCCGCAGCGCTAAAGACAGGCTTGTTTGGTGCTGAGCCTGGAACATCTCTGGCCTTACTGGTGCCACAAGGAGTGCTCTTCTCAACATCCATCATGGACATAACGCTGGCAATTACCAAGTAAATGTGACAGCTACTGCCTTTAAAAGGCTATTTTAGGGTGAACCTCTGTATATGGTCATTTTCAGGAATAAAATGTTGGCCAGGCTTTGAGTCTGGACAGTCCCTCTAATTTTAAATTTACAAAACATGCTCAGGATAATGTTAAACATTATTTTAGTCCAAAAAGGTTAATTTGGTCTTCTACCACTATTGACACCAAGGTTTTCTTGTTGATAGACTGGTGTTATTGTCTTCCTCAGTGAAGAAGAAAACATTTGGATGGTTATGCCACCGTGTATAAGAAGGATCTCTGAAAGAATAGAACCATTAATAGACACTGCATTAATACCCACGTCAAACCACACATCAAACTAAGACAGTTACCACTACACCCTTAGGAGTCCCAATCCAAAGTTTGTCATGCAACAAAACATACATAAACATGGGCACATAAGCAAACTAAAAACTACAGGAAAACCAAAAACAACTTAAAGCTAGCAAAATCCAAGAACCATATCATGAACTAGGACAAACCCAGAGTCAAAACAAATACCACCACATTGGGATTAAAGAGACCATCAAGATCCAAAAACAGGCTCACAGAACTGTAAATAGTGGGCCTACCAGCTATCTCACACCTGGGATAATGTCCTAAAGAAGTCAGACTGCAGTGGCGTTGTCGTCCTACCACTCCAGATAGGAGGACAGTGTCAAAACTTCAAAAGAGCATCGAGGTGATTCCTTCGTAGAGATACCTGGGAGTCCACCTCGACCATAAATTGGACTGGTCAGTACAGACTAATGCCTCTTACAAAAAAGGTCAGAGCAAACTTTTCTTCCTAAAAAGGTTAATTCATTTGATGTCTGTAATGAAATGTTGCACATTTTTTACCAGTCAGTTGTGGCCAGTGCTGTATTTTTGGAGTTGTCTGCCTGTCTACAATAACATTGGTCTATCAAAAAGAAAACCTTTATCAAAACATAATTTTGATTCAAGGAAACCCACAGGACAAGGAACAGGACTACAGCTAATCACAAAGTGAGTTAAGGTAGAAGCAAAACTGGAATCTATGATGTCTAACAGCAGAGAGCAGCTGTAGTCGCTCTGTATATGTACATGCTCTACTCACTGAGCTATAACTCGGTGGTATTGCAGCTTTCTATTGCAGGGTTCTTTTTTTTAACATGCAAGGTTGGGAAAGGTTGCTATGTCATCTTTGGGATGTGAAAAGTGGGGTTTGGGCAATGAGGAAGAAAAATTGTGTAATGTAAACCAAACCAACCGAACCAAAACTCAAACAACCAATATTTTCCTCTTTTCTACGCAGACAGACGCCATTTAAGTTGACTGTTAGTGATGCTTCTCACTGTTGATCAAAGTTAAATGGTAGCCTTGGATGTGACTTGTTATAATCTTAACATTTTATGGAATATTTGGGGCTAGAAAAGCTGTTAAAACTGCAACATTCCCATCATTCAAGTCATAAATGACCATGACATATTTTCTTGTTTATTGGATTCTAAACTCTATCTATGCAGGGATATTATTTGTGAATATAAGTACCGTATTTTCCAGAGTATAAGTCGCATTTATTTAAGAATGTATTTTACAAAATCCAAGACCAAGAACAGACATTTAATCTGGAGAGGCAAGTTATTGAACTAAGCAATAGCACACAGAACAACAGGCTGAATAGGTGTCCGATATGTTAACGTAACATATTAACTGTTTTTCAGCTACACAGTAGCATAAAGAACAAACCTGGGAGGCTGAATAGGTTAAATTAACATAACAAGCCAGCGAGTCCGAAGAAAGTTACCTGTAAGGAAGTTCCCTGAGCTCTCCATCTTATTCTACATCACTGACAGTGGTTGTCACAAGCCTAAAGCGCCCTCTCGCAGCTGTAAATGGTAATGTTTACTCCTTGATTCATGTTAAATTTGATATACCATATTTTCTGGACTATAAGTCGTACTTTTTTTTCATAGTCTGGCTATGGGTGTGACATATACTCAGGTTTGACTTATATATTAAAATATTTCATGTGTTCATTATTTTCACACTGACAGCCGCGAGAGGGCACTCTAGGCTTGTGTACCAGCATCTGCTGCACCTGTACCACTGACAATTTAAAATGTAAACATTACCAGTAACAACTTAGGCTATAAAGACAACTGAGAAAGACCGGAATAATTGGAACTGGAACTGATGCTGAGTCTGACGACAGCCACACAGAGGAGCAAACCGCACTTCATCTACCTCCGCAGTTCGTGGAGTTGTTCAGAAGCAACACCGAGGATGAAGAATTTAGCGATTAGGAGTGAGATCGTGAGTTTGGTGAACTTGTTATATTATGTTCTTTATGCTATAGTTATGTGAATAACTGTTTATATATGACGTTAACATATGAGACACCTATTCAGTTCGTTGTTTATGCTTCATGTAGCTGAATAATCATCAATGTGTTACGTTAGCAAACCGCACACCAATTCGGCCTGTAGTTCTCTATTCTATTACTACTATAACTTGCCTTTCAAGATGGAATGTCTGTTCTTGGTGTCGGATTTTGTAAAATAAATTTCCCCCCAAAAATGCGACTTATAGTCCAGTGTGACTTATATACGTTTTTTTTCTTCTTCATTATGCATTTTTTTGGCTAGTGCGACTTATACTCCAGAGTGACATATAGTCCAGAAAATATGGTATGAGTTGCAGCTCACTATAAGTCACAGGACCAGCGAAACTATGAAAAAAAGTGTGACTTATAGTCCAGGAAAATACGTTATATCTTTTTATGTGGAGCCTAAGGTTTAATTTTTTTTTTTCTTTTTGTGCATGAGGCTTTAGAATCAAACCCCATCTAATACATGTCTTTGTCTACTTGCCATGGCCAAAACAAGCCTTTTTACTTTTGTTAATGAGATATCTTTTTGTCCAAGTGTTGCTAAGAGCGCAGTGTTAATGGCTGATGTTGATGCGGGCTGGTTTTTTAAAAAGAGGGAGGACATGTTGACCACTAAAGGCAAATTAATGCACCAGGCTTTTAAACCAGCTCATTAGGCTCATCATCTCTTACATCTTATTCTGTCTCACTCCCACTCGTAGTACGACAACTAAAGTCAATTCATTTTAGAATAAAGGATCATCTTTCGTTCATTTAGTGTGAGGCAGCTCAGCAACAGGTTTTAAAGGGGGATGGGAGATAATAACCTGGCCATTTATCTGAAGATATTATATAAATCAGTTTGAAACAAGAACACCATGACTTTGTGAAAAGCAATTATTATTTGCTCATGATACTGAGCTGCACTTCTATTTTATATATATTTTTTTACAGGAAATACTTGTTGTAACAGTTTTGCTAAATGCAACAAAACAAAAGCTAAGCTGGAAGCACTTGAAGAGCACAGACCTCAATTTGCATTGCCCTGTCTTACAATGGTAAAGATATACTGCCCAGACCTGCACTTGAACCAGGCATTTTGTAGTTTCGGTGTAAATGCTCTATCTATTGAATCACAAAGCTTTTATGTCTCACAATAAGTAGGCGATATAGTAAACTTACTAATACTATGATAATTTGCAGAAAAATGAAATTCAAAAGTTATGCAATACACACAGAATTTTCCATTAATATTTCACATTTTATAACTTAAAATAATGTATATGTATGGAAAAAGTCTTCTTTTACAGAGCTGTTTGACTTTGCAGAGAACACTGTGTCTGTCACCCCCTGCTGGCAACAGTGGGGACTGGGGAGCATATAAAATGGCTATTTAGCAAGGCTATTAGCAAAATTAACTAACTGCTTGATAGTGACAGCAGTTTATGCGCTGAAATGATCATGACAAGTCTGGTGACAGTGTATGGGCTTTAACGTGCAAGAGCACTTACTGGTTACGTGTCTATATAGAGCAGTGAGACTGAGCATTTCCAGCTCTTGAAAAGGGCTGCAGCTCAGCAAACATAAATACTCAAACATGCATGAATTAAACCAAACAACTCCAGGTATGTTTTTGAGGTACATAATAGCAGACATTAAACTGGCCATTGGTTAACATATAGGTCTTACAGTAAAAGGCTTAATCAAAGACATGTGTTTAAAGTTTTGTTTTTAGAAGACTTTTTATGGCATGCGTAAATACTGTACTGCATATCAGCATCTTTTTTTAAATATTTGTTGGCTCTGACGACAAAAAAAGGCACACTATTATCACTAAAACAAAGGCTTTTTACCAGAAAAAGTAGCATTGATTGATGTCCTTATTTATGATAATAATGCTTGTGTCAACTTCAGTGATGGTTGTCCACCTACATCAAACTCACTGGCATCCCGTAGGCACCACAGTAAACCACTCCTCCTTTTGTATCCTATAGCCACAGTTTCACAGCCTGTATTTTTGTGACTGTGTGCTCTCAGTGTTGCATCATCTTGGTGCTTTTATTATGAGCAGGAATATAGACTTCATTTCATTAAATATAGTTAGCTTAGGAATTAATTAAACTTGTTTTGTAGGGTAGAAAGCAGTGCCAGCCTTGGGGTTCACATTTTTAGTCGACACATCGAAATATCTCCCCATTCAGTTTTAGAGGGAAAATGTTTTAGTGTTGTATGAAAAACCCATTGAGACTCTTTCAAAGAAGTAAAAACTTCTTACCAAAAACAACAATGGGGTTAGGACTACCAATAGTGTTGTCATTGTGAGCACACTAACTAGGCCCACTGCTGCATGAATGTGGTCTTTAGATGGTCAGCATTTTATATTCTTTGTTCTGTTCAAAGGCCATTTCAATTATTATCCCCACCAAAGAAGGTTATGTTTTGGTCCAGGCAATAACTCGTTACAATTTTGAGTTAGACCTGATATTTTGATGGTGGTTTAGGCTCTTGGAGTGCTTTTAGTTAGTTGGTAAAATGCATCATTTGACAGGATTGATAAGTCAGATTGAGCATTACTTCCATGGCAGTTAAAAACTTAATGCTAACAAGGAAAGAATCCTTGTTAGATTGCATCCTTACAGCTCTAGCTATGTGACTGTTAGAAGGTATATCATACAGCAATCAAATTTTTTTCCAACATGTCCAGATCAGACCTATGTTGGTGATAACTAATTGTTATTCCATTCTCTACAAAACACAATTTTAATAACTGTCACTGCACAAAAACAAATGGATAAAACAACTTATTTTCCTCATGATAAATGATGTTGAGTCAGAAGGTCAGGCAACACAATTTAGCCCTTTTTCTTTGTGTTTTTTTTTTCTTTCTTTCTTTTTTATTTCCAGCCAAGACCAAAATGACTGAGGACTTTGAAAAAGTAAGGTCAAATTAATATTCAGTACATGGCCAATGTCATGTTGGTGAAAAAGGTTTATTGATGTTTTCCCAAAAAACAAACAGAAGTATGTTTTTTTCTTATTTTTCTTACTGTCTTGTTAATGATAAATAAATCAGTCTTGACTATAGGCGCTATTTAAAAACATATATTTAATTTTTAGACCAGACCAAAACGTGGTCTCAAAATAATTCTCAATTCTAAGACCAGAGGTACCATGACACTGTTTTCATTTATTAATTATGCACAATACATATGCACTATTTTACCTTAGATATATTGATTTGGAAGTCCTGTGATGGTTAAATGAATTGTTGTGGGGTGAATGAAGTGCCCTTCATCTCCCCCTGGTGTCTCTGGGCTGAAAGTGACACTTGCGACAGTAAGCGCCGTCGATCCGGTTTCACGAAAGCCTCGGATCTGACAAGAAAGCAGCACATCACGGTTAGCAACACAACAATCTAGCGATGGCTTTATTTGTTGATTTTTGTTGTGGCCAAATTGCAGAAAAAACTATGTACAAGGAGAGGAAAATGTAAGTAAAGGGATCACAATTGGACTTAACTGGACTTGTGAGTGTTTATGATCAAGCTCCTTAGAGGAAAATAAGGCAAAACCGCAAAGAAACGAGCAGAGTTACTGATTTCCGCTTAAAACAGTATAAGTAGAGAGGAGACATGTAGAAAAGGAGCTGTCCATGGTGCTACATGTTGTGTACATCACTCACAGTCACAAGTCTTTCATGCAGCAGCACAGAAATATGACCTGGAGATTTGAACGGGTCCCACAGCACGGACAAAGACAGACAAAGGTGTTAGCACTCGAAGGGGACCTTCGTGATTAAGGACAATGTCAGATAGCAGTTTCATTTTGCAAATATATTTCGCTAGCAAAAATGAATACTAATTAGAAGGTAAGATGCTTTCATGCATTTCATTAGCACACTTTGTTAGATTTTGTGCATAATTGTAAATTGATTATACGAGTTGTTCTGGTGCTGCTAGCCAGTGCTACAGTATAAGGGCAATACACAACAGCAGTGATCCTCACTATGTTTTTCACAAGAGCCACACTGGCAGAACCAAGTGAAGCTGAAAGCCACACAGATAGGATTTTTCCTAATAAACTGGTCATACCGCAAAAAAACAACACATCCAATACTAAGAGTATTTACCTTAATACAGGGATGCGTGGAAACTTGCATGCATGTCCTTGCCCTTCTCACTATTTCTTACATCACTGTCTGTCTGGCCATCTGGTTTTTGTCCTCTTTTTATTAAAAAACTCTCCATTTTGTACCATGTCCATGTACCGTTATGACACCAGCAGCGTTATTGTAAACTGAAGTGTGCAGTGTATATTAGTCTTAAAGTGTGTCAGTGCGTTGCCAGTTTGGTTTGACAGTTACCGCCCTTTGGAAACAACACTGTCAAAATGAAAGGAGAAATATAATGCAAATTTAAATTTGAGGTGTAGTTGTCATGTATTTATGTAGCACCTTCTAAAAATGTATTGGCTGTGTTATTATATTAGCTACCATATGAGCCGCCAATTATCACTTGTAGAGCCATGCAATTAGTTTGACTACACTACATACACACTAATGATATAAGATAATAATTTCATAACATCATCAAGTGTGTTATATACTTAAGTGTCCAATTACTGAAGAATCACCAAGCAAACAAAATCATTAGTTTGATTTCAAATGCAGTTTATTTCTAAAAGCCTAGCTTTGAAGTTTTTGGTAATTCACAGCACTGCGATTAGCTGACAGTCTCATGCAAGGATAGTATCTAACCACCCAGTCTGAACAACCAGAGTAACTCACTTTCTTAGTAAAAAGTAGTGTTGTCAAAATACTAAAATTCCAACTCGATTTCGATACTAAAAAAATCCCTCGATACCAATTTCGATACCACGGTGACAAAAATGACCACTTTTCATTGAATGTTTGTGGTACATACATGGGCTCTAACCGCCTCCTTTACCGTCACCATATTATTCAAACTATATTTTGTATAGAATAATATTATTAGGCTATTACTATATATGTAGCATACTTGTTAATTTTTTTCAAGCTTATATTTTTTATGCAAAAAGGGGTTTATCCTTCACTCTGATACCTCTGTAGTCCACAGCTATGTAGCTACGTGATGATCTTTTATTCAACACAATGCTATGCTATGTCGTTAGTTTGTATATGTGATCCAAAATTACTTCAGATTATGATAAATGATTCCTCAAAGGTAAAGTTTAATTACAGTTTACCTGTTTCCATTATCTATAAATGGTAGTAGGTTATTAGGCTGCAGTAGCCATGGTTCATATTTATATTGTGGCCACAGTCATTGACAGTGATGGGTCAGGACCACAGTGGTCCTTTAAATATGGCCGCTTTGCTAACACTAACAGCTCTCTCCTTGCTCCACTGGTTACGAGGCATTTGTAGTTACATTTCAGCTGTTTTATATCTGTTTGGAATGATGCCGCTGCCCAGTGACTCCCAGATCAGAGCGCGCTCGGTCCGCTCTGGATGTCCCACGGAATCTCCCACGGAAAGCTCGCTGCGCTCGTGCAGTGGCACTCGAGGTCTTTGCGCAGCGGTGATAGCGGTGAGCGAGTGAACACCTTTTAGTAAATCGTATATAAAGAGCTGTTTTGATGGACGAAAGTTTTATGCTGCGCTGACTGAGCCTGTCCTCCTCCTGTACTCATTCACTGGAGGGGAGGGGCTGCGCCTTGTGTTTCTGCCACGCAGGTAAAGACGTCACATTATCGATACTTTTCCAAATGAATATCTCATTTAGATACTCGTTTTAGTATCGATTAATATCTTGGTATCGATTTTTTTGACAACCCTAGTAAAGAGAAGCAGATTCAATTTAATTCAATTAAATTTTATTTCTAGAGCCCAGTATCACAACAAAAGTCACCTCAAAGGCAAACAGTTAATCAAACATAAACACACAATCAGACATAACACACACTCAACACAAACAATAACTACACTAAACTAAACAGACCCAGGGCACTCCTCTCCTTAGACCCTCCTTCTTGGTAAGGAAAAGCCTCTTCTAGGACAGGTAAAATAGGACTGTTAGTTCATTTGCTCATCTATAGTATCAAAGTTCAGGTCTGTAAGGATGCAGCAGTTGGGCCTCATCCAGACAGGTGAGTGGGGGTGAGGTAGTATGAACTTTCCCGAAGCAGATAACCCCTGCCACTAAAGCCATTTACCAAAAAGCTTGATCCTACCAATTATAACCATTTATGTGCAGCCTTTATGTGATGCTTTGTTGCTCCAGTTGGTGGTATATTTTTCAAAATGCTTTGGTTTAATCTGCCTATGTTGTTAATGCCCATATTTTGTGTTCAGTTAATCATATCCAGTTACATTTGATCTGTGTCCATTTTGTTCCACCTTCTGGAAAGCAAACTCAAATCAACAGGGACCAGAATAATTTTTTGCATAGAAACGATGGATGGTCAAATGAAAAAAAAAGATAAGCTGATGCAATGATTCATAATTAGCAGATGACAAAAAAAATGACAAATTTTACTAGTTTTCTCAAAAACAAAACCCCATCATCACAAAAATCATGATTATTTTATGTAATTACAAAGAGATTAAAAATGTGAGAACAAGTGTCCTGGTAATCACATGGCCCCATTATATTCTATGGGAAAAATACAAGTATGAATTTCATTGTGATGCTACACAAAAACTAACAATTCACCAAAGCCAATATTTTGGATAACTGTCAACCTACCCAAACACATTTGAAAAAAATTGGCATGACCCCCCAACATCTGTTTGTTGTTTTGTTTGTTTGTTTTTTTTCATAAACAGCAACAGTGACTTTATGTATTCAAACTGGCAATTTAAGGATTAAAATCCAAAACATTATTGAATGTTTGATAGTTTTGAGCTAGACTTTTGCAAAAAAAAAAAAAAAAAAGCTGAAAAAAGGTCACAAGTATATATTGCATTGAAATGATGCCTGAGGGTTAATGTTTTGCAGAACAAACATAAAAAGCAATCATATGACTCTCAGAGCTAACCTTATTGAATGAAAATGCAGTTACTGACTTGACAAATCACAGTCCTGTTACAAACCACTGTGAAAATCATTGCCCTATTTTCAACTTATGTAAATAATACAAATGCCATTTGTGTCCTAAATTTCATTGTTATGTGTGAATCCCATCAGGTTTTATGACGAGATGCACACAATCCCCAGGGTCACATCTGGGAGCAGCTGCAGCAAAACAAACCAGAAACACAGATATATATATATATATAATTAATGGAGTGACAGTATAACGTCAATGGAAAGCGAAGCCTATTAATTAAAAGAGAGCAGCCAAATAGGCCATCTGTTAAAGTAGTGTTAGTGTGAGGATGCTAACACAAAGCTACACTCCCTTTGGGCAGGGGTAGAGCCAGATTGAGAGACGATCACCGTCCTCCTCCTGGGACAATCACATCAGGACAGTGTGGAGTGAGGTTCAGTGTGCTTGTGTCCTTGGTGGATTTGACAGACTGCTTCAGTGACTTCTCTTAAGCTCCACACGATCCCCCAATAGTCAGCCCAGATGTATCCAGCTCAAAAGAAGGTAGTCCTCTATAATCCTGATTTTCCTTTTCTCTTTAGAGGGATGTAGTCAAGATGTTCTGTACGCAATGAGGTATTTTGAAAAGGTTTGTTTTCTTGGTTGATTGGCACTTGGCAGAGTGATTTGCACTCCTGATTCTTAGCAAGATGAGATAACTACTGTCTTTGTATGGTAATGTGTGCTTTATAAAATAAGGTATACTTTATTGTCCCCATAGAGAAATGTGTTCTCTGCATTTTACCCATCCTTCAATGCCACTGAGGCAACCTGTTAAGTGTAGTGGGCAAGGGCAGTGCAGCACCCAGGGGAGAACCTGGAGAAGACTCACCCAGACATGAAAAGAACATACAAGCTCCACAAGGAAAGACCCCACACGGCGTAGAATTTAAAGGCCAGAGTACTAACCATTATGCCACTATGGAGTCTGCATGTCCTCCCTATGTTACAGTGGGTTCTCCCCAGGTACTCCGGCTTCTTCCAACCAACCAAAGACATGCATGTGTATGTGAAATGAAGAAATAAAATAAAAAAAGTCCATTATGAATGTCCTCACAATAAAAATACTTTCACATGTCCGTCTGACCAAAAGATTTGCAAAAAGTACCAGAAACCAACAAGCTAAAATATTTAAGTTTTTTTTTATCATATGGACAGAAAATTCAGTTCAGCATTGTTGTCTTTCTTTTTTTTCGTGATCAAAAATATAGGTTATATATCAGAAAAAATTAGCTTTGTCTTAAAACCAGGAAGGACAGCTGTTTTTATTTTTAACACACCGAGCAAGGACATGACACACAAATCACAATTTTTCTTGTCTACATGCACAGTATATATGTGGTAGATGAAGTCTACCCTAGTTACAGTTGTCAAAAAAGAGCAAAAAACACTTAGTAAGTATACAGATCTGGCAGCTCAGAGAGAACAGCATGTGCAGTCTCAATCAACAATGGCAAACCAAGGTGGGAAAACCAAGATCCTGTTAAAATAATGTTAAAATATGCAATGTTTTTTCTCTAAGATATTGGTTAATATCTCTTTACCATAATGATGCAGACAATTAAATCCATAAAAAATATACTGTGGAATCTTAGAAGGAAATATTTTTCTGTATGGTTCTCTGTGTTTCTACAACATGCTCTCCATTACTAACAGAAAAAAAAAGTTGCAGATACTGCATCTAAAATCATTAATCACTCCACCCTTTCTGACCTCAACCACAGAGCTTGCACAGACAATAACCATGGGCTCGGATCACCCCCTCCATCCACTCCTCACATTGCTGCCATTAGGCTGCAGGTACAGGACTGTGAGGTGGAGGCGGGCACTTTTCAGTAAAAGCTTTGTCCCCTTTGCCATTGTGCACTTAACAGTTTGTGACCTTGTGACAATCCTCATGTGTGTGTCATTATTATGTATGTACTGCCTAGGTGAATGTTCTTTGTTTGGGATATTGCTGTGATTTTTGTACACTGTGTATTCTCCGTATTCCATGTGTGACAGTCTGTGAACACGGATTTTACCCTGTGGGACAATAAAGGCTATTCAGAGTCTTAAACGACTGCAGAATGATGCAGAACATGAAGAATGAATGTTATTACAATTTATATATAGCCTATACATTATTGCTGCTGCTTATGGGTGATTGATGAAAGTGCATTTGAGATCAGCTCTGGCCTTAGGTTTTAAATGAAACTGGCTTTGAATGTTAAACACAAAGCAAGTGACACAATAGATACAGAGATTTTGTCTACAGCATATATAACTCAAAATGATGCACCCTCAATAAATGATCCTTTACCGTGTTGTGTAAAATAGAAGAAACTATACTGTAGGCTACCACTGACTGGAGTTCAGCCCCTAAATAATTAACTCAACAAGGCCAGCTCCATAACTTCAAATCAGTGTTTTAGCTCATATGTGAGTCCTGCTGCTGTATCAAAGCTCTCCCAGCTGCCAAATTCTCTGCTGTCTAACAGTATAAGCGCTGGTACTTTTAATAAACATTCTTTTGCCCAATTCAGTGGAAACTTCAGAACTACAAAATCATAGCTCACAAAATATAGATATTTCCTATTAAACTAAATGTAGCTGTTACTAACTTTGACCATCAATAAGAACCAACAAACTAGCAAACCTATACTTATTTCTGAATGACGCCCCTGACTCTCAGCAGTAAGGTTGTGGGTTCAGTTCTTTGGCTGGCCCACCCAAAATCTCTCTGAGTGGAGTCTGTCCCGCGTTACTGTTGGCTTTGTCTGACCAATCGTTTCAAATGTGAAGCCACTCTCGCTCATACTGTTTTGAAACAAGACTGCATCTGTTTTGCTCACCCCTTACAAATTCGGCACGGTTTTGTTGCGGACTATAATCCAGAGGTTACGCTAGAGATAATTACTGTCTGACATGTTAACAAAAAAATTTCGTCTTAAGCTATTTTTGTTTGTCCTTGTATACATGAATATTAATATTAATATAAGAATATAATGATTGCGATACAATTTTATTAATAAGAATACTAAATATGCATATGTCAGAACAATACTTTAACTCATTTACTGTTCTTTTAATTAATGAATGTGTTCTGAATTGTCCAAAATACAGAAGCCTATTGGACGCTTGTGCTCCACATTCAGTCACAACAGACCACTGCAAAGTACAGGGCACTTGCTACCATAGACTGGTAGAAGTTCTCCAGCAACTTCCTCATAA
Source organism: Bostrychus sinensis (assembly GCA_020698575.1). NCBI lineage: Eukaryota > Metazoa > Chordata > Actinopteri > Gobiiformes > Eleotridae > Bostrychus > Bostrychus sinensis. The sequence continues at coordinate 31,210,723 of CM036241.1, read as the reverse complement.
AGTACAGTCTGCTCATACCCTTCTTCTACAAAGCATTGCACGTAGACTCGCAGGTACTCGCTGTTCACTTCTTCCACCTCCTGGCTATGGATGGTGATGGGCTCCACTGGTGTCCTTGTCCTCCTGAAGTCAGTGACCAACTACTGGGTCTTGTTCACTTTTAGGAGTAGATGGTTAACCTGGAAAATTAGGGATTACTCAAGGGGGCAAAAATTTGTAGTTTACCTCATGCAGAAACTCAAAGAAAGGAAATCGTATTTTTTATAATGTGGTTTGTAAGACCTGTGAATAGAAATGCTCAATATTGAGAAAGAGCACTCTTGGTGATATCTTTGATCTTGACCCAAGATACAGCATATAATGATTCAAAAATGAAAAAAAATGATTAAAAGAATGTAGAAAATTGTTGGATGAAAAGCACAGTTATTTCCAGAGTGATTCCATCTTCTGCTGTGTACTTAGATTTGTTTTCCTTTATATACAACATTAACAACATGGACACAATAGAGGAGAGCCTTGGTTTTCACCTGCCTAGCAAAGAGAGAGTTGGGTGCAATTTGGCAGAATGTGCTGTGCTTGTGTTCATTGCGTTAAATCGTGGTAAACAAACGTCTCTTTCACTGACAGCTGGACGCCCCCAGACAACAAAACAAAAGAGATTTGTAAATTACAGACCTTGGTCTCTGTGAACTGCAGTCAGCACCTGTGAGTGGTGCCAAAGGTCGAACCTTCTTATTCGATTTTGGTGGTAAGTGCTTGAAGTTTACACACTTTATTGGATGTCATTTTCTGTGTTACAACAATAGTAAACCTTTTGTGTTTTGTTACTACCACTTGCTGAAATGTCAATTTGTAAATAAAAAAAATAAAAAAAACCTTCATAGAGGCTTGCACTTAACGTGACAGTGGGGTGGTCGTATTTGCAAAAAATATTTGCAGGATTTTGTGTGCTAACCAGTTAAATGTGTTAATCAATGTGAGGTGTGCATCAAATGGTTTTAACTGCATAAATGTAGTACAGTATTTACCACTACTAGTTTATTGTAAGAAGAGGTGTAGTCTTTGTTTTTCCAGCCCTCAGAAACCAGTTTTAGACCAGACAATGGTTGAAGCTTATAACTACTTTAAAACTACTTAACCTAGGCATTGAATGATAAAATCTAGCAGTATATTAGCAATACAAATGGCAGTACTTGTCCTTTGCGACTTCTGTAACAGATGCCATTCTAGTTAATGTGTGACTTTACATGTGCGAGGCAATACTTGTCCGCATCCGGCTATCTGGCAGAAATATGCAAGGAGTCTATTTTTGACGGATGCTGCAGCCCCTATGAATAAAGTTGAACAGATCAGATTGAGCCAGACACAGAACCAGTGAAGAGGATCTGGTATGCATCAAAATAAAGCATGTGCAGACTTTCATTGCTATGTAAACATTGTATTGTAACTGGGGACATACCATTAAACATGAGTAAAAAGAAAGTATTTATATGCATGGGATGCTGACCCATGAAGCACTAAAGTCACATAAATAATATCCAAATGAACAGGAGAATTTGGTCAGACATGCAAACGTGGCTATTGTTTCCATGTAGCTTATCCCCCTTGACAATTTATACAAAGAATTGGTTTGGTCTCAGCCAGTTTTAGCTTTCAATGGGAGAATAAATAGGTACAGAAAAAAATTTAGATGGGTATTTAACCAATAAGAGAACTAGGCAGAACCAACATACCCACCCCATTTTAGGGAAGGGGTTCCAGTTCCACTACAAGGCCCTGCAAGGATATACAGTTGTCTCTGAACAAATAAGGTCAAACAAAAATAACATACATCCAATCCAGCCACAGAAGGTCACAAACTACTCACTGTGCCAGTCAAGAACCCAGACCAATGAAGGATTGCATCAGGAAGGGCATCCTAAGTAAAGCCAATCAATTTACAGAACACATTTCCTTAATAAAAGCCTTAAATTCATTAAAACCATTATTACGATATAGAAATTAAATGTGTTCATTACATAAATTTCCCAGCCACGGTGTAGATAAACAGCCCAAACTACCAACACATTTATTGTACTTGATAGAAAGATGGCTCAAAGATAAACCCAGCCTGTCCCATGGCTCTTTCTCTGCTGACCGCTAAAGGTTGAGGTTGGGTTGAAAAGGCCACGAGGTGAAGCCTCAAAGCCCTCCCTGCTGTGGGACCTCCAGTGGGTTCAGAGCCCACATAAAAACACAGGCACGTTCTGTCCTCTTCTCCAGCCCCAGCCTCAGAGAGATGAAAGAAAAGGATGATGGGAGTGAGGGGAGCTTTTGAACAATCAATAACTGTATATTTTTATTTTTTTTATCTGTACTCTCCCTGCCTTCTCTTTGTTTTATTTCGGGGAGTTGTCCTTACACCTCTGCCATTTTTGGATATACATCGAAATGTTCACCTTATCTTAAAGTTCACTTGCTGTCATGGCTGTCATCAGATCACATACTCACACAAGACAGACATTTTATCAGCTCCACTTTTACACACACTGACTGACTTCTTCTTCTCTTGTCAGGTTCATTAAACATCACCTGTATTGCCTTGTGGCTCTCACCTTGTCAGAGGGTTTGTGCTGATAGTGAAGAAGAGAACAGACATCTTGTTCTGTGTCACACTTCAAACAGGTGCGCGGCAGGATGCTGAGTGAACAAAGGAGTTTTCCACAGTTGACAATCGGCAGTGTTAGAAATATCAGAGAAATACAGAGAAAGTGCCTATTCTAGCACATGCTACATTAGTTCATACAGCAAAACAACATATAAAGAAGCAATCAAGCTCAAGTAAAAGTATAGTTAAGTATTCAATGTAAAGTTTAATTAAGTGCTACTACTATCACTACTGCTCCACTGACCACACTGCTTTTCACTACAAAGTACCACTACTGCTTTTTACTACTTTTTTGAATAATGTACTGAAAAAGAACAATTTGTTCAACAAACTTCAGCTTTATACAATTTCTTTTTTGAGTATTTTGAGGTGGAAAATTTTATGTTGTATTCAGATAAATTCAGGAAAGATTGTGCTGCTATTTGGAGGTAGGACAGGGGACAAAAACATTTTGGATAGTGTTGCTTTAGTATTAGGCAGGGATGAAAGTAGATTTTTGCTTATGCCAGTACTATAACAAATTATGCCTACATATATATTTTTAATAGCAGAAAAAGCAGATATACGAGGTTAAGAATGAATCTTGACTATAAATGAAAAAAATATAGACATGGCTTATACAGGGTTTAACAGGGTTTGAAAACAAATCAAACGCACCCTATAAAGACCAACACACACCGGACGCACGTCAAAAAATATGCCCCTATTGTTTTGTATGAGGCACACGGCGGTGGCTGAAAACACATGGTCCCCCGTACTTCTGCAGTAACAAAGATGGTTCTCTGCTCCTTGTGACACAGGCACACAGCTGTAAACACTGAGGGACAGTAGCTGCTGCTCGGGGGGACACAGGCAGCAGCTCCCGACTCCTGCTGCAGTCAGAGCATGGGGAAACTCCTTTCTGTCGCTAACTCGCTAATAACCTGCTATAGACAGGGGCGGCTCCAGACAAATATCATTGAGGGGGCAATGGGGGCTCCGTATTAAATAAAGAGGGGGCAATGAATTTCTGATGCAACAATATACACCAAAAACAATAGGCTAAAATCAATTAGCAAAATATAAATTACCATTAGTATTGAGCAACAGTTCTATCTAGACCAGTGGTGCCCAACCTTTTTCGGCTTGTGATCTACTTTTAAAGTCATCAAGGCCAGGAGATCTACATAAATGTAACATTTTTGTCAGTGATATTTACAACATTCCATCTTTTCCTAAAACAGCTGATTATTATGGATTATAATAGGCCTACTATATTTATAATTATGCCTGAATTAAACTGCAGTATCAATGCAGCTTATCATCAAAACTCAGCATTATTTTAGTAACATTGATGAGTGACAGGAGCTCCATGGGAACGCTCAGGCGAGGAGCTTGTGAGACTTCGACAAAGTCAGCTTTCCTCACGCACGGCAACAACAAACTACTGCAGGACAAAAACAAAGCAAACAGGTGACATATATCAGGCTCTGACACCTTCCTCACCTGTCTCCTCCTGATACTGCTGCCGTGTGTGTGTGTGTGTGTGTGTGTGTGTGTGTGTGTGTGTGTGTGTGTGTGTGTGTGTGTGTGTGTATGTGTGTGTGTGCGTCAGCCCCATGGCAGTGTTCAGAGCGGCCGCAGAGCGCGAGCCGTCCGCAGCCTCCACAACAGAACTTAAGTGAAAGCGGCCAGAACTCCGATTGTTATTAAGTTGACGTATTCGGTTTAGTTCGTAGCTCGTGCGGTTTCCTCGCGCTTCTGCAGTGTCTCGTGTGTTAGAAAGAATCTCAGACTGATCAATCTGCGTGCCATTCAAAAGCCATAGGCAAATGACTTTCTTTGGAAAGACATGGCTCCGCGATCTACCCGCACTGCTTTTACGATCGACGGTAGATCACGATCGCCGGGTTGAGGACCACTGATTAAAGCCTTCTCAAGCGTTTGGTGTAATTTTAGGCGGCACTCCAGGTGTGCTTTGGGCTTAAGACGCACACGCTCAATGCATTTGTTTAAGGAAGCGAGACAATCAGTGAATGATGAGAGGGGAGAGGGACATTCTGTGCATTAAATCACATCACGGAGCGATCATAAGCCACTAAAAACCACACAGACACATATATGATGAGATAAAGCACTGCCTGGTTCACATGCTTCAGAGATTTTTTTTTTCCTCATAAAAGCGTCCGCGGTCCCGGCTGCTTTCTAATGTGTGTAAAAGCTGCAAAGACCAGTTGGACAGCTGATCTCTTTCTAGCCGGTACTGTGTACCCCCTCTAAATCTTATGCCGGTACGTAGTACCGGGCCGTATAAAATTGGCAAACTTTATTTTTAGCATTAAAGCGGAACGCAGTATCTTTTTTTGTTTCTGTGCTGTTTTTGCCTCATTTTCTTCTATGGAGCTCCCCCATAGAGTAAACCTTTATTGTAAATAGAAGTCCAGTTGATTCCTTTTGAAATAGTTTTTGCATTAGTATTTCCTCTTTTATTTACTTAAAATATTGGATATATATGGAAAATGCCTTCTTTTGGGGAGCTGTTACTTTCAATTTTCAGAGAACACTTGGATAGACCCTCTGCATGTTAGCATATGCTAGTTCCATTTGTAAAACTCGAATCAGTAAAGTTGTTACGGGTCCGCAATACAACACTGTCAAAATGGACAGAACCAGCAGCAGCCTGCATTTTTCTGCCAGACATCTCAGTCAAACACTGTGGATTCTTTTTCACCTGCTCCCCAGAGCAAACAGGAACAAGGCTTTACATTTTACATTTCCCAGTATGTGTATAAATTTGAAGCTAAGTCACAACATGGCCTACATCCATAACATGAACAACTAATGCTTATGCTAATACTATTATTGTATTTATAATTTCCTATTAAATTACAATGTGTAGATCTAGACCAGCAGCTGAATGGACATGTTGGAAATCTTAGGCTAACTTTTAACAATAACCAGCATCTGTGAGAGAGACACAGCAAACCCGGGTCTGGGACTGTCGCCCTCATTCGGAGTTAATGAATTGGCCTTGGTCAGATGAATTAATACAGTAATAGTTGCTCCACTAATCACCACTAACTACTGCAACACACATCTTACTCACTGCAATGCTTTTCTCAGATGAAGCCAAATGCCTTCTCTGTGGAAACAGGTGACACACCATTTTATTCAGCTGTGTCCGTTTTCTTTTCATTCTGTCTTACACCAAAATTCTGAACAATTCTCCATTCAGTCCACTGTTTGCAGCATGAGCTGTTATACAAATGCAGTGTAACTACACTAAAGAATAAACGTCCTTCGTCCTCTCTGTTTCCTATTTTCTTGTTAATCCAGTCTGAAGTTGTTCTTTTCTCAAAAGTCCTCCACAGTAAAAGATGTGTGCTAATAAGCCACTGTCACTGCACCAGCACTTCAGTCTTTATTTAGCCTTCAGTTTGAACCTTCAAGACATACTGTCGTATAAAGAAAATTGTGGAAAGTCAATAGTATCTAACCAAAATTAATATATAAAAATATAGTAGGCTTCATTTTCAATTATGTTTAGTTAATGTTTATTGGGAGTAAAGCACTTTTACTTTAAAAGCTCATGTACAGCAGCCCCTCCCTTTGGTGCAACCTACCAGGGAGCCTACTACTGCAACTTCTCATCAAGTACGAAATGTCTGAGCTGAAACAAACGGTATTCTTAGACACAGAAAACACAGTTAGACAAAATGGTGTGTCACCTGTTTCCATAGAGAAGGGATTTAACTTCATCTGAGAAAAGCATTGCAGTGAGTAAAATGTGTGCAGCAGTAGTTAGCAGTGATTAGCGGAGCTGCTATTACTGCATTAATTCAGCTGACCAAGTATGTTTACAATGTTTGCTCAGGGGATATATATATATATATTTATATATATATATATATATATATATATATATATATATATATATATATTAAGAGTACAGAGGATGTAGGTGGGAATGTTTGACCAACTGCACAACAGTTCTCAGGCACCTGATGAAAAAAGTTCTGCCCAGCTGATGTGGCACAAACAAGCTGCAAGAACTGTGTCTTATTTAGACCACCCACTGGGTGTGCAGATTTGGGTTTTTGGGGAAGCAGCGACTATTACAGTGCCTGTTACATCTCGCAGAACCTATACACAGAGGTACACAGCAGCGACAGCTACCCCTGCATTCAGCTCTTTGAAATTTAATAACATTTTTGGCCAAGATTATGCTGCTTTTTCTTTACGAATCCACATTTTCAGTCGAGTGATCTAGCTGAAACAACTGACCCAACTTCCGGTAAGAAACTGGAAGTTTGAATTTTGTCGTGCACAGGGTCTATTAAGTGTATGTCGCCCCCTGCTGGCAATGATGGGGAATGGACATTAAATGAGATGCTTATTTAAATGAGCTGACTGCTTTGTAGTGATGGCGATTTAAGTGCTGAAACTGTGACGAGTCTGGTGACAATGTATGGGCTTTAGAAACATGTAGGAGCACTTCCTGGTTTCATGTGAGACCGAGCGTTTTCAGACCATTAGAAAAGGACGCAGCAGCATACAGGATTACTCAAACAAGCATGAATGAAACAAAACTCAACTCCAAGGGTTTTTGAGGTGGAAAAAACATTATAACATGGTTAAAAGCTAAAAAAGTTAATGTCAATGCTGTAATCATGTTTTCCTTAGTTATAATAGGCTAAGTACTTATTTGTTTGTGTATGAAATCATTATTATTGCTCCGACATAATACCACATGGATAGATATATGAGTAGCTGTTCTACAGTGAGCTCAAATTAGCAATTTTTTTTTTTCACAAACTAATGCATCTCTTCTGACAAAACTCACATTTTATTTCCTAAAATATGTTTTTGTTTGGCATATAATAATATAATTGTAATGATGGACATATTGCTAATCTGTGAAGCTAGCAACCATTAGGACTCCCTAATTAGTGCTTAAATGAAAACGTGTGTGCAGTGGAGTGATACATGTGAAGTTATTAGGCACTTGATGATCTGCACTTTACAGCATTTCATTTCTGCAGTTTATGAAATGCTGGCAGCTTGATATTGTTAATTGTACAAACTATTACTAGAGCAGAATGTTGCACTTTTCCCTTCCTATTTAACTATTATAGCATAGTTTATATCTTTAGTTTAATTTGAACAAAATTTCTATTTTTAGACTTTTGTATTTATTTCTCCTTCATTCATCTTTTACTGTGTATCTTCTACAATTTAGGACTTGTAATTGCCCATGGATAATGAATGACTGTGGGGAAAAATGTGCTAGCCCAAAAATTAAATTGCAATTCCTTTTTCTTCTTTTTAATTTGTTACAGCACCTTTGTGGGTACTAATAAAAAATAATAGTTGTTTAGAGAGCCTAGTTATTTGTATCTTTTCCAACGTATTATGCTGTGAACTCTCAATATTGTTTTGTTCTGTTAGCTTACACTTGCTAATAGGCATATTGAACTACGCTTTTTTGTTATGTTACTTTTCAGACGATGCCTTCTTATTATTTATTATACATTCTCTTTATCCTATGTGCTTCAAATAGTTTAAGCTTTTCGGGCCCAGTCACTGTAAGTGTAAGCAGCACGCGCCCGTAGTGGTTTGAAAACAGTACTGCTGTCTAAATCAAAATCAAATTTGTGTGAATACATTTTGAACTGTAGCTGACATCTTTTGTGGCCTGTACAGGTTGTAGATTGTTAACATCAACTCACTGACATAGCTACTCTTTTACCATTTCATGAAGATGAAAGCACAGTGAGAAGGGGAGAGTGGAGTATGAAGCTTCTGATCGATCAATCGCACCATAAAGGCTGCTAAAAATCTAGCAGAAAATTTGCTATAAGGAAATGACTAAATAATGAATAACTTGGATAGTGCACTGTGGCTACTGATAGAAAAATATATTTGCTGTTTCTGGGAGTGAATGTTCTTCAGTTTTTCAGTGCACAGATTCTGCTAATCAATGTTTTTTTAAACACAGGAAAATGTATTGACCAAGACATCAGGGTTTCCACCAAAAAAAAAAAAAAGTCCGTATTGGAGATGTTAATACACATTGCGCATCACCTGGGCATCCAAATTTTTGTATTGCCCTACCTGAAAACAGCCTTTATGAGCATATCTGGGCGATATTTTCATGTATAACACACCATGCTGTTGAGATACCTTAATCCAGTTATTCTCCGTAGTTTTTTATAATCAGGAGGCCTCATGCATTTGTGACAAATGATGTAAATGTGAATGTAGACAGAGAACTGCATGTAAAAAGTATGGTAAAAAGCCACATTTGCCTCTGACCACAATTTCTTGTTCATTTAGAGAGTATTTGGCGATTTAACCACGGTTGAAGCCCAAAAGTCAACCCTGCGTAAGGATGCTATGTATATAAATACTTTCATTTTACTCAGGTTTAATGCTGTCCGATGTCATCTGTGACCCCGTGTCCTCAGTTAAGACGTAATGTTTACATCAATGTGAGCGAGAGGATGCACAAGCTGTTTTATTTTGAAATTTACTGGATCCTCTTCACTGGACCCTGGTCTGACTTCCTGTCTGGCTCGATCTGCTCTGTTCAACTTTATACCTGACGGATTCGGCATCTGGCAAAAATAGACTTGATATGTATTTCTGACGGAGCACCATACGCGGAGACATACTGCAACGCAGCCGGTGTGAACTCATGCATTGACTTGCATTGCGTCTATTTCTTGCGGGAGTCATACGGGACACGCAGCGGACACGCAACGGATTCAGTGTGAATTGGGCTTTACCAGTAACTGCACAGTATGAGGTACTAGCTGTGGTAAAATAACATTTGATTAGCTGGGGGAAAATGAATCATTACTTCTAATTTTGATTATGCAATAAATGAATAGATCTTTTAGTGTTTGTAACATGTCTGCTTGTGCAGCACAGTGCAACAAGTTAAGCAGAGTACATTTTTGATGAGTGAATTGTCATTAGCCACCAAATATTGCAAATTATTAATCAACTAGCAATCAGTGAATTACACATGTGTACGGATGTCAGGATGAACTGATTATACAAATATTCATGATTATAAGTCAGGGTAGGTTAATTTTAGAAGCTACAGTATCTCGCTGGGAGCTCTCGTGCGTCACTTCTTGGAGCCCATCCCCAAAGGAAAAGCTTCTGAATTCCTTATGCTGGACAAGTACCATAGTTGGAAGAAATATAGCAAACCACAGTTTGTCAATGTTCAAGTTTAATCCATCAAACTCTACAATCCCTGCTTTTGATAAGGCAACTTTGGCACTTTGGTGAACTACACAACCAAATCGTGATGCATTTTTTTCCAAAGTCAATTTATATAAGCACATGTACAACATGTTATTTTGTTTTCCAAAAAGTTGTTTATGTTTGCTTTAAACAAAAGAATAGAACTAATCAAATAGTGGCTAAAGCTTCTCTTCTTTTGTTATACTTTAATATCATTTTAAGACATTAATATGAAATCAGTTAATCTCTGATGCATAGACTCCCCTACACTGCATGTTGCAACCATCAAACACAATTGCACTTAACAACTTCTATAAAAAAAACACACACACAACAGCATTTTTTATTATTAAAATAAATGAATTTTGATATTATTTCTCCATAAAATATTTTTTCATAGCCACAGTGCACCCAGCTGACCAGACACTCCACTGTGTAACTCTAAGTGAAAGGGCACATTATCATCTTGTGAGAACATTTCCTGCCAAGTCAACACAGTTTCCACACCTCTGATATTTGCAAAATACATGGTGAGACATCAGAGTTCATCACGTCCTTTAGCTAAGTGATGCTCAACTGGTGGGTCAGGATCCAAACATGGGTAATAAGGAGATCAAATATATTTTCTGTTTCATGTTCATCATATTTAAAGCCTTAATATTATCCTGATTACATGAAAAAATTAATGTTGTAGAAAAATATATTGTTTTTCTTCACATTGATAGCAACCTTAGCTAAAATTACATTACAAGAGCACATTTACAGAGCACTTCACAGCTTAAACGGTCCAATGTTAAGTAGGGTTTTCTTATGAGCTTTTAACTGGTACAAGGATAAATGCTAACAAAATTCAGTGGCATTCAGTTTGTCGGAGTGCAATTGTTTCCTTCTTGATTTTGTCATGTTCTGACACAAAAACAGACCTTATCAAGCACAGCCTGCTTTCACAATGCATAAGCGACAAGAGCAACAGTAAGTTATCAGGTACAATACCAACAAAAGAACAGCCAGATTTGTACAACCAGTGTCTGAAAAAACATCTTTTACTCTCTGACTCCATGAGAAAAAAGGTTGCATTTTAGCAAGATTTCAGCACTGGGTTTAACATTTTTTATTTAGTATAACACAAGCACCAAATTAAATACATAAAATAATTCATGTGTAAAAGTACACTATACAAAATGTTTTTTTTATTTCTCTCTTAACAAGACTGTAGTTACATTTTTGCAATTACTGAAAAGATTCTTTGTCAATTCCTCACCATTAAATAAGTTTTAAACGTATTTTAAACTAGGAATGAGTTTACTATTAGACCTGTAATAATCTTTTTTAACACACACAACACTGTTAATTTAAGTTTGATGGTGAAAACAACAAGGCTGACTTGCTTTTCCTTTTAATAGGCTTTTAAAGCTACATTTTACATGGAATAGAACAGAAGTATAATTAATTATTGGCTGGTTTTGCCTTGATTTAGACCTTGGTAAGTCCTGTTTTTTGCTCCTTTCAGTTAATAATGTGATAATTATGTATATACATATCATCAGAGATTTGGAACTTTACTCAGAACCAAACTAGGACTGAGCTGGGCCTAAACCATGATTAAACTGAGCCTAAACCAGAAGTAAACCAGGTCTTAAACAGGTCTAAGCCCAGTCTGAATCATTACTAAACCAGGACTAAACCAAATCAAACTATACAGTGTTATTGCATTTTATGTAAAGTTTTTGTGCGAGACGGTGAGGCTCATACAATTGCTGTTACTGTCAGATTGTATGTGCTAGTTCAATGATACTGATGGATAGCATACTTGTTCTGGACCTCATTAACCTTCATGTTTCTCTTTTTTTATTCATATTTTTTTCTTTTTGTGATGTTTCTCTGTGTAACCAAACAAACCATCGCTGAATTAGTCACTTTCTCTGTTAGCCTCTTCTTTCATTTCAGCCTTTCCCTTCCATTGTCACCACAGCAAACCTTCTGCCTCTCAGTGCATTGTGGTTTGCACTAGTGTTGTAGTGCTCGAGAGCAGTCTTGGTCTTATGATTCGTCTTGAGACCTTTTTTTACGGTCTTGGTTTCTTTTCAGTCTCGAATGAAATTTTACACAGCTTTAGTCTCGAATCCAATTTTAGTTGGTTTTGTCTTGGATGTGGTGGTCTTAGAGATTTTATTTACCAAACTTAATAAGAAAATGCTGTTATTCATAATTTTGGAGTAATTAGTTTTCTGCATTAGAAGAACCAGGAAAAATGCCTTTGATTGTTGGTGGATTCTGTTTCATTAGATCATTAAAATAATAATTTATGTATTTGAACCACTTTTTTTGTTTACTTTCCCCGTTTAGTTCACAGGGTTTGGCCTTGTTCTCAGTCTTGACTCCCTATTATGCAAAATTGACTTTTCTGAGCTTTCTACCATGTTTTAATGTTGTTCCTGCATCAAAAACATACCTGGAGTTGTGTTTTTGTTTCATTCACGCATGTTTGAGTAATCCTGTATTTATTGATGCCTGACTTCCTGAAAGGACAGAAATGTCCTTGTTTCACCGATGTCTGCCATTTCCACCTGACCACACCTCTCCCCCCTCACTGCCCAGTCCTGTTCAGCTCACACCTCCCCCGCAGCAACCAAACAAACCCACTGTGGATGCAGCAGCACATGTTGCGAGTCTGAAGGGGCGTGGCAAGCCGCAAGGAGGGAGGAGCTCCTACAGTGACAGAGACCTAATCTGAGCATTTCTCACAGAGTCAAATGATGAGTTTCTTCAAATAAGTTTTTTTTCAATAATTATTGCATTTTCTGACCAACAAAACATAAGATGCTGATCTGGAGGTGTCCTAAATTAATATAAAAGACGCCAAAAAAAGCATACTTGGTCTTGGTTCACCCTGGACTTGGATTTGGACTGGTCTTGGTCTCGATTAGTATGGTCTTGAATACAACACTAGTTTGCGCATTGAGTTTGCGCATAGTTTTTTATGCCAGATGCCCTCTCTGACAATCCTTTCCATTTGGCCCTTTCTTTCAGGGCTCATCACAATAAATCATTCTGACGTGTACATGTTTATGTCAGATGCCCTTCCTGACACAACACCTTTTCATTTATCTGATAAGACAAATTTTTGCTGTTATTTTACAAAAAGTATTCCTTGTCATTGCAAAATACTAAAACATGAAATTAAATTTAAGTGTTGAGATTACCTTAAATTTTGAAGATTTCCCATGTTCTTGTGGCCTTTTTAGTAGTTTTTCTCATTAACCTCACACATGCAGAGGCCAAGAAATGAAATGAAAAGTCATGACTGCAAAGATAAAACAGATATGCTGATAATCAGATGTGATAGCACACACGTAACTCTAACTGTGCATGTTTTATTTATTCATCACAGTTCAGATGCCACATGCACACAGAAAGGCAATCAACTCCTATGTAAATAAGACAAGAAAATAAACAGTGTTTTGCAGTGGCATAGGACCCCTACATTGTCACCCCAGTGGAAAATGTCAAATCTAATTTATTCTGTGACTGCCAGGTAGCTGGGGGAAGCTTTGCCTCCTAATATTTAAAACCTATCGCAGCTGAGCAGATGCTTGCCCAGGGAAACAGCAGTATAAATATTGTTTGTTTAAAAGCCCTGGTACATGGAGAGACAAGTGCAAACAGATGGTAATAGTCTTGGAATTACCTAAAACTGACATCGTAATGTAACCATTGTCAGGGGTGCAGTCGCTCCACCTCACATTCAGACGCCTAATGGTTTTGTCACCGATGAGAAATGTCTGCAGTGAATACCAGCGTCACCATTCAATTTAAATGTGACCTTAAATGATACATATTGCCAAATTTTAAGAGTTTTTTTTTTTTTTTTTTTTGTGAGAAGAATTAGCAGAAATTTAATGAATGTTTGGCATTTGACCGACTGCCCCATTTGTCCCCAGATACACGTGAGGCAAAAAATACAGTATAGTGGATTTGCAACACTTCATGTGTTAATTAGGAACGCTACCATTGGCTGTGGGAGCGCTTGGATTAAATGCCTGTTACTCCCTACTGGCAATGTTGGGGAATGGAGAAAACCTAAAATGGCTAATTTGTGCGGCTATTAGCAACATGACACTAATAGATAGATAGATGAGCTTACTGCTTTGTAATGACGGCAAATTAGAGCCGTAAGACCCAAGCGATTTCAGCTCATAATGGGCTCAGAGTATAGGATTACTTAAACAAGCGTGAGTGAAACAAAATACTGCTTCAGGTATGTTTCTGAGGTGCAGGAAACATCATAACATGGTTGAAAGCTCAAAAAAGTTGATTTATTGTAATAGAAGACCTTTTAATTATAATTGCAGAAATAGTCATTTATTAATCATATGAAAGAGAAATGTTGGCTTTTAGATGAATCATCATTTACAGTACTTGGTCATATTCACTTTGTCATTTGGTGGTCAGAGACTTGACAAGAGTCACAGGTTTGGCTTCAAAAGCTCAGTTAAGTTCCACTTCAAAGAGACTAACTTCTGTGTGGGCCAGCGACATACTGCTGATTTAGTCTGTGGTTCATTTTCTGTGCTTTTCTTTACAAACTTACAATATACAACATTACAATCTTTCTTTTTTGTTAGTTTCTTTGTTTTGTTTCTTTTTTTACACTTGATTTTAGGTCTACATCACTTACCAAAGAAATCAAAAACATTATAAGGTCTTGTTGACATTCTAACAATTTGTCTAAGGATTCAGATTCAGAATTAAAGGTTTCTGTTTAATAGAAAATGTTAAAGTTAAATCCATCAGTAATAATTTTTGTTTTATGGCTCACTGATCCACACACTTTGCAAACTGCGACATTCTTAGGCAAATATTCACCATATTTTGGTGAATCCATTTAGCCCTTGGGGCGCAGTTACTGAACCAATGAGGAGGAACAAATGCCTTTAGCTAACATACTTTAATTAAAAACAATAGAAGAGCCTTTTTTTATAGAAAGTTTGAGCCTATATCTTTTATTATGACCTAGTGATGAAAGAGATGATAATAAGTTTAATAATAATAATAAGTTTGTACTATTTTGGCTGTGTCTGTCCTGAGCAATAAAATAATTGCATATCACATTTGTAGATACAGTAATAAACTCGTAAGTCCCAAAGAGATGACCACATTTGGACAATGGTCAAGTGTTTGGTGGCCGTTGGCCACTTTTAGAGACCAGCTCAAGGACAGACTTTTCAGTCTCCTCCCCGAAGCCTCTCTGACTGCTTCTGTCCCGATCCAGAACCCTACCCCGACCTAACTGCTCAAGAGATTCCCATGGGTCCTGACAGGTCCTAAAATATTCAATATGAAGGGATTTTCCACAGGGCATCGACACATGCCCTGTGGAAAATCCCACACCACACTCAGATTGAGGAGAAGAGCTGAAAGATTTTAGTAGTAGCCTAGATGGGTTATCTGTAGGTTATGTGTCCATTTGCTGGTGTTTGTTATTGGGCTATGAGCTGTGGGTATGTTTTCACATAAACATGAAGGAAAATATTCAGAAGCATGGTTCACAGTCTCAGTCACACTCTCTCTCCCTGCTCTACTCATGTTGATAGCCGCTGCTCTTTCCCCAGCTGTGGCATGACTGTTACCGTAATTCCCCATGTAAACTGCACAGTCAAATGTAACTATAAGTAACCATAGGGACACGTGACACTGTTTGTTTTTGCTTGACCTCACACTCCCATTCAAAGCAACCTCAATCCTCCTCTTTTCCAAAAGTTTTGCCTGAAAGGTACAACTAGACTTCACATTGGAGAAAAGACCTGTTACTTCTAAGAAATCTCAAATATTCTATGGTTCACATTTTGAAGAACTTCTAGGTCTGGATCTTTCTATTGAGGTGAATCATCAGAGTAGGAATATCATTGCAGGAAAATTTAATTAACTAAACTTAAAATTTGTAAATCATTTCAGACCCATTTCAAAGAAGCCTTTTTTACACGTCTTTCACATTTGCCAAAAATGGCCAGTCACGCAAAACTTGTTATCTAATGAGCTCCTTGCAAGGCAGTCTATAAATTTTCAGTTGGGTCTTCTGCCATTTTGCACATGTTACAGTGCTCTAGAGTGCAAAATTGTGTTCTGAGGACCACGCCTTCTGTATGTGAAGGGGGCATAGAAACCATTTTGACAAATTGAATAGGTACGGATAGTCTATTTTATGACCATTATAAAGCAAATCTAAATTAACTCTGCCTTGGATAAAACATCAAAGATAAAACATCCTTTAGAAATACTGAACCACCCAAAGTACAATATGTGTGAATAGGCACCATCTACAAAAACACTGAATCAATATCTCCCTCTTTTCATTAAATACCCTGTTCCTGTTTATGCAGCTCAAACCTACTGCTCTCATTTCTCCGTCTGCTACTGTTCTCTCATTAGTTTAGCCTCTTACCAAACACTTTAAACTTTATTGTGAGCATTTAATTAGATTCTATCTCTTTAATTAAGACAGTTTCAAAGCAGCTCTTGTGTGTTTTTGCTGAGTTTTGTTGAAGTGCCCTGTCGAGTGGAGCCAAGGTGTCCCAAACAACCCCGATAAGTCTGAGCACCCTTAGCACTTTTATCTTATCTGTTTTTGTACCTCTCACCGTCGAAATGTTCCACTTTTGCCTCACTGACTGTCGACGCCGGAGCTTAACTTGTTCTTATTCATTCAAAGCTGTTAAAACTTGCCGTCTGACAGAGAGATGATTTGTCATGGCTCGCCCCACATCCATACCTCAGAGAGAGACAGCGGAGAGAGCAGTGATCAAAGTGTCAACCTTTCCCTGGGAGCAGCCGCCGGGAAGACGTCTGTAGCTTTAGTCACGCTCAGCTTCACAAATACATACAATAACAAGCTTTTACTTTTGTTTCGGATCCTTTGGCTGTGAGCTGTTTTGGTAACATAGTTTACTTTATCACGCAGATGTTTATTATGTGCCGCTTAATCCGACTAAAAACCCAGGAGACCTCATTTGGGATTTAACTGTTACGGTTTACAATTAGATCAGCAGCAAACTTTTTTTAAAAGTTTTTGTGTTGGATTAATATAAAAGTGAATAATTTTCATATCTTGCATTTCCGGACCAAAGTAATTACACAGTCACAAGTCAGGAACCCAATTCTGCATTTTCATATATTACGGAAAATTAACAACTTTAGTCCAACATAAAAAAGTCCTGGATTCAGACGCTGAGCTGCAGCCACACCAAAAAATAAAATAGATTTATCTTTGGCCCATTATAGACCTTTGCCAACATGAAAACATTGCAAAGGTATTTACTGATGAAAAACTATAAAATCCAAAACTAAAAAATACTGTTCATTCATGTAATAAAACATAATTCTGAACATAAGTGGCAAGAGACAACAATATTGGAGTGACATAGCAACGTAAAGCACTGTATTGTAACCTTTGCTGTGACAGCAGTAAAACCAGCATGCTGTTTATGTAGTTGTCCTCAATCCTAGGTGGCATTATTAAACAGAAAGCACAATCTACTAGGTATCCACATAAAACTTCAAGCTTCAGCAAAATAAAACAGTCCAAACAAAGTCTCTGGAGCTGTGTCTATAATATATAATACATTCATTAATCCAGTAAGCTTTTAACTTGTAGTGGCATAATCACTGGTCACAAGCCACATTGTAACAGGATCATGCAACTGAAGATGGATGACTGCAGAATACATTTTGGCAGATTCAGAAATTGTAAACAAATGCAGCAAATACTGTACAGTGCCACAGCATAGCAATTAGCATACATAACTATTTCTGGAAAATCCAATGCTACAAACTTTGTAGCCCAAGTTGACAGTCACTGATTCTGCCTGTTGTTGTACAGCTGGATTGCTTTTAATGTGCTGGTCTTCTAAAAGTGCAAAAAGAGTTGACTCAACCAATTGACTTGACAGTTGCCATTTCCAGTCATGCAATGAGGCATTCAGGATTCTTTTGCAACCGCCGTATTGTCAATAGTCTAACAATGCCTCAAACCAGCAACATTTCCATAGTATTTAGTAATTTTGGCTGCTGTACTGCAGTGAGGAGCAGACAGGAGACACCTGAAGACCCATTAAGTTAAGTACAAGTACATACATTTATTTATATTGACAGTCATGTTCAGTACATTGCCTTTGGCCTCTCATCATTGACACAGACTACTCTCCGCTCCCTCTGTCATAGTTTTGAGGCCAATTAGGCTTTAGCTGCTGCTTCACAAATGCCCACGTCTCATTTCCCAGGCTCCATCTCTTCAAGTGGACTCCTGAAGTGGGATGCCACTCCTCTCGAGTGATACAACAGTATCTCCTGTGGTCTCTTGAGCGTTGGTGCAGCCTACTTTCTCATGTAACCTACTTAGGAGCCTTTTTTAAAAGCCATCCCAAAGAAAGCTTTTTTTATTTCAGTTCTCATATAGTTAGTTTCATAATAGAGAAAGAATGTGAGGAGGGGTAATAGGTAGAAAATATGGTAACTTCATTAAATGAGTTCTTAACCATTTATGCTATACTGGATATCTACTTTCTACAAGACAATGGTATAACTTTTACAGAGTTCGAGTAAGTTGTTTAGTAGTTCTGTGCATATTCTATGTTACAGTAAAATTAGGAAATAAAGGAGATATATTATGCTAAATTGACTTTTTTCATGTTATAATATTGTTCCCTTATCAAAAACATAACTGGAGTTGTGTTTTGTTTCATTTACGCCTGTTTGGGTAATTCTGTATTCTCTCGGGCTGAGGCCTCAAAATTCCACAAATCTCCGCCTCTCCCACGAACCTCCGCCCACATCACCACTGACCAATCAACAAGCCCTCTACCTCCAGTCTGCTCTCATTCATTTATCCAAAAAAACTGTGTATAGCGCTGTTTCCACTGATTTCACTGCTGTTTTTACAAAAAGTTTAAGGAAGTGAAAAGCTTTTTCACTGCCCTCTGCTGCTTTCTTTATGGCACCAATAGAGTTCTTATTGGAAACATTCTCTTTTAGCCAGATAATGTTTTAAAGGTTGTAAAACTTGCAGTGCTGTTCCAGAGGTGTCAAATATTGGTTTACAAATATAAATTAAACCATAATATATTCCCTTTACAGTCAATTGGAAATCAAGTGATTGCCAAGAGAAAAACTGGTAACAATGGCCATTATGCAGTTCCCAATCAGTCTTGGAGCACCTACTGTAGCCTGCAGGGACGTCCTGTTGTTTATAATCAAACCCAGCTAGAGGCCAGGTCAAAATTAAACTTAACAAATCCAAAAACAAAATTAATTTACTTTATAAATGTCTCAAGCTTTCATCTGACACTGTATGTTCAAAAATACTGTAGCAAAAGTATTTTTCTACAACTGTGCTGGATTTGTTAATTGTAGGCTTTCAGCGAACCAATAATGAATAAAAACAGGTTGAAATAGAACCTTTTTTTTTCTGTGTTGACCTGAGCTTTGAATGTTTATTTTAACGTAGAAGAATATTAAATAGAGGTGACTGTGTACTGTTATCAACCCATATTTAACCATTTGATTTAATTTTAAAGCTGTATAGTACTATATCTTACTATGTTTGAATTACTCTTTTAGAATAACTCTCCATTATTAAGCAGTGTAATTAACAATATTTTAATGACTAAATTGTTCATAGATACAGAATTAACACAGTTGCATGTAATTGTGCATTCATTTACATAAGCATATTACTTGACAATTAAACATCACAAGCAATGTCTGTAACTCAATGGTGTTTATTAATGTTGAAGAAATTCTTTGTAAATAATAGATTCACTGTTATTAAAGTGTTGACCCTAAGCATTAGCCTCTATACCAATGACAATGTTAAAAAAATGCTATCAGTATAAATGTGACTTTTATGACATGTAAATAATGTATACAGCACTCTGCTTGGGTTTAACATTCATGTCCAGTTTGTATGCTCCACTCCTCTTCACAGCAAGAACCTTACAGTGGCCCTGATGTTGTGCTTGTTCAAAACAGCCCTCAGACAACCTGCAGCCTGATCCATATTCAGTATTTTGAATGTAAAATCTTCAGGAGCAGCTGGTCTGAGTGTTAAGTCCAGATGGGTGGCACAAATCCAGTCAGCCACTTAAGTGCACGTCTTAGTCACCAGTGATCAGCTCTGTCTGGTGGGCCATCTGCTGTGGGCATAACATAACCACAACACTAGTTTTTACAAGATCCCACCAGCAGTAATTATACTTGTCTGTTTTTATTCGCTTGTGTTGGTTTGTTGGTTGGTTTGTATAACACCAAGGCTGTACGCACCATCGAGGTTACTGTGGTCCAGACCTTGGTATTTTTCCTATTACTAGACTGAACTAGTAATAGTAATACTAGACTAAATGAGATCTAAACTGGGTAAAAAAAACAGGACTAAACCAGGACTAAATCAGGACTAAACCAGGATTAAATCAGAACTAAACCAGGACTGAATCAGGACTAAATCAGAACTAAATGAGGACTAAAACAGGACTAAACCAGGACTAAATCAAAACTAAACCAGGACTAAATTAGGTTTAACCCAGGACAAAACCAGGACTTATTTAGGAAAAAGACAGGACTAAACCAAGACCAAACCAGGACTAAACAAGGACCAAACTAGGACTAAACCATGTCTAAACAAGGACTTAACCAGGACTAAATCAGAATAAACCAGGACTAAACCAGTATTAAAAATACTCTAAACCAGGACTTATTTATGAAAAAGACAGGACTAAACCATGACTAAACAAGGACCAAAACAGGACTAAACCATGTCTAAACAAGGACTAAACCAGGGCTAAATTAGACTAAACCAGGACTAGATCAGGACCAAACCAGGTCTAAACCAGGACTTATTTAGGAAAAAGACAGAACAAAACCATGAGTAAACCAGGTCTAAACCAGGTCTAAACCAGGCCTAAACAAGGACTATACCAGGTCTAAACCAGGACTAAACCAGGTCTAAACTAGGACTAAACCAGGACTATACCAGGTCTAAACCAGGACTAAACCAGGACTAAACCAGGTCTAAACCAGGATTAAAGCAGGTCTAAATCAGGACTAAACCAGGTCTAAGCCAGGACTAAACCAGGTCTAAACCAGGTCTAAACCAGCCCTAAACAAGGACTAAACTAGGTCTAAACCAGGACTAAACCAGGTCAAAACCAGGTCTAAACAAGGACCAAACCAGGTCTAAACAAGGACTAAACTGGCCATCAACATGACAGACTTTGATATTTCTCTGTATAACACTTACTGCTGGTCTGGTAAACACACCCGTCTGTCCTGGTCCCCCTGCCGCTGCCTAACTTGTTTGTTGGTTCTGTCGGTCTCTTGGCTGAAATGAGTTTGTCAAGCTATGAGCATACAATAGTACATTTTGCATGTAAACTTATAGAATTTATAGGTCATAAAATTATTACTTTCATATTGCATAGTGCTTTAGATGCATATAATCTCTTAAAGAAAACCAACTCCTAGTATACTATATATTACACCAGATTGCCATTTTATAAATATCTGTCTTATGGCCCTTGCCTTGTGCATTAAAATGAGGCCTAGTGAATTTGTTCCTCTCGCTACATTAAACATAAACAGCAGTAGTAAGACAAAAGTTAGTTGTCATACAATGCACTGCCTCCGGCTTCTACTTCGCTTCTACTAAGAGTTTATTTTTTTCCCGCCGTCCATGTATTGTTCTCATTAATATTTTATTTCACTTTCAGACACTTGCACAGCTTGTTTTATGTTTCACAGGACCACAGCTACCATTCGTTTTTATGCTTTGTCAGTCAATACACCCCCAAAAAGCTCCTCATACAGTATTCAAGGTCCATTGAGTATCATTATAGTATAGATTTGTAGTTACAGCACTTCACTTATGAAATATATGACCCTCAATGGCCACCATACTTCTATAAATCTATCTGTAACTGTTATAGGTACATTCCCAGTACTGCTGTATTATTGACATACTCTCTGGTGGTCTTTGATACAGCCTGCACCTTCACCTTTTACTGTCACAACAAAGGTTTGATTTAAATTATTTACTCTGCAGTTCATATAAACAGCTACTAATTTATACTTTTTATATTTTGAGACATTTCTTAAACTAGACTTGTATGTGCACTACTAGTTTTGATGCTTTTTCTGTCAATACAACCTTACAAAACTGTGCAGTGACTGTGCTCCTCATATGGTATACATGGCTCATTAAGTACCATTATTGTATAGATTGCTGTTACTGTACTTCAAATGACCCTTAATATCCAACACTATACTGTATTTCTCTATGGTAAAATTCCCATGGCTGTATTATAGATCCTATAATTATGCTCTGAATGACCATTCTAATGTTGAATGTATGGCATATGGTGGCTAAAGGTTGCACATTTCCATAGAAATCACAATAAATTTGTAGTGTCTAGTGTTTAAACCTCTTGGAAGTTTGTTTTTTTTACTTGGAATGTACCAGAGGCAATGTTCTTCTACTATATCCTCTAGCAGTACATTTATTTATTGCATATATCCCCCAGCTTACAAGATCATACACTAAAGAGTTTTATTTGCTTCTCTGTAGTTCATGGAAATTGTAATTCATTTTTTTATTCTGTGTTATTTCAGATAATTTCTTCTATATATTTGAACCACATCCAATTACTTTACTATTTAAGCCTTGTCAGTCCAACGATGGAAAACGAACTAACCCACTCATAGGTGAATACATGGCCCTGTTACTGTAAAATCTTCATAAGCATAAAGATTTCTAGTTGATGTACTTCACTATGAAACAAATGACCCTTACAAACCACCATATTTTTCTGAATATGTTGGGCAGTATTCCCACAGCTGCCATATTATTGACCTTGGTTTATCACTTTTACGATGGTGAAAGTGTGACATGTGGTGGGTGTAATGTTTTAATTGCATCAAACATAAACACATCAGTGTAGGCTACAGTAATTCCATTGAATTGCATTATAACCCTCCAGTCTCTAATTTCTTATTCAGAGGAGGAAAAGGAACTCAATATTTGTGCTTCCGAAGTATTTCCGAATAATGTTACAAGATGTGAAAGTACTCAACAACTCACTACTACTACTACAGTACTATTGCCACTACTGCTGCTAATACTGCTAACATTGCTCTTACTGCTACTACCACTGCTTCTGACGCTAATACTATTGCTATTACCACTACTTAGTCACCAAGGTAAAAAAAAAAAAAAAAAAAAAAAAAAAAACTCTGCTAACTGCTGCTCCCGCTAATGCTATTACTACAGCTTTTGCTATTACTACAACTACTGCTACTGCTTAACCTATTGCCACTGGTTTAGAGATCTAGTACTACTATTACTACTACTAATACTGTACTACCAATACCACTTAAACTTTTGCTATTATCACTACTACTGTTATTACTGTTACTACTTCAAGTGCTGCTCAGGGCCAACTTAACGTATCAGTAGGCCCCAGGGCTGAGAGCTTCTAGAGGCCCCCCTTGCCCATGTTTGAGCATAAATCAAACTATTTGGGCATCAACTTTTTTGTGCGTAATTGTCTTTCTATTTTAGTGGTTCTCCAATGTCCATGGAGCCCCAGCCCAAGATATTGCTCTGCTCTGCCTGTCTGCTCCAGCAGGATAACGCAGTCTATGAGCCTTCAGTCTCATCTTTTTGGTGCTGTCATCTCTTTTTAGGTGAATCATGGAGTGTTCTTGTCTTAAGCTCCTGTGTCTCAACTGCAGTTCTCTAGACATCGTGAAGTCAGGGAGTCAGGTTATTGGCACTTGTTTGCAATGGGATGTTAGCTTGATAGTGATTCTAAATCTGTCTGAGCATTCCTACTTTGTCACCACACATTTATGTATTTAGAAAATTCAAATGTACTTGAATATTAGCACAACTATGGATACAAGAAGAGCAGTACACTTAGGCGGCTCACTAGCCCTTAGAGGCACATCATTAATCCGCTCCTCATACAGAATACATGGCCTTGTAGCAGTGAAACCTTGAGTATGGATTCCTTTTTAGTTTGATTCACTCTCAGACAAATGGCCCTCAATGGCCGACATATTTTTATATAAATGCTGTGTAGAATTCCCAGTACTGCCGTGTTATCGATCACCGCTCTGAATGACCTCTCTAATGGTGGATATGTGACATGCGGGGGGTCTAATGTCTGGCAACAGGAGCTATAATAGTAGCCAATTATTTAACATACAACCAATTAGTCTCTCATCTCCACTCGCTCTCTAGTTCTCTTGCCTCTTGGCTTTCATTTCCATCTCCACAAGCGTAACCAATGGAGGGGACTGGAGCCATTTGATCAATGCTTTTAAACTTGCTCCATCATCATCATGATAAGGGAATGTTTCATATTTAGCCGTGGATCCTCGGGACTCGCCTCGTCGTGTTGAATCCAGGGCAAGGAAATGGAAATGTACCAATTAATAAGCAGGAAGTGCTACTTCGTCATGCGACTCCCTAATGGGGCTATCTGATAAATCTGTGATCGAGTTTCTTCCAGTGCCATTACTGCTGCAATAACAAAATCTACCCTGACTCTGCACAAAACTATATTCACAAGTGGTATGAATAACAGTTGGACATGAAACATTGGCTACTAACTTACGTTTAAACTACTTTGCTAAGTTTGAGATGGTCTTCATTATTAATAATAAAACATGTGATTTCATTGGTCACAAAATTGCAGTTGAAGTAGTCTATCTAATTAAAAGGTGAGTAACTATTTTCCGTTATAGTGCCAAAGTCTTGATGGCACTGACTTCATAAATACTAGTTTTGTACTAAACAAATATATATTTTTTTTTAAATGGGTAGTGACAGGTAGCTTGGCCAGTCAGACGTTTTGTTTTTTTTTTACTGAAATGAAAGGGATCTAGAAAGGGTCAAATTATCCTCCACCATGAAGCATGATGATCCCATCAACAAATCATCTTGGTTTAACAAAATGGGATGGGCTTTATGCAGCTTTATGCTTTGTTGATTAAAGGGTCCATATTATGTTTTTTGTTTTTTTCCAAGCTTTTTGAAATACATTTTAGCATTTTTGGATCAACTCATGCTTTATAACTTGTAATGTATTTGTATTAAAAACGTCTTGAGGAGCTGTTACTTTTTACTTTGCAGAAAATGCTTGGATAAGGTGCCTGGAAAATCCAGAATGATATGTCTCTATATTATTATACAGAGAAATATCGGTCCAGTCACTACGCCCTCCGCCGTGGTTGAATTCAAATCCCAACCGTACCATGCATTTTGATTCGTTTATTTAAGTCACTTGTTCTTCACAAGCAGCGTCTCCTCAACAACAACAATCAAGATGGCGCACAGAGGAGCCGAAAGTTTGTTTCATTCAGTGGTAAATTCAGTTTTAAATGAGCAAAAACATCGAGCAAAAACGAGTCATTAAAACCACAGCAGCTTACAGCACTAGAAGCCTTTGTTTTAGATGATTTCGTTTTAGATGAAGATATTTTCGCGTTGCTCAGTTTCTTGTTGCTTTGTTAACGTCACAGCCGCCATTTTCTTATTGGCTTACTCTGCTGTCAGTTTACTCGGGTTTGCTCTGCCCTAGAAATTAAATTGATTCAATGGCAACCTCCACTGAAACACCATAGTTTATAGCAGATCTGCTGCAGTCAAGAACCACAGGGCTGATGTCTTTCTATTACTTTTTAACCGTTACTTACTGTAACAGCCACTACTGCCTTTTTATCTTCTCCTTTTTAGTTCACACGTGAATAAAGTTGGGAGGATTTCAGGTCAGACATGAGAAAAGAATCTCAAAATGCTTGTACTGAAAGGGGAGGGATAGACAGAGCATGATAAAAAATGGCTAATTAGCTCGACTATTAGCACATGACGCTAACAGATATAAAATTCAGGGCATAATAAGGGACCTTTGTGAATGCTATAAAATCTCAGTTTTTCTCAAATAAATTGCAAAGTTTTATCAGTTGGACTATTTCATTTGGGAATACAACATTATGTCATTTCAACAGACTGAGTAGACAACTATATCATTTTAAAACACCCTAAAGACAAGTCCAATGATTCTGTCTTGCATTCATTGCGCCATATAACGTTATAAACACTCCATTCACTGTGAGAATGAATGTAATTAGGCATGAAACCCTTCCTTTTATAGCACATAATAACTTTCACAGACAGTGATCTCTTGTCTGCCCCTATCCAAACATAAGGTTTAGGGAGCTTAATGTTGTTTATCGTAGTCTTTATACCCCAATAAAAAAGTCAATAATGTCCCGTTGCCTGCTCAGCACTGATGCGCCTCTGTCCCAGTGTTATGCTGCTCTAGCACTTCTGCCGCATCTCAAGGCAAATATGAATTTCCTGTCACATCCCGGGGACACTATGCTTCATTACTTCTGATGATTGGCTGGCTGGGATTGTCAATGAAACCTGTCTGGCTGCATGGAGAGAAATTACATGTAGGAGCCCCGGCTGCCTTTACAAATAGATAGTGATGATGACAGGTATAAATAATCCATAAGGTCAAAAGGAAATGAAAGTACATGCAAACGTTATACTGATTTAAAGTTGGAAGAAGGAAACTTGGTGAAGTTGTTGGTACAGATAGGGACAGGGTTGGAGATGGGAGAAGTACTTAAAAGAAGTACTTAAAATATATACTTACTACTTGGTTAAAAAAAAAGTGTACTGTATATTTAAAGTTTTTTTTGCCTACCACTGATTTGGCCACTACTACTACAACTACCTGAGGAAAGTCATTTTTAAAATAGTGTAATAGTTTTTGCTGTTTCAGATTTTGCTATAATTATATCATGTTGATGTACATTTGGTTTTAGGGCCAAATTAGACCTGCTGATAGATAATGATTTTGTTTAATATGACAGCTTATATGACATCTTTTCAAGATAAATTTTTTTAATCACACTCACCACTTTCCACTCCTAAAGAAGTTGTTTTTCTTTTAGTCACATGTTTTTAACACGCAGTGTATGATCACGACACACTTCCAAGCATGTTCCAAAGGTGCTCAGGTGTGGTGTGAGCAGGACACTTGGCTTTGCTTCGGAAGGGCCAACACCAGAGGAAGGCTTCGAACCAGACTCTGGAAGAAGGATCCTGGCAAATGAGAAACACCCAGTGTGTCCATGGCAGTCCGGTGTCCTTTGGCCACCCATGACCTCACATTAGGGACCGGAATAAATTTGGACAAGGAGGGTCCGACAACATTGAAGAAGAGTAACTTGGAGATGGTGGGAGTGTGCAGAGAGGCTCGGTTTAGGCTGCAAATCAACTTCATCTGAAAAATGTAACTGTCTTTTTGACTTTTTGAGTGCTGCGGTTACTTTTGTTTTTAGCAAACTGGTGCCTTTGGTCTGTGTGTGACTTACGTAAATTACCCATCAAGCATTTTTGTCTTTATCACAATGTCTATCAATAATGATAATCCAATTTTAAAGACTTGGATCCAATAATTGTACAACTGATTTAGTCGTTGTATTTTTTTTTTTTTTTTTAGTGTTTATTAATTGATTGCCCATGAGCTGAGCAGCTGTGGAGGGTTAGGAGCTTTTATTGTGAAAGGTTCAAGCGGAAATTAAGTTCTTACCAGAGATGTAAGTAGTGTGGCTCGTATTCATAAAAATATGATTTTTTATGTGTAACTGTTTACACATTTGCCCTTCAACATGCGTTTAGGAGCTCAAAAGAATCAAATGTAGTCAACTGTTGTTCTGAGTTGTGCCCAACATACATAAGTAAAAGTGTAAGGTTTCTTTTTACCACTGAGTAGCCTGGATTTGTGTAATACTTTCTCGTAATACACTCAACTGTCACTTGAAATAAATTAGCATAGTTTATCAATAGCTCAATCTTACACAATGCGGTAGTGTAATAGTCATCTCCTCCACCGTTACCATGACAACAGCAGCCAAACACACATTACACAGGAGTTCACGTTTTTGAGGAGTAAATCAATAGGAACTGGGCTAATGGAGCTTTTGTATGCTTGTACCACATCTGTGCAAAGCCAAATGGCTAAAGGTGCTTGTATTCGCTTTGCCGACCAATGGACAAATCCGTTCAAGGTTTTAGTGAATACTGCAAAATACAGAGGAAGACATTTCTGAGCGGTAAATGTTTGAATGGTGAATGAAGCTGCCCTGCAATTCAATCCAATATGTATAATGTTAATGTAGGCATTGTGCATTTCAGTTTTGTGTAACATCATGTAACAACAACATCATGTCTATTAACAATTGAGAGTGTACTGCTATTTATTTTAATGGATGTATTCATTTTCTGCATTGAGGAAAGCACATTTTCTTTACATAACTTATATAACTATTGTAATTTCAAGGTTGCAAAAAGTCAAAAGAAGTCTAACCTTGGGGCGGAGTGCTGCATAGCAATTACTGCATTTTAAAAGCAAAGAGCGCTGAGAGACAAGGACAGAAGCAGGTTAATCTCACTCCTAACTCTTAGAATCTAGCTGACAATCATCTACAATCTATAATACTGTATGAGGAATTTAGAGGTACCAATTACTACATGAAAGCCAGGACTACACCAAGTCGGTCCATAAATAGGGCATGTAAGATCCACCCAAAAAGTGAATTGATGACTGAACTATGGATAAATACAGCAAAAATAAAGGCGTTTTATGTCTGGCTATGTGCAGATAGTATAAAGAAGATGATAGTGCCATGGTTGTTGTCACCATACATACACATATGCTTAGCTAACAGTCTGGATGTTAAAAGTTTTATCTGCGTCAGGGATTCTCTGCTTGTTTAATTGTGGGTTCAAATTGTATTATTTTATTATCCACTGTTCACAGAACTACAGTTATATTTGTTTGGCGTCACTTTAAAAAGCTAGTTTGTCACATTGTTCTCTCTGCTCTTCTTCAGGTATAGCTCTGTTTGTCCTTGGGTTTTGTTAGTTTTCTGTTTGTCACTTTGTAATATTTGCACATAGTGTAGTAGTCTATACACACAATACACTGCATACAATGTCTATATTAACATTCTCACATCCAGTGGTGGACTGTAATAAAGCAAAAGTATCTAGTTACTTTACATAAGTACTATTTTCATTTATCTGTACTCTACTTAAGTAAATTTTACAAGGAGTACTTTTACTTTTACTTTACTACATTTTAGAGCAAGTATCTGAACTTTCTACTCCACTACATTTTTTGTATTTTTATTTTGTATTTTTCTCTGGGTGGTCTGCATGTTGCTGTGGGCTTTCTCTGTACTCCAAAGACATAAATGTTTTAGGTGAATTTGTGATTTCTGAACGAATGGTTGTCAGTCCAGGCCACTGTGTACCCCACCTAAGGCCCATAGTTATAGAGGCTCCAGTCAAAGAAAATGAATGAATTAATCTCCCATGCAACCCAGTTTCTCTACACATCTGGTTCTTAAAAAAAAAAATGCTTGGCCAAAAATACATTTATAAAAATATGTGTACATGTGGCTCTAGAAACTCTTTGTACATATCACTTTATACTGTGGGTCCAGTGGGATATTTTCCGTTGCATTGCCTTTAGCTATATGCAAAACAATACTGTACACACTTTTAAATAGGCCCTAGCCTTTTCCCTGGAGCTTCCCACTTGGTGCATGCCTTTGGAACACTGTGTGCACTGATAAAATGTGCAGGTACTGTACTGTAAACAAACAATGAATATATTTATAGTGGAAGCCGTGCTGTTTATTTATTTTCACCTTGTCCTGAACGTCTCCTTATAAACCTCAGCTTATTGCATTAGGCCTAAAAATTGTTCCATTTGTTTTTTCATTAGAAGATATTGTGCAGCTGTGCCTCTGTCACATATCATCCACTGCTCATTTGTGAACCCTTGCTGAACCTGCCTTATTCGTACTTTTTAATAAACTCCACATTGTTTAGCCGTATTTCTCCGACGGCGTGTGGCAGGCGGCATTGACCTTTCTGTTAACTCTTGGTGTTGAGAAGAAGCCCGACTCTCATTTGAACAGGAGCTAACATAGGTCATGATGGATGGGGTTGCTTTGCGAATGGCAGCAGGTCACAGAAGCTAATACCACACATCCCTCACATTGCCGTGTGTAATAACAGACAGTGGCTTGTTTTCCCAATCCCATCACGGCACCACTTTGCGTCCTCCATCTTGTTTTGTGCTGTCGGTGTGATTGTGTCCAATGCAACAGTCCCGACAGATACACAGCATCCATTTCTCATGTTCACTTTCTTCAGAAACTTGACGGGATTGGTCAGTGGGCAGGCCCGGAGATGATAAGGGGGGAAGGAGAGGCTCATAAATGTGTCGGTAGATGTGAAGAAACACAACAAACTAGGCCCTGGTGGTGCAGGCGGGGAGGTGCTCGACCTGTGAAGGCTATGAAGAAAAAAAAATGAGGAAGTGATCCATATTTCAGAGGTCCACATGTGGCCTGGACCCTTTGATATTTCATTGAGAACACATGAGGGAGTATTTGGAACAAGAATAATGTATCTTGGCTACGTGCACCAAATGTTATTTTGTGTGCAGGCAGTGGACAAGCTTACATACAATTCACATCATCATTACAATGTATAGTTTGCATATGGGGCTGTGGGGCAAAGCATTAGTTAATGTTGTTTAAGACCTTACCTAATTAAGATGGTTGTCACAAACTCCCATTACAAATATGAATTACCTTAGTCTACATATGTAGGGGTGGGAAGTCGGGAGATTGATCCAATGGCCAGCCACATGAGCTCTCTGGGTAGAGTCTGCATGAGTGAATGTGAGAGTGAATGTTATCTGTTTGGGTATATCTATGTGCCAGCCCTGCGACTAACTGGCCACTGTTCAGGCTGTACCCCGCCTAAGGTCTATAGCTGCCTGGATAGAATCAGAATCTATATGTTATTGCCCAAAAGGGAAATTTGTCTTGGGCTTGCAGTGCAATGCATCTGCAAAACATCACAGCAATAAATACAATAGACATAATAAAATCACATATAGACTCCAATTATATGAGTTTACATATCTTTTTTTTTTAGAATCTAATAGTTCAGGTTCAGTGTACTAAGTTCCTGTAGTAAGTTCCTATCCATTCAGCTCACTTATTTCTTTATCTTCTACTGTTTATTTCATCAGATGTTAGCTTAACCGAGCTACTTTGAGCCTGAGGTAATGTTCACACTCGACACTAGACACAGAAAACCAGTCGCTTACACATTCATTGTAGCTAATTTTCTACATAGCAGTTAAGTGTGTGATGTTTGCAGGCATATGTTGGAAAATTTGCATATTACAATTTTTACACTGTATACCTCTCCTGTCTGTAACATTTGAGCACATGAAACAGCTCTGTGGAGAATGTGGTTTTCTTTAAACAAACCAAATAAGTTCAGTTTAAAATGTGTATACTTTTAAACCCTACTTTAAAGGTCCCCTATTATACTAAATTGACTTTTTTAACCATGTTATAATGTTGTTTCCCCCTAAAAAAAAAAAAAAAAGCACTTCTGGAGTAGTATTTTGTTTCATTCATGCATGTTTGCATAATCCTGTATGATGCGCCCATCCATCTCCCAAGACTGGAAACGCTCGGTCTCACTGCTCTACGTAGACTCATGAAACCAGGAAGTGCTCCTCCGTGTTTTTAAAGTTCATGCACCGGCACTGGACTCATTCTGATCACTGTAGCGCTTAAATTGCTGTCAATACAAAGCAGTCAGCTCATTTATCTATCTGTTAGCATCATGTTGCTAATAGCCATGTTAATAAGCCATTTTATGCTCAGTCTATTCCCCAATGTTGCCAGGAAGGGGTGACAGACACCTAATCCAAGCATTCTCTGCAAACTGAAAGTAACAGCTTCCCAACAGATGTTTTTCACACATATACATTATTTCGAGTAAAAAATGGTAACGGTGTCCAAAACTATTACAAAAAGCCTGAAAAAAACATAATATAGGGCTTTTATCTATGTTTATCCAAGATAGAGAGTTCTAAATAGAAAAAGGGTCACAAGCGGTGTACATCTTGTACCGTGCCAAGCCTGGATAAATGTGGGGAGTTGCGTCAGGAAAAGCAATTCAGTGTAAAGGAATGAAAAGCCAAAAGTAGACAGTTGTAGTATTGCAGAAATTATAGTTTTGACTGACTATTTATTTGTGTTCATCTGCATACTACAATAGTTTACACAGTCTGCCTTTAAAAGCTAAAACATATATTTACCGATTTGACATTTGCAATAACTCATTTCACAAGAGAAGAAAATATTGCCCATGTTCAACAATCTACAAAGTGAATGTAGTAGTAGTAGTAGTGTCATTTGAAAAGGTCGCTTGTGTTTTAACATAGTCAGTTTAAATGTCTGCTCAGTCCTCCATTTTCTGAGTGTTTTGGAGAGGACTGACATTTTCCAACTCCGCAATTGTCCGTCTGCATTGAATAAACATAGCATTTTTGATTAAAATTATGTAATCGACTCTTAACCAGATCTCCATGTATTATCCACGTCAGCTAACAGAAAAGTTGCTGGATTCATACTTTAAAAAATCTACCTTTTCTTTGTCATCTTTGTCCAAGCTAAATAGTTTTCATATTTTTATACTTAGCCCTAGCGCTCTTTCTTGTTGTTGTGATGCAAAGCGATTTCCTTTCATTCATCAAACGCCCCCTGAAAAGTCAAGTCATAAATTGGCAATCCTCTGTGACTTAAAGCACAAAATCCATCATTTTGTTTGTAGGCTTGAAATGAACTGCTCCAGATGGACACCAGGAGCCACTGGCTGATCGGAATATGTAATGAGGCTCCTGAAGAAGACAAATGATGAAAGTGGTGTTTTGAAGTTTCACATGCTAACTCCTAACTTTCCTCTGCCATGATTTGGTCTGTTTTCTCCTTCACCTTCCCCTTATTTTTTTGCTACGTCAAAACGGATTAATATTCAAGAAAAATAAGAATAGTGCAATGTACTGAATGAGAAGGTGACTGGTGGCTTAAAAAAAGTCCCTGTCACCTGCTTCCTTTCCTTCAGAGGTCACCATGGGTAATTTGTCATAGTTTATATGCCGATGCCCTTTGTAACTCTACCCTATCTTTTTATCTGGGCTTGGGGGTGAAGTTGCTGCTGGAGGATTTGGCTGAACAACATTCAATTGTACCCCTGAAATCACATGAAAGGTGGGGACACTAATCACTTCACACTTCACTAATTGGCTATGTCTGTACAAACAGACAAATCCTTTGCTGAAATAGCCATTTTCCATCTATTAAAGGGGACCTATTATGCTAACTCGACTTTCCTGAGCTTTTTACCTTATTATAATGTTTCCTCATCAAAAACATGCCTGGAGTAATATTTCTTTTCATTCACACATGTTTTAGGGATCCTGTATGCTGGGGCACTGAGATTCTTAAAAGCTGAAAGTACTCAGTTTCACTGCTCTATGTAGAGAGGTGAGAAACTCCGCCTTTTCCAGGAAGTGCTTCTGCACATTTCTAAAGCATATACACTGTCACCAGACCTTCGAATACACTTTGGGCCAGATTTACTAAGACAGGTGCTAAATTGGATAAGGGTAGGCATAATAAGCTATAGCTTCCGTGTTTTTTTTTTATTTTTACTTTTTATGTTTCATGTGTACATGCATACTTTTGCTCATTTGTGTGTATGTACCTGTGCTTATGGTATATTGTTCAAACTTGCAATGTAAAGAGAAAAATTTAAGTAAAAAGTATAATTGAGCAAAAAAACGAATAAATAAAAAAAAAAAACATTGCGTGTGCATCTTGAAAAATAGCATTAGCTATTCATGGGCATGTTGTGTGTGACTTACTATGAGAAATTGCTGTTGCAAATCTGATATGTGAACAAGAGTGTAGTGCTTTGGCCCAGTGGCCTGTCAATCAACTGGGCCTAGAGCAGACGAAGAGATGGATGTGAGAGAGACTTGACAGAAACACTACAGTTTTAACAATGAAGCTGTATCAGGAAGGACAGGGCAAAAAGAGCATCCTGTGATTTCTAAAGAAGCAATGGGACTACTGTTTGAAATGGGAAACACAACTTTAAATAGGCCACACTTACATCAGAACGCACACGACTCAGTCAGCGAGCACTGGGAGACAACAGGATTTAACAAGTGGACTAACTTAGTGACACTGTCATCACAAATACGTCTTATGTTCACTGTAGGGATTTTAAAGATGTGGAAAAGGCTCATGGAAGTCCAGTTTGAAAGACAGCTACAATTCAGTGGAATATGAGAGAAACTAAAAAAAATGTTGCAAGTAGTTTGTCTCTTTGTTGTCTTTGCCTTAAAAGCAACACATTATTAATGTATCTTTGTAAATAATACCGTTTTATCTTATTTTACGCCCCGTCTGTGCGTAAATAACAGCAGTCTTTCTCCCACTAAACTTTCGCATCTGCTCCTCCAACATCCTAAATTTTCATGCAGATTTAGCTCCTGTATTTGTGAGAAATGCAAATAACAACCGCTTAATCCACCTTAAATTTTGCGCATTCTGGCGAGAACGCCTTGTTTCATGTATTCATTGAGTCACCAGAGCGAAATCTGCGCACATTCTCCTCTTATGTCTGAACTCAAATCCTTCCAACTTTATTCACCTGTGAACTCCAAGCTGTCAGAGACTGATCTGCTGGAGTGTAGTGGGTGGGGTCAGAAGTGAGAGAGTGGGCCTTAAAGGGACGGGCACCAAATCCAAGTTAATTCAGCAGAAACAGTAACAGCTTCCCAAAAGATGTCAAAAGATTTTTAATAAATATAGATTATTTTAAGTTATAAAATGTGAAAGTGTAGATGGTGTCCAATTTTATTTAAGAAAGTTTGAAAAACTTGACAAGTGGTGCCATAAACCAATGCCAACTTATCTTGTATGCTAACAGATCACAGTATGTTAGTTAAAAAGTGATGTGAGTGAAGTGAAATGAAAAAGTGAAATGATACATAATTATTCTTCATAAACATTACATAGGTTGTGCTGTTAAAGGTCAGAGAAGTCAATTCCCACACCACTCTGCTCTCTCTGTGTCACCATAGAAATGACTCACAAACACAGACAGATTTTTATCCTCTGCTCTCTGGCGATAACACTTTTTAATGTTGCTCATCACATCTGTAATGAAGTCCACTGCCTCCCATAAGCAGACTGCATCTATCTCCAGTGATGGCTTCAGGTTTCTCTGATGCACCGTGTCCAATCCAATTCACTTTTATTTGATGCCCGCTGCGGATCTATCAGATGTGGAGGAAGCCACTGTACTGGTCCTTTTAATGAAGAATGGATAGATGAAACAGCAGAGAAAACAAGTGGAAAAATCTGCAGACTTAGACTGCGGTGCATGAAAGCAATGTGTTCAGCAGCTTTTGTCAAATTACAAAAAAATAAAATAGAATAAAGAGTCATATCCCACTGATGTTTTGTACTTTAATGCTTCATTTAAATACTATTTCAGGCTTACTCTTAACATTTTGTTTTTTGTATAGTGTATATGATCTGAACAGCTATGGTGATGCCATCGAGTTAAATCTAAATTTGCTACATCAGGGAGACACTCTCTTCTGTGACCTGCAATGTGCCCAATATCCATGCATATTTAGTTCCATCTGTATCAAGAAAGAAAACTGCTATTACCATTTGGTCCTTTGTTTTATGAGTTTGACATAACCGTGACATCACAAATCATTACTTGTGTCACAAGCCTCAGTTTTTAGACACTGCATATTGTTGTTATGTCCTTGGGCAAGACACTTCACCCACCTTGCCTGTATGAATGTGTCAGTGTGACTGTGTTTGGTGGTGGTAGGAGGGGCTGTAGGTGCAAATTGGCAGCCACGCTTTCGTCAGTCCGCCCCAGGGCAGCTGTGGCTGTAGCTCACTACCACCACAGTGTGAATGAATAATGCACCAAATTGTAAAGCAATTTTGAGTGTCCAGAAAAGCGCTGTATAAAACCAGTGCATTATTCTTATTATTGCAGATTTTTTTTTTCTTTTTTTCTTTTTTTTGTGCTCTGCAGGCACATGCTTTTGTAAATGACAGTGGGGCCCAGCTGGTCTAATTTTGTCTATTTTACTTCAAGTACAAAATTCAATCAAAAGGGGCCATCAGCCAGCATTCTCTTTGTGCCGGTCCAAGGCCGCAATAAATGAAGAGGGATATGTTAGGAAGGGCAAACTAATTAAACTGAGGAACAAAGGAGAGATCATCCTGAAAAATGTATTACTACAAGTCAAACACTGGACTAAACCAGATCTAAACCACGTCTAAACCAGGGCAGATCCAGGACTAAACCAGGATGGTCTAAACTTTAGATTTAAGTCCAAATGAGAGCAAGAATAAGACTATAATAATAATAATAATAAAACTGACTCTAAAACAAACAAAATCAGAAATACAAAAGACGCCACCAGAAGAAGACTGTGTACCATCTGTAACACAGTTTGAGAAGCACTGACCTATGCCAAATGAAAATGCAAATTAAGACATGCTAGAAGGCACATGATTTGTTGAGGCGACCCCAGAAGGGAAAAGCCAACAGTAAAATGATTATTTTACAATAACAATTTTTAGGCTTCAAACAGGCTGACCATTAAAACTACAGTGAACCTCCCTGCAGCACTTCTGTCAGGAATCAACCATTTGGAAACTTTTGATCTTAAAAATAACCCTGTGGAAACTGCAGACATTTACTTTGAAACATCATCATCAATCATCTCAATTAAAGGGACCATGTTATATTTTTTTAAGCTTTTTTTTTTTAGCACGGCTTAACTTGAGGCTAACAGATAAATGAGCTAACTGCCTCGTAGTGGCCACTGTTTAAGCACTTACATTACCAGAATAAGTCTGGTGATGGTGTTTGTGCTTTAGAAAAAGTGCAGGAGGGCTTCCTGGAGAAGGCAGGGTTTCATGTGTCTACATAGAACGGTGCAGTGGAGCTTTTTCAGCTCCTGAGAAGGGCAGGGCATCAGCAGGATACAGGATTACTCAAACACTTGTGAATGAAACAAAATACAACTCTAGGTCTGTTTTTGAAGAGGAATCAACATTATAACAAGGTTAAAAGCTCAAAAAGTCAACCTCAGGGGCGTAACATCAGCCAAAGAGAGTAAATTTTAGTGCATTATTTTCATTCTGGGATATAAATTAGACTGCAAGCATGACTCATTTAAAAACAAGCGTATGATTTAAAAATATTAAAATTGTATAATCTGCATAATACCTTTTTTAAGACATGTTTGAATATTTTTAAAACTATTAGCTGACCTTAAGAAATTTTAATGCACTTTTTGCAACTTTAAGTATGTGGATGTATAGCCTGAATGTGCTTCATAACTGAAAACCTGCCCTGGTGCCCTTACACCACTGGTCAACCTTTAATAAATGCTCTTGAATGTTCAGGTAAATTTGTGTATTTAAAAGTACAAGGCCTCCCAATGTCTAAATAACAATTTCCCTAGCTAGGAAATATGCTACTTTAAGGTATTTCTACACTATTGAAACCCTGTGTGATATTTTTGTAAAACAACATGCACAATGCGTCACTTCTTTTAACTCACAGAGTATATGTTTTCCGATCACATGCTCACCGTGTTGTTTTAGATTGAAAATTGCAGGCTCTGTGTTCTACAAGCTGAAATGCTGTTTGGGTTTACTTTAATGGTTTTGATGACTTTAATGACAGTGTTTTTACCTCACTAAAACACTTACTAAAGTATAGACTGAACGCATTCCATTTTGATCCAAATACCATACACAAAGAGTAAGGTGATACGAAATGCAATCTGCAGCTAACATAGTGAATGAAATCTGAAATTAATTAGTTGTTTATGTACATAGCTTTTGCAATCACACTTTGGTTGGGCTCAGTGTAAGTACTTCTGAGCTTAAAGTGAAAGCATTACTGAAACTAATTATCTAGTAGCATATTCATAGAAATCATCACGTCATCATGGCCTTATCAAGCTTTCGTTGACTTGTGTACAGCTCTTGTTAACCTTGAGTTCATATTGTTTTGAGTTCATAATGGTTTTTAATTTAAGTTTAAGGTCATGTATTAATATTTTCAGGTGGCACCTTTGTCAAGTGTTAATAGTTCTAACCAAAAGGCAGGAACGGTAGCTGTGCTGTTGTACAAGAAAAATTTCCAGTAGTGTCCCTTCAGTGTAGGCTTGTGTCTTTTAGTAGCACCTTTACAGCCTCCCTTTAATGAATTCAGACTCTCCCTTTAACTAAATTAAAAATTAAAGTCCCTAACAGCGGCTTCTCATTTTTCACATTAGTGTTTCACATCAGTATTCTCTGCGCAGCCACCTGTTGAGAAGTATCCCGCTGTGTGAGAGAGCGTGCTTTTAAATCTCTTATTTTATCAGAGATGTAGAAATAAGTTGTCAAAATGTTGTTGTAATAATGTTTGACGCTTCACTTTTCTGAAATGAGTCAAACACCAGAAGAACAAAGAACTGAGAGACAAAGCCAGCGGAGCATCGTCTGCCCAAACCAACTGTGAACGCATTTATGAGACTGTCTCGCAGCTCAAAACAACAGTCACAACAAGCCTATGGTCAAATCTCCTCTGCTTATTAATAATCCGCCATATTTCTGACTCACATTAATATTGCTTCAAGTTTTTAGACAATCTGAGAAACTTTAATAAATGAGTCAAGATGGATTATGAAAAGGAAATGCATACATCCGCTGGTGTTTACAAAGGATTTATTAGAGGGATGCTGAAGCAGACATGTCCAAAGTGCTGCTTGGGGACCAGTCATAGCAAGCTGCACTACACTAGCTTTGTCTTTACATGTACCCATAATACATATATTACCCGTATATGCTTCCAAACTTGACCTACCTTCCATGAATGGATACATACTTATGGTTTAGAATCAGCAAAGAAACTAAACTCTGGAATGTATAGAAATATATATATTAAACATACATATTAAACACCAATAGGAGCTGGAGATGAATGTGACACTAACTGATGAATCTTGGGAAAAATGTGTGTTCTCAATGTCATAAAGGAATTGACAAAAATATGACGCACATATCTAGCCCCTTGGGTCAGATGTGAGAATAGGATGAAAGTGTGGAAGTGTGAAGAATATGTTGTAGATCTGTGTGGTAAAACATTTTCACATGTATAACCTATGGAGAGATGAACCATGTCAGGAGATCCTCTGGAAGTATGGACATGTTGGTGTGACTCACGCTTAAGAGATAAGTTGTAAGTATTTAAAATGTTCTACAAATAGAAATATTTATTAATTGCCATTAGTTTGAGCATTGTTTTAGTTTTTTTAGCCGATTTACACTATTTCTCTTCCTTGAGACTGAGCAGAAGGCTGGGTTGATGATAATCCCTCTGCTCCCCAGTCCACAGTTAGCAGCAGGAGGTATGTAAGTCGGTCGATTAGACTGGTTTTCACAGAGGACTTTAGGAGATTTGGGCAAAACAAGCGTGATAAAAGTGGAGAAGCCTGCACCAGCTGCGGTCAGAGAGCAGTTTCAGGAGGTGTAGTGGTCAGCGGTGCATAGGACTCACCTGTCAAGAGTCTCACCAGAGAGCAGTGGAGAGGAAACGCCGTCTGAAAGTGGAAGGCAGAGAACTAAAGCTCTTTGATAAATGTCAGGAAAAGTTTTTTAAGGATCAAACTTGTAAAAAATTATGCTTTAACAGAGGCACCTTAGACTGTGAACTAGCTTGTTTGGCTATTCTGATGTTTAATTTATTTACTATTAGTATTTTTTATTTATTTTTTTTCTATTTAAAGTCCACCCAACTTAATGCTCAGTCGTACATGCATATGGCAGGAGATGGTCCAAGTTGTTCAGTATAGCATCTGTCCTGTTGTGTGTCTGTTACTTTACCACTTAAAGCAGAGTCTCCATATCATAATGCATTCTGGTCATAGTGTTCCTTTTGCTTTGGCAGTAGAAGCAGTAAAAAGTATATTTTCATTCACTGAGTCCTGCAGAAATAGCACAGGACAAACTGGAAAGTCTATTTAACACATACTACCACTGTACTGTCCTCATCTATGTCTGGCGCAAGTGGCTATAGGACTCTTTGATCATCAGAAATGCATTGTCAGCAGCTCTGTGACACCAAAAGAGAAGAACAAACAACATAATCAGAATATAGATACATAATGTCGTGCTACAAATATAGACTGGAATACACTCAGCATGTCTAGACATATTGTGAAGTGAGCTCTTAGATGCCATCTTCATTACCATTTAAATTGCAGCTAATTAATATACACGTTGGAGCCATTATCCACCAAAATAATGGAGTTTAAAAAAAGATACATTTTAAACATTGATAGAAACTAATGATGCAAAAATTACAAGATATTTGCAGAAAGTATATCTGACAAATTTTTAACGGAATATATTCTTACACAACAGAATGCAGGGTTACTGTAGATCAAGCCTTTTTAACACGCATTTCGGGGGCAAAATTGGTTCTATTGAAATTTCATCCACCCCACAGCAGATTTGTAAAAAAAAAATAATAAAATTATATATATATATATATATATATATATATATATATATATATATATATATATATATAGATAGATAGATAGATAGATAGATAGATAGATAGATCTAACCCTCTTATCTGGTAGACTGAATGCCACATAATACAGAGCCATACTTGTATTGCTCTCATTGTCTCTTTTGTTTTTCCTTGCCTGTGTTTTGGCTCAAGGTGACTTAATTCTACTATAAACCCTTCCTCGGGATTTTAAGCTGTTCGTACTGTTTAAATCTTACCCAGACACCTTTTGCCCCAGATCTGTACACAGTTTTGGTGACACTAACATTTACTGGAGACAGTCCCAGCCTTTTTGGACAAGCACACCCCAGACCTCAATATGTTCCACCACACGCTGTCTTCTCTCGCTACATCATGTGCCAACAAGTCGTACCAAGATCCTATCCTTCACAGCCTGGACCCCTGTGGCACAGCTTTTGTTCTGCCCGGTCTGAGGCTCACAGATAGCAGCTCTCCTCTTGCCCGCCTCTGCCCACCTGTTACACCTTCACCCACTGTGTAGTCAAATTAGCCATGTCTGAAAAAACATGACCCAGATGCTGTAAAGAGCCAGAGAAAGGAAGCAAAGCTGGCATTTCACACCATTTCTTGACATCTGGATTAATACAGTCATTTGTAGACCATTACTATTTCTAGTGGCATAAGCTGATTTTCACAGGGTTTAGATACACAATTAGATACAAACTCAATATAACATGTTTAACATATCTGGTAAAAAAAAACTGTTATTTAAATCATGCTCTTATTCATATTTTTACACCAATCTTGGTCATCTCTAGAACAGCTGCATGTTTTACAACATTTAAAACCATTATCTGACTGAAAGAGAATGTTTTTAGTTTAGTTTAGTCAACTACTAGTGCCATAAAGAAACTGGTGAGCAGCAGAGAGCAGCAGAGTGTAGAGTGTTGCAGTCTTTTGAACTTATAATAAAAGAAAAAGAGCACTTCACTTTCTTAAACTTTTTGGATGATGCCATTTTACTTCAAAAGGAAAAATTGCTGTGAGGAATCAGTGGAAGAATGAGAGCAGACAAGATGTAGAAGGCTTGTTGATTGGTCAGTGCTTCCTGGATTGGGCGGAGGTTCATGGGAGAGCCGTTTTTGAGGCCTAAAAACGGCCCTCCCAGAGAATAAAGGATTACTTAAACATGCATGAAAGAAGCAGAACACAATTCCAGGTATGTTTTTGATGAGGGGACAACAATATAACAGCAGTGACAGAGACATTCAGTAAATTCTCAGAGATGGGAGTACTCACAAATTCACCACTGGGGCTCATCCACTTGCTGACTAAAGCCAAGCAAAGTCAATTCTGTGAATAAGTTAAATTACACAGCGTGCAAAAAATATTCAGAAAAGAATGTTCATGTTTTACACTTTTCCTA
Source organism: Bostrychus sinensis (assembly GCA_020698575.1). Classification (NCBI taxonomy): domain Eukaryota; kingdom Metazoa; phylum Chordata; class Actinopteri; order Gobiiformes; family Eleotridae; genus Bostrychus; species Bostrychus sinensis. The sequence goes on along the minus strand of CM036241.1, from coordinate 31,168,822 downwards.
ACTACCTAACTACTAATACCGACTCAAAGAAACACTGCAGGAATCCCATTACTACTGTGTCACAGTCAGAAAATGATGTGTTAGTTTGAGTTGGTTTAAAACGTAATTAAAACTTTTATTGTACTTAAAGATTATGGACTTCTAGAGTTTTCAGGGCTGAGGAAACAGGTTTAAAAATCCAGGCATAAAGTGCTCACAAGCCAATGTACTGCTTCTGCCAGTAACTGAGAAGGTTTAATCAGGAAGAGCACTCAAGCTATCAATGACTTACATATGGGATCTGTGGAGATGGATGGAGGCAGATGGTTTGCTCTGAACAGAAGGGAGCAGGCTCAAAAACTCTGTACCTCTCTTTTTCAGGTACGGAGACATGGTTCCTAAGACGATCGCGGGGAAGATCTTTGGCTCAATCTGCTCTCTCAGTGGTGTTCTGGTCATCGCACTTCCTGTCCCGGTCATCGTGTCCAACTTCAGCCGCATCTACCACCAGAACCAACGAGCAGACAAACGACGAGCTCAGAAGGTACAGGTACACTGCCTATACTAAAAAGCAATATACATAACAGTATCACCTGCTACATGAAGAAACACAGGGCTATTTCCTAACCAGTAGAAAGAGGTGGAAGAAGGACTCCAACTTTGTACTGTGGGTGGTTGAAATGTCTAGCCCTAGGAGTATAAAGCCGCTGTCATCCAACTATTACTGCTATACTACTACTGCTCCAACTAATACTATTACTACTCTAGATCCTACTACCACTGTTATTGTTCTCTCTAATCATTACTACATACTTTACTACTGAGATCAAAAAGTACTCATTGCAATTCAAAGTACAAATTTTAAATATCTAGTTGCTTTCCACCACTGCCAACAAATGCATGTGATAAAGTTAATGAGAATGAATGATATGACTATGAATCCCCTTTTACTTTATGTTCACCATTAAGATAATTGCAAGAGCCTAATGACTTATTATTTTTGTCACTAAAACATAGAGGACATCTTTTCAAGTAGGAAAGGTAATTGTCAAACATTCATCCGCGCTTGACCCCAATTAGGAATTATGGACCTCTACCGCAAAATGGCTGACCTTCAACCCACAATTTTTTAATAAAAATCTCCTTCCCCTCACACTCTTATTATTTGATGTCCTTCTACACACGCACGTGCTCTAGAGCTATAGTCGCGAGCACTAGCGATCCACTCAGTACACGCACCCGACGGGCTTGACCTTTCAGTGGGGCTAGATAAGAGTGTTATTAAGTTAGAGAGCAGCTGCTGATGGCTAATTGAGGAGCCAAGTCTGGAACAAATCCAAAATGGAAAAATCCCAGGAACTGATTTTAATGTATTCATAAAGCATGTATCATCAGTCAGCAAAGAAATGAGCTTTTTGAAATGCAATACGGGACTCCTCATACCTTTATGTGTCCACGGCCCGTAAGCCTGAACGGAGCTGAATGGAGGGGAACGCTGTAGAGATCAAACACTTTCCGTAACAGAGCAGGTATAATATTTAATTGTTTTACAGTGATGGATAATTAATTTAACAAGAACAAAGACATTTAGCCAGACGCATGCATTGCAGCTGGGAACTGAGGCAGTCTATGTTAAAGCAATTCAATGGGACTAGTTAAAGCCTGTATATATTCTCAATATCATAAAGAATAAATAGCCACAAGTAAATTTGGTAGTGGAAGCTGAGATGCGCAGTTTGTGTGCATGGCAACCACACAGACTCAGCCTCATATTCTTTTACCATCTCAGTGACAGTAATGTTCAGGACCACCACAATCTTCTCATAAGCAAATCAAGAGGGCTGAATCCCCTGCATGATCAGCTAACTAATATGACAATAGTAAACATCCTGTTTCTACCACTTTGTCTGAACAGACCTTTCAGGCTCTGTGATTGGAGACGCTGGGTTCACCGCCCACTGCGTCCTAAAGGGGCTTTAACCATCATGCCTTGTGGTGTGAGAGGCTTGAGGTACAGCGGCACACTGCTGTAATAAAGGTTAATAAGGTATTTAGTCCATTATCCACTTTCTGTACATTCAGTTCAGGGCCCTGCAGCTGTTCCATACAATGTAGAGACTAGACTGCTATGATTACTTCATTGTAGAAAACCATATGGCATCAAATGGTTTTCTACATGTTTCTGCTTTAAACTTATGTTTGCTTGAGTGGATAATCTATTATCCAATCAACACTTTGTGCTGGTTTTTAAAGGGGAACACACATTTGGAACCAGGGGACCAAAATATCCTCACACAATATATTGAATTAAACATAGATACTGAACTTTACTGCTCCATTGAAAACAGCAATCATCCTTAGGGTCTCCTATCCATCAACAGAACTTGTGTAGCCTACATCTTAGTGTACTGTATATCAAATAATTATAAAGGCCTATGTCACAGTGTGGATGCACAGTTAAATACAAAGTTACATAGTGTTGCTTTAGCTTAACCACAATAATGGAGTCTTGTCTTAACTGTCCATGAAAATGACATTCACCAGTGTATTATTCATTACACATTTAAAAAGTCCATTGATTAATAGATAGTTTTTTGTTTATTCTGGCAAGTATCAAACTGTTGCTGAGTGACAACAGCTGCGCATGTAGAAGACAGGAATCTGGCAGAAAAATGTGCCTCATCAATGTCAAAGGGACCGTAATGGAGTTTCAAGTGTTAAGTGAATTTAGTGAATGCCACTGTTTTGGAATGACTTCAAAGACAAGAAGAGGGGTGTGTGGTTTGTGAAGTGAGAATCAGATAATATTTATTCCAAAGATATGTTCAGAGATTGCATGTTAGTCTGAAAGTTAGTACAAACCACTTCACACAACACAAACCTACAGTAACTACATTATATTCTGCATATGCTTTGAGTCTATAGTATTGGTATAAATACTTTTGGAAATGAAGTCTTGTTGTAAGTCTTTGATATTTATGTAGCAGCAGTAAACCCAAACCTTATTTCTTATTTTAAAAACCCTGACATTTTCCAACAGTCCTCTTTCTTGTTGAGAAGCCACATCTGTTATAGAGACAGTAAAACTCACTGTAAAAAGTCACTAATGAACTTCTTCAAAGGTTATCAGCTCCACTCTTTTAATCCTCACATTAAATCAGTGACAAGAGAGACACATCAGAATTATTGAGCATTTTAATGAAAATTCAGGATAAGTAACATTTTACAAGTCATAGAGACAGCTGTCTCAGTGGAGAAGCATTATGAACACATCTAACTGCAAAATGATAAATATCTGCCCATTAAACGTTATTTATGCTGCACATTGACAGGGCTTTGATTAGCTGAGGCTGAAAGTTAAAAGACATTATGAACACAGTATGAATTTTGCTTAATAATGGACAAAGAAAAGCACAATTATTATTGTTATTTATAGGCACTTTTCAAAACATCCAAGGTCACCGTACAACAGTTGCAACAGTTGTCCTGTCCTGTTGTTTTTAACAACATAATAAGAGACAAGACCAAATTGATGGTGTCTGTGTGCTATAGGATAATCTGAACATATGAGTTTCAAGTCTGAAGTCTGACATGAGTCTATATTGGAGCTCAGGAGGGAGAGAGTCCCAGAGCCAGGGGGCAGAGCGGCTGAATGCTCTACTCCCCCTGGTGGTGAGACAGACAGATACTGGCATTTATACAGTAACAAATTAACTGATGTCCAACAATCAAGGATTTGTCACTGAGTTTGTAAAAATACACCTATCCCTACAGAGTATTTAGAGTGACTAATTATTCAACAATATGTTGAATAAATCATTGTAATAAAGTTATATCAATAGCTGTCCATGGTGGATCACTATGTCCCACTAGATTGACTTGTGAGGTAATGCCATGTTGTGTCCTAATTAAACTGAAGGTTTCTGTGCCGCAATGCTTGTTAGAAAATATTCCTATTATTGTGATTTTATTTTTTATGTTTTTTGAGTAATACACTTTATTCATCTTTATGTCAGCAAGGCATCATTATCCAACACTTTTGTCTATATCTACTTATCAACAGTGAATTAAAAGGCTGCCGCTTGCTAAATTGGCCAATTTAGCACTTACCTACAGCACACACAAAATCTAATTTAAAAAAAAAATCCTCTTTGAAGAAATCATTAGTTAATTAGATATCCAAAATGTTGAAAAGGGAGGAATATTGCATGTAACTTCTGAAGGAGCAGTTGTGTTTATTGGGAATAAACAATCCCAGATTGCATCAATTTAAAAACATCACAAATATTAAAATGTTACACCCATAATTTAGCACCCAGTATAAAATCACACTAATGAATATACAGTAATGTTAGTCTGAAGCGATTTATGAAAAGGGAAAGAGTCTTCTCTCACAGTAATTGGCTCTGTGATGAACTATTTCACGCTTTAAGGCAGTTTTCAGGCAGATTATGTTCTGGTCTGATCACTGACAGTGGAAAGTTTAAAAAGGGATACGTCCAAAGCATAGCTGATAGATTTCCTCTTTATCTGTGATTTCTGTGGTTTCTTCCGAACTGTTCAACTGCATATTTTCCTTTTCAGCCTTAATGCTTGGTTAGTTTGTTTGCCAATGTTGGATTGTTGGTTGGTTTGTTTGTTGGTCTGTTAGCAAGATACTTCAAAATGTAAAGAAAAAATAGTTAGTTTTTCGTATGAAACTGGGATTTTTTTTTGTAAGGAGCCCTAGTGTCCTTTTTTCAAGCCTATAAAAATATTTTGGACAAATCTAGATTATTATTTTACATACGAAGGGCCAGATTTACTAAAACAGGTGCTAAATTGCGAGTGCAGCTTAAAAAATAACATTTGCTTTTTGTGGGCATGTTGCATGTGATATACGAAGAGAAACTGCACAAGTAATTGCTGCTGCAAATCTGATATGTAAATAAAAATTTTGCATAAGACACCCTAACAGAGAGGAACTCTGCTCTGCTCAACTCCGACTGCATCTTTCCTCATAGTACTGTACAAAAGTCAATGTGAGAGTCCAGCCTCTAATAACAAGACTGACTGTAGCAGACCTATGTTTACTTTGGGGATAGTCATTTCTTTGCATTTTACTTTCTTCTATTAACGTTGCATAGTCCATCCTTGTTAATGGTCTCATGCGATTCTGGAACTGACCAGAGCCATGTGACTTTCCCTCTGTATGAGACAGAGAGGAAAGTCCTTTTCACTGTCTGTTAGAGCCAGTAACCCTTCAAACAATTATAAAAAAAATGTATCAAGTAGCAGCCTATATGCTGTGCTGATGTTGATTAAATAAATATAACAGTTAAAAAAATATTTCCGATGTCCTCTGCTCGATCAAATCCATGCAGCGCAGCCTCAAGCCTTTGTTGGGGAAGCTGTCAATCAAGCGCCGCAGCAAGCTTTGGGAGGCAGTTGGATAAACACAAGTGAGACTTCATGTAGCCTTTAGGCAGTGTTTAAAGACTTTTCCGTGACTGTAAGGAATTAAAAGGATTTGAAGCAGACTGAAAGCCCAGAGACAGGAGTGTAAAGGCTGCAGTTCAGGGAAATACGAGCGAGAATCAAGGAAAAAGTGTTGCTTTGTTTCTTCTACCTTCAAATCAACACATTACTGCTGTAGCTTTGTAAATGAGCCCTTTTAAAGCATTATGACTTATTTTTAATGCCCCATCTCCGCACTAAAAGCTGCACTCATTCCTCTGCAAAACTTTTGCACCTGCTTCTCCAATGTGCTAAATTTTCATTCAGATTTTGCTCCTGTACTTGTGATAAATCAAACAGAAACCGCAAAACAATTTAATTTGCAAACTAGAAGATCCCTGGTTTTGAGTCCATGTCTAGGCCCTATATCTCAGTGGAGGTCTTTGCTCTCCAACTGCTTTTTCCTCCCGTCTTTGTGTTGTTTTGCCCTCACGTCTCCAGATCCCATTTCTCTTGCTTCTTTCTCGACAACCCGCCATCTCTGTGTAAGGCTGTACTTGACTTTGCTGTCCCATTACTGGTGTGACCTCAGTCCATTTACCGCCTTTAATCCGTGAATCCGCCATTTGATTCGCTCAGGACGAACTCAGAAAACCTGTCTTCTGCTGCTAATGTTTACTTCCCCATTTCCCATTGCGTTGTCAGCGCATTAAAGGCACATTACTATCACAGTCTGTCTCTCTAGTCGGGGCTGAGGAGAATCTGTACTGCTCTCACATTTTGGTACAGTTGGACTATCATTAAGTCCAATTTAGGTTTCTCCTTTCTATTTTCTGACAGTGGCTGATGAGGGGACCTTTTTGTAAAGTCAGAACCCAGATGACTGCATAATTGTAATGGGAGCCGGGAGCAGCCTGTTGTTGGAGGAATAAAGGCGAATGAGAGAAAGAGAGGAAGGCTGGGACAGATGTATTAAGTGGCACAACACGTGAAGATGTGACACACAGCTCATTGTTTCCACTTTTTATCATTTGCTTTGTGCTTCTTGAGGTTCTTTTGAGGGTGAGGCTGGGACTATTAAATCATGTATGACTCTTTGCTGTCTAAATGGGAAACATTTACTACATTGTGCAGCTTAGTTGTGATGTTCTGCTGTGCTGGGTGGACCTTTTCTCCTTTGACTTTTTGATATGGTTCTCAACTGCAACTTAATTCCATTCCTTTCTAAATATTTCTAATATTTCTAAATATTTTACCACAATCTACTGTATGTGGCACATGTATTTTAAAATCACAATTCCATGCATTCATTTCTGGGTAGCTAAAGTCAGTCATTTTCATCAAATATTTTCGTCAAACTGTCCTTAGTGTTCTCTTTCATATAAAAACTGAAAAAAACTGTGCAGTAAGTATTGTCAGATATTTCACAGCACTCATGAATGTGTTATCCACTAGAAACACAGTGGGAACAGTAACAAAAGCCACGTCCTGCTCAATGTGATGTCCAAAACAAAGCTGTCATAATGAGCTGTTGTTCCCTTCAGAAACATCTCTTTGAAGTAAATAGACAAGTTGACATAATGAGGCAGTTGTACAGTCAGAAGGTACAGAAGGTTTGTCATAACATCATAACATCCTATATACAGTGGGACACATTTCTCATTAAAGGGCCCTTATTATGATGAATTGACTTTCTGAGCTTTTAACCTTGTTGTTTCCACCTCAAAACGATAACTGGAGTAGTATTTAGTTTAATTCACGCATGGTTGAGTAATCCTGTATGCTGAGGCCGTGCTAAATAACCAGTTTATGCTCCGGCCATTTTCCACATTTGCCAGCAGGGGAGCAGCAGACATCTAATCCAAGCATTCTCTGCAAATTAAAATAGCTCCCCAAAGAAGTCCTTTTCCATAAATATACATTAGAAGTTATAAAACGTGAAATAGTAATGCAAAGGTGTCCAAAATTCTTTCAAAAATCCTGACAAAGTAGGACCTTTTATAATGAAAAATACAGAAGTTCTATATTGTTCTTCATTTGTGCCAAAATAATAATTTTTACTTTCCTAAAAGCATTGCTTGGTTGTTTTTTGTATTCTGTATGATTATGGGAAAGGTCCAAGGATACCAAAGAAACTCCAGCCACAAGGATTCAAAAAGGAAATAAATTATCAGGCATAAAGGGCTTTGTGATTCAACGCACGGAGCATTTACCCATGATTTTTTTTTTTTTTGCTAGTCTAAAGAATTGTGGATTATATTCATCAACCCTCCCTCCAGATATATTCTTGCATAATGAGATTAATCTAAATTACCCCTAGAGACTAAATGTTGGAGTAAATGTGTGTGTCTCTACTGTAAGTGTCAGCCTTGTGAAGAACCGGCTATTGTCCAGGGTGCACCCCGCCTTAGGCCCATAGTTGCTGGGATTATCTCCAGCCACTTGCGAACCCTATAAAAGCTTCTGAAAATGAATGAAAAACCCTGCATGTAATGATCCACTGCAAGGATTGGCCTGAACACTATTTAAGCCTGCATCTAACTCATGTTTCTTTAGACAGTTCAGCAATAGATGTGAGCCTGAAAACTTCAAACTGACTTCTCCTTTGATCTATATGGACTTAGTCACTCTAGTGGATCCAATATTTCATCAGATGTTTAGCCTGAGCTCTGAATAAAAGGCGCCTAAATTACAGACAGACAGACCAGACTCTTCCGCAGCTTCCATATTGATTGTCGGGCCTTATGTTTTCATATTTTTTACCTCTACGTGTCAAATACAAACCTTTGATCAATGAGAAGAAAACAGGCAATGCAAGACCATGCTTTTGCTTGATAATGTACCACCATTTCAAGTCAGACATATATGACTCTTGTTACTTTTTCTTCCCTGGATCCCTTTCAGCTTCACAGGTATCTCCACCTGACCGACAATTTCTGAAACATCCAAACTAATTCAATTACTTTTGTTTCATGTCTGGGCCTTGATATTGCTCTGTCTGTCTGCTTTTTTTTTCTGAAATGCATTTATGGAAGGATGAGAGAGCAGCAGGACAAGGTTAAAGAAGTTTTCCAGCCATATGTCCAAAAGCAGAGTCACCATAATATTCTCTTCATTTCAAAAATATAAAAAAATACAATGTTATGTTTCTTATTTCCTGTTTGTATGTCTTTACTGTATACTGTGCACTATATTATATTTGGGAAGAGCTGTGACATTTAGAGAATGGCACACAATGACTTAAAACAGATGGTCTATCCAAAGTATTTGAGTGGGATAAATGTTGTTAGACGAGAAATAAAAAGCTTTTATATTCAGGTGTGTTAGGAGCTTTTCATTTTCAGATAATGCAGTGAAGAGTCCATTAACTCAGGGTCTCAGTGCGAGAGTAAATGAATCTAGCGACATGTTTTTGTGCCATTTTAAAAGTGATCTAAGTGCACCTGCAAATCAGATCTCAGGCACAGTTTCACATGAATACAATATTGATGCCTTCATACATTTTGTCATATTAATCTAGTCAAAAAAGGTCATAAGCCAGTGTGCTCTCCATGTTGGTCGCAGGCCTGGGGAGGGTTGTGTCAGAAAGGGCATCTGGCTATATCAAAATGCAAATGACTGTAGGAGGCAGATGATTTGCTGTGGCGATCCCAGAAAGGAAAAGCTGAAAGGAAAGAAAAAGATACACTTGTTGGACATTTGGACCTGCCACATCTTTTATTCAGTTTCTTTCCTTTCGGCTTTTCTCCTCCAGGGTCACCACAGAAAATCGTCTGCCTCCTGAGCGTACAGTGAGTCCCATACTGACGTGACACAATTCTTTTGGCTAAACACTGGCTTGTAAAGCATTGGGGCTGTATTACACTTACTCAGTGTTGTAAGCCTGATTTAAAGCACCCATATTAAGGTTTTATTTTTATTTTTTAACCGATCTTGGTCACCTCTAAAACAGTTTTTTCATGTTTTCCAACCTTTAATAATGTGACTAAAAGAAAACATTTCCGGTAATTACTTGACCATTGCCATAAAGAACAAATGAAGAGACCAGCACAGTGCAGCAGAGCAGAGCTGTTATGGTCTTTTGAAATGAAACAGAGAAAAAAAGCTTTTAACTTCCTTAAATATTTTGTCTGATCCCATTTTACTACACAAATGAAAAAAAAGTTGTGAGGAATCAGTGGAAACAGAGCTGTACACACCGTTAGCAACTCACAGTCCTTAACTTAAATCCAATCCAGTCACCAGTAGGTTTCATTAAAACCCTGTAAAAGTGTGTATGCTAGGCCATAGCCGAAACCATTCTCTTTCATTCTCTTCAATTGCTCTGGATTCATTTTGGGTGTAACAGCTTGCAGCCAGGTTACAAACACCCCTACAAAACGTATACTCAAAGGACAATACTGTGTAACACTGCAGTAATGATCAGGAGATTCTACTAATCATCTGCAATCATACATTTTTCATATAGTCTAGTCTAAGTGGGAATCTCATTTAATTAAAAGTGGGAAGTAACAAGATATATAAAATCAATTCATTTTTATTTTAATTTTTTTAAATGTATCTTCTGAGTACATTTTAAAAAAAAAAAAAAAACTTTTATTTGAGTAAATTTTGTGTGTGTGTGTGTGTGTGTGTTTGTGTGTGTGTATGTGTGTGGTAAAAGTACTTTTTTCCTGTAGTAATAACAATAGTAGCAGTAGTATGGGTAACAGTATATGTTGTAAAGAGTCATAGTTGTAGTTACTTTGAATTACTATGAATTGTGCTATACAAATAAACTTGTCTTGCCTTGCCTAGTTGTTCTAGTAGTATTAATAGCAGTAATAGTAGTAGGAGTGGTAGTAACAGTAGTAGAGGTAGTAACAGAGTAATAGTAAAAATAGCACAAGTAATAATATTAGTGGTAGTAGTGTTTTAGTAGTGTTTTTCTTGTGTAATTGCAAAAAACTACATTCATTAGTACTTATTTTACACTCATTATTTATGTTATTTATTATTATTATTTTTATTTTTTATTTTTTGTGGTAAAAAGTACTTTTTTCACCATACTAATAACCATAGTAGCAGCAGTACTAGTAACAGTAGGTGCAGTAGTTATTTATTTAGTATTTCCTTTACTTTTTTGAGTACTTTTTCTCAGATTTGGAGTACTACATTCACCTCTGTTTGAAATAAAAACAATAATTTAGCGCACTAGTGGTGCAGATTACAGATCCAGTGATGGCTGTGATGATTTGGCAGTTTCTCATCATTAAATCAGATCTTAGTCATGTTCTTCTGACCTCACTACCCACTCTGTCTCACGCACTGACCTCCTCTCTCCTCTCTCTTCTTCCCACACCCAGAAAGCTAGACTGGCCCGAATAAGAATAGCCAAGTCGAGCAGCGCCAACGCCTTCATCCAGAGCAAACGCAACGGGCTGCTGAACGAACTGCTGGAGCTGACGGTGAGCTGAACCCCTGACCCCACACCAGCACTCATAGTACATAAAGTAATTTTAACAAAATGGAGGCTCATTAAAAGTGAGATCCAGATAGTAATGTGGTCAGAGAGATTGATCACACTGTACCTTGGTTGTTATTGCAGTTCAGTGTGACTCCATAGCTTAATAGCACACTGCCTTAAACGAATTAAGCAAAGGACAATTGAAATGCAGCTGGAGGTAATGAGAAATAAAGAGGTAAGAAGAAAAACACAGATGATACAAGATTAGAGAACTATATTATATGAGCAATAGGTATGGTAGTAACTTTGGTAGGATTTCGAGAGGGCAGAACAAATGGATTAAACTACCTTTGAATGCAGTTGGATAGACTAAGTACCTATTAGAAAACAGGAAGTACCAGTGCTGCCTCAGGATTGACGCAATCTAGAAAAAAGGGGCTCAGTGGCTCAGTAGGTAGAAATGTTCATTCTGCCGTTGTGTCCTTGGGCAAGACACTTCACCCATCTTGCCTGTATGAATGTGCCATTGTGATTGTTTTGTAGTGGGCGTAGAGTGGCAGCCATGTCTCCATCAGGTGTGAAAGAGAAGTGAATTAATAATGGACTCTTTGTGTAGCTTGAAGAAGGTTTAGAAAGCACTATATAAATGCACTATATAAATGGAATACATAGTTAAACATACTGTACAACTAATCCAAAAAATAAGAAGACAACAGAATAAAGCTACTCTTATTTGAGGCAAATGATTATGATTGGTCTGTGGTACTTAGAATTGTTTTGAATGAGAGCGGTTTAAAACAAAACCTCACTTTGTTGAGAAAGAGAATGGGTTTTGCTGGTGAGCTGTCCCACTGACTTTATTCATAAATCAATCTTTACAAATTTTACAACTTACTTATTTTATTCTAATGTATTCATTCTTTAGACCATGTTACCCACACTTGCTTATACAGTATCTGGATGGTGTGAAGAAGCCTATATAGCAAGCAACAATTAATTGCAATGTAGTATACCCCAACTGGTTGTAGTTTAAATGTTTTGCTTATTTATAATAATAATAAATAATTCAGTTTTGGTTTGGACCACTGTTTGGATCCAGTTTTTATTTACTTTTTTCAGGATTGCTTTGTGTTATTGGACTATGTGAGCTTACACAAAGATACAAACTCACGCCACAAGGGGCCAGTAATGGACAAAATTGTTTAGTGCCAATGTGAGCTACAGTATTAAGCAGATAACCCTGAACTTGAAGATTCCTTGTTTGCTCCCTGGCCTGGGCACTATATAATTACTGTTGCGAGATAGAGACAATTTCTTCACAGAGATCTGTGCCCTCCAAGCCTAAATCAATTTTTTTATTAAATTAAATTCTGATAAGTATTAATAATCATCATAATCATAATTATAATAATCATAATAAAGTAGTAAGCAATTCAAATCAATTCAATTCAGATTTATTTGTATAGCCCAGTATCACAACAAAAGTCGCCTCAAAGGGCTTCACAAACAGTTGATCAAACATAAACACACAATCAGACAACACAAACAATAACTACACTAAACAGACCCAGGACACTCCTGTCCTTAGACCCTCCTTCTCGGTAAGGAAAAACTCCTAAAAAAAACCCAGCTGCAGGAAAAAAGAAGAAACCTTATGGAGCCCATATTGAAGGAGAGATCCTCTCCCAGAACGGACAGGCAATGCGTCTAGGACTGTTAGATCATTAGCTCATCTATAGGATCATAGATCAGCTCTGTAAGGATTCATCCAGGGAGTGGGGTGAGGTAGGTTGAGGAAGTCCATAGGATGCAGCAGGGCCTCATCCAGACAGGTGAGTGGGCTGAGGTAGATCCGGGAAATCCTTAGAGGTGAGGTTGAGGGCCCACAGGTCGGGACAGGAGCACAGATGGGGTCAGCTAAGATCCAGTCGTCACTGGGACATCTGCCAGCAGCCAGGTATCTGAAACAGTCCCCTCTGAAACTTCATAGCAATGAACTGATTAAAGATATAGAATATTTGATAATATTTATGACAGTGATAGAAGAGGAGCAGCAGATGAAACCAGAGGACAGAGGCTCAGTGCACCATACTTCCCCCAGCTTCTATCTTCATCTTCAGCTGTGGAGTTAACCCTGTTCCTAGCTGGCCTGACCATAAGATTTCTCAAAGAGGAACGTTAAATGTAGAGACTGTGTATGCCTCTCTAACATGAGCTGGAAGCTGATTCCATAAAACAGGAGCTTGGTAACTAAAGGCTCTACCTCCAACAGTACTTTTAGAAACCCTGGGAACCACTAATAGCCCTGCATTTTGTGAGCGCAGTACTCTGTTTGGTTGGTATGGCACTATAACATCATTAATGTAGGATGGGGTTGTACCATTTACAGCCTTGTAAGTCAGGAGAAGGATTTTAAACCTAATTCTGAATACAACTGGAAGCCAGTGAAGTGAAGCTAGCACAGGAGTAATATGTTCTCTCCTGTTAGTTCCTGTTAATAATCTTGCTGCTGCATTTTGAACAAGCTGAAGACATTTTAAAGAGTTTTTAGGGCACGCTGCCAGCAGAGAGTTACAGTAATCTAACCTAGATGTAACAAACACATGGACAAGTTTTTCAGCGTCACTTTTAGATAAAATATTTCTGATTTTGGCTATGTTACGTTAAGTAAGTAGCAGCTAAATATTTTTCTTGTGTTTGTTTTGCTAAAAGTAAGCTTTAATAAAATAATCTGAGCTAATTATTGAGAACTATGTAAAAATATGCATGAACTTTAACCTTATTATTGTATGATTGAGAGTATTAGTACACATGAATCAGCATGTTGGAAAATTGTAGCTCCAACAGGCAGTTATTATTTTAACTGACTTTTTTAATAATGATAATCTTTCTTGTCTCAATACAAGTTTACACACAACACCTCATAATATCTCAGTTCACTCACTTCTACTGTGTGGTTATAAAAGGCTCCAGTGCTGCAACAAGAGCCCCTTTAGAGCAGCTCTTGCCAGCCCTTGATTTAAGCCACATCTACAAATCAGCCAAGCCCATGCACCACAGCCCATCGCTATTGCAGCTCGTGATGTTGCTTTTAGTGTTAATTAAATGTTTACTGCAGCAGGTGGTTTCACTCCAGGATAAATAATGAAGCTCTGGAGAGCATTAAAACTATAGCTCCACACTACAGCCCACTAGAGAGTGACCTTTACACCATATCACTGTTTTCTGACTCGTAACTTTTTGGTCCACACCTCTGGTGTGGTGAGTGAAGCTTTCAAATTATGGACAAAATACAGGAAAGGATTGAGTTGAATGGTGTATGATGAGCTGGACAAAGTGACCAAATTAGATAACTGCATTATGTCTGACTGAAACTGATTCAATTTGGCAAAACACTTCAAAAAGTCTATGTGGCTGACATGCCACATCTCACAAAAGAATATTCAGTTGTAAAACCAGTTACATTTGTATTGTATTATTTACATAAACATTATTATTATTATTATTTATATAAACAAAAGTACTTTCTATGGTTGTAACGATACAGGAACTATATTGATGTATTGATTTTTTATTCCTATGTTACAACTATATTGACACACATTACCTTGTATTGAACAACAACAGACACGTCTTTTTAGATGTCATTTTTATGTTTTTATTAAATAAAATGTTATATTTAACTGTACTTCACTCTCTGTCTGCTGGACATGATCAACCCTGGCCACGATGCTAGATTAAATTTTTATGACTTTTGGCTGTAGTTGCTGTATTGATTATCGATATGAAGATTTGAATTGTATCAAATCGTATGGTTCTAAATTAGCCAATGTCATTCTTGAATCAATTGATATGTATCATATCGTTGCAAAAACATCATAACACCCCTAGTACTTCCTCTTGAGGGGATGGCAGTAGCACAGGAGGGTGCCCACTAACTTGAAGGTTGAAGGTTTAAACCTCACTTGACCCAGTACATACTGCTGAGGTGTCCTTATTGGTCAGGACACTTCACTCACCTTGCCTCAAGTGTCTGCAGCACTGGTGTAATGTGTGAGTGTAATTAGTGAGATGTGTTTGGTAGTGGTTAGAGTGAGAGGTCATTGACACGGTATAGCTGCCCCAGGACAGCTGTGGCAACCACCAATGTGAGATTGTGGGATAAAAAAAAGGACTAATGTAAGAGTACACAGAGAACAGAGAAAAGTGCCTAGAAAAGAATCTTTCCACAAACTCATACTTCACCAGCATAAGTATGTCCTTTGCATTGCTTTTACTTTGTCTACGACCCCTTAAAGCCACTTCAGAAACATACTTTTCCCTCGGCCTGTTTAACTTGTCACCAGTATGGAGAAACGTGTTTGGTAATGCATATACAAATTGCTTACATCCTCTGCTTGCTGTCTCTCAGTGGCTCTCCCCCCTCCCGGCAGATGCTTACTAAAATCCATTTGGACCTAATCGAGTCCGCTCTGGAGACTCACGGGTGTCCTGTGAGTGGTGACGAGAATTATCATATAAATGCCATCTGTGAGTGCGCCGCGTACCCCGTCCCACTGTGAGACAAGCCCGGCTGCCTGGAATTATAGTGGTGTCAGTCAGCAGCGCCGCGTGGATCAGGCCCAAGAATGAATTGGGATAAACGACAAAATAACTGGTTCCATCACACCCTGGAGTTGGATTAAATGTCCTCTGATTGCCTTTTGATGCTTTTTGGTTTCAGGATTTCTCTCATTTTTTATCTCCATCTCCATACCCTTGACCCTAAAATTATGTTGGACTTGTGTTTCAAAAAGTGTTCAATTAGATCTACTTCTTTTTCACTACAAGTTAGCATTAGCTATGAAAATTTTGACATTTTTACAGCCAACCAACCAAGAGGGATTTTTTTTTTTTTAAAGCGTTGCTTTATTTAGTTTGTTAGTCTGTTAGCAAGATAACTCATGGGCAGATTTTGATAAAATATTCAGAAATAGTCAGTAAAGGGCCAAGGAAGAAATAATTTGTTTTTGGTTTAGATCTGAAGGACTGTCTGAGCTGCCACAAAGATACTAAATCATGCCACAAGGGGTCAATAATGTGTGAAATTATTTTTTTAATGCCAGCAGTTATCCCTGAACCTGAAAATTCCAGTCCTGCTCTGGGCACTTTATAATTACTGTTGTGATCTAGGGACAATCATGAAACACTGCTACAGTGGGGCAAAAAAAGTATTTAGTCAGCCACCAATTGTGCAAGTTCTCCCACTTAAAAAGATGAGAGAGGCCTGTAATTTTCACCATAGGTATACCTCAACTATGAGAGACAAAATGAGAAAAAAAATCCAGAAAATCACATTGTCTGATTTTTAAAGAATTTATTTGCAAAATATGGTTGAAAATAAGTATTTGGTCAATAACAAAAGTTCATCTCAATACTTTGTTATATACCCTTTGTTGGCAGTGACAGAGGTCAAATGTTTTCTGTAAGTCTTCACAAGGTTTTCACAAACTGTTGCTGGTATTTTGGCCCATTCCTCCATGCAGATCTCTAGAGCAGTGATGTTTTGGGGCTGTTGCTGGGCAACACAGTCTTTAAACTCCCTCCAAAGATTTTCTATGGGGTTGAGATCTGGAGACTGGCTAGGCCACTCCAGGACCTTGAAATGCTTCTTACGAAGCCACTCCTTCGTTACCCGGGCAGTGTGTTTGGGATCATTGTCCTGCTGAAAGACCCGGCCACGTTTCATCTTCAATGCCCTTGCTGATGGAAGGAGGTTTTCACTCAAAATCTAACGATACATGGCCCCATTCATTCTTTCCTTTACACGGATCAGTCGTCCTGGTTCCTTTGCTGAAAAACAGCCCTAGGCATGACGTTCCCACCCCCATGCTTTACAATAGGTATGGTGTTCTTTGGATGCAACCCTTGCATTCTTTCTCCTCCAAACACGACGAGTAGAGTTTTTACCAAAAAGTTCTATTTTGGTTTCATCTGACCATATGACATTCTCCCAATCCTCTCCTCTTCCAATCATCCTCCTCTGGATCATCCAAATGCTCTGTAGCAAACTTCAGATGGACCTGCACATGTACTGGCTTTAGCAGGGGGACACGTCTGGCACTGCAGGATTTGAGTCCCTGGCAGCGTTTCTGGTGTCCTTTGACAGCTCTTTGGTCTTGGCCATAGTGGAGTTTGGAGTGGGACTGTTTGAGGTTGTGGACAGGTGTCTTTTATATAGATAACGAGTTCAAACAGGTGCCATTAATACAGGTAACGAGTGGAGGACAGAGGAGCCTCTTACAGAAGAAGTTACAGCTCTGTGAAAGACAGAAATCTTGCTTGTTTGTAGGTGACCAAATACTTATTTTCCATCATAATTTGCAAATAAATTCTTAAAAAATCAGACAATGTGATTTTCTGGATTTTTTTTTTCTCATTTTGTCTCTCATAGTTGAGGTATACCTATGATGAAAATTACAGACCTCTCTCATCTTTTTAAGTGGGAGAACTTGCACAATTGGTGGCTAACTAAATACTTTTTTGCCCCACTCTATATCCACAACAACCATTTTTGACATCTTAAAAAGCATCTGCTAACTGTATGTATATGTAGCTCTATAAGGTTTTGTATGAGCAACCCAAGCGTATTCCTAAAGCTAGACACTGAAGTTATTTTGTGCCTGTCAACGGGCATAAAACATTATAAGCTTTCAGCAGGTAGCAGTAGTCTGCAAGAAAATGAGACTTTTGCACCTGTTTGGCGCTTTAGAAATTGTCATGTGTAGGAGGCTTTTTAAAGTACAGGAAAGTGAAAATAAGCAATTGACCGTTTTAAAGGCCTATCACCACCGAGACTCATACCAGACAGATTATTTCTGTGCTGAGTTGGAAAAAAAGGAAAATCCAAGCAATTCTTGAGGGAGACAACTGTAACTGCAAAACTTGTATTAGTACTGGCTGGGATAATGTATAGTAACATTCAGTGGAACAGAATAGTTTTGAGAGTTGGGCCGGCCAACATGTCCTCTCCATTGGTTCTCTCTGGGCACCGTCCAAAGAATTGCCTCTAGTGAATGAATGTGAGAGTGAATGATTGTCTGTCTGTGTATGTCTCTAGGTCAGCCCTGTGACTATCTGGCCACTGTCCAGGGTGTGCACCGCCAAAGGCCCATAGTTTCTGGGATAGGCCCTTTTTGTTTTGGAGAAGCAGACAGGAGCAACATAACTGGTTTTGTGTATGTATTGTTACAAATGGGACAACTGAAAACACATTTTTACAACCACAAGGCTTCTAAAACAAAAAGTATGTGAGTGTGCATTACATATGGGATTTACATAGAGCTATTTCATTAATCTATTGTTTTCATTCTATTTACACAACTCAGTTTATTTATGGCGTATACAGAACACAGAACGACACCTATGTACAAACACTTCACTGTAGCTATCTGCACCAAAGTTTAGCCCATTCCAATACACCACCAACAACATATTCTGTAAACCACATATTAGAATGAATGGGTTTGAGGTGTTTCAAATCTCTAAAAATGCCATTTACATCACACTTTAGACTCTAGTATTGCTCCCGTCTGTTTCTCCAGACTGGAAGTGTGTGTTGACATTCACAGTAGGAGATACAGTACATTAGCTATGCAGAAAAACAACACAAAAGTAATGTCTTAGTAACTCAAACAATGTTGACATAAATCTGGAAAAATGAAATAACTGTTCTTCAAAACACAGTGGGCAACTATCAAATACATTACTGTAAAGAAGTCTATGTCTGACCAGTCTATGGTGCAAAAAGCAACACTTCCTTTGAAAAGGCACTTGAAATGGCTAGGTCTGTTATAGTTTTTACTTTTGGGGAATTGTATGCTCTAAATACACACTGTTAATACAATGCACTTTATTACAATATTTCCAATTTCTTAGTTTAAATGGTTCATTGTTACAGATTCTTCAAAAAAAAAGTAATTCTTGGAGTATTCAGCACTCAATGGCCTCAAAAACATAATAGGCTTTTAGCACCTCGTAGTTATCCGGGAATAAATTAGACCTCAATTGTAACACTATTGTATGATTTTCATTGTACGGAATTTAGAAAAGGGGCAACTAACAGGTGTAATGACCAATCACCTCTAAGACTCTGTATCAGATTTCTCCAAAATGGTTCCAAAATGGCAGCTCCAACAGTTAGGATAATACTGACTGACTTTTACACACAATATGAAGCTATTGTGGCTCTTTACATTGTGTTAAATCTGTGCTCTGATCACATAACATTCACTGTGTTGCTCCTTGTCACTGTCATAACACCTTACAATGAACAGTATTGGCATTTTGATAACATCTGTAAATGGCTTATTTTGTTGCAGGACAGTATTTTGTTGATTCAACATTGATTTTACTAAACAGGGAGAGGCACCACATCCCAATGACTTATTAGCCATGATTTAATCTGTACTGCCCATACAATTTACAGCACCGCTTTTTAATCTGATGTATTGAGCTGTGAACGAGGCTTCCCAATAGGTCAGTGGTCCTCAAACTTTTCACACCACCTTTTTCACACTGCCAAAAACAGGACTTATCCAGGACTAAATCAGGACTAAGCCAACTCTAAAGCAGAACTAAACTAGGTTTTAGGGTAAAATAGGGAATAACAAATAAAAATGCATTAACAAATAAGGACAAAACAGGGACTAAAACAAATCTAAACCCAGGATAAACCAGTACTGAACCAGGACCTAACCCATAGTGAACCAGGACTAAACCACGACTAAACTAGGAGTAAACCAGGACTAAACCAGGAAACTAGGTCTAAACCAGGAATAAACCTGGACTAAACAGATCTAAACCAGGACTAAACCAGGACTAAACCAGATCTAAAACAGGAGTACACTAATAATTAACCAGGACTAAATCCATACTGATCCAGTACTAAACCGTGACTAAACTAAGTCTAAACCAGGACTAAACCAGATTTAAGCCAGGACTAACCCAGATCTAAACCAGGACTAAACCAGATCTAAACAAGGACTAAACCAGGAGTAAGCACTGGTCTCAACCCCCCACAATAGTAAAAATTAGACTGGTTCTAACTGTACTCTTGAAGTACCACCAGATGTCTGCGTACCATCAGTGGTACCTGTACCACAGTTTGAGACCTACTGCACTAGGTTTCATTATTCTTGGGAGTTAGATTAATGATCGTTAGATCAGATGGGCTGTTGCTAATAACTTTTTTCCTTCCAAATCCCAGCTCGCACATCGCTGTCTCTTGTTAAATCATGTTTTTTACAGTGTTTCCTTACCGTGAGCTGCGAGACGCAGAAGTCTTCTCCAGCCCACGTCATCCCTGTTTTTTGTTCGTGTGTCTCGCATGTGAATGAGAGTCCTCGGGCAGGAATTGCCTCCCACCCAAATCCTTTGAGTAACAGTGCATTCTGTGGGGACAGAATTAATTTGTTTTCCGTTTTCATTTGGCAATTGTGATTACTCAGAGACTGAGCTATATTGGAGCTCGAGCTTTGAAACCAGGTCCCGTTTGGAGCAATACCAACAACTGCTTCTCCCATATAGTTCTTGTTTTTCTCAGACTGTTTCTTTTCTATTGTCCTGTGATATATTTTTTAGGAATATTGTTTGAAACATCAAATAGTACTCTCTCTCTCCCCCTCTGTAGATAATGATGTAAAGATTGCACTAGCTCCAATGCATTAGAAGTAATGATAATGATAGTGTTGTTTTGGAGAATAGAAGATAAACAAACATTTGTCCAGATTCAACCAAGAGTAAGTCAGCTCAAAACATGCAGATGTTCTCTATCATTTAATGGGACTGGCTGTCTGTTATACAGTTTATATAGTGGTTCTCAAATGATGGATTGAGGCCCAAAAGTGGGTCATGTGAAAGGTGAATATATTTCAATGCTCGGTTTAACTGAAGCCTAAATAGTGTTTTAATTGAGAAGTATTTGTGCCGCAAAGAATGTAGTAATATAATTTAGAAAAAAAAACTTTGGTTCTGTGAAAAGTGGGTCACAATACAATCATCATAAATTATAATAAATTAAATTAATCCAGGCTAAAACCAGGTCCCACTGTCAGACCATTTGAGAACCACTGATTTAAACAAACAGAGATACTTATTGGCTATCGATTTAAAATACATCCAAGCATCAAACACAAATGTTACAAATTTTGCATAACTAATATTAAAGTATATATATATATATATATATATATATATATATATAATTAAATGGTAATAATGTGTCTATTTCATGCACTGTGTGTGTCACAGGGGACAGAGGAGGATGAGCAGAAGCTGATTCGGTGCACGTCGCTGTTAGAAAGCCAACACCACCACCTGCTGCACTGTCTGGAGAAAACCACTGTGAGTATCTCTGGATGTCCTTTTGTGGCACCAAAGAACTACATAATCTACATCAAAAATAACATAATTCACTTTTGTTTATAAATATATGCAAATTACATGATAAAAATAATATTATAAAAGATTATTACATACCTAGGCTAAACAAATGACCTCTGAAATGTACGCAGTGTGTGAAAAGAGTAGAAAAGTTGCAAATTATTTCTTCTTTAGATAAAGAACTCTGCATTAACTTGGCCAGCCATGCTACTTTATTTTCTGTTCTAAACAAAACTTCATCTGTCAATCTGAGTTGGATGTTTAGAAAATAAAATCAAATTGATCCAGATTAAAAGACCTCTGAGTGCAATTGGATAGAAATAAAAACAATCAGTTCATATGGAAAGATATTATTCAGAGTAGACACAAGTTTGAATGTGAGAGATTTTGGACCCATCTTTTTTTGCTAAGAAAGTAAATGGGTCTGGTCAGACTAATCTAACATACATTTAATGGTATCACTTTAGAATAACTCACAACTATTAAGCAGTAATAAAGCATATGTTATTAGCAATAATTTAATGAATAAACAGTTTATAGATCTTAAATTATCTATGATGTTTATAATGTTCCACTGATTTACATGAGCTTAGTACTTATGAATTAAACATTAAAATAATAAAAATGTTTAGAACTCAATTGTGTTTATAAATGTTGAAATAATGCTTTGTAAATAAGTTAACTGGTCACTAATTAACTAACAATTAATTAATGCCTAATAGTGAGAGTTATTCTAAAGTAATAACTCACAGCTTGCTTAACTTACATTAAAATGTGGAAGAATGAAAAACATAATAAGAGAAACTAGTGTTTAGTGAACAGTACCTCCCTCTTCTTGCTTCAGGCTCATGAGTTTGTGGACGAGCAGATGTTTGAACAGAACTGTCTGGAGACTGCGCTGCAGAGCTTCCCATCCCGCAGCCCGTCGGTGTGCAGTCAGGACAGTGGGACGGTCTCGTGCTGTGCAAAGAGGAGCAGGAATAACCCTCTGCCAAACACCAGTGCCACGATGGCCCCTGTCTCCCCCCGGGCCCCTCTACAGGAGCTCAGCGCACTTCACATACAGCGCAGTGAACTCACAGTGCACACAACCAGGTAACACCAGGGACAAGGGAAGATAATAATACAAATGAAACAGCGTGAAACAATTGTCCATATTTTATTATACTTTTTTTTTACAAAACCATATTATTTATAATACTTTAAAATATGTTTATTATTTTAACACAAAACTTTGGAGTTACCAGTTTTACCTTCATTTTAATTATATTTTGCCAACAAATAAAATAACAAAGCGTACATGTTAAACTCTTCAGTTACTGTATGTTACTGATGTAGATACAGTATGTAGAATGTTTCCAGGAACAGTCAGTAGAGGGCACTCTAGCCAAGGTTCTACTGAGATTTCAGAGCAGTGGTGCAAATATACTGGTCTGCTATGAAATGCATTTCATTTTTTTTAAAGCTAAAGGTTGACCGCTGACTTGATTGGCCAGATAGGTTTTTAAATATTTTTTTCAGGCTAACAGTTATTCTGACTGATGATGATAACTGTGAACAAGAAGTAAGCAAGACTATTGTATGTTTCTAATAATTAAAAACAAAATTAAAATATAGTTTTAAAAAGTAGGGACTTTTAAATAGGACTGACCTTCATAAATTTGCAGACATATGCTTGATTTAAAAGGTAACACATACTTTCCAGCTCCTCTTGCAGATTTTATCAACCAAAGAAACACCACTGAGCGTGTAGCAAGAGGATCTGCCAGAGGAGACTGTGTTCCTCTGCATGAAAGCTCTTTTAGTCAGTCAGCCTGGTCTCCAGAGAGTGGAGCTCAATATCAGATGAAATTAAACAATTATTATTACATACAAAGCTTTCACTAAACATTTAAAACAATAGCTCATCACCACATACACCTGTCATCACTATGCACGTGTTGTGTTGTATTGTATATTTTTTTATTTCTTGATATGACCTTTTGTCATTTTGAATATGTCTCTGATGTTTCTATTTTTTCTAACAGCATGTGGAACTTGTTTAGCCTTGTCTCATGTCCTTACTGTGTATGTCTGTGCTCTTATTCATGTATTTTACTGCTCTTTTAACATAAAGGCTGTGTATTTTTGAAATTGCATTGTCCCCTTTAAAATAAATTAATCTAATCTAAAGTATCGTTGGAAATTGAGTACAATCCCACATTGATTAAATTACATTGGAGGACTAAGATAAGAAAGCAGAAAAAGTTCAAGGACATATGATATAGGTGCCTTTTTTCCCCTGTGGGTGCTCAGTACAACCCAGTACAAGAAACATTCTCGTCTCTTGGCCTCTCTGTCATCCGCTGCTTTTTGTTTCAAGCGTCCAGTATCTTCTTTCTGTATCTGACTTTTCCTCTCACTTTCACTGCAGTCGCTCCAACCTGAACCTCAGACCCAACGACAGCAGCAGGCTCAACTGTAAAGGCGGTCGGCTTACCACAGCCATCATCAGCCTGCCATCGCCCCCCGCCCTGACCCCGGACGGCGAAGGTCACCACGGTCTTTCACAGAGGAGACTTCCCCCAGTCCCGGGACACCCTGGGGCCCCGAGCATCCAGACCACAACAAGCTCTGCCCCCACCAGCATCGTAAAAGTCTCAGCTCTCTGACCTCAGCTCCACTAAAGACCCTAACTTTAAAAAGTATAGTTCAGCACAAGGAAAGGAAAACAAGGAAAGGTCACACTGCCTTGATGGACAGGCCTAGTTTATCACAGGGTCAAGAGAAAGAGCACCTTACTGGAGAGGATTTTCAGAGAAGACGCTGATGCAGTTGAGGATTGTAGATACATGAACTAAGCAGTTATTATGTTGTGTTCGTAGATCCAGACAGAAACACTGCATTTCCCGGCATTTCTCAGAATCAGAACTCAAAGAAAGCACTGTAAAAACACTTAAAGAACAGTCACAAGAAGTGGTTAATTGCTGTTGAAATTGTCCATGTGGTGTTTGAAAGACGGCGAGGCGAAGTGTTAATGTGTTTACATGATGAATTGTTGCTCTTTGTGTCAACTGTGGTTCAAAATCATTACTTTCTTTTTTCCACTGAGGAAAAAGTGATGTGAGTTTTAAGTTTTAAAGATTCTACTTGTGCTTCTCAGTGCCGTCATGTCTCCTGTTTGTCTGCGATGAGTGAGGCCGACCCGACACTTTCGCTGCCCCTCAATAATGTCCATAGTGAAGGAGCTAAACCATGTCCGTATCATCAGATCTATGACAAATTAATTAAACGGGTCGAGTGGTCACAGATATGGCATCATGGCTGGTTAATCTTTTGAAAACGTCCTCGGGCATTTGTCCTGTGTGAATGGATCAACAAGCAAGCTGTGTGCACAATATGAAAGGTTAAACACCAACGTTATCTTGATGTGCACAATGACCTGACATTGGAGGTAAAATGTGGCATTTGATGTTAGAATTTAAACTAA
This sequence comes from Bostrychus sinensis, assembly GCA_020698575.1. Classification (NCBI taxonomy): domain Eukaryota; kingdom Metazoa; phylum Chordata; class Actinopteri; order Gobiiformes; family Eleotridae; genus Bostrychus; species Bostrychus sinensis. The sequence goes on along the minus strand of CM036241.1, from coordinate 31,144,070 downwards.
GAGGTCCATGAAATACAAGCCAGGATGCATGTTAATTCAGCTAATCCACAGCTTTGTAGATATTAAGAAATAAATGTAATGTAGGCTCCATCTATGCATCCCCAGATCCAATCAGAAAGACTGAAAGAAGTGCAAAGATTTAAAAGTACCAAAAAAACTGCAAAAGTTGATGAAATTACTGAAAGCTAAAATGATAAAGCACCAATGTTACTTTCAACTCTGGGTTAGGGCAAAGGTAATAGAAAGAAAATAATATAATGTTTATAGACTTTAAAAGATGCAGCCTGTGAGCTACTACGGTAGTCCTAAAGACGTTCTAAAAAGCAGCAGTGCTAGGTTTATCCTCACTGGGCACCTGTAGGTAAAGAATAATATAGAAATGGAATGTATGGCTCCCTGTTAGTGACGTGGTTAGTTCACCCGACCTAGTCCCAGTCCCTAGCCGGGGTGAATGGAGGCGGTTGTTCCTGGAAGGGTATCTGGCATAAAAACCTATGACAAATTACTTGTGTGGATGATCTTTCAGGGGTTTCCACAGTCAAAAAGAACTTTAGGGCCAATAAAAAGACCAACCCAACAATTCTTGATCAATGTAAATGCATTTTTTTATCAACAACAAAATACCTACCACTGCACTGCCACTTCAAGGTCTTGACATACTGTATCTAAAGGTCCCATATTATGTTTTTTTTTTTTTTTTGGCTTTTTGAAAGAATTAAAAAACACCTTTGCATTAATATTTCATGTTTTATAACTTAAAATAATGTATATGTGCGGGAAACATTTTTGGGAGCTGTTACTTTGCAGAGAACGCTTGGATTCGGTGCCTGACGCCCCCTGCTGTTTTTAGCTCTAGAGAAGAGGATGGCCAAGCTTGAATGAAACAAAATACTAGTCCAGGTATGTTTTTGAGGTGTAAACAACATTATAACATGGTTAAAAATGTATAATAGTCAATCTAGCATAATAGGGAACCTTTAAACAAAAAATCAGTACAACACATTACATTTTCAATACAGCTGTCTCACTTTGTAGTAGTCTTACCTCCACAATCCTAAACAACTGGAAGCACAAGTATCTAAATATTATCTCCATAATAATGTATTCAATGGTAAAGACTAATAGCTTTAAATGGTCACTAGGTGGCAGCAATCTCTTCAGAGTGATGGGAGCCCTGGTCTGCTGTATGGCCTTACTCTGGAACGGATTTGAAAATATGTTTATGACAAAGTTGCTAAATCGAAATGGACCATTGTCTGTATAATTTCATGATTTTTAGTGTATTTTATGATTTTCCATGTTGTACACACTGTGAAGACGTCCGTGCTGTGTTGGTATACTTGTGTTTCTGTTTTTGTGCCAAACACTCACTCACTTTATGGACAGTAGTATGTTATATGCTGCTATAAAGAATCCCTTTAGATAACCTTCTTCTCACTGTTACTGCTGAAAATAAAGAGGTTGTGGTGTTTCTACTTCGATCGGACCGTACATTAAATCTTTTCATGCTTCAACAGTTTTTCTTCAGTGGTGGATCTCTCTGAAGTTTCAAATTGACTTGTGTCACTGTACAGTGGACGCTCATTTCATTTTAAGTCAGGCATTGCTGTTTGTAATTTTCTTATCTTTCTGAACTCAGATCAAGCCTTTTGTCTGTTTGTTGTGTTTAAAATACTGTTGGTTTGTTCAACATAAAACAAGTGTCAGGTGAAATTAAAAATCTGCCACAAAAATCGCAGGTGCATTTTTTAATTTATTAACAAAGAAGCTAAAATTCTTTATTTCTGTGCTGGTTATGTGCATTTGCTTCGCCACTTTTCCAGCTGGATTTTCCACTGGCATTGGTTCAGTGTCCCTTATTTGAATTATTTGATTGGGTGAGTGAGCTTAGTCAGAACATTTTTTTCATTTATTTCAGCGTTTTCTATTGTCAACACATTTTTGCTCTGTGTGTATTAATATTTTTTTAATTATTGTTTGTAAGAGACCTACCCTCTGAAATAGATTCATCTTACTGGGGCCAGGTTTTGTTCGTTGATGGCTTTGTCAGGGATGCCTAGGGTAAAATTAATTTCAATATTGTGGAATAGTGAAATTATTTCAGTAGTTCAATGGAACACAAAAGTGCGCGACCCCCTCTGGTGCCAGAAGTCAATTTCCCATTTATTTTTTACATAGATTTTTCGAAAAATCCATGTTATGTTAATCTGGACGGAGGCTAAGGTATGGGGCTTTAATAAACTTTTTATATTCATCAAAAAAATAAAAAAAATCTAAAACTTGTAAAAAAAGCAAAATTACTAATGTATTTTGTTAATTTTTCAAGTTTAAGATTTTTTTAAAATCTGATTTAATTGTGTTTTGGTCATGACTGATCAGCCTCAGTCAACCTTTTACTCTTAATATACAGATTTTTCAAAAAGTCTATGGGAAAAATTTATGGGAAATTTACTTCCAGCACCAAAGAGGGGCGGTCACTGCTGAGCTCCATTTAAGTGTTACACATACTCTATATAGATTCAATACACATAATCACAAATATTCTGATTTTATAACATACTGAAGTTGCATAGTAGCCTGGCCAGAGATGTGGCTGTTCTAGGACAACAGGCAACACTTAAAAGATAAAAAGTACAACCACATGAGTTACTAAATACTGTTCACAGTTAAAGTTACAGACTTGCTGTGTGGTTATTGCCTTATCCCTCCCGGAGACAGTGTTTCAGAAGTTTGTCTCTAATCTTAAAGGCCAGACAGGTGAGTCTATAGTATACAAACCTGCCACAACACTGCACCAGATGGACTTTAAACATGGAGACCTGGTGAGAAAGAGGAGAATAACTGCAGCCTAGGTCACCTGACGTTTGAGACACTTGAGTAATATAAAAAGCAGGGTGACCAGATTTCTAAACCCAAAAACTGGGACAAAAAAGTCCATGCAGTTTTCCGTCATGTCAATCAGAGTACATGACGCTAGGATTATTATTATTATTATTTTAAGTATGATTGACATTTATTGATAAAATAATGATATTGTAAATAATTTTAGTGAAAAAAAGTCTTTAGGCAAATATGTTTTTAGTTTCTTATGCTTTTCTATTGGTTAAAATTGGCACAACTGGGACATAGTTTGTTGAAAACTGGGACATATTACTGTTTTCATGAGACAAGGAGCCTAAAACTGAGACTGTCCTGGTTAAATTTGGACATCTGGTCACCCTAATAAAAAGCAAAAAACTTCATCTTGAGCCAGAATTTGATGAGCGCTTATTCCTGTGATACATATGCATATACACTAGATGGCAGTATACTGACATTTATTGTGATTCTGACATCCCACTTTCTTGTTCTTCTTCTACTTTCCATATGAAAGTAGTTAAAACGAAATACTAGCTGCTTTGAATTCTTTCAATATTCTTTTTCTTGTGATACAACAAATGTATTAGTTTTTGAACTGTGATAATGTGTTGTGCCTTGTTACGGCTGCACTCATAGATTTAAGAAGGATTTATAATGTCCTCCTGTCTTTGATGTGTCTGATATCATTAAGCTTCATAACCATTAACCTTTGTGTCACATGTTTCCCCAGCTCCCTTTGTGAACTTTACATCTACAACACAAAGCCCTCTCTCATTACCATCACTGCCACAGTACATGGAAGTGACATTATACAAGGAAATAACCACTGTACTGAAAGAGGCCACTAAAAGACTCACACATAATTGATTCAGGCTGTGAACAGAGTTGACTGGTCCCGTACAGGTGTCGGCATTCATTCACATTACTGGAGTGACATTGTTTTGTGCTGAAATGTGATTTTTGTGAGAACGTTTCCTAAAGATGACCTTGTACTTTTTAAAAACATGATAAAATGTGAAAGTACTTGACTTCTGTTATGACTTAACATGGGATTGGAGTATTTGGGTGACCTTGCTTTTACTAGTTAAATGTTCAACTGTATGTATATTTCATTGTAAAATAACCTTTCATTTCCTTTTTCCTGCATAGTCATTTTGTATTAATAGCAGCATCTGTTTACAACCAACTATTTTTGGCATATGTGAGTAATACCTAGCAACAGAATACAATAACATTATAAGACGTTTTTTGTACAAGGACAAAAGTGTTTTGTCTTTGGCCGGAGGTTTGGCTTACCTACTGCACACACACCCAAACGTTGGGATTATCAAACAGGTCGGCACACTGAGTCATGTGGACCCAAAGTCTACTGTCTGTCTGACCAGAGGCACTTCTATATATACTGTATGTTCCATGGCTGAGTGAACTAAAGAGATGCTTCCTAATGCTCTGTGTTCAAACGGACAGCTGCAAGGAAGTGGAGCAGGAGTATGAAGCAGCTGTGGGTTGGGGTCACTTAAGTGTAAGACAGTGCCAGTTTAACCACAGGCAGTGCTCAGATGTCATATATGAAGTTATATACCCTTACACATGTGTTTGCAAGAATAACATTTGGAAAACAAGAAATTATTTAATGTTATGATTAAGAAACACTGTATATTGTGTAGTCAGTCCATATTTTGACGTTCCATACATAACATCAAAGTGATACTTCTGTGTTATCAATAAATATAGCATAGCAGAGTGAAGTATAACTCTTCTTATTCGAAGCAAACAAGTTGGTGGTACCCTGCTGCTTAAATTTAATTTCTATGGGTGGAACTTCCACAGATGGAGTAACCAATCAGAGAAACGAAAGGCAGGATGTAAGCAGTGCAAAACAAACATGGTGGATTCTTGCCGGTTTTGCTCTACAATACCAGAAAGCGGCGTATTATGAGCAGCTCTGTACTTATTTCTGAACAGAGACAGCAGCAGAAACCAGTTGTACAAAGACTTGTGGAAAAAGTTGGTTTTGTTTGAATGTGGTCATTATGTCGGATGTCAACAGGACTTTACTGTTGGTAAAATGGAAAAAAGATGAAGAAAAAAGTCTCACTCTGAACACTGACTGAAAAACAACACATATTTTCAGCAGAATTAACAGGTGACAAAGACAAAGCACTAAACACTGTTAACTGAGTCAGAGAAGTTATAAAATTTGCTCTGATGCCATCTTAGTTATTTTTGTTAGGAGATTAGCTTCTTTATTAGTAAGACACACTGCAGATAGTTCAAACAGTTCCAAATCAACCAGGGAGAAATGCTTTGCTGCAAGTGAGGAACCAGGCTGTCCTGCTTTCGAAAAGAAAGTAGGAGGGACTGGCTGGTCAGGCGAGTACAGTATAGTAGTATGGTTTGTAAATAGTGTAAATCTCCTATTCATTATCACACATGTCTGCCTTTATTCATTTAAGGCTCTTTTAAAGTAAACCTAAATAATTTAACACAGCCTAGACTAAGATAAGACATTCACTAACAGCTGAAACAAAACATACTTTACTCTCAAATCAATAATTAAGTAACTATATCAACATCATAAATGATCTGCAGTAATAAAGACACACTCACACTATTCTGAATATTTATGAAGAAGTCACAAGACACTTCAGAAGTTTAGCTTAGATGACTTATTCATCTGTTCTGTTTCTTAGTCTCTCTCTGTCTCTCTCTCTACATCTGGTGTGCATCACAGACATCAAGCCTCTATTTTATTGCACAGAGGGAGGTCAAGTTTTAAATTAACTACCAAACCATGTCTATATGTTTAAAATGATTGTTATTATGCTGCAACACATCCATATAGGTTTGGTTTATATACGCTTTCCTTACTTCCCATGCTGATGTGTATTATGTCCGGGTCACTTGACAAAGGCCAGTGGCTCAGGTGTTTCCTCTCTGACCACATAGACCACTATAGCAGCCCCTACATTACGCATATGTTTTCTTTTACACACATCCTCCATAAACTTCCTCCCTTTGACCTGCGCAGAACCGCTCTTCGTCTCATAAAACGCATAGAAGCTTAGTTTTTACGCTCTTAACGTTTGGATCTCCCCAGTTAATTATTCCCAGACGCGACTGACTTAATCATCTCCAAGGTAATGATTACAAGCTGTGAAGTAATCTGATAACGCGACGCGATTCGAATGAGATCCGTGCGTCCTGGGCGGCTCACTCATTGGAGGAAATTGGAGGAGCGACGTAAGCGGCGCTCTTGAATGAGAAAGATAGACGGTCACAGAAGAGAGAAGCGCAGACAGCGGGCAGCGAGCAGACTGGCTTTAGCTGGGTTTCCCTCTCAGCTGATGCAACCACGAGAAGAACCACAGTTTTGTTCATTTTTGGAGTAAACACGTTTCTTGTTTTTTTAAATTTTTATTTCGCATTTTCCAAATATTACGGGATTGCGTCTTGCTACGAGCAGCGCGCATTCCTCTACAACTGGATAAGTGCTTACTACCACACAGAGGGGACTGGTTTTATTCCCAGTCTGCACGTCCAGGTGACCCCCTTCGTCATGGTCGCGCGTTCGAAAAAGCCATCGGTGTAATATTTTTATGTGGGGAAAACAACCAACATGGAGCGCCAGGTCTACAAGCCAGAGAGCAAAAACATGGATTCGTGTCTGAAGCGACTCAAGCAGGAGCTGGTATGTGCCTCATTTTTTTTAAATCGATTGCTTTTAGTGAGTGCAATAAGCTCTGGGGGATTACGCACTCGTAAATTAACATGCAACTTGCAGTTTTTACGCATGCACTTATATTGTATAGAAAGCGTCTTTGCGCACGATATTTCTGTGCAGGTCACTGAGTGCGTTTATTTAAAGCTAGAGTAAGCAGAATACTGAAAATGTATCAAGACTATACTTTCACCTCTTAAGCTCTCATCAACCATAAACTGCATAGTGTACATGTAAGTATTATTTTGCTGTTGTGGAAAAGGGAAAGAAAAAAGTATTTGCCCTGTTCCAGAGTAGTAGACAAGTATAGCCTTATAGCCAGCTTTGCTAAACTGCATACCTATTCAAACACATACAAATAAATGTTGCACACAGTAGCTTTAAGTCTTAATAATCTGTGCAGGCTTACAGACCCCATGCATTAACCCCCATTCTGTGTCCACACATCTGGGCCAGATGTCTCCAGCTTAATGGACTCAAGACTTCCTTCCACTGTAAGCAGGGCAGTTGCAGTTAGTGGGGAAATGACTCTTGACTCCTTTATATACAACTGTCAGGTTATCACATTAACACTCTCTAATTAAGATGTTCTGACAGTGCTGCTACTGGCTGGGGAAGGCTGTTCAGTGTTTGTATTTGTTGGTACTGGAGCTTCTTGTACTGCAAAGACAACTTCTAAAACTGCTGTATACTACTACTGCAACTTAAGATAGTAGAAGTGGGGCAAACTGCAAAGAATGACACAGGAAAAAGTATTGAACACATGAAGAAATGAGATGGAAAAAGGTATGGAAAGCCAAGGCACCATCTGAAATCAGTGATCAGAAAGTGGTCTTGTCTCTCTATAAGAAGGTGTCTCTTTACAAAGGTTTCACACAGGAAACATCTTATGTCTTTGCTTTAACCCTACTGTTGCAGAACATACTGATGGCATTGGTTACAGAAGGATTTCTAAACTTCCGAATGTTCCAGTGAGCACTGTTGGTGCCAGAATATGAAAGTGGATAAACATAATTTTACCATGAACTAACCAAGTTTTTTTGTTGAGAAAAATGTTGAAGTGTTTAATACTAATTTTACCTGCTGCATTTTGTGTTCTTCAACCTCTTATTTCTTGTAAAAGTATCTTCATTTAGTCCTATTTTTCCATTTTAAGTACTTGTTCATTAATTTTTTTTTATGAGGTACATGTTCCTTTAAGCTCTCCTTCACGTCTAAATCATTTGGCAGTGACAGTCTGCAAACCCAGAGCAGCCTAAACTGGCACACATTGCATATTTGGAAACAACTTCAAAGCTCCCCCTGATTCTCTCATTTTCATCTTCTTTTTCTTTTTTACATACAAAAGCTGAGCCTGCTTTGCGCCGACGTATGTTTCTTAACACAGTCTGTCCGCCTGACTTCTCGATTTGTCTTTGAGGAATTGAAACCATTGCCAAACAGACATGCTGTGTTGGTTGCTGTTGCATGGCATGGTAACATAATAGGAAGAAAAATGTAGCACGTGCCATGCCGGGGGGGATCAAACATGAGAGCAGGGAGCAGATGCCAGTTAAAAAGCCAGAGCAGCATCCCCTGTATGGGCCCATGTGGGACGCAATCTGTCCTAACCAAAGCTAACTGCCAAGGTTGTCAGTTCACTCTGGTAATTTTGACTTGGTGCGCAGTGAAGAGTGGTAAAGAGGGTCCATCTGCAAAACGGACATCAAAAATGGGGGGGAACTCAGAGTCAGTCTATTGTCCTGCATGTTTTATCACAGTTATTATAAATATCATAGAGCTTGAATCAAGAAAGGAGCGCGTGGAGTTCAGAGGGATTTGTAGTTTATGCAGACGTTCACTCAGCATTGGGCACAGCACCTGTGGACTTTGTAAGGCTGCAAAAATGTGAGAAATGCAGTGATTCAGAGGTCGCACCAGGCACACTCTGCTCATTCTTGTTTGAACCAAGTCTCGTGAATGAAAAAGCAATGCAAGAGGAGAATGAATGACTGTTTGTAATGCAGACAGGCAAAAGTCATGAGAAGGTTGCTGGATTGATAAGAGTTTTTGTAACTTTAAGTGGCAAAGCTGTGTTTCAAACTTGAATAATTAAAAAAAAAATCAAACCCAAATTAAATGTTCTTCGTTTCTCTAGCTGAAATGTTTGCAGAAGATTGAAATTAGAAGTTTAAGTGTGCATTAGTTGACAAGTGGCAAATTACTAATTGGCAGCAAATCAAAATGTGTTATCTCCACCAAGTAAGTTATGTTTTTGTCAGCATTGATTTGATTTGTCTTTTAGCAGGATAATTCAAAAACTGATGGTCAGATTTTGAAGGAGACATTATGCCTTTTTAAGGCTTTTTGAAATAATTTTGGACACTTAGTATTTCACATTTTATAATTTAAAATAATGTATATGTATGGAAAACATCTGCTTTTAGGGAACTGTTATTTTTGACTTCGCTGTTGTATTAAGGTGCTTCTTAGAAAATCCAATTTTTTTTATGTCTTCGCATTGCAATGCTCATTGTATTATTGCGCTTTGACCTCGGCAAGTCTACTCAGTCTGTGCAATGGTCATCTGTAATTAAAAATCTTAAAAATCTAAATTTTATAGCAAATCCAGGTCACTTTTATGCAGGTGACAAGTTTGGTCTGTGCTACTAACAATCCTATTTAAACCAGTCTAAAAATAAAATATTTCTTGACGGCAGCCTTATGTCAAATGCTGTAAAGTGCAGCGTCTCCGTCTGTATTCAGTCCAAAAGTAGCATAGTGCCACCTGAAAGTGTGATCTTCCTGAGTTTGTGGTGGTCCGTCTGTGTGGGGTAGTGTCAGGTCACACTTGTCCCATGGACCTTTGACCTGACATGGTCCCGGGCTAATTCCCTACACTGCTCCTGCTACAACCTGCTCACAGTGGTGACACCTCGACTCAGCTCTGACGGATACATTTTAGATCAGGAATGTATGACAGTAGTCACTTTTCTACTCGTGTTACTTGGACTAAATACATTTTGTCAACACACATCAGCTTTATCTTACACGTCTAAAAAAAACTGTCCCAAGTTACACACACTGTATTGATCATTATAGCACAAACACTGCATATGTCAGTAGTCTGTGTGTAAAAGACATATATGTTGACATTTTATAAACCCCTCCCATTGTAAGCTATTTCTTCTTAAATCAACCCTACCTGAGCTAAAATGGGGCGGGCTTTATGCAATGCTTTTGTTTCTCAAATTGTGTCAGCCCAGAATTAGTCCAGATGTTTGTTTTGCAGGTAAGCTTTATTGTCCCCATAGTGAAATTTGGTCTCTGCATTTGATGCATTCTTCATTCAGTACCACTGGGGCAACCTGTCATGAGCAGTGGGCACCGGGGACAGCACCTGGGGACTCTTCTCCAGATCTTGAGCCATGATTCTGGTCAGGAGTACCTAGCTGGAGGTTTAGCCTACTGTGCATGTTTTAGGTTGATGGGTGAAACAGGAGTGTCCACAGAAGACCCACCCAGACACAGGGAAAACATGCTAACTCCTCATAGAAAGGCCTCACACAAGGTGAGGGGCTAACAACTTTGCCCCCTTTTTCCCAATTGGTTGTGTTCAAGTCTGCTTGGAGGTAATTTAATCTGCGCCCATATGTTCCACACCCTGAAAACCTAGCTCAAATTACCAGCAACTTGACAAATTCATTGTATAGAAAAAGAATTAGAATGGCTTTTTCTTTTTCCAAAGTCATGTTTTCTCAGTTGGGATTGTTTTGTTTGCTGTTTGCCTTTTCAAAAATTTCCAGAAGCGGCTATGAGTGGCTGACAGCGATCCATTATTACAATTCACCCTGAATCCATAGCAATTCTGATAGTCATTTCTTATTTAGATTGATAATAAAAGTTATTCTATACACAGTGGTCGCATAGGCCTATACATTCTTACATTTACCGAGTCTTTAAAAAAATGTGCCTAAGACACTGCTATATTCCACTATAAGAGTGCACATGCACATTACTATCTTCACCACTGTCATGGATGATACTGTATTTGCAGAGTGTACACTCTGCTGGTTGCTTTCCCATAAGCCGTCACACATAATGAGATATGTGGACATGCAGGTAAGCTCTACCTGTCTGCCTGTGTAAATTCAACCATGTCAAAGAATTAGAAGCTATTATTTCAAGTAGAGATGTTACAAAGTGTTGTTTGAAAAGGCTTAAGAGAAACATCTAGACAAATGGTAAGGCTTTAATCTAAGAATGACTCATGATTTATGCAGACAGACTGAGAGTCACAGAGAACGACGGGCTTGAAGTTGACTCTAACATCCTTTTGAATCATCTTGTCTGCAGAGATCAAAGTTTCAGACCTGTCTAAAAAATATTCAGAACATTAGCATAAATCTATCAAGTCAAGTTAATTTCACACGCAACTCACTTTTATGCCTTTCACACTCAAAGCGTCATGTCAAAACATCATCCTAAGATACCACAACAAAGTCTATAAGTATGAGGTCATGATGTTTAAAAATACTTGGTTTATACTTCATAGTATAATGTCTGATACATTGATTAGGTATAACATTATGACACAGACACCATAAAGTTAATAAGACATCTGTTAGTGTGTGGGATACATTAGGCAGCAACTGTTGTGAATTAGAAGCAGAGCATCTCCAAAACTGCAGCACTTGTGGGGTGTTCCCAGGCTGGAGTGGTCTGTATCTATCAAAAGTAGTTCAAGTAAGTACAGGTTATGCACATGGAGAGAGACAGCTATTGTAGCTCAAACTGCTGCAGAAGTCATAACACATAAAAGGCAGGTGGTCATAATGTTATGCCTGATCTGTGTACTTTATCGCAGAATATATTTTTTTTCATAATCAACACAGCGCATTTGTTTGGCTCCTATTCCACAGTCTGCCCTTCCTTCCCCTCAGCTATAATAAGCCGAGTGCTGGTGGCAGCTGTGAGGTTTGCGTGGGCGCTCATTGTGTTGAGACAGAGACGTTAACCTTTATACAAAGCCTGTTTATCATAGTCCAAAGTGAAATCACTGCCCTGCACGACAAAGCATAGGTTTCTCCAGGATTTATAGTTTCTAAGGATAGGCAACTGTTTTGTATTGTGTTACTGTTGTGGCAAGCCTACACATTGTCACATTGTTTTTGCCACTCTCTCCTTCTTTAGGTTTATATTGAGATATTTTTATCTGATCAAAGTTTCAGACCTGTCCAAAAAATATTCAAAACATTAGCATAAATCCATCAAGTCAAGTTTATTTCACACGCAACTCGCTTTTATGCCTTTCACACTCAAGGCGTCATGTCAAAACATCACCGTAAGAAACCACAACAAAGTCCATAAGTATGAGGTCATGATGTTTGAGAATACTTGGTTTATACTTCATAGTAGCATGCATGGATCAGGCATAACATTATGACACAGACACCATGAAGTAAATAAGACAGATCATCATGGCATCTGTTAGTGTGTGGGATACAACTGTTGTCCTCAAAGTTGATGTATTAAAAGCAGGCAAAATGGTCAAGTGTAAGGATTTGAGCAAATATGGCGAGGGACAAATTGTAATGGCTATTGTAGCTCAGATTACTGTTGGTGCTGATACAAGCAGAGTGTAAAGGCAAAAAAAGCTTAGAAAGCAAGATATGTTGGTTGATTTGTTGGTTTGTTTGCTAGTTGGTCATTTTTTAGTCTGTTAGCAAGATACTCAAAAATGTAATGGTCAGATTGTGCCAAGAAATTATTTTATTTTTATAATTTTATATATAATTTTTAAATTTAGTGGTGTGGTTCTAGAACAACCCCACAAAAATACAAACTCCAGCCACTAGAGGTCAGTAAAGGAACTAATTAGTTCTGGTGAATTACTAATTTGAGCTTTAAGGGCTTAGTGCCTCAAATTATTGAGCTTTTATTCCTGAACTAGAACAACATTGGTTAGTTTCCACTGAACTATCTTCACCATTGCAAGATAGTGCTTCCGAAATCTGCACCCTCTAAAGAGCTATAGCTGTTTTTGCTCAACCCATTGCTGGCATACAGTGACAGATTTCTGTAACTTGGTCTGTACAGATCTGAACAAGCTTGCCAGTTTCTCGAAAACCTACTCTTCATCTTATTTGAACCAAACTTTTTAATGCGCTACAATTTCCTGCAAACCAAATAAGCTGCAATTAAACTTTGAGGATGTAACCCACCATTGAATGATTCAGTGAGTTTCCTAATGCTCAAAGTAGTGTGCAAAAGTTCTGCCAGTCCTCATGGCACCTCACAGGGATCAGACACTTCCTACACCAGGATGAGTGTGTATCTTAAATTCATTTTGATGTCAAATAAGAGGGGGGCACAGTCTGTAATCTGCCAAACGAACGTCACTCTTGAAGTCAGAACTGTGGGTTGGATAATTAGTCGTGCACTTTCACTGCCCACACACGAGGAACTGACGTCAGCCACTGTTTATCGAGCGTCCATCAACAGATTGGGCCTAAATGTCTGCCAATATCATCTGTCCAACATGATGATACACTCGTACTGGTTCCCCTGTCTTTCCATGTAGCAGCTCTTTGATTTCTTAATGACCTCTAGCAGGAAAAAAGTGATTAAACCACCTCCCAACTCCAAAATGGACACCAGGGACTCTCTACTGCATGGTACTTTACGGAAATGGTGCACAGAATACAAATTTCTTTGTTACTCCCATCGAGTTCAGTCAAAGGCTCAAGTCATTCTTAGGTTTTAACTGACATTTATTTGGACTCGGGTTCTTCGGCTTGTCTTAACATGCTCCTCTTGTAGCCTTTTCATGCTCCAACAATGCCTTCAGAACTAACAAAGAAAACGTTGAAGTAATTAGCACGGTAACACAATATCAGTGCATACCTCATTGGCCCATTAGCTTCAGTCTTCTGTAACTTAAACTTGACTTCTTCATTCTTGTTGTGTTACAGGCATGACACTTGTAGGCAGAGGTGTAGCACAAAATTCTGGGACCTTTGTATAAATCGTCTTGGTGGGCCCCCAGGTTCACTTGATCAATATTTCTCAAGCATATTCCACCCTTTTTGAGGGCCCCTCCCTGCAGTGGGCCCTGGGTTAATGGTACCTTTCACCCCCCCCCCAGTCCAATGCCCCTGCTTGTAGGCATTAAATCATTACAGCGCCTCGTGTGGCTCATCTAGGAGTAGTGCACCAGTTTATTATCACCCATAGCAACAACAGTGTAATTCCCAAGTGCAAAAAAATAAAAGTTAACCCTTTTATAAATATTTTTACTGATAATATCAAATGTATTATTATTTATTGACAGTAAAATATGACTTATTTATTCCAAATTATTATTCTTAACATTTTTATGTACTGTATTTATTATCTTTTTAACTGAAAACACATGCTATGAACTGAAGAGTTGCCTTTGACGGCAGCTACATTCTTTACCAAAAAGTATGGGTTTATAGTTTTAAGATTTGATTTAACTTTGATATGATTGGTCGCATTTGCCTGGTAAATGTTGCAGTAACTCAGGACTCCAAAGTGCAAGGGGCTCACAATAACATTTTCTGAAGGTGCCTTTGCAGTAGCTTAGACAGTTAGCTAGACCAATTAACTAATTAAGTGGGTCTGGATCCCTTTCCGAGTCAGGCCATATCTCAGCAGCTCGTCAAATGAGGAAGGCTTTACATAATGCTTTGTTTCTAATTTTAGTTGTGCACATTTTAAAAAATTTTCTATGTCGGCACTTTTTTTAAGATGACAAAAGGCTATCCAGTTTAATTCAGAGATAGTTCATTCAATGCAATTTTCCACAAGGGCCAGATTAAGTTCAGACTTGTTCAAACATATATTACCACATTTTACACAAAACAATTTTAACTACAGTTAAAAATAGAACCTCATCATAATGTCATCCCATGAAAGACTAATGTATTGTGACGTTACACTTAAGGCATTTCTCTTGTTGACCATTCACACTTGTCTGTCCTGGCTGTGTGACCCTGAGGGCGTTTGGACCAACAGACCCAGTGCGTACCCTCAAAGAGTCATTCATGGCCCTAAGCGCTGCCGTTTATTTCCTCCAACTCTGGATGGCTTTATTGCCCTGTTGATCGTGACCTCGGGGGTGTCTGCTGCGGTCTGTGGATCATCCCGGGGCAGATTCACACCAAACCCTCTGTGTAACCCATGCACACAGACCCCTATTCCTGCCCTTGACCCACACAGACCACCATTCATGTTTAATTAGGGGTGTACACTATAACCCGCTACTGGCCAAGCTCCTTCTAAACAGGAAAGCCATTTGGGTGTGATAACCTTGGCCTCAGTATTTCCTCCCTTGAAGCCAGTATAACCAATAAACAACAAGCGTGAATGGCTTGTATTTTTCTGCCAAAATAAGCAGTGGTTTGTCTTGGCGCTTGTTTGCATGTTTATTGCTGTGCTAATAATCTACTTTTTCACATGCAAACACGTATATGCACACCATCAAAAGACAGTGACTTCATTTAGACGAGGCATGTGCAGACTTGTGCGAGCAGCTCTGTTTGCTCTCTGAATTTAGTTTTTCCCCCCTCGCAACCAAAGCTGATAATAACAAGGCCACATTGACAGCAGAGCACTATATCTCAACAGACATCATGCTTTATTTATATTTTGATTCACATTCATGCATATTAAATGGTGCCTTGAGCCACTGACTCTCATTCGAACATTGTCAGCTGATTAACTGTTATAAGCCCTTTTTCATTGTCTGTAGTGGAAGCCAGTTAACAGAAGGTTCTGGATTGGCTGCTGAGAAACTGCACTATGTACGTTACTATGTGTAAAATCATAACAAATTTATTTTCTTCTAATTCTGCAAGTGACACATGTTAAAAAAGCTCAACCTCTCACAAGTGTCTTCTTCAAATGTAAGGCAGCCCACAAAAAGTATTTGTGATTTTGAAAGGAAAGGCAGGACTTTTTATAGCTGCACCTAAAAAGTAAGTTTACTCTTCTAAACAAAACCAGGAAGGTGCAGCTGAATTAGTAGCCTCTAAATGGTTTGTGTTCAGGAAAGTTACACAGTGTTGCTTTAAAGTGGAACTCGGTAACTTTTTTACCTTCAATAAACAGTTTTTGAATCTGTGTGATGGTTAAATGAGTTGTTATGGGGTGAATAATATGCCCTGCCCCTTACTGTCTCTGAGCCAAAAAGAATGCTTGCAAGTACAGTAAGAGTGTCACCAATCCGGTGTCATGGAAATCTCGAGTCACGTCACAAAGTGGCACATTTGCAGTTAGCCAAACAGTAAGCAATGTCTTAATTTCTTGATTTTTGTCATGAAAGAGTGGCCTAGAAAGGCAGAAAAAGCTTTGTGCAGATATGCTAGGATAGGAGTCACCTGGACTTGTGCATTTACGATAATGCTCAAATATCATCCAATACAGGCTACAATAAACTATAGAATAATGTTAGCTAATGGCTGTGTTTTGAGTCTTTCTTAAGCCAGGCCAGTTGTCAGCATTTAGGGATGGGACCCAAAAGTGAGCAAGACTGTGAAACTATGAATCTATAGCCATAATATTACAAAAAAAAATTAGTAAATGTTGTGAATAACTCTTCTGTAGACAGTTACAATCACAAGAAATGTTTATCCCAAGATGAGGAAAGGCTATTTGAAAGTTTTAAGCAATAGTTACAGCTAACTGCCATAACTGGTCATAATTATTGTTTTCTTTCCAAGTTAAGTGGTCATTTCTAACCTATTGTCCACACAGAGCTATTGTAAATTCAAGGGATGACCCACTTCTCTTGTAGTGCCTGTGGTTAGAATAAATATAACTTTTAAATAAGCCTCTGTTTTGTGATAAGTCAAGATTGCCACCCATTGGTCTTTTTAACTTTGAAGTATGGGAGCCTTAATTGGTAATTATGTCTGGCTGGCTGGCTTTGCTGCAGCCAAAAGAGGAGGAGAGGGAAAGGGGGAATTGGACACAGTTTGGTGGACTAATCCCTTTTCAACCCTTCATCCACTTTTTCACTTGGCTTGCTATCTAAGGCAAGCATTTCTAAGATTTTTTACATAACATATAGCACACTTTTGATGGTATATACCTTTTTTTTTTTTTTTTTTACCATGTCTTGACTTATTTAGAAAGAAGCCTTAAATAAACTTCACAAGATTAATGACGTGCTGTTTCCCAGCAATTCCCTGCAGCCCCAATTTCACTCGAGTCCTCTTAACTTTCTTATTCAATTAGACAAGTCGGACATTTTCTTTTACATTCACGTTTTATTAGCCAGGACCCCTAGGAGCTCTGCCTCTGTCCTAATGAGTCCTCAGCTGATTAGCACCTTTTCAGAGTGTGACATCTGAGGAACCACGACATCTGTGTCCAACTACAAACCACTGGAGGACTTAATTTTAAAGACTACAGCGCAAAATGGAGATTGGAAAGGATGACATATTTGGGCCACGATGCTTTGAAATGGCAGAGCTGGAGTGCTTGGGGTTATTTGGCTTGGTAAAGGTGTAATAAAAGGGTAATAGTGTGTTCCTGAGTTAGGTCCCTTTAGGCATGATGTGAATTATTAATGACTGAAAATAGAAATGCTTGTTATTTTGAAGCATTTGGGAAGTGAGCGCAGACCTCCACCAAGGCGTTGGACCTTTCTTGCAATGGTAATGGTAAAATATAGTGCCCTGACCAAGGATTTTAAGGTTCACATTGCTCATAGTGTTAAACAATACCTACACATGCACACTATAAAGCATAGTTTAGTTCATTATTGAATAGTAAGCTTATGTACATAAAGCACAATTTTAAACATCTGTGTTAATTTAGTATCTTTAACAGTTTATTTACTGTTTATTCTTAATAACATAGTAATTAATGTCTTATTACGGCTTAAAAAAGTGTTACTAATCATTTTTTCATTTGTGGCAGTAGTTCAGTAGATAGAGACTAACACATAGGTTGGCGGTTCGATCCCTGCTACAAGCATTGCATACTGTCATTGTGTCTTTGGGCAAGACACTTCACCCACCATGTCTTTTTATGAATGTGTTAGTGCAATTGTGTGTTTGGTGGTGGTCAGAGGGGTCGTAGGCAGAGATTGGCAGCCACGTCTCATCCAACTGTGACGCAATGTAATTTTTTCTTTAGCCCATTACTGACCATTCCTGGAGGTTTTAATGAAATGCAACCATTAATTCTTGAGTTACTAAAAGACTAACACACAAATCAAACAAACAATGTTGGTGAAAACTCACCTAGGTGGCGTAACAATAAAGTAACCATATGAAATGCAGATGATAAAAGGAGAGCTACGTGCAAATGTAAAATTAAGGTGCTTGTGGCGAGCTTGTGCAAACAAGTGCGGGCTATTCAGACAATATAACAGGGTCTAAGAGCTGTGGGAGATGAAATTTCAAAAACACCTCTAATGCATTCAGAGGGAGTGTGGTAATCTCTCCACTGATCCTGCATAAACTTAACCCCTCGCATGTCTTAATGTGAATATGTAACAGTGATACATATCTGTGCTGTCATCCTGTAAGGAGCCTTGTTGACCTTTGATGTGGAGGAAGGCAAACCGTAATTATGTGTGCCACTCCCCGGACACCAGCCATTATAACTAATGATGTCAGGCATATGAGGAAGGCTCTGAGACAAGGGAAGAGACAGGCACTAATTGCAGTTAACTTCACTAGCTAATTTAGGGATTCAAAGTGAGGCTCGACGGCTTTTGTGGGCAACATGTGCACGGATAGGCTTATAATTGGAGGCTGTTCACGCCCCTGAGCTCCTACTCAACCATATGCTACGGTGGATAAAGGGCTTCTATCTATTGTGCAGGTGCAGTAATGATGATATAGGAAGGGTTTCAAGGGAAAGTGACAGTTGTTCTAGACAGTGTCTCCAAACTTTTCCACACCATTTCAAATGAATAACTCAAGTATATTCAGCATGCTGCCTACACATATTCTTCTGTTATAATGTATCTTAATTACCCAAACCTAACTTTTTCCATTGGTATAAGAATATTGTTATTTTTATATATCAATATTATTGTTATTTTTATTGTATACTTGTAATCAGTTGTGAGATATAACTTATCATAACTGCATTAAGTCAAATGTACTGTTATCACATCTTGATTGTGTTTAAAAGACACTATGACCCAAATTAGATTTATGATTTGATATGATTATGAAACACTGACATTATCTCTGGCATTTGTAAGCTCATAATTATATTCATATTAAAGAGGCATAGAAAGTCCCTTTCAGCAGCTCCCTTTCTTTCAGAGGTCACCACAGCAAATAATTTTCATTAGTACCTTGGCTGGGTTTTTACACTGATGTGGCCATCTCCATTTATTCAGACTTGGGACCGGCACATATTGTGACTTTAGCTTTTGGCGCCCCAGAGGGGAATTGAACCTCTGACCACACACAGCAGTTAGCGTTTTTAATTTTGGATGATGTTAAAAATACCCAAATTATGAAATCAAATTTTGAGGAAATAAGTGTCCTCCAAGCGCCCTGTTTTCTGTGTTGTGGCTAATGCTACTGCTAGCACCAAGATCAACTTAAATACTGACTGTGGAGACTGCAGACACAAAAACACTAATAATCACAGAGAAATGAGTCCCTTTATCTCTATAATGTCCTCGTTTAGATGTGGCAGCAGTTTGGCCAAAACGAACAGTGTAGAGTGATATGCAGCATGTACTTTGTTCATGTACGCTAATTAGCCATGTGTTTTGTGATTTTTACTATCTTTTAACCATGCAGCCTTCGTTTGCTACAGAATAAACAGCTTTTGATTGCTGTATAAATTATAATAAACCTGGCCTTTAGAAGCAGACAGGGCTAGAAACACTAATGTCACTGTGAGAGTAATGCAATGCTGTTTTGTACAGGATTTAAAAAACTCATTTAAAAATAATAAACCTACATTTAATTTGTTTTTTTTATGCCAACAAGAGAAAAAAATATAAAAATAATAGTCACTTTATTAATCCTAAATGATGGTAATTGTTACAGGACTTAAAATGGTGAAAGTGTCTTGAATTTATACAGTATGTGCTGAAATTATAAAAAAATATGTGGCAAACAAAGCAATACTGCAGCATGTGTTGTGTTGTCTGATGAGCACGAAAGTAAAGGCAGTTTTCCTTACAAATATTTGACTCTAAATTATCCATATTATGCTTTTAATACTGCAGCTTCATGTCATCTGCACATGACAGTATGAGTAATTCATTTTTCTCTCATCTCTTTTTATCATTTTATAGTTATTCCAACATATTTCCGTCTCTCACAGGGCTTATCTTTTGTTTTTGCTGCTTCTTTGTCAGTTGTCTTCCTCTGTTACTTTTCCCACTTGGAGGTCAATCAGCGCTCCCCAAAGATTAAGTATCACCATACACCACTCTACTACTACTACTACTACCCCCACTTCTACTGCCCTCCTCCCATCTTCATGTGGTCTTATGGTGTCATGTATAATTGAATCCATCAATAGTACCCTCTTTGACATCCAAACATATGGCCTGGGACCCCCACTTCATATGCCCCTAATATAAACATATTGCCCCCTCCCTTCCCACTGTCCCCTGCTCACCCGGCTGACTCTCACTGCCATCCCATTGTTAATAACTTTCCGCCTGACTGGACCCCGCCCGCCCCTTTCCCCAGCCCATCACCGCCATTTGGGGATTATAGTCTAGACGGAGGCTGCTGATTGGTTATCGGGGTCTAGCTTTGCAGCACCATTGGAGGGAGATACATAAAGGGGCAGGCAGTGTAATGAGTTTGAAAGGTGGGAGACAGTGACAGACTCAGGTGGAGAATACCAATAAGACTCGGAGACAGACTGAGGAGCGGAGATCCACTGCTAAGGTTTATCTAAGGTAGGAGTTGTGTTTCAAGATTTGCTAATTTTTATGCGTTACAAATTGCTGTTGTTAATAAATAAAGGGGTGTCTTTCTTGCTCAAAATGATTGATAGTCATTTA
Organism: Bostrychus sinensis; assembly: GCA_020698575.1. Taxonomy (NCBI): domain Eukaryota; kingdom Metazoa; phylum Chordata; class Actinopteri; order Gobiiformes; family Eleotridae; genus Bostrychus; species Bostrychus sinensis. The sequence continues at coordinate 31,123,482 of CM036241.1, read as the reverse complement.
GCCTGAGGTAAATGCTGTTTGAATTGCTGGCACGCTTTGCTCTATATAGCATATTTTCCCACAGATTTTGGCATGTGAAATTCTCTGCAAGCTTTTTCTTGTCTTTGAATGCAATTTTTAATTTTTTATTTTTTTTTTTTTTTTTTCTAGCAGGTTGATCTAACACTCGATTACTAATCTGCTGCATTGCTGGAAATAGACACAAATCTGTGCAGCAATTGTCATTCAATATAACATTGAATACTGTGTAATAATTTGCAAGAACCTCCGTGTTTTGAATGTGCTGACTGAAAATGTTAAGTGATCTTTGTGTAGCTTTCGAGATTTTGTAAAAATTGATATAATGTTTATTGATCAGTGGCTCCTGCACCTAAATTCAATTAAATGATAATTGCATTGTGGCATTCTGATTTATAAATTAATAATTATAAATGGCATTTAGAACCTGAAATCAAATCAAATATCCCATGACCCATTATAATAGGCATGCATTAGGACAGTGTCTGTACCCTATACATTTTTAGAAGGGAAAAGCTGTATACAATTTTGAAAGAGTAGCATTTTCAAATATTTTTTCATAACTGTCTACAAAGAATTGAGATGTCACATATCTGTGGATCTTGAGCAATGTGGAGGTTAATATGTTTTATATATAAGTACACAGGGTAAACATTTTTTCACAAAGTATTGCATTGTATGGACTTAATTTGCATTATTTAGAGTACAAGCATTGTTATCAAAAAAGGCAAAAAGCACACAAAATATTCATTTAGAAACCATAATAACCATAATAATAAGTAAAACGTTAAATTAATTATCACATTGATTTGGTCATAAAACTCCCTGTCAGAAGATTCATGTTATATGATCATAAGCCTAGATGACGACAGACCTGTTGTGATATGACGTGATTGAAAGTCTGGGTCAGAGTGATGCTTAAATCAAGTCTATGCAAGTTGTGACAGAGGTCAAGTACATGCCTGGAGGCGTTTTGTCTGCCTCCGGGAGAAGACGGTTACATCAGGTCACATGACACGGGCTCTTAAAGAGATGAGAGGGGAGTGGGATAAAAAGGAAGGCTATGATTACTGCTGCGGCACAGAGCAGTATAACAAAGAGCTCAAAAAGAAAGAAAGATGAAGTGAATCGTGGAAAGGCAAACGGGACCGAGATGGGAAGATTACATGAAGTGGGGAAAAAACATAAAGTCTGCATCTATTTTGCAGCTGTCAGTAGTTGGATCCTCTCTCGCAGCCTGCCATATGGGACTCCTGCATGTCATCCAAAACTGGGTCACGTGACTCAATTAAACAAGGTAACACAGCAGAGAAGAACAGAGTCTTACGGATAGAGAGACAAATTATATTGAGATATTATGAAGGGGGTGGGTGTCTTTGATGGATGAGATGAGTTCTTGGACAGATCAATCTATAGTGGTGCAAACCTAATCTGAATTTTCTTTATGTCTCGTTGCAGTTGTCGATGAAAGAAGCTGGAGATGGGCTACACGCTCAGATGAACTCAATGATGGGAGCTTTGCAAGAACTCAAGCTTCTTCAGGTTCAAACTGCCCTTGAAAACCTTGACATTTCGGGAAGGCCCATTAATCGCGGGATACCACATCTTGCAGCCACAACTGCCACTTCGGGGAAAGACCTTGGGTTTAACCACAGCACACCACAAGAAGCCAACCTGAGTCCAGTGCCAAGTGTAGAGAGCAGAAACACCACAATAAGCAGAGAAACCCACAGCATGTCCCAAAACGGGAGCAGCATGGGGTCCTCAACCACATCGTCGTCAAGCTTCGAGACTGACAGCGGAAGTAGTAGAAGTTCAAGAAGTGAAAATAACCAAGAGTCCATTCCAAAACGCTGGTCGGGATACACAGCTCCTCAAGTGGACTTTTGCGGACCAACTGTCGGAAACCCACCACCAGAGCCATATTCACACCCACAAAGCCAGCGTGGCTCTCAGATTGTGGATCTACCAGGGATATTGTACAGTCTTTCCAGAGAGGGCCCATCTTTGGACAGCGAATACTCCCAGGACAACACAGATGATCCTAGTGACTGGACATCTTCGCTGATGAACCGCTGTCGCAACCGCCAACCTCTAGTTTTGGGCGATAATGTTTTTGCCTGATCTTGTTGGGAACTGGTTGGACCTTCCCGAAGTAGAGAGGGAGGATATGGAAGAAGACGAGATGAGAAAAGAGGATGAAAAGAACGGGAATGGGATGATGCTGGATAAAACAGGACAGTCAACAGATGCGTCTAAGCCGATCGCAGGAGTTTTGCAAGAAGTTTTCTCTCACTACAAACATTTTTAAGAAGTTCTTACGCAGCGTCCGACCAGATAGGGACAAGCTGCTGAAAGAGCGACCAGGGCTGGCCAGAGATGTCAGAGGGCGATTTGTTCAAAAGGCCAAAGAAAGGAGGAGCTAAAGGGTCAAAGGGCAGCTTTTACTTACCGTTCTGGGCAAATGGACAGCAGGGCAAAGGCAGGCCATCCCCAAATATGAATGAATTCGAAAGACAACAACAACAGCACTTCTCCCAGTGCTGTCAGCAGCCATTGACAGGGATTTACTTGGACAGGAGACAGCCGCAGACTGCTGTGGACAAAATGCAGCCGTTGTTTGACTACAACACAGCTGTCTGGGTCTGAGACAGTCTAAAGACTAAATTGACTGAATAAGTGAGTAACAGGTGCACGGTATTTAACAAAACTGGATAAGTTATCTTCCAACCATGAACCAGTGGATTTTACACACAATACGTCCTCCTTTGAATGAAAAATTATCAGTATCAGGGCATTTCTGTCTGACAATCGGAAAAAAACCTAAACCTCATCTGCAGTGTGTAAGTTTGTACGCATGAAGATTTATGCTGCAGCTTTTTTATAATAAGGAGAGTGTGACTGAGCTGACTGGATACTGGATACTTCATAATAGACATCCACTATGAATGTCTCTATGTTACATCTACCATTAAAGAGCATACACCTCTGTTACACTACACTGACAGTAAACAGGAGTGGACCGATAATGTGTGAGATCACCCAATGCATTGAGCTCATGATCTGAAAAGGTGCTATACCATGTAATAGAGCCAGTAGTCACCATATCTAATAAAGTTTGTAAAATGCAAAACATGACGTCTGCAAAATTAGCCGTTGTTAGCTACAAATGCTACTAGCCACTACCATGTAAATCTTTGTAAACAATGGTGTAAGGAATTACAGCTGTCTTTAAGGTTACACTTTAAATATGTCTGACAGGCAAGCAGAAAGCATTTACTTGTCTGTCTTCCTCATTTATGGTTATAGCAGTGAATAGGAATGGTTTTCTTAAAAAAAGGTCAGCCATCTACAGCAGTGGATCAATAATAAATATCATCCTCATGGCAGCTCAAAAAATAGTGTAGGCCTTAACCCAAATGCTTTGTTACCCTGGACAGGATTGGAACCATTTTACCTGCCTCAAACTCCCACTAAGTGATTGTATCGACAGATAATTACCATTTGAAGTAAGATTTGTATTGGCAACAACAAAATAATTCCTCTATACTCAGCATTTTGTAATATAAGGTTTCCATAAATACTTACACTTGTACAATGTACAGGCGCCTATTATGCTAAATCACCTTTTTTGGGCATATAACATATCTGGAGTATTATTTTGTTTCATTCACACATGTTTGAGTAATTTTGTAAGCTGAGACTGTCTGGTTTCTTAAGAGCTGGAAATACTTGGGGGCGACGGGTATCTAATTTGAGTGTTCTCTAAGTAAACATATACATTATTTTAAGTTATGAAACATGAAATACTAATGGAAAGTAGCTGACTCCCAGTTCTGCACAGGAGTTAATGCTAACTGTGACTAACTGTGTCCACTCCTTTTTTCTGTCGGTGCTATCACAGGACATCTCTCATATGTCACGTTTTCATCTCTGAATAGATCACCAACTGTTGCATTGCATGGTTACTGTTGTCTATAAATGACGATACTACAAACAGCTGTTATTCAACGCACTGCCACAACACTCGGTGATAAGCCTCCTGTTGTTCCCGACAGGACGCCAGGCCTTGGTCCCTCAGGTTGGGCCGACCCATTCATCTTTACTCAGGGAATGAATGTAATCCATAAAGCCTGCAAGGAGCAATACAGTGTCAGTCCATCTACTCATGTCAGCCATGTTGGGCTTGTTGTCACCTCACACTTATTTCTACTCAGTGTTGGCTTATAGCACATGTTGAGTCAACTGTCAGTCCTCCTGGCGCATAGGGAGACAGCCATCTGGTGCAAGGATGTAGTGTAAAAGCTGCAAAAAGAAGCAACTTTCTGGGTTAAATCAAGGCTCACTTATGATGATGATTGTGGTGTACATACAGGTGGATTTATTACAGGGCTGTTGTAAATGATCTATCTATCAGACAGGACTCACTGTACAGGACATTGTACATAGATATCACACAAACTGCAGCAATAAGTATCATCATATCTCATTGCATGACTCATACTGGTCACAGACACAAAGGTCAACATAACTTTTCTCACCAAAAAGTGTAAACAAAGCCACACACACACACACTGCACAGTATTGCATTTACGTCTGCCCTCCAGAAAATGTTATATTCTTACATTTACGTTTGCCGTCTCTCATTTTTAAGCATTGATACAGTTTAAATACAGGGATATAATTGGTTGCAGGACCACTTTGCAAGGACAATCCAATGCTGTAACATTTATGAGAGAAAAGCCAGTGTAAAACATTTTGAGACCAATAAACTTAGGGATTAGACACGGTTCTTTGGTGAGTATTGGACAGCAGATCCATATGGTGTCGTCTAGTTATTCAGGTCAATACATCCAGAGGGTCCAACACAGACTTCTGCCACAGGGCGCAGAAATATCATATCACAGTATGTGTATGTAAATGTAATATTATTTCTTATCTATTTACTCGTATGTGTTAAATATTCTGCATTGTTTAATATTTAGTATTTTGTATTGAGGTTCTGCGAATCTCCAGTTGTGATTTTGTGTCAAGTGCACTGTAAACTCTTTGTAAATTAAACATGTTTTGAAATACAGATTCTTATGTGTCTTTGTCTTTAACCAGTTGATCATAAACAGGTTTTTAGGCATTTGTTCCCCTGGCTCACTTAAGATAATGCCCCACTTTTTTATTGGTACTCAGTGGATCTTATGTCAGTATATGTCTATGCTATTTTCATGAATGCAACAGACAAAGTTCTCATTACATTACATTCATATAAATCTATTCACATTTTTATTACATTAATTTCATCTGTTCAATAAAATAAAATATCCAAGCTTGTAAAGATTGAACTGTTACATTACATAAACATGGACCACAGAATAGGGAATGGGGATCCTAATAATAATAAATATAATATATAATAATAAACATAATTGCTAAAATGGCATTTCTGATAGAATCCACTACTGATAAATGTCATAGTAGAGCATTATACCCTAATAAAACATTATATGGGTTATTAATGAATAATGCTGTGGGTACACACCTGTGACTGCCTGATTTAGAGACTTACACTCACAGATGTATTCAAATGTATTCATTCTCAATTTTATTCACTCTGGAACATTTAGGTGCACCAGTTCACTAAGTGTGTTTGTTTTTAATGCCGAATGTGCCTGCCATAATAATAATAAAAAAAATAAATAAAATAAAATAGAGCAAAAGAACACAAGACATTGTTAAGAATGCAACACAATTAAACCACACATTAAAGTAATTTGGAGATAAATTCTCATGCTTTACTTTGCCTTAACACTCATTATGAAAAAAGACCAGATTAATTCATTTTATTGAATATTGAAAGATAATGTTTTTTAATGGAAGTAATTAACAGTTCACATTGTATAAAACATTACTAATGTGGAAGATGTCTACAGCATGTTCTTTGAGTTTAATTGAATGGCTTGTGCCCTGCGACAAGCTGGCCCCTGTCCAGGGTGTACCCCGCCTACGGCCCAAAGTTACTGGGATAGGCTCCAGTCATCCGCGACCCCTAACGGGAATAAGCGGTAGAAAATGGATGGATGGATGAATGGCTTGTTTTATTAGTCCCAATATTGTAAATTAAAAAGCCATAATAAATAAAACAAGGAAAGGAAACAGGACAAGACAGGTCTAAAGCTCCAACTTGTGCATCAATCTCCTGCCTGCACGGCAGCTCTTAGCCTGATTTGTTGGTGCCACTGTGCTTCAGTAAAGTGCTGCGCTGACTAACAGGGTCAACAAGGCCAGAGCAGTCCTGAGCATCCACTGCACAAGAGTGAGTCTAAATCTGTGCATTCTCCATCTCTCCTCAATAAATAAACAAAAGGAACATGAACCACAGCAGAACCGACCTTCATCACAGACACTTATGACATGTTATATGGCACTAAATCTTCTCAGATAGCAACCCACATCAGACTTCTTTATTTTTTATGTCCCAGAGCAATTTATTAAAAGAAAGATGTCTTGACAGTGGGGTATAATGTTACAGAATGTTTCTATTATGGTAGCATGCTAAAGTGATGCAATAAGATATATTAACATCTCAGGAAACAGAATATAAAGAGAAATAGACACATACCAGAGCCTAAGTCCTTCTGTGGTAACACTTAACCAGGTGGTCACTGTAAATGTTGCATACATACCTGTCATTGTACTGATTATTTTAGTATTTCAGGAAATTCTTTTTTTATACAGTGAGGAAAAAACATGTTAAAGGTTTCGTGTGTAGGTTTTGGGCTCACTGAATTCAGTCACCTTACACCTCCACTTTTATGCACAATAGCTGGGTCTGACATCATTTACTCTCACATCCAGTGTACTATGGATTATTCAGATTTTCAAGTTAACCACACACATAGACCACCTCATGCCTGTCTTTGGCTGATGGAAGGAAGCCGGCACACCTGGAGAGAATTCCAAAAGCAGTGAAGACATGCAGACTCCACTCAGAGACACAGTTGCTTTGATCAATAAATATTTATTTTGACTAAATAAAACATTCTTTTACGCATTTTACTTCAGAAGTTGTTCATATGCTCAGGAGTTTTACAAACATCAAGTAAGAAGACATCTCATTATAACTTTACATAACAGCACAGGTCAGCGAGCATTCAGGATTAATCCAGGGTTAGTTTCGAGACAGTCTCAGTGTCTTGTGTGTTGTTCTCTGTGGAGCTCCAACAGCTGCAGCCGTAGTCGGATCATTCTCCCCACAGAGTGACTGGACGCTGACTGTCTGACCATTAACACCCCTCCCCCGTGCCCCCCTGCCCCGTCCCGGTCAGCTGTCACACTCTCACAGCCCAGCAGCACTACTTCCACCACAAATCTGGGCCACAGAATGCTTGAGTGCACCAGCTCCTCTGCAAAGTTTACAACACTCACGGCTAAAGACACGGACTGGGTCACATTTCAGAGCTGTGGTGGCTCATACTGAAGACTTTGGACACAAGAAAGGGATGAGATTTAATGAAAGTTGCATTGCTTAAAAGCAACCTAGTTTCTGAGAAGTTTTATTATTTTATGTTTGCCTGACATTTTACTCTGGCTGAGGTTAAGTTAACATACAGTGTTAGTAAGAGGAAGGATAAGGTTTTAGTTAGAAAAATACTTTGATGATTTTGCAGGCCAAACAGATAGAATGGTAGTTTTTCTTCTATTTAAGGAAAAGTGTTCACTCCTATTATAACCTCATCATAAGCTACTGAAAGTCTCACATAATAAAAAACTCTTAACTATAACATTTTTTGTCCCTACATTTAACTCCACAACCTGCTAAGAACATTTGAGTCTCGGTCCAAGAGTTGAGAACAAAAACGCAGATAAGTCATCTAGGCTTTCTTATCAATCATTTTAATATATGAGAATATTCAACATGTACTTGCAATTTTTGGCCAATCACATACTCACAGACAATGCACTCTTGAATGGGGAACAGGCCCATTGGCTGTTGGTCTAGAGTCTAGACAACTTGTTGTTAAATCCATTTCAAAAACACAGAAAGTGGTACTTCTGGCATCTGCTTACCTGGCAAATGCCAGATTGATATAACGTTGGCAAAGAGTTGCTAACGTTATATCAATCTGGAATGGCTCCTGTTGAAAATGTTTATGAAGGGGCGGGACATTCAGTAGAATATTTGGAGGTAATCGGATAAAGCTCCAGCTTCATAGCTAAACAACAAACTGCCACAACAGTGAAAAAACACAATAAAGATGTTGTTAGAATATTTTTGCTGTTTTTGCCACGTTGTTAACAAGTATCGCTAAAAGTGCTTGTTGTTGTTGGCAAACCTTAAACCCGCCCACTCACAGCAGTACTGCTACACTATTGGCCCTGGCCACCACAGGTCCAGACCCAAACGGATCAGCGGGAGCAGGACAAGATGGATTTTGTAAATTTGTGATTCTGCCTCACAAATTTCACAACAATCCAGCTAGCTGTGCAAGGTCATCTTTTTACACCTGGAAACAGAAAACAGAAATAGAAAAAAGGTAAACATGTATGAATACTGGACCACATGAGCTCATTTCAGAGCTGCATGCAGAACAAGTTTGATGCTAAAATGTATATCTCTAATGTACATTTTTTATGTATTAAGTCTATAATTACTCTTTGGTAAGAGGCAGGAGAGCTAACCACTCTGCCAACCATGCACATCATGGTGCCAACAGTCCTCTATTAATGTATGAACCCACAGTATCACGGGGAAGACATGCAGACCCAAGTGTGTGTGTCTGCCAGCTCGAGGATCAAACCACAGTTTCCGTTGCTGAGAGGCAGAAGTGCTAACCACTCTTCAACTGTAAGTCATATATTTAATGCATTTATCAATTCTTATAGCTAGAAATTATTTTTTAATGTCTCACATTTGGTGTTGCAATCAGCTGCCCACATGCACACACACTGTACATTGTGTCTGTGTCTTCCATGTATGTTCCACTGACCTCTGGCTCTCACTGCGAGCCAATTTCCTGCTCCACTCTCATCTTTCCATACAGCTTCAGCTGTGCAGCCACATAGCTCTGCTCTGACCATTAGGAATGCGCTCAGATTTCACTTTTTATAATCGTCAGCAACTTAAAGTCCACGATTGTTCGCCAGGGAGGCCTCAAACGAGAGGTTCCCACACGAAACATGAGACACAAAAGCCACAGCCTGCCAAACCGTAGGTCATTTGTAGTAGCACATAAACACAGTGTGTGTAAAATGAAAGGCCACATCTTAAAGCCACAGAGCAGAGACAGATTTTGCTGAGAGAAATAAACACAAAGAGTTAAATCCAGGGCGAATTATTTGGGATTTAACATCTGGACCATTTGCATTGCGATGCTTATCTCACAACTTAAGGCCTCACACTCTCTTGCCCTGCTAATGCACAGGAGGAGGAAAACATGAATTTATGCTGCATTGAGCTTTAAAAGAGCCTGTTATAAAGTATACAGTAAAAGAGGCTTAGCTTTGCACTGAACTTGCACATTAACTAACAGATTTGATTTCTATGCTATATTTATGTCCATAGAAATTGTTGTTTGTATACTTGCTACACATTACACTTCTCCTATACAATAACCTTACTGACCATAGTCTTTTCTCTTTTACCATCACAGCCATTTCCAGACATTTGTGGCAGCCTTTGCTCTGTTGCAGTGGCTGATTGTCTCTCTCTCTCAATTGTGTCCAGAGGCACCTTTTTGCATGCATTAGTGCTGCTTTTACAAATCAGTAAGTAGAGCAACATTACATAATGCTTTAAGCGCTAAATGAGATCGGAAAGTAAAAAGCTTGAGGCCTGATGTATTGAATTTGTTGCATAAATGTGACAACAAATTCTCAACATAAAGCCAATTTCTGCTCTAAATATAAGTTTAGCGTCACACAATAGTCATTTCATCTTCTAAGAGAGTTTGAACTTTCCACAGACAGTCTGATCCCAACACTCATAAGACTTCATTTTTTTCACAGCTCAGCTTTAGTGACAGAGAAACACAGAGCCGACCGCACCGTGAAGCCCCCCCCGTGGACCACCCTGTTCTGAAGTCTGACTGACGCCTTTGGGTGCCGGGACAGGTGAAGCTAACACAGAAATGCTACAGCGCTTTGATCTCTGTGCAGCCTGCCAGCTTTTGGGAGAATCTGAGGAATTTTACATGTATTTGTACAAATGTGGAGGGATGTGGGGCACAGACAGTAGACAGACGTCCTGGAGTGGGAGGTTGTTTCAGGGATGAAGGGTTCGCCTCCTACTGTGACTCCTTATGTTTAATAATGAACGGCATTCAGACACAGAAATGGCCTGTTTATTAAAATAATGACTAGCCTTTAATAAATGGAATACTTCGCAAATTTTGACTCTAATTCTTTCTTATTTTAAATACATTTTTTGCCATATCCAGTCTGTCACCAATCAACAAAATTCTCTGCAAAGTAACAGAGGATGATTAACATTTATAAGACATGCAATACCAATGCAGAGGTGTCCAGAACTATTTCAGAAATCCTGAAAAAACATAATATGTTCCCCTTTAATGACTGCTGAAAATATAGATATTGGCTTTTTCAGCTCTGGTTACATCTGCTTACACAGTGGAAAAGTGCAAAAAAGAAAGTTCCTGTAACAAATATTTTTATTAGTGCAGTCTTTTTTAGCCTTTTGTTGGCTTTGACCTAACCTTTTAAAGATGTGTTCCTGCTGTGTTACAGTATACACCTCTACAACAAAAGCAGGGCCTTTAAAGTGTTGCTTTTTTCACTTTTCCCTACAGACAAGGCAGCTGTAGTTCAGTACACAATAAAGAGGCACTAAGGTCCCTTTTACACAACAATGCTGGGCAGGTAAATGCAACAGTCATGCCACCTGCGATTCACATTTACACAAAAACGCTTGAGGTGTGAAGAAGGTGAGAATTAACAAGAGTAAACAGTCATACCTGTATTTGTCCAGCAAATGGCGGTGTGGGCCCCACAAACACTCTACACCTCACAGTGAGTAAACTGCAGAGGAAATCATAGCTCCGGTTTGCAACTTCCCAATAACTTTAAGATCTTGTGGTTTTCTGGAGCCATTCTCATGAAGTCTTCAGTAAAAGAAAGACTTACAGTACACAGATATTACTGACACTGGACTAAATATGAACGTATGAGACAGAAAAACATCTTCCAGCGATTTTAAAAGACTGCAGATTCGGAGAACAGAAACCCCGTCCTCGTCTAAATAAAGGCCAAAACGCAATCAAACCATTGAAGATTCAGCAAAATGAGTTGTCGTCTAAACAGCCATGGAATAATATAACAGCGTCACAAGTCAGCAAGTTGGTGTCTTCTGCTTGGGTAATCATTTTTGCTTCTACATACAGAGAAATGGTATGAAAATGGATAAGAAACACTACCAAATCTGACTATTTTGGAAGTTGTGTGTTTGTTCTGTGACATTTCTTTTTACATTACAGTCTAAAGGAAAAATATCCCTTCTGATGAATTTTTCCGCTACAATACCTCAAGTGTCCAATAGTAAAAATATGACAAGGAAGAGGAGGTAGTGTCCCATACAGATCATAGTATGGAGGTAGTGATGGTAACACTCAGCCTCTGGAAATGTATTGCTCTTGTTTAATTTGAGTCAACAGTAGCTGCGTGAAGCCACTGGATCCCACACTGTGACAACAACAACATATCATTAAAAGCTGCCTCTTCACAGCGTCTTAAAAACAATTTAGGACTGGAGCTTTCTCTGATGTGAACTCCCACAGAGGCTCAGCATGAACACTCTTCCCTCAGCAGTGCCTCAGCTTGTCATCTTTAAGTGACAGCAGTACCATTTAACTGTTGCCATTCCAGGTTTTGGTCACAGTCATTTAAAATAATGTGACTTGTTCCTTATTAGACAAAAAACTGTTCATTCACCAGCTAAAATTATTAATGCGTTGAGCACATAACTTTCAAAGAAAACTGAGAAAGTAATGGCCAGAAGTTGATAAAAGATTAGTAATATGTACTGCTCACACAATGAAAAAGCACAAAAAAATAAATAGAAAGCAAACTTAAATGTTGATAAATTTGTATTTTATGGTGGTGAATTGAATGGTCCAGTTTTATCCTTTGAATGAATAAAACTGGCAAGAAAGGTTGCTATGTTGTTGAAGGGTGTAGTTGGCACCGTGAGTAAAATAACAGTGGCTTTAACCAACAACTCATTTCAAAGTGACCCCTGCTAATTGCAAACACCTTTTAAACCTCACCACCCTGCTGCCAACAAAAGCGTCTATTTCCAAAGCTTAACCAATCCCCTGCAATTCTCCTAAAACCTTCAAACACAATAATTGAGCTTGTATTTAGCCGGTCTTATCTCGACGGGGTGCTGGCTTTCTGCACTGTGACTGCCCTGTCCATTCCTCCGGTCTGTCCACTAGTAATTGAGCTCCCACTGGCACTCTGTCGTTCAGCCCCAGGGGTCCGCCTGTTCCCTGCTCTCATTAAATCATAAAACGAGAGCTGATGGGGACCTGTCGTCATCAATAATCCAGATTAAGCCCAAATCTCTATTTATGAGTCACACCCACAGACTGTTATTTAACGCGGCAGCATGTTACTCAACATAACTCATTGATGGCAGATTACTTTTACATAAGACTTTGCTTTCTGCTGCATGAATTCTGAACTACCCTCCTCACTGTCTGCCCACATTTTTTGGCAGATTTGTCACAGCCCAAGCCATCTCTCCAGACTGAAAGCAAAGTAAAAACACTGGGTGAGATGGCGGTCTTTAGAAACCTTAAAAAAACACTGCAACTATATTTCTTCTTACATGGACAAACAGGCAATAAAAATAGCATTATCAACATTTAAACAGGCTAAATCTTGCATATGCGTGCTCAAAAAGGAAGTAATTCTCCAGTCTTAGTGTTCAGATATGCTACAGAAAAAATCAAATCTCAACACGTATCATTTAGTCAAAAAAATTACAAAAATATTTCAGTCATCTTTCACATTAAATTGCACCATTGTCACTCGTGTGCAGAGAGGTTAGGGCATGTTCCCAATGAGTAACACATATGAGTGACTTCATAAATACCTCTGGTACCAATTACCAGGTGAAACTGTGAGTGCAGTGTCGACGCTCCGGGCTATTGTCATGATGAAGATTTTCATCCGTCAGAGGAATGAGTCACACACTGTTGATTTTATATGAGGTCATTAAAATAAGCAATGTTCAGACATTTTCAGATCCTAGTCCATATTTGAACTTTTCCAATAAGATTCAGGCCTCATCCAAAATAGGATTGGGGTGACAGAGTAGTCTGACTGACAAATACAAGTCAGTCACCAAATATAAGTGTTTGGGAAATATACTGCACCATAAATGATATCAATGGTAAAAGTTTGACCAGTAACATGAGATTTACAGCTGTGGCCATTTCTAAGTTTGTGGGGGCCACATTAATTACACTTCACAAGTAGCAGGCTTCAGTCATGATAATCCCTCCTATTAAAATAAATAATATATTAAATAAAATCATAATTAACCCTTAAGTAATGTTAAGTGGTCAATGTCTGAAAAACAACTTCCATTGGACAACAATGTATGCACAACAAGTGAATGAACATTCGGCTTTGGGGCTCCCAAGTGGCTTGTGGGGCCCTATACATGTTTTATAAATAAAATAAATGCAGGCAGTTTGCTGTTTGTTTCATAGGGAGTGAGGGATTGGGCAATTATTACTGTATGCTGCATTTAGTTAAATAGTAAAAATCGTAAAATGGCAACCACATGTAGTTGACTGATTGAAAAGTTGATAACCAAAAGTGCTCCTCTATTTTACTATGTTACACTTATTAATATCTGTTTTTTATGCCATGTCCCCGTGCCCCTTCAGTGATGGTGACTCTGGGCTTTTACCATCTAAACTGAATCCTGTATAAATCATTCAGAGGAAGTTTCTGTTTTTACCCGCCTAAATAATACACACGTGCCCTGGTTTTAGAAGCATCCTGATCTTAGATATTCACAACAGCTTCACCTCTCTTCCCTTTACAAAGCTGTAATCTCTAAATGTCTTTTGTCGCTTTCCTCCATTGAATTGAGTTTCTCACAGCTCCCGTCTTTGTTTCCTTCCCTCTGCGTTCCTCATCTCAGCCACAGACCATTGTACTTGATAACACACTGGCCTCAAGTCAAAACACTGTCAAATCTGAAAATGTCATGTCATGTCTGGAGGACGGCTGCCTTGGAGCACCGTGTTTTCTCCACTTAAGACTCAATGAAAAGCAATAATAAGTTCAGAGTATAAATGCAATTCCGTGCAGTCCACTACTTACAGCTATTATTTTAATGTTATATTTGTTCCATGTGCCTCGAGCATTTACGTATCTGCTGCCACATATTTTCTCTGAGAGCTATAATAACTTGGTTTAAGTCACTGGTGTCTTTTTTGTCATGAAAGCAGATATGGTCAGTGTTGGAATAGCCACTTAACCCAATAGAACTTACTCAGTGTTGCCGAAGGGAGTGTGCCTTATTCAGTGCTCTACATGCTCATCTTCTAAAATACTTGAGTAAATGACATTTCATGACATTCCTTGTACAGTATGCTTATAGGAAACAATTTGCTGTAGGCAAAAGCAAAGCACTCCTGTCTGTGTTAACTTTTTTCATTTACAATTTATGTTTTGCAAGCAAAACTATTCTAAGATTCTTTTTGCTGTTTTATATTGATCTTTATATTCATTGGGAGAAAAAAGTCTGTTGCTTTTTTGGTATTGTAAGAATGAACTTGACATTTCTTAACAAAATAATTACAAAAGCTTTGAGGAGATTTCCCAAACTTTATCTTATAACAAATGTACATATTTGGTATGTATTAATAGCAAAGATATTCAGCAGCTGCAGTTTTGAAAAAAGCAGTGCATTTGGTGCATCATGATTAGACAATGTTACTGCGAACAAATGCCTTTGGTAAAAACTAAATTTTCTTAATGTAAGTTGAGAAAGTACTTGCCCCTACAATATTACAATAGGTTAAATATGGATAAATTAAAGTATTGTATAATATTACTGTACACAGCTTCTTATCTTTCTCAGTATGGCAAGAGACTTAGTAACTTTATTGCAGACAAAACCAATGGGCTCTCTCCACCTATCTTCCTCAATGCAAAACAAAACATGATTATTATTAAGCTTATAGTGTACAGAGTTGAGTTCTATTTCAACATAGTCACTAAACAAATATAAGAAGATATCCATAAAGCTATAGATTTTGGATGATCAAGTTAAAAGGGGTGGCAGTTGCTCAGGGCAAAGAGCAGGCCATCCACTAACCAGGAGGTTAGCAGTTTGAGCCTGAAAAATACTCACAACTTCTAAAAATATTCCTTGTTTTGACAGAGCTTAGTTATTTTGTGCAATTGCTATTTTATGCATAAACAAAACTACAAGCTTTAGCACTATTAACATTATGTATTGTCTCTATGTGGTAAAAGTTTCCATACTTATATTGTAAAATAAAACAAAAACAAGAGGTAGAATGAATAATTAGAGGGTTTTTCTTATGTCGCCATGTAGCATCATAATGCATGGGTACGTCAAGAAACCACTGCTCATTCATCTTTTAATTCCTCTTATTGCCTTTTGTAGGACAAATGCTATTGCTAACATAGCCTCTGTATTGCATCAGGAAAAGTAAGAAATCTTTTTAAATGAGCATTTTTGCAACCCACTAGCCTCAGAGTCCATGTCTCTAGTAGTAGTAAAAAGAGTGCACATGGCTGCCCTTTATTTAGAGGAAGAGGAGGATGATGGGATACGAAGAGACATTCCCCAAGGAGCAACAGCAGCACTGAGCACAGAGAGAAAGAGAGAGAGAGAGAGAGACTGCATTCATAAAATCTATATAAAAATCCTAAACAAATCAACTTAATGGTCCATAAACGATGTAGTGCTTCTGCATGCAGACTTTCCCACATACAGTGTGCCAAATATGTTTTTATGAGTGTGTACATGGCATGGGGTAATGAATAGGCCCCTGTTTACCTCAGCGTCCCTTCTGCTCTGTCATTAACTCGCTCACACACGTCCCAAATTAAATCTCTGACCCCCATGGAGCAGTTTGGCATGGCACGGTTCAGCCTCGCCCCGCACCGCTGCAGCTGCTGTGGCCTGGCAATTACAAGGGACACTCGGTTTTGATCCACGGCTATCCCAGTGCGGTGAGAGCAAAAGATACAACTACTCGGGACCCCCAAAATAACAGCAGCGTCCAGTTCCAGGGGCCCACATACATTACAGCCCAGGACACTAAAATAGTTTGTTTTTCATGGTCTGCAGGAGCTGAGGCTTCACTGGAATTGTTTACTTATCACGGTCTACAGAGAAGCCATATCTTTGAGAGATTAGGTCTTTCCTCTGGTCACACAAGGAGGCGTATGTTTACAAAAATAATTCATGGTTTAAATACTGGCTTTTTTGTTTTTGTTGTCTAAAATATATAGTCTTTGTAGCTTTATGACCTTTTAATACAGTCAGTTAAAGACAGGAGGCAGTTTTTTCTTCTTTTTTTTGCAAAGTGGCAATAACCTGTCTGTCTGCTTATCCTGTAGTGCTACTGTGGCTTTTCTCTGGGCACACTGACCTCCAACCATCCAAAGACATTTTAATGTGGGTCAGCCCCGGTGCCTATGTTCCCCACTACAGGTACTGGGGAACATAATGCTTGTGATATACGTTGTACATATGTTCCCATGGTCCTAGGTTAGGGATTCTTTGGTACCTATATACCAGGGAACATAGGTACTTTCCCAAATGCAAAGGTTCCTATGTTCCCTGGTGTCTATAGGCAGCGTTCATACACTTTTTACCAAGAATTTTCCATGACTTTTCCAATGTCTGAAATGACTTATAAATAGTATTCAAAATGTCCAGTGTGGTGCACTCGAAACGTTTGCTGCAATTTCATTTGTACCTATTTATGGGGAACATAGGAAATAAGAACTATGGCTGTGATTCTCAAGCAGTGGGTGAGAACCAAAGAGTTGGTCACAGGCAGGCTGAATATACAGTAGTTTCAATGTTCAGCTTATTTGAAGGCACAATGTTCTCTCACTTTGATGACAATTTTTTAACAGACTTTTAAAATACTGTGCCATCAAGATTTTAAAAGAAAATGGAATCCATTTCTATATTCTTGTATTTTGTCTTTTTATCCCCTTCATCCGAAAACTTCACTACAGCCACAGCTCCTATTAAACATTTAACCACTGACTTTTACAAATTTCCTCCGAGCAACAAAATGCTTTTCCCTGAGCGTATGAATATGCATGAGGGCTGTGTCAGTGCATGTGTGATGTGAAGGCTGACCGAAGCAGCGTAGACTTACATCACATCAACCCAAGCCGGAAAGACACACTAACCCACAATCTCTACGTGCTTTTTTTCTATGTCACAGCTTTCCTTTCTGTGTCAGTGCAGCATCCAAGGAGCGAGAGGCAGATGACACACTAAACCAAAGATGCCCTTCAGCCTGTCACAACTGCAGCTACAAAGCCTACAAACTCTGCAGTATTTCAAACAGCAGATTTTATTAGTTACAGGGGTTTGGTGCTTATGGTGCTTTGGTTGTTATCACATGAACTTTAACTTTAGCTCAAACTACTCTCCCATGAGCTCCACTGGCTGTTGATGGAGATGTACTGCACACGCAACGTACTCGCTGTGAACTGGAGTCCGCCAGAATAGTGTGTCAAAGACATACTGCATACGCAATGTATTCAGTGTAAATTAAGTGTTAGAGATAATTGATTTGAGGAAGTAGAATATGATTGGCTGAGAGAAAGTAGACTGGCAGATGAGAAAGTAGAGTCAATGCTTCCTGGTTTTAAGCTTCAGTTTCATTTTTTGCTTTTGGATGTAATCTAATCTTAAGTGTTATCTGTGGAAAAATGTCTTGTAAATTGTTAATTGGCATTGCTGTGGAGGGAATTATGAGTCCTGCTTAATGAGAGTTCACTTAAGTACAGACACAGTTTTATGCTGATGTCACCCACAGTGTTTCATGCTGTCAGGACAAATATACATAGCAAAAAACATTTTATTAGTTCTTGTGGAGGGGTAAGTCCAGCCCAGGGGCCAGTCATAGTACTAGGTTGGATTTTGTAAAGTTCATGGCTTCTATGATTAAATGTAATATTTATAGAATATCTATAGCACTGTACACCTTTTGCATAGTAGGGACATATTTTGCCAACCAAATACACCTGTACAATTTGTTGTTTTAAACATACGCAAAAAGTTGCTGGCCACAGTGTTGCTTCTGTGTCCTAACATTCTGCCCTACCCTAACAAACTGATGTCTGCAAGTGTACTCCACAGGGTTAAGGGGTGGGAACATGGGTTGCTGCTCCATAGACATTGCTATACAGACTGCTACATTACTTCAGCAGAGTAGCACTACTCTGCAGAAGTATATCCCCTAAGTGGTATTTGCACCATAGTCAGAGGATCTATCTATCATATCCTGCACAGAGTTCCAGGCATAACACAGTGCTAAACTCCTCTTTTCTTGAAAGAGCACTTTTTTTTTGCAAATTATATGCATGTGTGACAGATCATGGAGAGTGGAAGTCATGCATTAACTGTGTTCAGGTGGCTTTGTAACATTTTGAAATCTAGCGACAAAAGGCTTTCCTTGTTTGCTTGGGGCCTGTTATCATGGAAATAAATTCAGGCTGGGTGGTCAGCTGATGCTTATCACGAGGCTTATGGGGCGAATGGTAAACAATGGGTACTGAACTTACAGAAAAGAAAATAGAACTACATCTAGTACACACGGAGTGCATCAACACGTGCAAAAACGACCTGGAGCCAGCTGTCTTAACTCCAAATATTAAAAAGGAGGTTCATGTTAACATGTACTTACACTGCCATAAGAATAAATATAAATTAGTTGGTTTGAGCTTTGAAAATAAAGTTGATAAAAATTTGCATAGATAGCATTTATATATGTTTTACATACTTTACACGGGAAAAAAGCAACAAAACAAAAAAACAAAACTTAAAACTGGTGAAAAAGGAAGCAAAGTGAAAAGGTTTTAATTAAACTTCATTGATTACAAATATGTATCTGCACTACAGAGATTTTACAATCCCACAGACAATTCTTCTGAAAAGGTCATCTTTGCAACACACTGTACCAAATGCAGGGGCTGCAAGATATTACCAAGAGTGTAATTATCCTCCATCTGATCATCAATATGTGTCTCCATTAACAATAGTCTCTGCATTCTTGCTTCTGTCTTCAAACTAAGCAGCCAAAATCTCAAACGCAGGATGCTGACATGAAATAACTGTTTTATGCATCCACTTCATTAAATTAACCACACTGTTCCTTTAAGCTCACATTGTTCATATTACATTTAATTCAGCCAAAGGCGAGAACACAATTCCTGACTCACTTTGCTTGAAAATAGGACAGCAGAGGCCTGCAGGTCCGAGAGGCGGGTGATGGCACAAAATATCAAATCCATACACAGAAAATGAGTAATAATATCTGAGACATTACCTCTGAGCAAGTCACTAAACAACAGAGCTTTGGTGGTGATGCTCAGAGTAAGACCCACCTATTGTTGTGTGTTGTGTGGCTCGATTTTATGTTCAAGGTCAGTCTTCAGATAACCTTATCACCAAAAATTATAAAATGCTTTAATATGTATATTCTTTGATCAAAAATATACTAATCATTGCCTTACGGTCCTTTAATGACTAACAAGTACAGTTTATTTAAATCATATTTTCATCAAGGTCATCTTTATTTGCAGTTTTAAGTATTCAGTTTTTCCCCTTTTTTCAGAGTTTTTATTTTTGTTTTGCTAAGATTAATCTAGATTGACTCCTTAGAAAACATACAAATGACAGAAATAACCTTTATCAAAACACAAAGGCTGCTTTAAGTGCAAATGGACACATTTATTTTAAGTTCCCCTTATTTGATGTAATATATATATATATATATATATATATATATATATATATATATATATATATATAGATAGATAGATAGAGAGAGAGAGAGAGAGAGAGAGAGAGAGAGAGAGAGAGAGAGAGAGAGAGAGCGAGATCTCTCAAAGATACTTTGCCTGCCTCAGGCCAACGCAACTACACACAGCACCATAAGTGCTAACAAAAACCCAAGGTCTATCCAGGAACAAAAACACAGAACAGAAGATGTTAATGTTAGCATCATTGCTAAATCAAACACATGCAAACATTAATTACTTCATCATTATACTCTTTTGTAAAATACACAACCTTTGAAGAATGGGATAAAGGGGAGTCAACCTAGAAATAAGTAAAGGAAAGTGAAAGGGGAAAACAAAAGGGCATAAGGAACTAACACAGAGCTGCTGCAACAATCGCAGAAAACAGACCGTTGTTTGAATTTAGACTGCAGTACCATTTTTAAACCAGTACGAGCGCATGCTGCGTACAGTAGCTTTAAAGGCCTTAATTTTTGCAAAATTTAATGACTTCGTGGTTTTAAACAGAGTATAATTTACATTAATTAAAACTGAATCAGTTTCCTTCCTTTTCCTTTCTGTGTCACAAGCCAAGCTCATATTTAATGTAATGTAAATCTTAATTATTTTAGTATACAAAGTAAGAGGAATAAGACTGGAATATTTTGAGAAACAGGTGGTGGAAACAGCTATAACTGGTAAATACTAGAACATTTTTCTGAGGTACAACAATTAATTGACTTTTTAAATTTTTATTGCCCTTCAGAAACCCTGAAAATGCTTCAGCATGACCTAGATGAGGACATTTTGCCCCCAATGAATGAAGAAAAGCCTTTGGAGAAGGCAGAGGGAAAGAAGACAATGGGAAAAATGATCAGCAAGAAGAGAATCAAACGTGTGCTGCTGGTGGGGACAGTGTGTATCATGGTTACACCTCATCATATTTGTTTAAAACACCAACAAACACCAAGTGACAGAAAGGATGGACATTCAAAACCAAGCAGTAATGAAGACCATGAACTTGAAAGTGTCTGTGTGATATATTGTACCAACAGAAGACTCAGAGATGACAGAAAGCAGCATTGGCTTCAAACACAAACCACACATTTAGAGGAGACAGCGCGCTCCCAGCTGCTGCGTGAATATTACCCTGTTTGACCACAGAGTCAATTTGAAATGAAGATAAAATATGCAAAAACATACAATTAAGCTCCTATATTCTAGTTCTGTAATATAAATATTGCAATTTAATCACGTCCCACCACTAATTTTGGTCTTAAATTCAGTAGCTAGAGCTCATTTGTCCAATAAGCATGTATGGCAGAGTTCTTGATTTGTGTGTAACTTACTATTACTAAACACTCCTCACAGGTGTCTTTTTCTCTGTACTTCATATTCACACGTTTATCAGTCTGCCTTGGTGAGACATAATATAAATATTTGGTCATCCCATGGCCTGAGAAGCCCCCGGCTGCCCTCATGTCTGAGAGTGTGTCTTTATTACGGTCTGTGTATGCTCTCTTCCTCTTGGGCCTTGTACCGTTACAGCCTGAGCTTGTGTTTTATGAAGCCCTTGCTCCTTGGGGCCAAATGAAAACACAGTTAAGCTTGTTTTGTACAGATGGAGCGTCACATTGTCACTGGTCACTGTCTCATTCGGAGAACACTAGCCCTTGAATTATTTCTCCATCTGCTTCTAAGGACCACACTGAGAGAGAAGCAAAATTATAGAGGTCTGTCTAATAAATATGTGTAACCATAATTAGCTTACAATTTAGTATACAGAATTAATTTTTTTTCCAACTTGGCCACACCACCTGGGAAAACACACTTAACTATCTTCTGTCAACATCTGTTTGTAGCTTACACAGAAAATGGCCTAACAGACAGTACAAATAAAAAAATGCACTGTGCTGGAGCCATGGTCAGAAAGCAGGAGTCACTTCTTCTTCTTTTCTTTTTTTTTTAAAGAAAGCAAATTTTCTTCTTTTTTCTTTTTTCTTTGAACACATTTATAGAGTTTGTCAAGATTCCATTACAGCACTGATTCCAAAAGTGGGGTCTAGTGGCCACAAAGGTACACCGGGGGGGGGCCCCCAGAGGCTGTGTATCTTAGGTACATAAAAGAAATTGAGTATGAAATTAATTAGAGTTATAATATTAATATTATAACATAATATTACTTTAAAACAAGTTTTAGCCAACAGTCAGAAAGTGCTTGCAGTATTGTGAGCAGCAGATGAAGAGACTATTTCACTATAACCAGTGCCAGGCTAGAGTCCCTACAACATTGATATTGAATAAACGAACAAACTAACAAAATTTTAACAAGATGCAAACTCAGCAGCGCTATGATGAGCCTTGTTTATTTAGAGTGTAACATGTGCACACTCATCATCACTCATCACTCACTCAAAAATCAGGTAAATTACTCGGCTTTGCGCTCCGGACGGCTTGTTTAGCACATGACTGTCTCTTCTGACGGTCAAAATCTTCTGCCAGTTCCACCAATTATCATTGATCAGTCAGTGTCACAGCTCCATTGACTCCCAGAAACGCTCAGTGTCCAGGTACGGGATGATTTTGCACATTTGGCCATTTAGCGTCATGCTTTTTTGTAATGAAAAAAGAAAACAGCTTGCTTCTCTCCCGTATAGATCCATTGAAGCTTGGCATCAATAACAATTTATACAGCATCCAAGCTGCTGTGAAGTAAATGAGAGATTTCTGTGGAAAACCAGACTAAACAGCTAATTATTGAACAACATACAAAATTAAACGCATTGTAGTGCACTTTTTATGTAACCTAATATCTAATTTTGTGAAATTTTAGGGAAGTTCAGCTTCCCTTTTTGTCACCACTGACTGTAGCAGAGATGCTCAGAGAGAGGAGGCTACAGTGACAGGAGTGAACCCTGTGCCCCTCCCCCCATCTCTCCAGCTCCCTGCCTCCCTCTGACAATGGCTCTGTACAAATGGGCCTTGTCTTCGCCCTCACAGCTGCCTGAGCACTAAGACTGTACAATAAATTACACACATTCATCTGAACAGGACGCTCCCCAGTGTGTGCTTAGGCCCAGCTACGCTCCCATTCATATTAGGGGCTCTGTATGATAAAGGTTTCCCTACATAAGAACACAAAGCATGGATATTCAATGGAGTATAGAGACTACAGGACAGGAACTGAATTAAATGGTATTTAAAGGAGCTATATTATGATTTTGTTTATCTATTAAAACCAACCTTTGTGTTGTGTTTTGTTTCATTCACACCTGTTTGAGCAATCCAGTATTCTCTGGCACAGCCTTTCTGAGGATTCAGAATGCTCGGTTCCATTGCAGAGCAGGATTATCATTCACTGTGACAAAAAACACTGGTAATTTGTTATCTTTGCATTAAGTTCATTGGTCATTTTATTTTTGATTTAAGTATAATACCCTGAATCAGCAGTTTGCAAATAACATAATGCACCACTACTAAAGTGATATAAAAAACACGAAAGATGGTCAATGTCATTTTGCCAGACAGCAGTCCACTGGCACAGCTGACAATTTCATTAAAATACATTTAATTAAACAAGACTTGTAGCCTTCATCTGTTTGCTGAACTTTTAACGTAAGTAACATTCTAGCTAATTTGCACACTGCATACCACTTTGCAAGCTCAAACAGCCACTTACTAGATCAAATAAAACTTTCATAAAATCCACAAAACTCACAAACTCATGTCTATGACTACACATTGGCAACAAGCAAACATCCACTTTCCTTAAAGAGATGAATTATTCTCTTTGGTGAAGTGAAAGCAGAGCAGCATCTGTTTTCTGTTTATTTACTAAGCAGAAACCAAGGCCATAAACTGCCATGAGCCCAGAGGCAGAAAGGCACTCGTTTCAACTTCATCACTGTCCGTCTCTAATGAGGCAAATACCAAAACAAAGATGGTACATGAGGCGGAGGCGGAGAGTTTTACTGTTGTGTGTGGTTTGAACTCTGTCAGTTGTACTGTGACTGTCCCAGCAGCGTTTTGTAGCAGCAGAGCTCATAACTTTACCAGATGACATGCTTTCTGAGTATCTCCAGCCAAGACGCACATGCTTATCTGGGTCACTACTGCCAGGACATTATGGGAAATAAATCAAGTTACAGACAGCTAAAGGCATTGATGAAGGATTTCCCCTAAACATTCATAACAACCAAGTCAGCTGTACAAAAAGAGGTTTTACATTGTGGTCACTGGACAAACTCCCTCTGAAGTAGTGTTTGATGTGGGTTCAGCTTCAGGAAAAATGTGTTCAGAGATGCAAATGCAACTTAATTTTAAAATAAAGTCAGACAGGAAAATTTATGAATAAATGACCTTTAAGCACTGAGGCAGTAATACTGCTCTGTTCTTATGCTGAATTAAGTACATGCATCACCAAAATTGGAAAGAAAAACAATCTCCTCATTTTCAAACTCAATGGACAGTGTTTCCAAAGACACAAACAAAAATTTAAGCAAATTCAACATTCAGGCCTATTTTGAACATTACTCCTGAGGTTTAACCTGGCCTCAGAGGACCAACTGGGAGGACAACAGAAAAAAAAGAGGGAAAAGAAAAAACAGAAATGCAGGTACTTTAATATATCCCTTTATTGTGATTTAAGTGAACTATTAACCACTTGTTTTATCAAATCAGAGAAATCCATTATTGTTTTTAATTAGTAACACAGAAATCTTGCCCCATATGCCTTTGCCCCTTGCTTGCACTGTGTAAGCTTTCCTTTAGAGATGGGATTTATGGCTCTTTAAAGGGAGTCAAACTTTTAGGATCCATTCATTTCAAAGAGCCATTCAAAAGACTGGCTCATTTTTGTATTCACGTAATTTTAAGAAGCCAGTCAGTTCATTCAAAATATAAACACTGGGATGAGTGACTTTATAATTTTAATCAGAATAAAACGTATTCTATTGGTGGGACATTATTATTGTCTTTTTGTACCTGTACTGTACCTCTGCATAGAGCAAGACCACCATTTAGGATTTATTATATGTCAGAAATCTGCTAAATATAGCTATCATGACATGTTCATGCAAAAAAATATCAGTAAAAACTAAGCAGGCAACTTTCATGCATACGCCTGTTGGCACTGTTTACAATCAGAGATTTGTGACTAATGTGCAAACAAAAAATAACTTGTTCATTTCAATACAAAAAAAAAAGAACTGCTGGAGCACCACTCTGACTCAGATCTCATCATTCACACTGAAGAGCCATTCAAATATCCAGATGACGTTCATTCATGAACGTCACAACTCTAGTTTCCTTCTTGTACCACGAGTCCAGACCAAAACAAGTAAAGCTCATTTTCAATATTGGTAAGATGTATTGCTTTGTCTAGCATTAAAATGCAGTATATTCCTTTGGGTATATTATCTAATCCTTAATAAAGAATAAATTAGAATGCATGTGTTTAATTAATGTCTATAACTGGGCCGACGACATTCTAACCTAACATTTTAAATGCTGACTGTGGTTCTTACCTATATCTCACAAGTAGGCTGGATGTGTTTCAGTATACCACAACACCAACAAAGGGAAAACTTAATAGGGGCCTCTTCAAAATCTAATTGCAATTTCCTAAAATGTAATGCCACACCAGGTCAGTGGAAGATGCAGAGCAGAAGGGCATTTGTCACAGGTGTGTATTAAAATGTGTCTGTGTCATTGACTAGCTGCCAGACCGAGCCAGTGCATTATCTGGCGGTGCCTGTACCTCATCATTAAAGAGATGGAGGAGTGATAGGAGACGACAGGTTGACAGTCTGCCCTGAGGCCCACACCAACCACAGCCGACCTTCACCGAGGAGGAGACAACTCACCTGAACTGTCCATCTATTCCTGATCCTTGTTAGCTCACTAGCTTCCAACCTGCATCAGTATTCATGAGCGCATGCTGCAAATGCATAGACTCACAAATGCACGCCTAATGCTGTATTTGTAGTGCATCGAGCAGCCATTATGGGCTATCTATAGCTACTTTTAATC
The DNA here is from genome assembly GCA_020698575.1 of Bostrychus sinensis. Taxonomy (NCBI): domain Eukaryota; kingdom Metazoa; phylum Chordata; class Actinopteri; order Gobiiformes; family Eleotridae; genus Bostrychus; species Bostrychus sinensis. The sequence continues at coordinate 31,097,397 of CM036241.1, read as the reverse complement.
ACATTATTTTCAGGAGCTTAGCTGTAATTTGTCCCACTAACATCCCATATGTAGCTCTGAGATAAAGCGTTCAACATGTAGCACACAATGTATTTTCCTCATTGGGGTAGAAGTATTATTTACATTTGTAACATAACACAATTTCTACATAAATTTAAAATATTGAAGCGCTTTGAGAATGCAGATATTTTGTTAAGGCATTGGCCCTATCTTGCAATGATAAAGATATTTGACCTTTATTTATTGCTTTGTGACTGAATTATCTTTTATCCAAATTCAGCAATTACTTTATGAGTTAAAGACAAACCAACTTCATTGCATTACATACAATTTCTGTTTGCTTTTTTAATGCAGCTGCCAATCTCTTTCTATTTTTGTTTTGAATCACTGCTGCATGTGTCAGGTGCTAATGATCTTTTTTTTCTTCAAATAAACTCAATGCATTTCTATAAGGGGCTACATATAAGGCAGTAGTTGGCCTCTGTCCACAGTGTACCCGACCTAAGACCCAAAATTACTGGAATAGGCTCCAGTCGCCCGCAGAATGATATTTTTCAGGTAAAGTGAGACTGTAAAAATCTCCTATATTGAAAAGGCACTTCAGGATAGTAATATTTGTCTGTCCTACAGCACAGCAGGGTGGGTACAAGCTCTCGGCAGCCTGCTCTCTGTATCTGTAGAAGTGCAAGTCCTCAAAGCTGTGCGTCCAACCACTGAGGCCACACGCTGGGCTCTTCTAATGTATGAAAGCACAGAGTCCATTAGTCACCAACAGTTACAGCGAGCAGCAGTAATAGTGTTTTGCAATTTTCTGTAACTACCTACAATATGTCAGTAGGCAATTATTTTACTTAACCACTCTGAACATTGATAAAGTGTGTTAGGAAGCACAGTACACTGCTGCTGAATAAGTTTTATTGATGTTTTTGACCAATGCATTTTTTATTTTATTTTACTATTTTTAAAGGCTAGAACTGGTCTGGTGGTTCACCCAGTAGAGTGCGTGCCACATACAATGAAATGTCCAGGGTTTGATTCTCAGCTCTGTTAATTATGCTCCGTGTCATTCCCCTCCTCTCTCCCTGATTTCCTGTTCAACTGTGTGTCTGCCAGAATAATGCATGAGATATTACATTTTGCAACATATATAGAGACAGAAATGATGACTGAACAAAAATGTTGGTATGTTTATGTGCCGTATAATCAGGCTTCCATCCCTTGGTCGCTCATGTGATAACAGTTTGTCGATGCCTTATGTAGATGTAATATTACTTCTTTAAGGTTATAATCTCTCATCACTGAGGCCTCTCCATTGACAGCTCAGCATTATGTGATTCTGCCTTTGTTACATTACAGGCAGGAAATGAGTGTTTCACGCTCTCCGCAGCTGTGGATGTTCAGCTTGATAGACCCTTATGAGAGGAATATCAACCTGCAGCTCTTCAATGGGCGATAACACTGTCTTTCAAAAGCAGGGTACTATGAAATTAGCCATTGTTGTGGAGCAATGGCTGTTCATCTGGGTGATATTTAGTTGTGCATCTCAGTCATGCTCCAATAAGCAGACCAGTATTCACTTATATGTGGTTTTGTATATCGTCACAAGGGGGTCATGTTTTTTATCCATAGATGCATTTTTTTTCTTTTTCTTTTATTTTACTTTACTCCTTTTATTTATGTCATCAAATGCTGTCAGAGCAGTTTATTCAAATTTAATTAGAGAACGAAAACAGGTGGAAGGTTTTTTATGTTCACGTCAGATCTAGAGAAAAAGCTAGTAGTATTATTTGCAGTTTTAAGGGATCTAATATGCCAATAAACAGAAAAGATTTTATAACTAGCAGAAAAGAAATCAAGGAAAAAATATATGTCTAAATCTCATGCTTCAGTGAATATTGTCAAGGGCAGAAAGAACAAAAGGCAATAACAATTGAAAAATGCAATAAATAAAACTCACCTCTTGAAGCAATTTTTCAAAATCCCATTTAATTTGGAGAGTGACCTTTACAACCTAAAGGGCAAACAATCAATTTCCACCAATGTCAGTGCTGTATTATTATTTCCCACTGGCTGTTGTGTTGTTCTTGTTTGACCAAGGTACAGTGTAACTAAAAGCTAAAAGCCCAGGTATGGGCTGGATGTGTGAGCAATTATAGCATCAAATGGTTTTCGGGAGGCAGGTTTATTGCCGCTGTGCACCTAGCAGATAATGAAGCACAAAATATGAACTCCCTCTCTTACAAAAGCAATGAATTTCATCAAGCTATCCAGCCATGCTCTTATACGGCCCTCCTGGTGAATACAAAGCAGCCCAGGGAAGCCCCCTCAATCCCAGCCAGTAGATTCATTACAGCCGCAAATATCCAAGTCAGCAGAAGGGGAGAGTCCACCGTGGACATCTCCTATGGCTCCCCTTTCGTGATCCAAGCCACAGCTCCCCAGTCACCAAAACCCATTCACCATCCCCCCACTCCAGTTTCTCCCCTGTCCCAGACATTTTTCTTCTCAACCTCAGCCCACAGACGTGCAAAGATGGGCTATCACAGCCTGCAATCGGAAGCTGTGGAAAGCTAAGTGGTGCTATATCTGCAGACATTGCTATTTGACTCTTATTGTGAATTCACACACAGAAGGATAATGTTCTTGTGACTGTTTTATATGACGACTGCTGACAATATACTGTATTTGCTCCATTATTGGGGGTTTTAGATCAGAATCTGAGCTCTCTGAAGGACAGAAGGTCTAAACACAGCACTATATCCCCACAGGTCAAGTCAATTAACATCATATGAAGCAAATACATTGATTTTTTTATTTAATTGTAGTTTATGTACCTTTCTGATTAGATTTTCTGTTAATTCTTGTTTCATGTAATAATAGTAGGAATAGTGGTAGTAGGAATAGTAGTAGAGGTAGAAGTATATTTTGATGAGTAGTTGCAAAAAACAAACAAAAACAAAAGTATGTAAAAATGGGTTCCAACAAAATAATTAAAAAAACATACTTCACTTGTTGGTGAAGGTGAAAGTGAAGTACCTCAAAGGTCCATACTTGGACCCATTTGTCTACCCATCATTCGTCTACATTCTTCCACGCAGCCTGTTCTTTTGTATGAAAATCTGGCCATTTTACTGTCTTATTTTGCTCTGGATGCTGGAGTTGTGTTAAGATTCTTACTTTGTGCACTACCTCAGGGTCAAAGTGAAAATAGCACTTGGCTGACATATTAAGATATAAAGATAAAGTGTGTATGTAAATGTTGAGAAACAAAGGAGTAGGAGCAGTGAATGTATTATCCCTTTGTGACTAGGACCAGTGTATAATGCATATATCATCCTGCATAATCATTTGTACCCTTCTAATATACTTTTTGTTATTAATGGTGTTAACTTGGCAAAAGCCAGATTGCAAAGAGTTCCTAACATTGCATCAATATGAAATGGCTCCTTTTGAAAACGTTTGTGAAAGGGTGAGTGCTCAGCAAAGCTACTATGAGCCTTGGGTGGGATACACCCTGCAGTTAGTTACAGGGCCGACAGAGGCACCATTTTAGCTGACTTAGATGATGAATTCTATACTTATACATCAATATTATGGGGGGAGGAAGGCAGAGTACCTTGAAAGAAGATAGCCCGGGTATCAAACCACAATCTTCTTGCTAAGAGACTAAACCACTAACCACTCTGCCTCCTTAAAAAATAAATAAATAATACTATTAAATATACATATTTCACTTTGAACTTAAAGGTGCAGTGTCTAGTTTTTGGTGATTACAAATCTTTCATAATATTGAATTAGGTTTGTGAATAGTCAATATATACCATATAGTATTATATACAAACCTAATGGAAATGTTTTTAACAAACTAACATAAATATAAATCAAGTCAGTTTATACTCAGTTTGTCCACTCTGGGCAGTTGTCAGCTCAGATACTGAAATGCTGCTGTACACAGATGTATTTGTTCAATCGAGATACCACCAATTTTTATACAATGTACCTTTCAATGTCAGTGGCATTGTTTTGTTTCTGCTCCTATGTTGAGATATTCCTCCCATTAGCTTTTTTCTTTCTTTTTGCAATTATTTGACATCTAAAGCCTCTTACAATTTTTCAACATCCTCTGATAGACCCTTTCTTTCCATGTGACATGTGATTTAAATATTGATCCGTCCATCAAGCTGCTGGGTGCAAGCTTATCTGTTTGTTCTCCTTACGGGACCCTTTCAAGCCATGCTTTTATAATCTCCCATATATTTTACTGCTGTTTTTAAATCCGGCTGCTAAGTACATCGCCCCCCACCTCTTGGTGTTGAACTCATCTTGGAAATTGTCAATAGCTCATTAGTGGAGGCTCTTGTGTGGTCTTTTTCACCATTACCTCACCCCTCCCACATGGCTGTTCATTTGAGAGCAGGTCATTACAGAGGTGATGGTCAGAGAGCGGCTACTGATGTTTCAGTATCAATTCTCTTTAAAGCCACTCTTTGCCACCCTGCTCTGTGATATAGTAACAGGTCAGTCCCATCTGTAGTTACTCATACAAAGGGGCAAGGGGCACTAAATGTAGATCCTTCAGCAACAATCTAAGTAGGTGTTATTTGCCTAGACTAGTCTCTCATTGCCATCATAACAAAGATGCCACAACTAAACTTTTATAATGGTTAATTTGTAAAGTGTTGTAAATAGCTGAAAAAAGGAACATTTGTAACAGTATTTGCACTTGTCAACAGTAAAAAAATAGGAGTAATGAGATTTTTTAGGCTTGTTGGGTCAGTACACCACAGTTTACTACGTAATAATAAACCAATCATGCTTGTGTTCAATGCAATGCAAGCCATAATCTGTACAGCTGTATGACATTGACTCCATCTGAAACTGAAAACACTTGCTGATAAACACCTTGTTAATAACTTTGTTTATCACTCATATATATAAGAAATTATTTATTAACAAAAAAAGTCTTTCATTTCTAATTTTTCCTTAGTAATTTATACCTTAGCTGTTAAATTTGTTGAAAGCTAACTATACAGGCATTTTCCTGTTCTGGCAACTGCTCATGGTTGTCAAATCATTTATTCATCTTCTACTTTTTTCCATTAGGGTTTGCGTGTGGCCTATATGAGCAACTATGGGCCTTAGGCAGGGTACATCCTGGACAACTGTCACAGGAATGACACAGACATTTACTAACATTTATTGACAAAAGGCAATTTTTTATTCACAATTTCACACATGTTGGCATCTCAAGTTGCATTTTTATGAGAGAACAGTTTAAAAAGCCACTTAACAAACACTGGGAGTATTCACTCGAGGCTCACAAATCTCTCCTAAACACATACATACATAAACAAATGGATAGACTGAGGAGACCTCCTCTTCAGTCTGTGGTGCATCTATAACCAGCTCAATAGAGGTCAAGGGTCAGACGATCCATGGTTATACACTACAAGTGAACTGTACAGAGACAGCGGTAATCACTTGTGGCTTACAGTTCATAGATTTAATGGCACAGTTAGTAAGTCTTGGGAGGATTTATATGAATTAATTTTGAATGGAGTTTGTTCTATAGTCATTTAGTTTTGAGAGTTTGTTTATGTAACATTTGTCTGGTGAAGCTGATAAAGCAAGATAATGTGATGTGATGTTTTGTTGTTGCTGTTGTTGTTTTTGTTGTTTTTTGCAGGAAGACAGGCCGACGTGAGGGACAGAGCTGCTGAGAGGTAGCCATAAGAGCTCAAGCCTACAGACATATGACAGTCCCAGAACAGAAGCCTGTCATACCACTCCTTAAACACATTACTATTGATTTTTCTGTGTTTTTTGTCAAACTCTGAGACAAGACAGTTTGAGAAAAAGTACTACAATGTGAGGGCAGGTGAAAAGACATCATTAGTGGATCATTGAACAAAATGAATGTATTGAATGAAATATGTTATTGTCATGTAACATATTGTTACAGAGAGTAAATAGATTTTGGGTTCTCACTTGCATAAAAATACTGCATGAGGTTTTGGTTTAAGGATAATAAATACATATACAAATAAATAATAATGGCATCTAACTAACAATGTGTGAGTTGTCAACAAGAGGGTAGAGAGCATTAGCAAGATACTAAATGCAAGCAACATGATACACTTAAACGCTGGTTTATTACTGGGTGAAGTATAGAGCCTCTTAAGTCCTATAACTGTTTAGTGCAGCAGTTATAACCCTGATTGTTATTGCAGTACCTAAGTGATAATATAAAATGCAGAGTACCAGTGCTGCACAACCGCCTGTGTAAATAAAGTACTAGAATCAGCTGTAAACAAATTGCTTTCTGGTCATCAAGCAAACATCAGTGGACCAGAGAGAGACCATGTTACATTTTCAATTAGGTGCTCCTTTAATAAAAACATAGGACTTAATGAATGAACTGTCACTAAAGACTGTATGTTCCTGACCTGAGGCAAGGTATTAAATTTGATAAAGTCCAAAAAATGTCTTTGCCAGCAGGTAAAAAAAAAAAAAAAAAAAGAATTTAATTGCTATCTAATATTCATTCAAAATGTGCAATTAAAACTGTTATCATCAGAGCTGGAATTTTATTTTATTTTTTTTTACTTTTAGTCAAATAATTTACTATGAACCATTTTTTAAAATAATTATTAGTTATAGAATAGTTATTATAGTTATTCTCAAATTAAAGTACAAGTGTACTAAAGCACACTTGTACTTTAATTTGAGAATGTTTTTATTTTTTTATTTATTTATTTATATTATTGTTTACCTTTGTGGTTGATTTGGAACTGGCCTATCACTATTATCTTTCTGCTGCACATCTTACAAATATGGAAGCTAACTAAGGTAGGACTAACTGCCGAGCTAATTTTAAAATATCTCTGACCTGATTAATAGTGTTTAGTGCTTTCCTTTATCAACTGTTTATTCTGCTAATGTTCATGTTGTTGTTCAGTCCTTTGGGATTTTTTTTTTCTTTGTCTTGCTTTCATTTTAACAACAGTGTAGTCCCATTGAGGGTTAGGGTTAGGGCTAGACAAAAGTATAACTAATAGTGGCAGTAACAAGCACTTTCTTCCACATCTGTGAATCATCATAAAGCAATATGTCACCATATATATTTACTTCTGCCTCTGCATTAAAATAAGGGCCACTGCAACTGATCTCAAATAAGCAATATATACAGCCGCTGCAGGTGAGACATGGTGTTACAATATAATGAGTCACTGATAATAAGCTTAATATTGTAATATTCTACTTCATAATAATAACTACATTACAGACAGGAAATGGCAGCCTCAGGGGAGCAAACGTAACCTTGCACTTCAGACTGTCAATAATTCCCTGACAATGAGGCTCATGTTCATGGGCTGTGTGCTGAAAATGCATTAGACTGAGCTGATATCCTGAGCCAGCCACACAAGCACTAATCTGTTAATTGATCTGGAGAGAGGAGAAGGGGGAGGTGTGTCAGGAGACAGAGGTGACCAAAGTGCAGAAATATATTAGCTTTGTAATAGAGGCAGGGGGCTGGAGAAGATAAAAGCTCACTATTACTAAGACTACAGACTTTGCTAACTCCTGATAATCTCCTTTGAGTTTTCATGTGAATAAAGTTGGGGGAATGAAAGAATATAAGAATAATATAAGAATAATATAAGAAAAAATGTTCAAGGGAAGTTTAATTTATTTGTTTTTATTTGCACAACAATTACTAGAACAATACTAATAGCTAAAGCCCCTCTAAGACACACATATAACCCAGGGAACTGAGGCTGTGTTCATGGAGGTGTAGGGGCAAAATGAGGGTAATACCTAAAAGAAGAAACACCCAAAAAGATCACCACCACCAGACTGGGCCTTCAGCTCCAGGGACACAGACAAAATATTTACTGTTGAACAAATCATACCAGATAGCCTACCACAATAAAATACATTTTTAAGCCCACAATACATCTTATCAATCTTTAAGGCCATACTGCCTTGTGGATGCCAGATCCCATCAGACCTCAGAAGCTAAGCTGGGTAGGACCTGGTCAGTACCTTGATGGGAGACTGCTGGGGAACAGCGAGTGAGCTGCATGCAGGAGTATCACAGTGCCAGGCAGAAAGATCATGCTAGCACTCAATGCAGATGGACCAACCTGAGGGATGTTCCATAAAACAAGTCTAGCTTCATTTGTTGGGTGGGTCTTTGATGTGCCTTGCTGCACTTTGTGAGGGTAAAATGCACCTATCACTGAGCTGTAAATACTACAGTTTGCTCTTTTACTTGTGTCATTTTTCTCAACTTATCTACCCTTCCTCTCGTCAAACAGAGGTGAAAGGGGCCTTATTTCCATGGACATGAAAAAGATCTTCATGGAGGTGGATGTTTTCTTGTCGTAGTTTTTCCACACAGTGTGGCTCATTCAGCCTGACTTGCGTGAGCTCCTCCATATAAGCTCAGAGTGGTCTTTGTGGAACGGACTCATAAGTTTAAGGTAACTCTAGCTAGAAGCCAGGCCATAAGCCTTGTTGTTCTGAGCAACTTTTATAGAATAGCCCTCAGCAGCTCAACCGAGAGGGTGGAACCCAGGGAGGCGGAGCAAGTGCATGAGGCCAGAGGAAGAGGGGACAAATAGACAACACCTTTAACACTAGAACTCCCAAGGTCGTCATTTTGACGGCACACATATGAACGAGACCAATGACGAGAGGGGTTCATGGCTGTAGAACATACTGCAACATTTCTACAACGGTTGGTAAAGACCACCACAATTGGATTGTGACAAGCAGCCCCAAATTGAATTTTTGACTAAAAGTAGAGCTAACCACCACGTTTTGCAGCACGGAAAAGAAAATACTGGCTCTAACTCTGCCCTTACACTTTATCATGGTTATAATATTGAAGAAGAAATTTGAAGACATTTCCTTAAGATCTGGATACTTCTAATTTGATGTGAAAAACACACCATCTTTCTGCTAACTTGTCCTGGAACAGGAACTCTGACTCAAATCCTGAACATTTTACTCTCAAATGTTTTAACACAGCCTTCCAGAGCCTTAGATAAAACCACTGCGACCCTGCTGCTGTGGGGCGGCAGTAGCTCAGTTGGTAGAGACACTTGCCCACTAACCCAAAGGTTGGCAGTTCAAGCCTTGCCACTGGAATACTGTCATTGTGTCCTTGGGCAAGACACTTCACCCACCTTACCTATGTATGAATGTGTCAGTGGCAGCCATGCTTCTGTCAGTCTGCCCCAGGGCAGCTGTGGATGAATGAATGAATAATGGACCAAATTGTAAGGCACTCTGACAAGCTTGTAAAGTGGAATATAAATTCAATCCATTATTATTGCTCTCCCCTAAATGTAATGATTAAATGGTAAATGGGTTTGAACAGATAAGTGTTGTTTGCAGTACTTGCACACTAAAAACTTTTCATTGGAACACTACACTGGACAGTATTTGAAAGACCAATTAGTCAAAGTAATATTTGCTGCTTGCTGTGAGGAATTTAATGTTTTAAAATTGCCTGCAGCCAGGTACAAAACATTTGACTGTGCACTGTGCAATGTACAGTGTAACTGTGAAAAGTGGAGATTAGATCATCTTCCCTGGGAACAGCTCCACTGCAGCCAGTCACACAGCACCATCTAGTGGTAAATGGCATGTTGTACAAGGTATTTTAACTGGCTACAGAAGGTACAATGACACAATTTTCAGACCCGTTTGACACATCCTCTACATCTCTTTGTTAATTTCTGTGCATTTGTCTTAACATTTTAATAAATAATTATAATATGAAACCATAAAACTCTGTGTTTACACCGATGATTCCTGGTGCCACAACGTTATTGTGGTCTGCAAGTGCTGCTTACCCCTGGTAGAGTTTATGATTTTTAAATGCCAGCCATTCTACCTGCCGATGTTTATACCAGGTGCACTACATCAATAAGTCAATGTATTTTATGTCCTTTATTTGAGGAAAACATTTGGATATAGATTATATATTGATACAATAGAGTATATCTCTAACTATGTAGCTATGCTGTTACTGAAAGGGATAACAAAATCAAATTTACAGGACTATCTTCCTCAGCGCCATAACGTGTGTCATAATGAATTTCTGGTGGTTTTGGTAAAGTTCTACTGCTAAAATATGAGGCTGCATGGTGTTAAATGTAGATGACTGCAGCCTGACTGTTGTGTTTTAATTTCCCACAAGCTTCTGAATTGTGTCTATAATGAAGTTATAGCATGGTCAACCTTTCTGCGAGTCCAAAGTGTGTAGGAAAGTAAAGTCTAGACCAAGTTTGTTAGCTGTATTGGCTTCCTGTCTTCTGTTCAGGGTAGAATCAGAGGAGGCTAAAGAGGCTTCAGGCAATGTCCTGATGGAAAATAGCTTCAGCGGCATTGTGCAGGCCATTCTGTGGGGAAGAAATGTCTGTGTGGCTGCCTCCAAGATAGCACAGTATTTTGTTACACAGACTTCTTGGTTGTACTCCAGATGCTTTTTACTGGAGTCTTCATCTCTAAGGTGAGGATTTTTGATTGACCATGTCATTCAAGTCTTTTCGATGTCAAGTCACCTCTTACATACACTATATTTCCAAAAGTATTAGCTCCCATTTTTAATCCATAGGGTTTAATATGACATCAGCCCACCCTTTGCATCTATCTACATTAGACATCTATTGTATGTGTCTGATGTTGGACGAGTAGGCCAGTGTCCCACCATCTGAGGCGCTGCTGTACTGGAAACCATACAACATTGATGACCCAATGCTGTCACCGGAAATTGTTTGGTACATCATTGGCCACACTGTCTACCAGATGGCCTGTATCATTCTGTCTGCTGCAATGATATCAGTAAATGTGGTTTAGAATATTAGACAGGAACTACCCACTTTTATTTTCATAGACTGGGGGAAACCTGTGTAATTAACTAATTGTATATTGTAATCTTTAAAAAAAAAAAAAAGAGAGACTATTGTATTTTGAGGTCCAATTTTACATTTGGATCAAATAAAAGCAGAAACTATCTATACTGTTGTTGGTGAGTGGTGAGGTTGGAAACACTATAGGTAAGAGATTTAGTTTAGTAGCAATAAAATCAGAGAGTTTAAATTGCATCAGAGTACATTTAAAGCAGGTCAGTTTATGGTCTGCTTTATCACTGTAATACATTGAACCTCCCCATGACCCTTTTTGGGACCTGACCCTCCAGTTGAGAATCACTAGTTTGGATACAGCTCATATTTCACTTCTTGTACTGATTGTAAAGATTTTAAAGATTGGTTTATTGTTCTTTCCAACACAGGGGACACACATGTGCTAATTTAGTTTAGTTTAGTTAGTTTAGTTAGTTTAGAGAGATTTTTTCCTGCTCTAGTGCTGTTCTGGTTTGGTGATTAATACTGACGTAGAGACTACTGTTGAGTCCCGGTTCGGTCCTAGATTAGTCCTTGTTTAGTCCTGGTTTATTCTTGGTTTAGTCCTGGTTTAGACTATAGTTTTGCCCTTGGTTTCGTCCTGGTTTAGTCTTGGTTTGTCCTGGTTTAGACTAAGAGCATAAGAACGCAGAGAGCTCGGTGTTGCAGCCTGCACCTGGCGCCTTGACAGCAGCGAGAGGCTGCGGTAAGAGGAGGAAGCAAAGCTGGGGGCGTACTTCTTGCGCACGCGGAGGACCACAACGGTCAGGCCAGGGCTAGGTGGGCACGGTCCTGAACACAGACAGGCACAGAGTTATGCGGCCTGGACCAGAACACCAGTGCAGTAGCTCATCAGCTCAGCCAGGATCATCGCTTCCTCTTCTGAGAGCCGGGTCCTTCTTTTCCTGGTAAGGACACAGGACTCAGTTTCCGCGCGCCTAAAGCAGCGCCTTCTCTCTGGTTTGGCAATTGCTTGAAACACATTCAAATCCAACCTTTTCCTAAATGCACAGCTGTTGTCCAGCTTAGCAGTTCAAGTTCAGCTTCTTCGGCCCAAGCCTAGCCCACTCTTTTGGCTAGGTTTTGTGTCCAGTCTAAAGACCAGGGATTAGAATAAGGCCCCTTTCTGCGCCACTGTCTGGCTCACCTCCTGCCCTAGCCCTGGTTTTGTCCTTGTTCAGTACAGTAATTAAGTAGGTGCAAGTGCGATGCTCTACCACCAGGGGGCATCTTAACACTGTGTTCTTTCTAGTCCCGTTTTGCTCCGGAGAGGCCTCGGTCTGATCCCGCGTCTGATCTTGTTATTGTCCGGGTTCTAGCATGGTTTAGTTTTTCTACAGCTTTAGACCTAATGAAGTCCTTAAGTCGTGGTGTGGTCCGGGTTTAGACCTGGTTAAGTCCTGGATTAGGCCTGGTTTTGTCCTGGTGTAGCCCTGCTATAGCTCTTCAGACCGAAATAAGTCCCAGTTCTGACCTGGTTTCATGCTGGTTTAATCGTGGTTTATTAGAAGTACTCAGAACTAAACAAGGACTGAACCAGATCTAAACTAGGGCACAGGTGAGTGTGCTCTCTAATAACCACCACTCCCACAATTCCCTCCCAGAGTCCGCTCACGTGACCAATCACCTGCATGTTCCTGAAAGAAAACAAGACAAGACCCAAGTCTGGCTACAAGGACTAACCTGGACTAAACCGGGTCTAAACTCAAATGAATGTAAAATTCGTTAGTGTTGTTTATATTTGAATATTTTGACTGACTGACTGACAATAATGGAAAACATGAGCAGAACTTCAGAGGTGGAGGCATTGTCTGAGGAGCAGATTTCCAGGATCTACTCAACCCTGTTTGAGATAGAACTGGATGACTGTGACTGCTCTGACTTTCTGTCATTTGAGGACAAGACAGAAACTGAGACTTCTTCAGGTGGATCGGAGCCTGAGAAGTCTCTGAGAGCGGAGATCCAGCGCCTCACTGTGGAAAACGCAGAGCTGCAGGCACTGAACGAGGAGAAGGACGGCGAGAACTCTGAATTGAAACTCATTTTGACCAACCACAAGAAGGTCATCAGGGTCTTAGATGAAACGCTGAAGACCCAGGGAGCAGAATATGATGCTGATATTGCTCATTTTAAAGAGATCAAGGAAGTAAAAGACAAGTCTCTCACTGAGCACAAGGGAACCATCAGGGATCTAGAGGAAAAGCTGAAGATCCAGATGGAGAAGAATGAGTCTGGCCCCAGAGAGAATGCATGGCTTTGGTCTACAGACAAATATCTTAAAAGAGATCAAAAACATCTTTGAAAATGAGATGTCTGACCTGGAGGAGACGCAGAAGATGCTTGAGGAGACCAATGAGGTGTCTGAGGAAGAGATCACATCCCTCAAGACTACAGTTAAGGATCTTCAGGACAGGAACATGTTCCTCGAAGACAGGATGATCTGTCTGAAGGAGGACATAGAGAAAGAGGTGAGGATCCAGCTGCAGAGGAATGAGACATATGCAGAGACGATCACTCAGATGAAGTCTGACAACAACAGTCTCCTTTGAAAACGAAATAATGAGTCTGAAGGAAGATCTAGAGGAACAGCTGAGGACATCTGAGGAAGACTTGGTGCTGCTCGAAGGTGAGATGTCCGACCTTGAAGAGATCCTGAAGAGGTTTGAGGAGAACACTGTGGTGTCTGAGATAGAGGTCACATCCTTCAAAGCCACAGTTAAGGATCTTCGAGAAAAACTGAAGATCCAGATGGAGAAGAACGAAGCCAGTGCTTAAGAGACTGTCTGGCTTCAATCGACAAACAGAGATCTTCAAGAGATTAAGGTCTTTCTTCAAGGTGAGATGTCTGACCTGAAAGAAGACCTTGAGGAGATCCTGAAGAGGTTTGAGGAGATCACTGAGGCTTCAGAAAAGGAGATCACAACCCTCAAAGCCACAGTTAAGGATCTTCGAGAAGAGCTGAAGATCCAGATGGAGAAGAATGAAGCCAGCGCTCTAGACATTATCCTGGATATTATCAAGGACTCTACGCTGAGGTGGAACAGCTGAGATCCAGGAACTGCCATCTTGAGGACGGGGGCATGAATGAAGATGGAGTGAGACCAGGTCCATTCTTTTTTTCAGGCCAGCCCCCTCTTTTGCTCAATATGTTGCCTACGCCCCATCCTTTCATTTTCCTGTAATAATAGCCTAATAATAATAATAATAATAATAATAATAATAATAATAATAATTTTGAAAATACTGCTTATTGAGGGTTTTTTTCATGCTCCACACCACCCCCCAGATTTAGAGCAGGCCGCCTCAAAACACACCTCATCTGTACAGCATCACACGTGCGCCAAGATCAGGTGTGCGCCATTCGCAAGATTGGGCCCATTAGCTGTTAGCCACAACTAAAGGGTTATTACCTGTTAGCCACAGCTAACAGAGTGAGTTAAAGGTAAAACAGGTATTTTCATTCATCAGATAAACTGTTTATAACATTATAGTGCTGTTTCTGTTGGTGGGTTGGTAACCTCTCACTGTATTTAGATGATTTGAATGATTTTTGAACTGAGGTTATTAATAGAAACAGAGAGAGATGTCACTGTGTTTCTCAGTTTTTCTGTAATGGGTAAATTTGGTATTTTTCTGTGGCCCATTGGTTCTGCCTGAGAGTGCAGGTCCTGGTAGTCCATTATAGGACCCCATTTTAAAACACAGAACCTTCTGATTTGCAAAGCTGTTTTTCTGATTTAGTTGTTTTCAGTTTAGGCCTATTTGTTACCGTTAGAGTTGTCATATCATACTGTATTTTAAATTAATATAAATAACTGTGTGCAGAAACAGGGACTTGTGATTTGACTTGGACTTACCACCAAAAGACTTGAGACTTGACTTGGACTTGTGGTCAACGACTTGTGCACATCTCTGGGGCCTGGTTTAGAACTGGTTAAAATCAGTGTATGCAGTGTAAGCTGCAGGAGTGGATGATATACCACTAAAACTACTCAAGGCAGATCTGGAAACAACTGTCAATGCTGTGCACTCCCTGGTCATAGATATATGGCAAACAAATGCTGTGGCATCTGATTGGAAAAAGGGTCTAATAGTAAAAATCCTCAAAAAAGGAGATCACTCTGACTGTAACAACTGGCGAGGCATAACACTCTTACTCAAAATTAGTAAAATTTTCACAAAAGTGCTTCTTGAAAGGACTAAAAATGAAATCGATACTAGGCTACACCATGAACAAGCAGGATTTTGTTGAGGAAAATCATGCTGTGATCAGAAGTTAGAAACATTATTGCGCAGTTTCTAGAATGGCAGTCCAGTTTGTATCTGTATTTGTTTATTTTTTAAAAGACACTGTGCATCAGGAAAGTTTATGGAAGCTACTTCAGCTTTATGGTGCACCAACTAAAATCATCAACATCCTTAAAGCTCTACACGAAGGATTTGAATGCAGTGTGATCATTGGAAATAATCTTAAAGAATGGTTCCCAGTAACGTCTGGATTAAAACAAGTTGATGTCTTGATGTCTCCCCTGCTCTCCCTTATTGCCATTGATTGGGTTATGAAAGAAACCAAAGACCAAAATAACTCCAAGCTCAATGATCTTCCAACAGTAATGTTAAAACTGTTCTGCTCTATGGGGCTGAATGCTGGACAAGAAAGACCTCACATAGAAATTAACAGTGTTTGTCAACAGATGTATCAGAACAATATAAGATCAGCCTTGGGTGTTGTCCAACAATGCACTCAAAGCAATATCTGTACAAGAAGACATCATAACAGAGACTGCCAGGAGGAAATGGAAATGGATTGGCCATGTGTTGAGAAAAGGGCAAGATGACATCACCAGAGAAGCCATCTTCTGGACAGCAGATGGAGAACGTAAACAGGGGAGACCAAAAACAACATGGCGAAGGACAGCCGAGAAAGAACTGAAACAAATAGGCCTATCCTGGAAAATGGCAGAACAAAAGGCAAGAGATCGGGCTTAATGGAAACTGCATGGAGGCCTTATGTGCCTTATGGCATGAAGAGGAGTAAGTAACAGGTCATCTGCTTCTAAACAGAGCTGGGAACACCACTGTTTTCAACATGTACATGTCCTGATGCAAGTCTTCAACATGTTCAGTGTCTGCACATTCAGGGGACACGCCAATGTCATCAAGGGCCTTCACAAGAACATCATCTCCCTCTGTCTCTTGCCGGTCACCATCGTCTAGTTTGGATTCATGTATTATCATCGTGTACCACTGACTGGAGGAGAGTCTCTTCTGCATTGTGCTGAGCTTCTGTAGCCTACTGTGGGAACAGGTAAGACGGTGTTTACTAATCATCTGACCTGTTCATCTGATGTTCTGGGTTGTTTGACTTTTTTCTTATGATCCAACTGCATCAACACGCATCGCCTCGTATTGCCTAATATCAACTTACACAAAGGTTATATGAACACAAAATCAATGTACACAGACAAAAATCTGTTATATCAATATGAGGAATTTGTGTTATTTCTGTGATATTTTACTATATATAAAAAAATTCATCAAACTCTAAATATTCAGATATTTTAGGAAAATGCATGGTGTGTAAATTTTTACTTTTTCATCAGCTTGAGTTATACTCTTACTGTACTATATTGCTGTTTACTCATTAAAAAGGCGGATCAATAGATAATCGATAATGGTGGAAAAATGGATTATACTGATATGAGGAATTTGTGTGTTAAATTAACCAGCTGTGTCTTTTGCACTTTTGAGAAGAAAAAAAAAATGTTATATTCAACTTTCCCTTGTGTTCTGTCTGCTTAAGGTAATCAACCTAAGCTGCTGTGCTAGATTTGAGTCTATATTCTACACTACATTTTTGGCAAGGAAATTACTATATCTATATGAAAGTGCTGAAATGTATCACAGTTCTAAATCAGCCATTATTGTTCTTGAATCATAATGAACCAATTCCAAATTATAGATTTATTAGTGCAAAAATCTTATTGTTACACCCCTAAGTTTGAAACTATAATTGTTTTTTTTTTTGAGTAAAAAACTAATGTAAATCAATGTAAAATCATAAACATAAGTGTTAATTCTGTATCTGTTTATTCATTAAAATATTGTAAATTACATATTTATTTATGCTTTTTTACTGCTTTATAGTGGTGAGTTATTCTAAAGTGTTATCAAAAATTATACTTCACATATTCACATTCATGTAAAATGGTACCTGAATGCAAAAACCTTTAAAGATAAAAGAAAAACAAAAACTCTTAAAGCGAGTGTCTGCACATCAGTCAAATCTGCTTTGGATAAAAGTTTAATTCACAAAAATACATTGACCAATATCATGAAAATGTACTAAAATGTACTTTAATAATTCATAAAAGCTGGAACATCATTGACAGAAAAACACGAGAAGCATTATTAGAGTTGGTTTAGTATAATATATTTCAGCTTCAAGAGACATAGAAATCAATCCTTATTTTTCCCCATAGTTCTTCTATAAAAGACCCATTTTTCTGAAGCATTGTTATGCAAAAAATGGCATTAGAATATATTATGGGAGCTATGAAATCCCAGTGACCGAGTATAAAATGAAGTCACATCAGAGAGATATCTGCAGAAAGAGAGTCCATGGAAAACAGGGCCAACAGAGAAAATAATAATAATACATAATATAGACCTTGCTCTATCATCACTGACATGACGGCATGGACAGGAGGTGTATGGCTACAAAAGAATTCGCACTTTTCCACTGGATTTCACTTGAAGACATTTACACGAGATGCACTTTTTCATGCTCGTTTTGAAGAATATTTATAATCGTACAACTAAAGAGGTCGACTTCCATGTCTTTCAATACAATATTTATGTCCAAAAGGTGAAAAATACTGAAACCCATTGCTAAAAGTGTGTTTCAAGGATTTTTGAAGTAGGGTGATATGTGGTACTTGTGGTATGTGGTAGAGTTTATTACATTGTAGTAGGGGCTGTAGTTTGTTTACATTTTCCAAGCTTGACAGGAGTAAAAAAGTTGTTTCTGAACAACTTTGTAGAAACATGCTACATAAACCTATTTAAAGTACATAATTTCACAAAGATTGCCATTACTTTGGGTATTATTTTACTGCATTGAACAACAGCATTCTTCTGCCTAAAATCCATACCTGCTATTCAGACTTTTGTTAAAAAATTCCTTTTTTGTTATCCAGTGTCTAGCACTAGTGTATTAGTGTGCACTGTTCTTTTTAAGCCAGGCCACTTCTTCATCCCTCTTCCTACAAGTAGTTTACAGATTATACACAAGTACCACATATAATACTACTACAACCATCCCAAAATCTCACTTTTTGTTAAATGTCAATAATAAAAATATCAAGGGCTGCTGTTTAGCCACAGAGGAGGCTTATAGACACATGTTTGATAGTTTAGGGGCGGGGCGTTTTCACATCAGTTTGTTGCTGTTGTAGAAGTGGAGAGTGTCCGTTCATGGTTCACAGACACACAGAGGACGCTCTTAAGAGGCGAGAGTTTCCAGTCTGCTCTCCCCAACTGTCCGTCTTTAATCTCTCGATCTCTCTCGTCTAGTTCATCCTCGTCTGTGATTGGAGCAGTTTGGTCAGCTGACTTATGGCTGATGGAGGGAGGGGCAGGGCTGTTGGAAAGCTGGCACGTTCCAATCAGAGCAACAGTTCTTCATTACAGCATTTCTGAAACAAACAGGAGAGAAGTTACTTCAAAATGCATATTTTTACTTTTTCTAAAGACATAAATCTACAGTACTTGGGTAAATTTTTGAACAATATATATACTTTTGGAGTACATTTTCTAATATGGTTTATGTTACTTTTTACTTTTTTTAAAGCAACAAAAAAAATTAAAGAAAACTTTTAAAATCTCTAAATGGGAAAGTATTTTGGACGTGGCTACTCATAGTAGTATTAACAATATGACTAGTAAGTGTTAGTAGTAGAATTTGAATTGGTGGTTGCAGTAAGTATTTTCTACTTAAATAAATTTAACACTCAATACAATTTGCTTACAAAATAGTTAATAATTAAGCCTTACTTCTATTTGGACCTGTAAGGTTCCATGCTATTTCAAGTGCTTTGTCGCCTTCTTGTGGCTGTTCATCGTCAATGCATGTGTCTGCACCACTGAGCAGTATTAAAGCAATTAGCCTTCAAAGTGAAACATTATCAATGTCTTAACTATGACATATATCAAAATGCCTTTACAAAACCCCTAAGATTATAGTGTTGTATCCTTAGGATATAGCTCCTATTGGGTACCATTGTCAAAAAACTCACTCAGTTTTGTTGTAGTCACTTAAAAAAAGGAATAATGCATTTGATCATTAACATGCTACACTTCTGGGGCTTATGGGAAGTGAGAACCAGTAAAAAGCCCCATTACTTAAAAATGGTGACTACTATACCAAGCTTAGTTCTGTGTAAAGTTTAGTGAGATCAAAAATAAGAAATCAGAGACCCATGTAGATGTATTGCTCATGGTTTCAGAGCAGTGGAAAACAGTTGGACAAAGTGATTGGTCTGTGTCCTGTCTGTGGCTGGCTCTACAGACCCTCAGTGCTGTGAACAGTGAGGCCATAATCCTGTTAGTGCTGGTTCATTGGGATGGGCAGCGTGTGAATGGGCCAAGGGGTAGACACCACCCTGGGGCCATGAGTGGCCCCCACGTCACACACAACACACATGGATACCAGAGTGTGGCAGTGGGTGGTTTAACTCCACTGTAGTCCACTACAAGTGTACCGCTGTGATATCAGACTTTTCTCTTAAAAGTTAACTGCTGGAGGAGTACATTAGGTTATTTTTGTGACTGACACAGGTCAAGCATGTTACATATATATTTGCCTAATTAATTTCTTATGACTTCTATCACTTCTACATAATCTTTCACCAAAATAAAAAAGGGCAAAAACTGTAGTAATTATTCCTTAAAATTAAACATTGAAGAAATTAGTATGGTTAGCAATAGGCAGTAATTCTCGAGTGATCTGATTGGGGGCCACATTTTATACCTGTTCCTTTTAACATGACCCACTTTTTACAGAACCAATTTTATTACAACTAGACTCCGACCGATATTATTGGCCGATATAGCCAATTAGGAAATGATCGGCTATTGGCCGAAATCTGGCCGATATAAACAGTACTGTTTTTACTGTGCTGAAATAAGACCTGTTTTCTTGCAAATAATAGCCTTCTGCTGTTTCTCCAGCAGAAGGCGCTGGCGCCAACTCAGTGTTTCCAAGCAGTTGGGCTCTTACTCTGTTGCCTGGAAAATCCAGACTGATATGTCTCTGTGTTATTCTACAGAGAAATATCAGTCTGGTCACCACGCTGTCTGCAGTGGTTTACTCAAATCCAAACTGTACTGTGCATTTTGATTGGTTTATATAAGTCACGTGTTCTTCGCGAGCAGCGTCACTCGTACGCGTCTCCTCACCGACAACAATAAAGATGGCGCACCGAGGAGCCGAGAGTTTGTTTCATTCAGCGGTATGTACGGTAATGTTGAAATAACTCCCTCAATCCTCCCTTGTGGCTGCACTACTCTGTTTGTTTACTTTCTCACTTTCTTGTCGCTTTGTTAACATCACGTCTGCCCGTTTGCTCCGCCCTAGAAATTTAATTGAGTCTAAGGCGACCAGACTCATCCGCTGGTACAGCGGTGAGTCTGGAATTTCCAGGCAACTTACTCTGCAGTTCATAGGAAAAACCCCAAATCACCTTCTCATGACCTGAAAAGATCAGAACGGCAATAAAAATATTTTGCTAATTTCTCTGCCACAGAACCTCATAGAAGAAAAATTTACTTTGTATTTGAATTAACTTTGTAGTTCTCCCCATTCTCTACTTGCACAGCAACTTTAAATGAAATTTAAGTTAAACAATCTTAATTAAAGCTAAATAAAATAAATAAATATAATAGACTGCCTGGCCCAAAAAAAAGTCGTCACGTGGAATTAACTAAGTAAACAAGTAGGAGCCTCCCTGCAGTTGGTCAGGTCGGGGTTCAGCAACGTTATGTGCCCAAAGAATGAGATCAGCTGACTACATGAATATACTGAATGACGAGGTTAGTCCATCAATGGATTTTTTCTTCCCTGATGGCAAGGGCTTATTCCAAGATGACAATGCCAGGTTTCGTCGGGCTTAAATTGTGAAAGAATGGTTCAGAGAGCATGAGACATCATTTTCACACATGGATTGGCCACCACAGAGTCCAGATCTTAACCCCAATGAGAATCTTTTGGATGTGCTGCAGAAGACTTTGCACCGTGGTTCGACTTTCCCATCATCAATACAAGATCTTGGCAAAAAATGAATGCAATGCTGGATGGAAATAAATGTTTTGACACTGCAGGAGCTTATCGAAACGATGCCACAGCGAATGTGTGCCATAATCAAAGCTAAAGGTCCAAAAAAATACTAGTGTGTGATAGGGTTGTCAAAAAAAATCGATACCAAGATATTAATCAATATTAAAATGAGTATCTAAATGAGATATTCATTTGGAAAAGTATCGATAATGTGACGTCTTTACCTGCGCGGCAGAAACACAAGGCGCAGCCCCTCCCCTCCAGTGAATGAGTACAGGAGGAGGACAGGCTCAGTCAGCGCAGCATAAAACTTTCGTCCATCAAAACAGCTCTTTATATACGATTTACTAAAAGGTGTTCACTCGCTCACCGCTATCACCGCTGCGCAAAGACCTTGAGTGCCACTGCACGAGCGCAGCGAGCTTTCCGTGGGAGATTCCATGGGACATCCAGAGCGGACCGAGCGCACTCCGATCTGGGAGTCACCGGGCAGCGGCATCATTCCAAACAGATATAAAACAGCTTAAATGTAACTACAAATGCCTCATTACCAGTGGAGCAAGGAGAGAGCTGTTAGTGTTAGCAAAGCGGCCATATTTAAAGGACCACTGTGGTCCTGACCCATCACTGTCAATGACTGTGGCCACAATATAAATATGAACCATGGCTACTGCAACCTAATAACCTACTACCATTTATAGAAAATGGAAACAGGTAATCTGTAATTAAACTTTACCTTTGAGGAATCATTTATCATAATCTGAAGTAATTTTGGATCACATATACAAACTAATGAGTGTATTATTTAGCATTGTGTTGAATAAAAAATCATCATGTAGCTACATAGCTGTGGACTACAGAGGTATCAGAGTGTTGAAGGATAAACCCCTTTTTGCATAAAAAATATAAGCTTGAAAAAATTAACAAGTATGTTACATATATAGTAATAGCCTAATAATATTATTCTATACAAAATATAGTTTGAATAATATGGTGACAGTAAAGGAGGTGGTTAGAGCCCATGTATGTACCACAAACATTCAATGAAACGTGTTAATTTTTGTCACCGTGGTATCAAAATCGGTATCGAGTATGGAGGATTTTTTTTTTGTATCGGAATCGAGTTTAAATTTTAGTATCGTGACAACACTACTGTGTGACTTGGGCAGGCAGTCACTCCAGCACATCCCAAAGAATAATGGACCAAATTGTAAGGCGCTTTGAGAAACTTGAGAAACTCAAGCTTGTAAAAGCGCAATATAAATCCAATCCATTATTATTATTATTATTTTTATTATTATTCTCAGTGGGCTTAAGGTCTGGACTCTGTGATGGCCATGTCTGAAAATGATGCTTCATGCTCCCTGGCAGTGTACATAAAATACATAATAATACCCACTACAACCTATATAATCATAAAGAACAATAAACAGCTTTCTACAACATTTTAAAAAGATGTTTAGTCTAATAAAGTGGCCTAGGGTGCACATGCCATATTAATGTAAACAAGAGCAGAAAGAAAAATGCTTTAAAATACCTTTTCTTAATGTATAACTGTATTGGATATCGGTATTTTTTAACTACCTAATATCAGTATCGGCCTAAAAAAAATCCATATCGGCCAGGCTCTAATTACAACCTTTATTGCACATGTACTCTACCGCTCAATAAATGGTATCTGTCAGTAAATGTCTATCATGCTTGACCTGGAAACATTTTAGGCAAAATAATTTTGAAAAATATTAATTCACATAAGTATCTGGATATGGTCATTAACAAAGACTTTTGATTGATTAATAACTAGTTTGGGATGTGAATTCAACTTCTTTCTTATGTTTACTACTGCTCTGTAGTAAATGCCTTCCTAAAATAGTAAACCTATCTCATTTCAACTGCAGACAGACAGACAGACTACGCCTCACTATTTGGGTGCTTGTATTGCTCTATTAATAAACAGACCTTAAGAGACAACTTTCCACATGAATTTCTATAGTAACGCATTGTTCAGAGATTTTCTGGGTTGTTTTAAGTATTTAGGTTGGGTTAAATTAACTTATTGTTCTTGAGTAAATTTTGAAGGAAAATATTACTTTTACTTAAGTGTATTTTTTATTTTTTATTTTACTTCAATGGCAACATAGGGGTTATAGTCTGGGTACATGTAGTATGCTACTACTATGACTGATAGTCATAGTAGTAGCAGTAGTTTTTGCTGTGCAATTACAAAAAATACTTTCAGAAGTAATTTGTACTAAAGTAAACTTTTATCATGAACTAGTAAGTAACATTATTTGAAAGTAACAGTACTTTTCCACCACTGCCTTTAGCCTCAAATCACTTTTTGTGATCTACTGTACTAGTAATATTTAGTTAGTTACTTTATTTCTACTGAGATACCCAAAATTAGAATAAAGCAGTACTGAAACCACTGTCTTTACATGTGTTTATATAAACATAACAATTCTCACATATTCAAATCTACAGATCTAACCACTTACAGTAGTAGCCCAGCAGAGCGTGACAATTCATACTTCCTTATTACTACAAATAGGCCAAAAACAGAAAAAAGTCCAGTACAACAAAAAATAAGTAAAAAAGAAGTGAAACTGATTTTCCTGGTAACATCATGAAGACAGACAAGGATTTCCTCACACAAACCCAGCTGCTGCCACATGCTGAGAGCTGAATTAAGTCAACTACAGCCAGAAATCCATTCAACACAAACACAGACGGGAACTGAGAGGAACCGCAATCAAACATGCAAGGACTGAGTCAGCTCTGTTGCAATAAAGATTTTATTTAATAGAAACTGTTAAAAAATAACCTTAGAAGGTGAATTTAGTTTCAAGTCTAAAACTCCTCCTTCCTAGGAGCATATAAACCAGCTCTCTTCAAGAGTTCAATTTCAGAATTGCCAAAGCCCCTTGGATAAGAGGAGAAACGCCCAAATTACTTCTTTTTAAACCTTTTGTTGTGATTAGCACGTGATTAACTGTGCTGTCTTAGTTAAAACAGAGCCCAAGTTCAATTTTTCAATTTGTTCTTACAGCTGGGAATAGAATATTTAAATTCTCACTTGAAATTAAGACCAAAAAGTCCTAAAATTGCTCTTATCATTTTTTAGCTTGTTATTTTGTACTATTGACTGCAAACTAGTGGGTCAGGACCCTAAAGGTGGGTCATAGGGATGTTGAAAATACTTTTAATGTTGAGCTTGCTTGAAGCCTAAATATTGTTTTAAATGAAATAGTGATGGGACATTTTCAATATACCTCATTAACATGTAAAATTAAAAAAATGCCATACTATGCAGTTGCAATGTATATATTTATGTGTGCTGTGTATTCATTTGTGTATAAAAGTAATACATTCTGTTTTTGCACACTCATCTCAGTCTTGGACTTGATAAAAATTATTTTTCCTGTGGCAGTTACAGTAAACATCTTTTAATAGTGTAAAGTGTAAAAATGTCCAACAGAGCTACTTCTTTATATTTATAAGTTTTAATAAAAAATAAAATTCTAATCTGCTTTTTAAATGCTTGACCTGTAGGACTTTGTATAGTTACTAAAATAATATATTGCTACACAAAAATTCTGAAACCCACAATGCCATGAGGATGGTTCTTTTTAACACAGTGCAAGCTAAATAAGTGTCCATTGGTACTGTTTCCCATATGATACTACTCACATAAGGATAATATGGCTTGCTGTGAGCAGATGCCAAGAATAGCTCCTGATTAAAGATAAACTACAGGTGATTTGTACAGTACCATTAAGTGTGACGGACGAATATCAAAGCTCTTGTGTAATCCTAATTAACCCGACAGGCCGCCCATGCATCATATCCTCTATTGTAACTCACTGTGAAATGTTAGACACACACGCACCTGGCTCAGAGCTGCTGCAGGGCATCGGGGGAGGGGCCTTAAAGCAGGACACAGTTGGATTTCTTTTTTGCCTTCTTCTTTTCCACTGGCGTTTTTCTATTTATCTGTCTGACCAGGTCATAGAAGATCTGGAAGAGAAGACAACAACTATTGTGTTCCAAGATGTACAATAGGACCATGTGATATTTATAAGTATGCAAAGGTAGCTGGTATTGTATCAGTGGCCCTGGCAGCCAATCCAAATTACTGTCTTAGCAAAGTGAGGAAGGTCTGGAAGTTCTCCTGTTAATTCTGTCTTCCACCCAAGCTCATTTCTACCAATAGTTTTAGGGCGGGCTTACACAACGTTTTGTTTCTCTGATTGGTTGTACTGTATATTTGGTACTGCTTTCTTTTTGAAATAACTTTTCAATCCCATTTAATCTGCAACTTTTTGTTCCATCTCCTAAAAAAAAATCTAACTGTTATCAACCATTAGCAGACCAAATGTTTATAAAAACATATTCTAAAATCATGCAGCAGTCTGTGAAATCTGTTGACAGAGCACTGTAGTCTGACCACTAGTCGTGTGGTAATTTGCATTGTAAACAGTGACCTGAGCCCATAATGTGTGTACTCACATCGAGAACGTTGATCTTTGACTTTGCAGAGGACTCTAAAAAGGCACAGTGGTTCCACTGTCGGGCCAAGTTCTGGCCCTGCTCCTTCCCCACCACACGCTCATCCTCCAAGTCGCACTTGTTTCCAACCAGGATCATTGGCACCTGAACACACACAATATTAGGAATTATGTCAAAATTATAATGGCAAAAATTATCTACAGAAAAAGCATCCAATACTGTAGATTACCATATATGCTGACTTTAAACTGTCTAAATAAAAGATTGCAACATTTTAACCTGGAAAACATTAGAAAGCCAGAGCAGCAAATTCATATTATCCATACCCATTCAACCATTTCAAAATATTTCAACAAATATTTTAAGTACTGGTTTTATAATTGTACTACAAGACCCAAAAGTGGGTCTTGGGAAGGTTTCAGCGTATCTGAAGTCTAAATATTGTTTTCATTACATGAGATGATGAAATCAATTTTAAAAATAAATGTATATAATTCTGAATTGGCTCCCTGTGTGTCACACTAAAATGGTCATGGATAAAATGGGTCCCACAATGAGATCAGCTATACCAAAAAGCAAAAATCTCTATCTAAATGTTAAATACCAAATCTTTAAATGTTAAAGGTACTATAAGCAGCATGTGTTCGTACTGGTTTGAAAACAGTACTGCAGTCTAAATCAAAACAAAGGTCTCTTTTTGGATTGGCAATGATCGGCAATGCTGTTTTAGAAGCAAAACAAAAAATGTAAACAAAAACAACTTGGCCATTATGTAAAATATATTTTTAATTGTTAATAACTCAACTGTAATATTGTTATCAGTAAAACTAATATTTGATTTAAACATGTTTACATCATATCTTGGTACACGTGGGTAATTTTTATGAAATATAAAAACTATTTTCTGCTCATAGTACCTTTAAATACCAAATTTAGATTTAAAGCTAAAGGACATCTTTTTATTTCTAGGTCCATTGCGACACTGTTTAAGAGGCACAATGGGAATAGTACGCCTTTGTCCCAGTTCCTATGAGGCGCAGTCTGTCACCTTCATATGTTTCTGAACGCAAACATCATACAGCAGAAATGAACAGAGGGTGTGTCTTGATGTTTTACAATGTAAACCATGATGTCAGCGTTCAAACAAGGAAATCCAACACAGATCATCGCCACTTCAAAGCTGCAGACCTGGTATAACAATGAGGCTGCTCCAGAGACACTACAGGCCTTTGGTCAAAGCACTCTCTATTCAAGACTGCCATATTCACAGCGAAAATAGGACAAATAGTGAAGGAACAATAATAGATGCTTAACTCCAAGATCATTAGACTATATTATGAATACAGAGGCAATGGAATAGTTTATAAAGACAATTGAGAAGCTATACAATTTTTGGTTTGTTCTTCAACTGATCCCTTGTGGCTGTAGTTGACACATTTTGGGATGTCTTGCAATAGTACAAAATCTTTTAAAAATGCACCCAGATGATAGCCTGTCAAGCCAGACTTTTCGCAAGCAGTACATTCTAGTTCCTCTCTCGGAGTGAAGTGCTGCTCTGGTTCGATTTTAAACTGGCCTATCACCGTCCTTTATCTGGAGCGCGTCTTACGAAAGCGGAAGAGCTAACTATGGTAGCCCTAGCTACCTAGAAAATTTAATAACTTCTCTGACCTGATTAAGGGCGTTCAGTGCTTTACTTCGTCACCTGTTGGTTCTGCTAAAGTCCGTGTTGTTGTTCAGTCCTCTGTGCGAATTTTTTTTCTTTGTCTTGTTCCCATTTTAACAAGTTAAGTCTCGTTGACATCTGACATAATGAATACATTGAAAAAACCCAGACTTTCTCTGCAAGTCTTTTTTCAAGTGGCTCCTGCTGCTGTCCCCATTCAGAAATAAGTACAGAGCTGCTCATAATACTGCATATTCTGGTGTTTTAAGGCAAACTGGCGAAAATCCATGTTTGCTTGAGTCAGCGGTGCGCTGCTTATGTCCCGCCCTTCTCCCGCCCCTGGTTATTGTTCTGCCTCAGAAACACTCAGAAAAACTGTCATTGTTCTGCCTCAGAAACAAAATGTTACCAAAGGGATACCAGACTAACTTCTTGGTATATAGTAGGAAAAGTGTTTGTCTGGCGGGCCAGGGCTACCCAGATGGTGTTCGGAAACGTTTTGGAGAGCATTTTTTGAACTTGAGAAAAAGCTGCAATCTTGGCAGCAGAGTGGGCTAGTAATAAGCACCTGTAGCGGCACCTGTAGCGGCACCTGTAGCGGCACCTGTAGCGGCACCTGTAGCGGCACCTGTAGCAGTGATAGCTGCAGTGTCGTTACAAAGCAGCACAGTGGCAAAGTGGTTAACACTGTTGCCTCACAGCAAGAAGGCCCTGGGTTCAAATCCCGAACCATGTGTAGAGGTTGCATGTTCTGAGAAAGGTCCCTCGGCAGTCCACTGCAGTCGCCCACTGCTCCTGACAGGTTTGCCCCAGTAGCATTGAAGGACGCAGGCAAAAATATTTCCCTATGGGAATAATAAAGTATACCCTAATACCAAAACCTTACATACTAATATGCTTTATGTTAACTCAACTTTTTACTAAGTTTTATGCTAACTTTTTTAGGTAGCATGACCTACTGGAGTGCATGGAGTTTCTCAGTATTAAACATCTCTGGCCCCTTACTAGAACATTACATAAAAACAGATGCACAGCAGCTGGTTTAGGAATCTTGCAGCTCTCTAACACTTCTGCTTTTGTGGACTACCTCAGACATTTGAACAGTCAAGGCCAAAAAACAAAACCTGTGAGGGGAAAAGCATATTCTGAGTACCCAGAGCCTATGTCAGTGGGCAGGACGAGGGGCAGAGGGGCTGTTGGGATGCGTCTCTTCCTGCCTGCTGTTTCCTGACCTGAGTCTATCTGGGGAGCACGCAGGCCCGGAGGAAGCCGAGGCGGCCCCGCCCAAACCGGGATAGCATCGCCTTCCTTCCTGAATGTTTTCAAACTATTTCAGCTGAATTCATGGTCCAGTTACACTTAGGAATGATTAAATAACGTAAAATTGTTTAATTGTTTGAGAGAGAGCAGAGGGTCATTTCAAAGTAAGCAAAAAAGACTTGAATCTGTTGTCACATGTGAGTTCCTTTTGCACATTTTTTACTGATTCATACTTTCTCCATCACTTTTCACCTTTACCATGGCCAAAGACTGAGCATGCACTGGATCAACACAGCCTGAAAAAGCCTTTTAACAATTTTACATAATATATGCAGCCTGTATATTGTTTTAGCAGTGCTACAAACAGTGGACATAATTAACCAGTGGAAAAAGCTGGCTGCGATACAACAGGGGCCAATAATAAATCAGATGTGGTATCTATTTGTGGAGGCTGTAACAAATAAATCTATGCATGGGAAATCCTGCCTTGGCTCTCCTGTTGGTCCAGAGCATGGCCCCCAGACATGTATGTTGGGTCTGGAAAAACGGGATATTTGTGAGTTGTGTGCTTGTAACCTGACATGCTGTAGCTTGTACAGTGACATTTGAATCCTCTCCCACCCAATAAGCACCCTTCAGTTTTCTCATATGATGATTATTTAAAAGCAACTAGACTTAAAGTAATAGGAAAATCCAGCTATTATGACAATGTAGAACATGTTTATTAAAAATGTACCCTAATATTATGCCAAGAGTATTTGAATTCCCCTGAAAATCAGTGCAACATCTGCAGGTTTTGGCTGTATTGAATCTGAAGACTATATATTATTAGTGATATATGGCAAAAATATGTGCAAATTGCTCAGATGGATGGCTTGGTTACTGTCACAGTGTCTTAGCACTGCATGTACAATATCTGTTCATTAATAATGCATTCCTCATTATGTGTATAATCTGGTGATATAGCCTGTTTGTACCATTTTGTTATTTGTACATCAAAATCTTACATCCACCTTCTCAAATTGATCTATATTCTGCAGAGATCCAACTGCAACTAGGCTCTACAGTAAAGCTCAACTTTACAGAAAATTGCTGTATAAAGTAATTGCACAGTAACTATAACAAAACTGAAACTATTTATAAAATTAATCAGTGGTAACAGCAAATTAACTTATACCTGCTTCTAAATAATTTAAATACGTAACCCCCCCATTTGTAGTTAAGTTTATCTTAAACCTATAGAAGAACCCCTCCATTTTATTGTACAGTAAAGGCTTCTAAGCCATGTTCTTGCCTTTGACTTTACAAAACATCACAATTTTATTTTCTTAATGTGGCACTAAAAATTGAAATGTAACAGGTGAATATTATAGGGTTTTCTCCCCTCTTCTCTCTTTTGCTCTGGACTGAGGGCAGACAGGAAGCTGAGATGTTTGGATTAACCCAGTGGAGGTTGCTGCTTGATGTTTGATATCCAAACAAGCCTTGGACTGATCTGCAGCGCTACATTTCTCCTGGGGGTCTTGGGAGAAGCCTGGTATGCCCCGCTAACACAAACTTTAAGCCAAGCTGGGATGAAAAGATGTAGAGAGGGGAAGCTGGAGGTATGTAGAGAGGGGGAAAAATGTCCAGTGTCAGCATTAGCCAACTTAAGAACCCACAGTCAATCTGGTGAGATGCCGGTAACATGCCACAGGCAGGTCCCATCCTGCTCACAGTAGCATGCTACACTTTTTGGACTAAGAGGAAATGGGACAAGGGCGAATGTAATTTATATAGTTGCACTTGCATTGTGGCGCAAGATAAGCAGACAATATATTTTCAATGATACAATTCAGTATTAGCCACCAAAAAGTGCTAATTAGGAATCAACATGAAAGTTTGGCAATTAGCATCCCATTAACTACATGTGTAATGTCTGTGCCAGTGTAGAAAACATTAGTGTCAATATTTAGCTGGTTAAATTAGCATTAATCCAGCAGCAAGTAGCCACAAGCACGTGTACTCTTTGCTGCTCCTAAATCCAGATAAATGGTTGCATCAGGAAGGGCATCTGGGATAAAAAAAAACTACTATGCCTGATCCATGAGTGAATGACTGCATGTTAGGAGGCACAGTGGCATCCACAGAAAAGAAAAAGCCAAAGGCATAGAAGATAATTTAATCAATTAGCACTACATAAACTAAAGGCTAAATAATAAAGGTTTTGCAGTTATGCTGGAAGTGCTTGTTGTACAGAAAAATGTAGCAGACACTAATATATTGACAACATATACTCAAGTTTAATGCATCAAAAATCACATGTCTACTTTAATATGTATATGCATGTACTTTGGCATGAACTGACCACCGAACGTGGTTTCTATTATTTGAATGCAAGGATACGCACAACCATTTTTATTCCCTAAAATATCTTTTCTAACACATTTTTTGGTTTGCTCCCTCACAAAAATAAATGAGAAATTAGTTTCTTCTTGTCATCAAAATGTGCCTGGAGTTTGTCCAATGGCATCACTCGTAGAAGGCTCTATAGAGTGGCCTCAATGAACAGCAATGAGTCACAAGCATATAGTGAGGAATTAGTAGCCTCCCAGCCATACAAGCAGTGACAGACATGGAGAAGTCATGAGACCTTAGGTTGCATAAGAAGGAAGTGGGGGAAGTAGGCTTTAAAACTGTGAATTGTTCTGTTACTATTAATGCCTTGTTAAAAATTTAGAGCTACTATGTGCAGTGGAAAACATTAAAAGGAGCAGAGCACTTTAAGTGTTTTGCCAGCTTTGCCGTAAATGGTGCGTGTCGGGGCTGAGAAGTGGAGCAGCTGCAGGAGTGACTGGAGTCTGGAGGTTCAGGTCTGCAAGGGCTTAAACTGCTCTCCAAATAAGAGATACCTCCTTGTGGATAAAACAAAAGAGTGTAAAGTGTTTGCTTTTGTTCTGCATTCCTCAGAACAGTGCCAGATAAACAGATGGTTTAGTCAACATATGTACAGTAAAGGCTCGAGCACAGGGACTAATGGCTGAGTAGGCAGGACGTAATGACCAACACAGCTTCTTGGATGAAGAGGAAAATAAGAGACAACTTACAGGTTGTTAGTGCATCTTTTAACAGATACTTGCAATTCAAAATATTGCTTTTTTTCCTTTCTATTGTGATTGATATTGTTGTATGGCTTTTGCTACCTGCATTCAAAGCAGTGTCTATTGTACAGTAAGGATTTATAATGAAAAGACATATAAAGGATCCCAAAACTGTACTGTACAGCCAACAGAAAAATCAAAAACAACAATGCTTTCTCTATGTACTTGAAGAATAATAATAAATGTTGTAGTTTTCATGGGAATACAAAGCTAGAGCCATTTATGAGCAACAGCTGTTTGTGGTTTTAGATAAAGTTACATACAAATTTACTTTCTTATTCTAATGAATTGAAATGCATCAACAGTTTTGAAGTCCCCAGCAAAATAATTTCATAATGAAACGATTTGGGGGTGGAACTTATATGACATCGCGGGGGTTACTCAAACCAAACTGTGCTGTTCTGACTCTACCTACTCAGCTCAAGTAGCAAGTAAGAGTTGTACACATATGACTGCAGAAAAGTTAAGTCTTAATTACCCTCATGCAACTTTATATTAGCAACTACAATGAAAACACTCATATTTTTCCTTTGGCAACAATTCAACTCATTTCTTTGAATTGACTGTATTTTATGGGAACACAGCCACTGATCCTGGACTCCATCTGTGAGCCCGAGGCTAACCTCAGTGCTGCCTGACCACAGCGGCTCTAATGAAGCCACAAACCCACAATCCTGGGTGTTTTTGATGGACTCGGGCCTTCTACACTTCTACCCTGACAGTCCAATCACCCACACAGAGTGCCAGACCGCAGGACAACCACATGCAGCCCATAGAAAGGAGTGAACGCAGCAAACGGGCATCAAGAAGGCTGGTCGAAACACAAAACAGAAGCATTTACTGGCAAAGATATAGCAAGAGGTACGCAAAGGGATAGATGCAAAGAAAGAGGTTTAAATTTCTGCACCAAGCTCAGAGAGGGCTGACGGAGAGTAAGAAGGAACAATGGAGGGGAAATGACATGAAGGGTTATGGTAACGTTCAATCCCTCCAAAGATCACCAAAAAAGGGCATCCCAGATCGTGCTGACGCACTATCAGGCAAACCAGAGAGGGACGGAGGGCTTACTCATTTCAGCAGCCTCACAGTTTAACAGAATAAAGATAGAAATGTGATGTGGACAAATAGTAAACCCGGATAATGAGCTGACACATCCTCATTGTGTTTGAACTGCTACTGCTGAATCCAAGAGGAGGATCACACTTGGGAAAAAAAAAAGAGAGGAGCTGTGACCAAAAGCTAAAGCATTCATATCCCTTAATAAATGCATTACTGCTGTTCAACAAAGGAGCAGCTTTAGTGTATCTAAGTGCCAGCTCAGTATTTTCACATAGATCGTGTAAATGTGTCATTAACTGGCATACAATACAGTACGTGTGAATGGAATCCATAGCAACAGTGTGAACAATGTAAGTGCCTAAAACAAACTCTGACTGCTGTACTATTTTCTACAGCAAACACTAGTTACATCTGACAAAAGACAAATGTGGCATTATGGATGATGGAAGTTACTTTAAATAAAATACAGTGTGTACTAAGGTTGGGCCATATCCTGGTGTTATAGATGGTATTAAATGTTGTGGTTGAAATAAGTGTCCTACTATGATAGCAAGTGCCATGTACGCAACAAGACATAAGACATGCTAAAAGAAGCAAAAAACTGCTCAAGCTGATCTACAAATAAAAGACAATTCAGAGTAAGTGACTTGCAGCTAGAGTTTAAATGTAAAGCTATGGCAAAATATGAAAATAATGGCATCTTACAATGAGAGAAATTGAAATACACACCATTTTAACCCATGCCACTCATACATTTAAAGACACATTTGTTTTAAATACTGTGATTTAATTATGAAAGTACTACAGCCTGTGTGATGCCACTCACGTCCTCTGTGTCCTTTACTCGTAGAATCTGTTCTCTCAGGTCCTGGAGGTCATTGAAGGTTGACTGTGCTGTTATGGAGTAAACCAAAGCGAAGCCCTGGCCGTTCTTCATGTACAAGTCCCTCATCGCCGTGAACTGCTCCTGCACAGAGAAGAGGCCACAAGAGTAGATGAATGAATGAAATCTTCAACTCATGGAAACAGATTCTCATTCTATTGTATAATGACTTTAGAAGACCACAGCACCACAGAAAAGTGCACAAACAACTAATTATTTTAGCCCATATTCTTAGATGAGATCACTTACTGTGCCTGCTGTGTCGAGAATTTCAAGCATACACTGCTGCCCGTCTACCTCCACTTGCTGCAAGGAAAGACCATAGATCATGAGTAAATAGTCAAATCAATCTTAAAACAAGTTTAATATGTGAAGCTCAATAATATTGAATGTTGGGCTCAAAAGGGCTTTAAAGCTAGTACACCAAAGGCAATGATAATCTGTGCTGATGGTCTCTGTGTGTGAGCAAACTACCCCAAATCAAACTAAATGTCAAACGTCAATGGTTAATTTGCATCTTAAGGAAAATTGGAAATCATAGTAATAAGAACTATAAACCTTAAAAATAGAAAAGGAAAACAAAAACTATATTTACATGCACAGCTTAGTCCAATTATGCTCAGAGATCTATGTGACCTAACTGGACCTCTGTATTTGTCCAAGTTTGCATGCAAAGGAGAATAAAAGACTCTTGGGTTAATTTGAAAGAAAGAAATACTGTAGTTCAATAATGAACTGCATTGTCCAAGCGTGCTGCTTTAATTAAGAGAAACTACAGCAAGACGTTTAGATGCATTTTAAAATGCAATTCATAATTGGACTAAGTAAATATTTCAAATTTCTCTGGTTACATGTAGCCACACTGAGTGAGGACAGACGTTATACAGAGTTGAATGAGCAAAGAGATCATCATCACGGCATGAACCTGCAACAGCTGTAAATAATCATCCCACCACAGCACCACTCACCTTTCTGTATGAGTCTTCTATTGTAGGGTCATATTTTTCCACAAAGATTCCCTGTACAAACTGAACTGTCTGTGAGAGAGAGAGAGACAGAGAGCCAATGTCAGGACGCTTCAACCTCAAAAACCAAAACATTTCCATCTTCTCCCATGCTTCCCCATATAAACAACTACATAACGCAAATTTGGCAAAGGATCTTGTTATTTTGAAGATAATGTCTAAACTTGGAGTGTGCTATATAAAGCTATGCAGCAAGGTTTACATTAGGGGTAGAGCGAGTTCACAGATAACATCTTGAAGTCTTGGATGCCAGACTGAAGGATTAACCTGCCTCAACACCTGGCCAACGCTTGCTAAGAGGGTCATGGTCTGCTGTCAAACATATAATGACAAAAATTACATGAGTTTATTTTATACCTGTCTTATCTCAGCTCTCAAATATAGAAAGCTAACCAATATGTGATATGGCTATGACGACAAGCCATTGATGATTGTGCTTATGCATTTGGAAATTGTTACCTAGAACCAACAACAGGATTGAATAAATGGGATAAAGGAACTAACATACTTAAGAGACACTTAGATTAGGAAACACAAGGATAGGTACTGTACATAAATATAGTGACGACTGTTGTTTCCTGATCTGTAGTAGGTATCATTATAGGTTTTCACTAGTATGACAATATCAGCAAGGGCAGTAAATTACCCAGTAAAAATTTAGGTTTTTGGTATGGATTTAGGAATTGTTACAGAATTTTTTATCATCGAGAAAGGGACAATCTCACTCTAAATGTTTCTAGGAGGAAGTGTAATGCCTTAGCACAGTGGTTCTCAAACTGTGGTACTGCCGCCTCTTCTGTTCTTTTGTCGTCCAAGTGCTGATTTAGTTTAAATTTAGAGCCAATTTTATTCCAGGTTTAGTCCTACTTTAGTTGGGGCTAATCCTGGTTTAGACCTGGTTTAGTTCTGAATATATCCTGGGTTAGTCCTAGTTTAGTCCTGGTTAAAATCTGGTTTACTTCAGGTTTTTTACTTTTTGTACTGGTTAAGTCCTGGTTTAGTCTTAGTTTAGTCCTGGTTCAGACCTGATTTTGCAATGGTTTAGGCTCATTTTAGGTACTATGAGCATAAAAATGACCCACACGTGCCCCAAGATGTGAGGTAAAGATGTTTAAATCAAATATTAGTTTTACTGATAACAATGGTACAGCTGGTTTATTCAAAATAAAAAATATTTTACATAATGGCCAGGTTGTTTCTGTTTACATTTTTTGTTTTGGTTCTAAAACCCTGCATTTCTGTCCAATAAAAGAGGCAGAATAACTGGAAACCCACAAACCATTGTTTTGATTTAGACTGCAGTACTGTT
Organism: Bostrychus sinensis; assembly: GCA_020698575.1. NCBI lineage: Eukaryota > Metazoa > Chordata > Actinopteri > Gobiiformes > Eleotridae > Bostrychus > Bostrychus sinensis. Next base: position 31,061,291 of record CM036241.1, on the reverse strand, counting down.
TTCAAATTGGCTAATTTCTCTAAATTATTTTACCTATGGCCATTCTCGCACGTGTGTCACCATTTAGATTAATTACACAATATTTCTTCAAATAAGAAGACAACACTATATTCAACCTCCCCAAGACCCACACTTAGCCCCTGTCCCCCCAGTTGGGAATCACTGGATCACCATATTGTATATTTAAAAATATCTAATTATTTGAAAAGAGGCCATAGTGCACTGAGTCTTAGGGGTAAACATTAGCATAAGCATTTCCATTTGAGAGTGCACATTAATACTGCCAGATAAAGATGCTTCATGAAAACAAATCAATATCAATGAAAGGTCAAGTTATAAAAAGTAATGTCACTACAGTTATAGTTTAGGCACTCTGCTTTTCAATCTAATTGCCTAAATATTTTGAGTAGAAGTGATGCTCATGTCTGTTAGCTTTTAATTAGCCCCAAACTACACCTTTAGGCAGTGAATTATAACAACTCTCTTCTCCCACTGTCACCCCATATAACATGATAACAAACGTTTTTATCCTGCTTTTGTAATACACAAAAAGGAGATAGTTGTAATTACTATTTTGGTATTGCATAACTCATTTTAAGTCAGAGTAGTGAAAGATGCTGCTATTTACCCAGTCCACAGATATAAGCAATAGTGTACAGAGTGGTCAGGAAGGGGATACTTACCAGAGCGGACTTGCCCACACCTCCGGAGCCTAACACCACTAGCTTGTATTCACGCATGGCGGGATTGCTTCAGCAGACAGCCAACCGTCTACACAGGACAAACAGGAAAAGAAAAAAAAAAGAGGGACACAGGCCTTGAGAACTGTGCAAAAGGAGAGGAGTACATCAAAGCAGCCTGAATTAAAAAACAAAAACAAAAAAACAAATCAAAGATGAAACTGTCTTTATGAGCAAGACTTTTCCACTCTGTGCTCAGGGAGATTTTCCACTGCAGAAAAGGGGAAGGATTCTAGTCATTCCTGGAGGTTATGGACAAGAAGCAGCACAACAATAGAGGGAACACCCATAAGTGGAGCTGCTGCAGGGTGGAGGAGGTGAAGACTGTGTGACCCCTCGCTAACACAAACCAGCTGTGGTGTGTGAGCTGAGAAGGGGAACTGGTGAGGAGATGAGATAGATACAGTTCATAATGACACCATAGTCTGGCCCCATCCCAATGCAACACACCCTGCCGTTGAAGAGTTTTGAGCCATTCACTCATTTGAGCATTGATACACTGTCAGGGTTTTTGACTAGTGACACTAAACAGCTGAGGGAAGTGGAAACAGCAAGGGGCAGGAAATTGTGAAATCACTGGAATATCCCTTCGAGGTGAAGACGGTGGTACAGCTACGCTCGGCCAAATGGGTCACAACAACTCAGGCCAGAAAAGGGAGAGGCTGCAGTATTCTAGTTTTAGTTATTGCTGCTAGATTATTCATATTCATTAGTCATTTTTTGATTTGTTTTTCTGTATGTGAAAAGGAAAAGCTGGAAATATGTTTTGAATTAAATAGTGATTCAATAGCCCAAACTGTCACTGATATGGGTGTAATAGTTCATCTAGGTTGCAACAAACTGAAAAGAAATGAAGAGGATTCCTGCCCCCTTTTATCCAATCAAAAGTGAGGAAGACGGTTTCCAGCTTCATAATCAAGCTGCCTTTGAGACTCCACCACTTATCAACACTGAATTAATGGCTGACGCTAACAGAGAAAGCAGCCAATTGAGTGGCATGTACATCTAGTCACACAGAAAAACAGCAGCAAGCTCAAAATATAATTTGTATGTTATTTATTAGTACCTTTGTGGTCCAAACCAGTAATTTTTTAAAATAAAATAATAGCAAAAAACATAGCTATGCTGTTGTTAGGAGGGGTAGACTAAGACTGTATTAGTATGCCTTTAAGACTAAATATATCTTAACATATAAAAGAGGAACAGAAAATCATAATAGCAATGAAAAAACAACAACATTCACAGTCACAGTGCAGTAAGGCAATGTTTTATATCAAGTTAAATAACTATAAACCAAGTATTATTATGTGGACAACCCTTGTAAATAAGACATCTGGTCTATCATATTTTCAGACTATGACAAAGCAGGTATCATCAAACAGGAAGTATATTTTACTTTGACAATACCCATAGGGTTGTTTTAGCCAAGTACCACATATTCAATAACATATTCCCAAAATTCTTTCATTCATTAATTCTGCAAACAGCTGGAGCCTATCCCAGCTGCTTTGGGAGTGAGATGGGGTACACACTGGACAATCCCTATTTAATGACCTTTCTGTTTGCATGTTCTCCCAGTGCTACCTAGGACTTTCACAACTCCAGCCTCAAAGTGTCCAAAGACATGGATGTAAAGAAAATTTGACCCAATGAGAGAACTTTTAGGGAATGAGCAGAAATTATTTAAAAAGTCAGTGATTCCCTAATGCGGCGCTAAAACTTTTTGAGACGTACAATATTTTGCTATTAAAGCTGCACCCAAACCATAGCGGCTTATGTTAAAGTCAAGTCCTATGAGAGACATTGGCGCCTCGTTTGATAATGAGCCCTTTTGCAAACTCATAAAGTGAATTCGGGACCGTTCTGGGAAGCAGATGATCCACTCCTACACTGTTCTTTTTACAGCCAAATACTCAGTGGGCTGGACAAAAAGACAGAGGACCTCCAACTTCAAGCATGAGCAGTAACCGTGTGGGATATGGAGCCCGGGTGTGGATAATTCATAGGCACTAATCCTGCTTCACACATACACGAGTCCTGGTTGCACGATTAGGGAGCAGTGTCTCGGAGGATCAGGAAAAAGACCAGAGACCACTGGAGCACTCTGCAAACAGTCGCCACTGCAGTTTGTGTAAAGTAAACACTGAGCTGTAGTCGAGTGCGTGTGCAGTGTCACCGCTGTCCACCGAGTCACACAAACACGACGTCACTTTGGACTCAGCTGCCACTGAGCCACACGTCACTTCTACTGCATGGACACAATAGCTGCACGATAGAAGAAAAACATGCAATAAGCAACTTATGTATTAATAGCCACAGCAATACATACACCCTGCAATATTTACATCCATATTTACATTCATTAATCTTCTTCTAATTATTCCTATAAAGGGTGGTGGGAGCCCATTCCAGCATCTTTGAGCCAGAGGCGTGATACTCCATGGATAACCATTCACTGCCATGGTCCTTCACTATACCGTTATTATTTATTATATCATGGGACAGTAGGAGGACAGCTGGAGTACCTGGAGAACCCACAGTAACACTAGCCACACTGCCACCGTGCACACCAATGTAAACATTTAATTGAATTAGGATGTACAGTGAAAGCAAGCGCTAAATCAAAATTAAACTAAAAAGTAATCCAGGACTAAATGTGGGAGTTACATATGGCTTTAGAAAAAAATGAATCACAAACAATATTATGATGACCTGAGGCACAAATACAGTACACCAAAAAACTGCCCAATGAGCTGAACAATTTATAGTGGCATTGTATGTAAAAGTGACATCAGGTGACATTTGTCTTGGCTTTCTTTAAAATCTCAAAGTCCATGTACCATTAGATTGTTAGAGTTTTTTGTATAAAATGACAAATACCATTAATCTATATGTAAACTCTACTGTATGTTGTATTGGCTCAAATATACACCAATTTTTCAAAGCTGGATGTGTTTCTCAGCCTCCTCTCTGGCGGAGCACACACTGACCTAAGTCCAACATTTAAAAGGCTGTGGGAGTATTGAGTGTGAAAAATGGTGGTGAAAAATAATTGTAACTTCTCAAAAATCAGCTAAAAAGGGAACTGTGTTTTGCCCATATGCCATTTTATAATTAATCACACTTAATAAAGAACTTGTGCATTTCCTCCACACTTAAAATTAGCAGCTATTTTGCAAGTAAATCTTAAAACAAATTTACTTAGGGTTGTGCAATGTGTAACTCTATTACTGCTGCATTACCAACAACACACGATATACAAGAACCACTTTGAATAATTCTATAACAATATACCCCCAATATTTGAATATCCCTTTGATTGAGAAACTGCTTTATACCAAAAATATAAATAAATAGATGAAATAGTTAAATAGATAATAAATAGATGTAATGTTAAACTAGAAGTACTTGTAGGGGTGAGGCTCTAATACCTCAGAGTGGTAAATAACGCACTACAATTTACCCAAAATCAAATTATGTCTTTTTTAACCCATTAATCTTACCAGAAAGTGTCATCAAAATCCAACCATTTCTTTTGCCCCAAGTATTATATCCATAAGCTAAAGCAAGCCAGCTCCCATATTTGATGCTGACAAATACAAAAAGTAAAAGAGGCCCCCTTATAAAGTGACATAATTATCTTTGGCCTAGTGAGCTCTGAACCATTTACCCTGGTGGCCCTAGCATTGGTGGGCCTATGCTAAACAATTGCATTGCATCAGTCTAACACTTATAATCCTTTACAATGCCCAAGGTCAGATATCTTGACTCATTTCTTCCCAGCAATAATTAAGACACCTCTTCCCAATATGACACAGCTTATTATCCCCACACTGGCGTTTCTACATTCGTCCGAATCTAAATATAGGCCATGACAGAATAGGATGCTCTAGTCTTGTATACAAACTTTGATTCCAGGAAAACTTCACAAGGCGTTGTACACACTGTCAGCTGTCTCCCTACTCCACAGACAAACACTCACGAGGCCATTTAAGGACATCTCAGCGAATAACCTCTCTCCATTTCCACCGCTACTCCCTGTCATCCAAAACAAAACAAAACACGGCCGCTGCCTCTCTCGTAGTAACCCCTGCAAATAAGGAGCGACACAAAACATCTTTCAGCATGACATCACCACATCACTCACCCACTATGTACAAAAGTATGTATCCATCTAAGGCTGGGAGCTGGATAAAGTCTAGTACTGTACTCTTCAGGCTTCTGCAAACGTAAAACCGGATTGACTTCAGCTTCAAAGTGGACAAAACTGATATGACTTACATGGCTTAACTACAGCATCCAGGACGCACAATTTCCTGGTCTGGTGAGGTTAATCTGACCGCATAGAGCTGTCACAACTGACTCAGCATTAGAGTGACTGACAGCTGCCCCCCCCCCCCCCTTGTCTGTGTGAACTGTTGCAGAAGATGAGGACGCTCATAACCTGTGGTTTAAAAGAGGTTTTGCTTAATAGTTTTCTAGCAAACATGGCAATTTGAGAGGCTACAGTCACTTATGGTTTGGGTACAGAAAAAAAAAAAACAGTGTTCAGGGTAATAGTAGTGTTTTTGATGCAGATACACCGCTGGTTACTCATTACCTTCACCAGAACCACACATTACATCACATGTCCACACTGGCCTCGTGAAAAAAACCACTAGCTTTAGGGGGAAAGCCGGCAGCTTAAAAGCCACCCGCTAACAAACACAAAATATAGGCCAAAGCTGAAGAGTAGTACAAAGACAAAAGTTTCCTGAGTAAGTATGACTAAACTCTTGAACTTCAGTTCTGACTAGGGACTATTGAACTAAAGACCTAAAACCCCGCAATGAAACTTGGGTTTATGATGTCAACTACACATGAACTTTGAACAAATCTGCAGATGACTATCTTGCAAGAAAGCTGTAAATTAAATGCCTACTTGGTAAAATATACTTAATAAAGCTATTTTTCATTACTGCTGTAATGACACATGTAATACTGCTTATAACAAAAATATTTAAAAAACAATTTCATTTGCTTTTTTACTTGGTGAAAAAACACAATGTATACATAATTTAGATTAAATCAAAAATTATTGAGGGCAAAAGGTAAGTTTAGTCTGCTATTAAGCTCTTCTCCCAAAAGCTGTCTGGTCTGACATGTATTTTTATATGTAGACAAACTGCATACTTTCCAGACATTTTTCAACTGAACTTATGAGAATTAAAAGCTCTTTCTGTGGAAACAGCAATATCTGAGATACATATAACTCAACAGCTCAAGGGAGAAATAAATGCGTTAGAAGTCATGTAGATTGTTTTTTCTAAATGTATTTGTGTGCATTTATGTAATAGATGAACTTACTGGCATGACTATTAAAACACATATCCAACATTTTGAAACTTTGAGTAGCATGTGCAGAAGATTACTCATGGTGTTTATAGGCCAAATGTGCTGCTCTTACCATTATACATGATTACAAATTATAACCATGTACATTATAATTTAAAATGTGACCAGAGAAAGAAAGATGTTGCTGCATCTTACTAGGGTTACCTGGTCTTAACAGCCAACCTAACGCTAAGTCTGCAGGGTGGCTTCTGACTCATTTCATATATCAAACCATCTATAACACTATATTTTGGTAGTAGAGTTAGGTTACAATGCTACAGATTAAGGACCTGCAAAGTTTATCCCCAGATCACATAGTACATTTACATCTTTGAGTCCTGCATTATGACAGGTGTATACATTACTGGCAACAGGCGATATGTACGGACAACTGACATTACTGTGTGATTAACAACAGATTCAACGGATAAAATCCTTGTTGGTACAATTTTCTCATCATCATCAACAATTCTAAAGTCCAGCACAAATCTGTAAAAATGAGTCAAACTTAAACTACAGCAGCCACACAAAATGGCACTGTGACTAATTTTTGACAAAGATGTGTAACTGACAAAGTGCTGTCAGTCGGGTGCATGCATCTCTGTCGTGGGCCCTGACCTGTAACCACATCCTCTTTCCAAAGCGCTTCAGAAGACAGCCCCATGCTGATAGGATGGAAAAGGAGTAGCTGTCACTAAAATAGCCACTTCCAGTCTCTGTTCCTGTTCGGGGCTCCAGACAGCAGCTAAGCCGGGCAGATGGGGAAGTGGGGTCTGATGGCTGTGGCTCAAAACTTGTGTGAGAACACAGGACACAGAACTAAGCAGCTGCAGTGAACACTAGAAGAAGATGGACTTGGAAAGTGTGATAATAGGTTACTACAGAAGCTATTTGCATTTAATATGTAACAACAGCGTGAGTAAAGGTACAGTGAATAAGGTATAGAATGAGAGCCCATTACTTGGTATGCAAATCTTAAGCTTTTAGGTACTTCATTCATCCTTCTGTTTTTTTTTTTTTTCCTGTTGAGGTGCAGGTGGCTGTAGTCCATCCAAACTATGGGCCTTAAGCAGGGTACACCCACGACAATGGTTAGTCACATACCTGACATTTACTGTAGCTTATTTACAAAAATGTTACCCAGTTGCGTTTCCAAAAAAATCTGCATTCACAAAAATTAAATCAGATTTTACATGAATAGAGCTCTTTGTGCTTTATCAATGTTGAGCTTATCATAAATGAATAAAAATGAAAAACCCTTATTTTATTAATTTCAGGCTGAGAGTAAGACTTTGAAAAGCAACAGTACTAACTATGTAATTACAACACACACATTTTGACATACAACTAAGCCTACAATCTCCAGTCACTCCAAGGATATGTGCTGTTTAGAAGGTAGAATGATCCCATATGGTCCATACTACTGTATGTGTCTCTAGCACTGGGAAGGAGTACACACCTTTCCTGTCTAACACACGTTGCTCCCAACATGCTGTCAGTGGTGTAAAGCCCAGCTCTGCAGCTCTTGTTTGGTTTTCTGAATCTACCTAATTTGCTTCCGGCAGTAGCATATGCTTATATCACTCTAGGTCATGTTAAGTCCCTGCAATATGTGGCTGTGACTAAACCACAGACCAACTACTGTATGATTATTACAACATTAGCTCTCATAGCACCCAACCAATTGTGTTTCGGTATCATAAGCCTGCTTACGGACAAATCCTAAAACACCATCATTTTAATCCGATGGACTGAGACCAGCATCTGCTCATAAACAATCCAATTTCATACATGCTACTGCACTGGACACCGTTATCAGGCTCGTTAGCAGATACCGCTAACTAGCTAGCTTTAACCAACTGCTTTCAACGGGCCGCCGACACTTCACAGCCGCTAGCTCCAGCTCGTTAGCAGCCGGGCTAGCTAGCCAGCACATTCCTATCCTCTGAGCAGACTCTGGCCCCAGCTAGGCTGTCAACAACACATCGCATTGCAGCCAGTTTAACAGTTGTACAAAGGACAAGATTTGTAGATTTTATACAAACTTCTATACAGTGTTTGGCTCGAGAAAGACCCAGCAAAAGCTAGCGTTACCTGCCCTTCCGCCTGGCCTTGACTAAAATGGGAGTGCACACTCGGTTTGGTACTTGCGGACAATTCTTTATAAGTACAAAGCAAATAATACAAACACCGTACGCGTTACTGTGTCTGCCAAATAAGCCGTAAATTACAAAGACATGTGCGTGCCCAAAAAATACTTATTTAAGTGGATTTAGCGGCTACCAAAGTTTGGCATTTGCACTCACCGTTTGTCGCTCGCTGTCTCTCGCCGCTCCGCAAAGTGTCAGCTCCTGCCTCAGTGCGCAGCAGCAGACGTCACTCCGCGCTGTTTCTCATTTTTCTTAAAAGGGCATGACACTGCCTCCAGCAGCATTTGCATGATAACGGTTCTTATAGAAATAAGGATTGCCAAAGGATATACGTACTTCCCGGTGTAATGTTAGTTTACTCACGCTCTACAAATAACGCTTAGAAGTACTTACTGGATGTCATACCACCTTGGTATATGATTTTCTGTAATAATAGTACTAATTTCTGAAAAAAAGACAGCTTGCGAAATTATGATGAAAATATTAGACTTATTAGTGATAAGTGATGTTCCAATTAGCTGGTTAGTCTGCTTGGCTTGTCAACATTGAATCAATGACAAAATGACAAAAAAAAAAAATAAATAAATAAATAAAATAAAATCCTACTGGAGGCATTGTGTGCTTACTGCTTACACTGAGAAACAATGTGAAAGAAAAACAGGCCTGGACCTCAGGGTCAGATGGGGCCCGGAAATGGTCCCTCTTCTTATATTTTCTATTATAATGGGGGCATGTGAAGCCTTTTTGCTCCAGGCCCCAGCAAGCCTGTCGACGGGCCTGATATCTAGTATTGAATCAATGAGGTACAGAATAAAACCAGTAATGTGTGTGCAATTGCTCCTGTCTCCTGTCAAACTGTGGGTCTTCTAAGTATGTCAATATCTCATAGTTTTACCAAAATTTTGGACTATCCCTTTAACATTTCCCTGTCACTCCCTGAACATTACTCAGTGCCTCTCCTCTCTGGCAATGTCCCAACTTTAACTTTCTGCTGTCATGCAGTTCAAATCTGTACATCTTGACAGTACAGCTGTTTTTCAGATGTCTCCTTCACCTGTGCACAAAAAAGGTCTGCTACAAAGGGAAACAGGTGTTCACACACTGTTCTAGATATGCAAAGGTAAATGGTTCCTTATGTGTTTTTATAAAACTAAAAAAAAAAAAAAAAAAAAAAAAAAAGTTTAAATCCCAGTTTTGAAAAAGTTTGAGTGGACTACCCTCTAGTGGAAGAACAGTATTTTTGAACAGCAAAAATAAGTTTTAAACACATGTCCCAGTTGCAAGACTCAGGTTTACTGCAATTTAGGCAAGTTTAAATTTATAAAGTATTTGTTATTTGTATTTGTTTTCTTATTTTATTAATACAATTTGCAGAAAACAGAAGGCTCTGAAGATGTGTATATGATTTTGGTATTGCACAAGCACTATAAAAGTTAAACCAACTTCAATCTTGCTTTAGAAACTATAAACTCTTAGTTGGCCCAGGCTGTTCAGCCAGCCCTTTTCTTTAGCAATGAAACGGATTGGGAACCTCTCACTGATTGATAACTTTCACTAAAATTAATCATACTCATTAGTTCAATGATTTGTGGTTAATGCATGCGTTTTTAATTGTGTTGATGCATTCTGTATGATTGTTCTATCCCATTTTCTGATGAGTAAATGTCTATGCAGGACTAATTCAATCCATCCATTTAGATTGCTTGTCAAGAGTTGAGCTGGTATGCTTTGGATAACCCAGAGTCCAATTATGCTTTGTAAACAGATTTGTTATCACAAAGTTACAACACAGAAACGTTACAACAAACATTTTATTGTACATTTGAACGTACAATCTGTCATACAGATATAATATATCAACAACCCCTTGCTTAAGTTATTCCAGTCAGTTATGCTGCCTATGCTATTGGTTGTCATTTTTAATTTTTTCCACCTCTTTTCGAATGTAAGTTACATAAAACACTGTGGTACCACTCTTCAAACAATCTAGAATAAATAAATCACTTATAAAAATTAATTTCAGGAATAGCTTGTTGGATAGAGGTATGCCTTTGAAGATAACAAAATAAAACAAAATGGCCACACAAATGTGAGAGGCCAGCCCAAACAGATGACAAACGTAAGGCAAATAAAGACTTGAGTGAATATTAATAGATGTTTTACTGTATACAACGTATATACATAAATGATTTATAATCTGCACTGCTCCCATCAGTCATTATACAGCATGTGTTGTGTTATTTTTAGACCCTACAGCATTCAAAGCCTGTCAGAAAAACACCTTTCCCCCACAAGCCAAAAATACGCTACCAATCCCACCACATCACAAATCCGAAAAACAAACACATGACAAGGCTGAAATGGTAGAAGGCAGATCTGGTCTCTGTGGCTCCTTGAAATGAAGCAAAATGAAAATGACTGCTGTCCATTGACATGACAGGGCATGTGATAAGTGATGTGTGGTTACTCTCCATCTTCATTGATGCTTCATAACTTCAGCAAGGAATTTAAAAAGGCCTAGAGGAAAACAAGTATGTCCCCTCACTGATATTGTCTGTAGTCTCCAAAAGCCGGGGACGCCATAGGAGCAGGGCCTGGCTCTTCTGCAAACTGGGGTCCTGAAGAATGAGAAAGAAGAGTCACTTTTAGATCATTTCTAACAATATAAAAAGGGGCAGGTGTCTGTTTTTTTTTAACTTAGGGGAAATTACATTAAATCATCTCATTGTATTGTCTTCCTTTGTCCATTAATGACCTTACATAACACTATCAGAATTGTTTTATTTATGTATAAAAAAGGAAACTTGTAGAAAAGAACCAGGAGCTTTTTATTGTTTATTTCTAACAAAAAAAAAAAAAGCTTTGATGCATTTAAATATCTGAAATGTTACCTACCAGTTGGGAATTGTGAAGAAGCAAATCTAGTTAGCAGGATACCAGCGCCCTCTATCAATGCCAAGAGGATTCCTCCCATTGCTGCAGAGCCTACCATCGCAACAGGTCCATCTATAAAAATAGGACATAATATTAGCATTTGAAGACAATGACTAGCAGCATACATCACAGTTGGCTAGCTGTGGATAAAAATTTTTTTTACACAAAATATACACAATGTGGTAAAGGGTGTGTGTAAGGGAAAGAAATGTATTTTGGAATTGTTGAGTTATTTAATTATTGTCCAGTAGCTAAGCTCATGTTATGTAGAAAAAGTGTGTAAAAAAGTGGTCTGGTAATGCTTCACTTAACAAGCAGTCTATTTTGATTGAATTCTCATTCTAATATGACAAGTTATTATTATTTGCTAGCTTAGATTACTCACTTCTTGCAGCAAGGATAGCTCCAGTCATGGCTCCACTTGTGATTGAGTTCCAGGGATCTTCTTTCCCTCTTACTTTTACTAAACCACAGTCAATCATGGAGAAGAGGCCTCCCCATACTGCAAAGCTTCCTGCAAGCCCAACGTGATATACAGCTTTCTAAAACATGTTGTCAAGTAAGACACAAACATTCTTAATTTCTCAGTCACAAAGAATTATGGCCGGGAGAAATTAATTCTATTAATTTCAGATTTTGATTTTGAAATATGTCAACAAAAAAAAAAAGTCAATTAACATAAATACAACTTTAATAATCAGAAAGGGTAGTAATTTTACCTCTGTAATACATGCAAAACACAAATTGGGAGAAAATGACATACAAATAAACAATTTTCTCTGGTGTTACTGGTCAGTTTATGCTAGTACAGTTAGGTCCTTAAGTATTTGGACATTGACACAAGTTTTGCTATTTTAGTTTTTAACCAAAAGATATTCAAAATACAGTTATATAATTCATATGTGCTTAAAATGCAGACTCTCAGCTTTAATTTGAGAGTATTCAAATCAGAAAAAAAAGGGTTTAGGAGCCCTCTTTAATGTGTAGCAGCCTCTTTTTCAGGGGCTCAAATGTAATTGGACAGATGAACATTACCATGAATAAAATGTTCACTTTTAATATTTAGTTGAAAATCCTTTTGCAGGCAATGACTGCCTGATGTCTGGAACCCACGGACATCACCAAATACTGGGTTTCCTAATTTATGATTCTTTGCCAAGCCTCTACTGCAGCTGTCTTCGGTTGTTGCTTGCTTGTGAGCCTTTCTGCCTTAAGATTTGTCTTAAAGTGAATGCTTGATCGGCTTGAAATCTTGTGAGTGATTTGGCCATTGCAGAATATTTCGCTTGTTTGTCTTTGTCTGGGTTGCTTTTGCAGTATGTTTTGGGTCACTGTGCTGTGAAGTGCTTCCCATCAATTTTGCGGCTTTTGTTTGAATCTAAGCAGAAATGATATCCCGATACACTTTAGAATTAATCTGGCTGCTTCTGTCTTCTGTTACATCAGCAGTAAACACCAGTGACCCAGTGCCATTGGAAGTTCTGCAGCTCATGCATCGCACTGCTCCACCATGTTTTACAGAAGATGTAGTGTGCTTTGGATCATGAGCCGTTCTTCTCCAGACTTTTCTCTGACCATCATTTTGGTACAGATTGGTCTGAGTCTCATCTGTCCAAAGAATGCTGTACCAGATCTGGGCTGTATTCTTTATGTGTTTTTTGCCCAAGTCTAATGCAGCCTTTCTATTGTTGAGGCTGATGAATGGTCTGCACCTTGTGGTGAACCATCTGAATTTTCTCTGATGAAATCTTCTCGTTATGGTGGACCTAGACACTGATAGACCAACTTCCTGGAAAGTGTGCTACACTAAGTTAGATGTTATGAAGGTATTTTTCACCATTTCTTTTTTATCCAGCATAAAGATGGTCTTGTTCACTTCCATTGAGAGACTGCATGTTGTGGATTCACAGCAACAGCTTTCAAATGCAAATGTCACACCTGGAATCAAGTCCAGACCAGACCAGTTGATGATGAATTAATGAGGGAAATACCCCATGCACCTCAAGAAATAGCTTTTGAAGCAAGTGTCCAATTACTTTTGAGCCCCTGAAAAAGAAGCAGCTACACATTAAAGCGCTGTAATTCCTAAACCCTTCGTCTGCACTTTAAGTAAAATATCTAACAGTATTTTGAATATGTTTTGGTAAAAAGACTAAAATAAAACCTGGGTCAGTGGCCAAATACTTATGGACCTAACTGTAAGTTTTGTGTTTTGAATGCCTTCATTTAGTATTGAAATAAAATCTATGGACACAATGAGGGCTTATAGTTCAAATAAATATCACTAGCAAAGCAGCAGCCATTACCCTCATTGTGAAAATAAAGCACATTTTATATTCACAATGAGGGTAATGGCTGCTGCTTTGCTAGTGATATTTAGCATTTGCAGTTAGCATCATGAAAGACGTTTATGTCATAACAAACACAATGAAGTTATAAATTGTCCCAATGAAGAACATATGATCTATCAAACAAGCAGATATTTTTACCTCCAAGCTGTGGAGCTCTGGTCTTGATTGCCGTCAAACTACCCCTCATTCTGTGGCTCATTCCCTACAAACAATAATGTCAACAATTTCAACACCAATTCAGGTACTAGTGAAATGAAAGAACGGGGTTAATAACACTGACAGTACTACTTACAGAGGGTGCATTTCTGAAGCCTTTAACTGCCTGGAATATGCCTCCGCCGATAGCTCCCATAGTGAAAGCTCCCCCACAGTCATCTACAATCCTCCAGGGACTACAAAAATAAACACATTACATAGTGTCCATCATATTCAGAAATTAGCAAGATATTGCCTTTATATATGTTGATGTTACAAGGATTGTTTTCTTGAAACAAAATTTGAAAAGGCTGACCTTAGACTGTAATAAGAGCATAGCCTACAAAATGTTTCTTACCTTGTCAAATGTGTACAGGTTTAAATGAGCCATAAGACACACTATGAATTTTTAGCAAACTTTCCTCTGTAAACGGCTGCCTTCACACGAACAAGACAGATTATACAGGCATTGTAGATACAAACTAATTATTTAAACTTATTTAAACTATTCAAACCCACCTACACCCATCTACAAGTATCAGTTGACTCTTTTAATCCATTGTTGTTTTTATCTCAATGTCCCCCTTTCACCCCGTTGAGCAGCGCCAGAATTGTTCCCCCAACAAGCCTCAATATCAGCAGAAGAGCATCAGCTTTAAATAGACAGACTGTTTACATAAACTAAATGAGTAGGGGGTAAATGACAAAAGCAGTATTTAAGTGTAAAGCATGTATATTGAATGCCAATATCAACATTTGGGGAGAAACTCTGCCAAGGAGATACAGAGTAAACATTGGGAAGTGTCGTTGTCAATAGCTGCTGTCTACAGTCAAACAGACAAATGCATAGTTACGTATTACATATAGTTATCAAACAGCTGTTTTTAGCACCAACAACCTGAAAAACCTGCACCTAACCCACCTCATAACTTAACGCGAGACACTGAAACAAAGGCTTAACAAACTAAATCCACAAAATGTTCCTATCTCAGTTTGACTTTACATGAATTACATGTCCAATCTGTTGAGTTACTCTTTACTCATTAACAAATGGGCAATGTCAGAACCTCAACAGCACAGAATGCTAACGCCGCTAGCTACCAGCTGCTAACATTGAAAGCAGCATCTCTCGCGAATTCAACCGTTCAAAAACGTTGTTGAAATAAGACATGTTAATGACATTAACTGTATGTCATATATACAATAGTCGAAACTCAGGGACAGTAATAATTTTGACCAATGTAATGACATGTGACAGCCAAACCCGACAAGGTCACTACAACGTGATCTAACGAACCACGCTTGATGCTAGCACGACCTGTCGTTAGAATTCTATGTGAAGGTAGCATTGATGCTAACAGAGGCTAACGAGCCGGGACCCTCGATGTTTTGATTATCAAAAAGCTTTATGAAAAAGACAACTACACACACAATGTGTTGTCAGATAATACAAATAAGTGTACATTTAAGATCAACTTAAACCGAAGCCACACATTATAATGTGGTAAAAGCTCTTACCATGGCTCTCTGGCATATTCCTCCATTTTGTTCCTTGAATGTTCCCTCTGACGTAACAATCATCGGGACCTGACGTAACGACCTTCACTCGTGTGTTAAAGGTGTATTGCGCGCTGATTGCAACAGGGCACACTATTTAGAAAACAAGACCAACAAGTGACAAGAGGACAACTATTTGTAATCTATGTACATTTTTTAATGTATATAATGCTATGCCATTTTCTACTTAATTCTCTCTTCCAAATAAACCTTTTGCAGTAACAAATATTGCACATTGGCCATAGACTGTTCATTTAAAACAACAGTACAACACTTTTTATCTTATCACAACAATATGTATAAGTACCCCCCAAGAGCAACTCTACTGCTGCACAGACCCAAGTGAACTGTGTCAAAAATACACTGGTAGGCTAAGGTAAAATAAAGTTAGATTGTTGTTTGATGTGTGTGGGAAGTTTCAGTTGACCAGGTCTCAATCCAGTGCTCTGATCAGTTAAGGATTGACTAAGTTGCTTCACTGGGACAAGCTTCACTGCTTGTATGGTCTTCCACTAGTCAACTACTACTTCTCTCTAGTCTCTACTATGTTCTGCTGAAAGAAATTACAGCTGAGCCACTGCATTTAACTAATTACCCAGCCAGGTTACCTCTGATGACCCCGGTGTAATTTATGAATAATTGTAGTATTTTGTTATATTATATTCCTCATTAGTGTTCAGTGCTTTTGGTCAGAAGAGTGCTACAGCCAAAAAGATAGACCACTGGCCCACAGCCCATTATTAAGAACTAGAAAGGAATGAATTGCAGAGCAAGTACTCATTGAGAAATGACCAAATATAGACATTTGGTGGATGCAGACACTGAGACAGAGTGATGGAGACATAAACTGACTGCTCTTTCCTCCTGTGAACACAAAGCTATGTTTGTCCACACAGCTGACTGATGTATAAGAGATACTGTTGCTGAGGTACTGCATATGGTACTCCTCAGTTAATAGGATTTTTATATACTTTTACTTTTTATACTTTGTGCATGGCTACACGCTTAACATGAGCTGCGCATGAAAAGTTCATTTCAGTAAATGGAAATGAAAAAAATCCCAATAAAAATCAGCATAGTATTATTCCACAATAAATTTGCACATGCTTTTACAAAACATGTACTAAGATATTATAAAACTGTGCTAGTGTCACAAACCTGAACAATTTGTTAAAATAAAAAAATGCATTAAATTAAATACACTTTTAGCAGCTGTATAGGTACATAGACACTTCCTATACTGTCTACACAATGCTAGGGTAGTAAATCAAACTTATTTAATATACTGCCTATGTTCTACATTACTGTAGACGTCTGTAGAAGTCCTAGCAACACGGCTCAAACACAAATAATTAGACATGAGTCATGATACTTTCCACCTTGAAAACATCTATTTAGATTCATTTAGACACTGTGTATTTTATTTGACATATCCTGTACACATGGGTATTAACAGTGGCAGCCACTTGCAAAACATACAAGAATCTTTTATTTGAAGACATAGAGGCTTTGTAACAAATCCACACAATCAAATATGTCGTCCTCAGCAGACTTTTGAATGGCATTCACTCAAATGTATGGCAGTAATCAACCAGAAGAAAAGGCAGTAATAGTTGTATGGTAAGACATGAAGTGGTATATAAAATATATACTATATTTAAACTCCAAGGCTACATAACTGTACACTATATACCATCAAATACTTGTCTTCCTGATAATATTGCATTGAATAATAAGCACATTGATCTTAGAATACTTGAGGGCGGATTTCAAATTCATCCAACATTGCCTGAGATGTCTTGAGATTTGGCACAAAATGAAAGACTTCATTGAACAATATGATCTATACTGGGTCTCCATGTTTGTCAATTCCCTGATATTCCCATCACCGCTCTATAATTCCAAGCCTGAATAAACAATAGGGTGTATTACCTCTCTGCAAATAAATAAATTGTCATATTATTGATAGTCTTTTGTATATTATGCATCTATAAAGTCTTATACGCGCATTTAGATACATACAACAATATATGATCAGTTTCATATTATAATCTAGTGCAAATACTTAGCAAAGCATCATTACAAACAAACTATGGCTCTGTACAGTCTACTTCACTCATTCTCCACAGAGTCCTTTTGGTCCAGTGTTTGAGGGAGAACTCATCATGAAGCCGTCCATTCGAAGGGTGTGGCATCTGTCCCACAGCATCACTTTGGCAATATTCTCACTGGCCTTAAATGTGGCCCAGAACAGATTTCATATTAGAATTCTTGTTAGTAACCCAACTAAAATTCACAATATCACCAAAATCCATTTTGTCCTGCTTACAGCAATGCGCTTGTACTGTATAAAAGGTGAGGCGGCATTAGGACTGTGTTTTGACTTTGAAGCAGTATTTTAGTGTTAATGATGAAAACAACATGGCATTGCTCTGATTGGATAAAATGGGTCATTCATCGTTGATTCATCCAATCACCTACAGATATGTATCTAAAGTACCTGCCCTTAGCCAACGCTTTCTACAGAAGCTCTCCCACATGGTTCTGTGTAACACAGAAGCATTTGGTGAGTTAGGGTATCTTCTTAGTGTGAACAGATCAAACCATTCTGTTGTTGATGTTTCAGGTCTCTTTATGTACCAATCTCCAAAAATATAACAAACTTAGGCTGCAACAAAATAGAGTTTATTTGTGTGTAAACCTGTGGCAAGAGGCTTGTTCTCCCTCTTCTTCACTTTTTATTCCAAGATGTTTTATTGCAACCACTTTGGCACTGGTACCTGTGGGGAAAAATATGCAATGTCATTTTTAATGTTTAAAGTATTCAATTACCTAGCTTGGCCAGTCATTGGAAGAAAAGGAGCAGTACCAACATGAAAATAAACTGTCTCTGAACTGACATTTGAAAAACCAATCAAGCGAACACAGCATTGCATAAACCCTTCCTTATTTTACAAAAGTAGTATAATTGGTGTGGGACTTGCTGGCCAGGCTAACAGACACCAAAATATTTTGCTCGCTATACAAACCTTTTTAAGTTGATTAATATTGCTTGTTCTGATTGAAGCCAGCAGTTGGTCCCTGGAGTTCTTGCTACCGCCTGGGCCTTTTCCATCCAGCTTCCTCTGTGAGACTGGAGTCAGTGAGTTTTTCAGTGAGTCTATATCAAGCATGGGTGGAGGGGGAGGTGGAGGTGCACCCCCTGGAGGTGGAGGAGGAGGTGGGGGCGTCGGACCGCTTGTTCCTCTTTTAGGTGTAAGCTTTGGAGAGGGCATCGGTGAAGGTATGGGAGATGGTTTTGGTGAAGCCCTGGGCGAATTCCTCAAAGATCCGCTTCCTGTTTTGGGAACGTCCAACGTGTCCTTCTTCTCCCCATTTGCCTGCGCCTGCTTTTGCTCTTGGAGGCGTTTCTGTCTCTGCCGGTCCATATTTCGACTCAAAATATTAGTTGTGGTCATCCTGGGTCCTGCCAATTCAAAGTGGTAGCCTAATTTCAACAGAGTGGTGTTTTCCTTGAGTATCTTTACCATCTCCATCTCAGTTTTCCCACCACAGATATGACGCTGGTTTTGAAATCGAAGCTCGGTTAGAGTGGAGTTGTATTGCAGTGCTTGGATTAGAGATAAGATGCCTTTGCCCGTGAGATGGTTGGAGTCCACGTTGAGGCTCGTAATGGTCTTGTTGCTCCGAAGCATGCCCGCTATGGCGTAAGCTACGTGGTCGTCGGCGCGACAGTTAGCCAAGGCAAACGTCTTAATGTGAGTGTTGTTTTTCAAAGCCTCTGCAAACTCTATCAGTGTTTTAGTCTTGATGACTTCTGAGTTGTTGACATTGAGCTCAGTGAGGGAGGGGTCGTTGCTGCGAACCTGCTCCATCATTTCATCAAACATACTGGAATCTTCATCCTCGTTCTCCTCCTCCTTTGCCTTACTGTTCGGGGTATCTTTAGCCACACAGTTTCCGATTTTCTCATCAGTTTTGATCGCTTTTGTCCCATCAGATTTGACCTTCCCTCTCAAGTCCTCCTTCTTCTCCTCCACTTTCTTTTCTGACATACTTTTATCTTTCTCTTTGAGATGGTCGCTGTGGTTAACCAAATCCTCACTTTTCTTTTCAGCCTGTTTCACTGTAATATCGCCTTTTTCTGATGTTTGCTGTTCAAATTTAACATCGCTTTTCTTCCTTTCCTCTGCTTTTTTGTCATCCGCTTTGGCCTTGCGCTCCTCCGTCTTGCTTTCCTGACTTTCTAGTGCCTTACTTTGTTTCTCCAACATCTTTGAGACAAGCCCTTGCGTCCTGAAATTTTCAGATTTCCTCTCCCGTTCTCTGCCAACATCTTTTTCACTTTTTTCTCTCAGTTTTGAGATAATATCCTTAGTTTTGCTGTCGTCTCGTCTCTTCAGATCCTCTTTCTTGTCTTTATCCTTGTCATCTTTCTTCTCCTGGAGCTTGGAGATCATATCCTTGGCCTTGTTGCCTGTGCTTTCTCTGTCCTTTCTCAGTCTATTGTCACTAAAACTCTCTCTCTCATTGACCTCACTGTCCCGGCTCTCCTGTACTCTGTATCGTCCTGACAGACGGCTTCTCTCCTCTCTCAAACCTTCAGGACCTTTGCTGTTCCGGTCATCCAGCTTGGCATCTCTTTCACTTTGCACACTTGCTTGTCTCCGTAAACCTGATCTTCTGTCCTCGTTCCCCTCTTGACTCAAGCCCATTTTCCTCAGGTATTCCTGCTTCCGGCTCTCTTTCTTAGTGTCACTTTGCTGGAAAACAAAGAGGATATTCTATTAACTCGAGCTGCACTATGTTGAAAACACAAATGAACAAATATATGCAAAAAGCAGTGTTGAATTTTGAGTTAAATGCGGCACTTGAGTGCTCCTTGGTTGAATGGTTTTTCAGATAGTGTTTCAACATTTTCCTTTTCACATTCAATGTATTTTGAATTTAAAGCAAATGCTATATGCACAGATATAACATTAGCCAATGTACGCTACTGTGGCATTTGTAGTATAGCCTAGTATTTTATATTTAATTGCTATACCAGTGCTTCTCAAACCTTTCTCACCAAGTACCACATGAGAAAATATTTTGCTTTCCAAGAACCAAAATTAGCCTAAACAGCACCAACCCAGAACTAAACCAGGTCTAAATCAGGATTAATCCAGCACTAAACCAGGAATAAAACTGTCAGCAATTAAAACAAAACAATGACTTGAACTGCAAAAGACTCCTGAGTACCACCAGAAAAAGCCTGCATACCACCAACGGAATCTGTACCATAGTTTGGCAACCACTGCCCTATGCTACACTACATATGCCACCAATATGTTCCAGGTTCTTGTAAATGAGTGGTTCTCAAACTGTGGTATAGATCTCACTGGTGGTATGTAGGGTCTGTCTTGTGGTACTTGTGGTATACTTTCTAGTATTAAACAACACTGGATGCTTTGTAAACTATTTGAAATGGCCAATGTACAAAATAGTGTAGAAATGGTACTTTGGAAAGCAAATACTTTCTGAAGTGGTACTTGGTATGAAAAGCTTGAGAAACACTGTTCTAAATAATGTAATTCTATATAAAATAAACAGTAGCTAGAGAGAGATTATGTACAACACAAACAACATTTAAATGTTAAGAGTCATCGTCTGAAATGACTGTCAGGTCATTATAACCTCTGTGGTCCCCTGTTATGGTCACCTAGCAACTGCTGGCATCAAAAACATGGGTGTAGCATACTATCATCCAACAAACAACATGGATATGAATGTCTGAGTAATAGCATCACAACAGCTCACTGCAGGAACATCCTACATTTCTGTGTGGAGTTGGCAACCACTGCAGTACCAGTAATAGCTTGCTTAATAACTCAAGTAATTAAAAAGTTCCTTGAGAATTAATTATGCTGTCTAATCTACTTGAGTAATAGTTGAGTACAAGTTTAATGTCCCTTAAGCACTTCTCAACACTACATTACAGTGATTCTTACATTTTTCACACCAAGTACCACATCAGAAAATATTAATCTGGACTAACCTAGGTCCAAAGCCAAGATTAAAAATATTAAATTGGTCTTTAGCCTGACTAAACTAGGATTAAACTAGGCCTAAACCAGCAAAAAGCAGGACTAAACCAGGAATAACCATACAAGGACTAAATGTCTGGTTGTACACAGGACTAAATGCAGGTCTAAACTGGGTCTAAACAAGGATTATATCAAAAAATACTAGTGCAGGATTTAACCCAGGACAAAATAAGGATTACACCTGAACTCAACTAGTCTTTTTAATGGTTTTCATCTTCAACAATCCCAGACACACAAAGATTACTACTGGAAAGAGCTTGTGTGCCACTGCCATCAGAGGTAGGCTATACCCCAACCACACTAGGAAAACAACTACACTATAATATTCATCATCTCTCACAGTAAATGGGAGGGAATTTAAGGTCACCTAACTCTTATAATTGTAATCTCCACATTGTACATGATGTAACTGTTTTAGCTCAAATCCTTGTATTAGTTTAGGGTCAAACATCTCTTCGTCCATTCGCTCACTGTAAACACACACCTTCTCCATGACACACTATGGCCCGTGTGTTTACAGTCCCCGAAGCGCGAGGAACCATTTTACAGCACTGGGATACATTTGCTGTGAATAGCTCTGTAAGTGTTTGATTTGTGAGTCTCCATCTGTTTGCTGTGTGCGGCCGTGGCCCTGGCAGATGTATCCTTAAAAGGCAGTGAGCGTCGAAGCAATCAACCAAGGAATTCCTTCAAACCGGGATTAGGACGCTACACAGAACCACATTTTGTCCGCGAACGCATTTACTGCTTATACAGCCTCAAATCTGCCATGACAGAAAATAAATACCTCTTCATGAAGCTTGTGGCACTAAAAAAACAACAACTAGGAATGTGAAAAGCACGCAACCAACTAGTCTCAAAAGAGTATTTTTCCTGGCACCGAAGCCAGCCTGAGGGACCAGCACTTATGAGCTGATGGACTATGAGTGCACAAGGTCGAGGTGGTCGTTGGCTTGAAGCAAAATGAAAAATGGCATATGAAGGCTATCATTAGATTGACTTGGAACAGTGGCTTGTTATGTAATGCTGCAATCCATCAGTCACAGAGTAAGCATTGGTGTTTGGATGCATAAGTAGCACTCATTTGTAAGCTGAAGTTGAAGTAAAAAAAAAAAAAGGGCATTAAAACAACATGCTGCGTGATTCTACATTTCTAAACGAAATTTGTTTTAATGGTATCGGAGAAAGTTAGAAGCCTAAAGGTGGTCCTTCACTGAGCACTGAAGCTACTTGAAGCAACATCAGACTTAAAACTATGCCAGATAGTAAATCTGGGTAGGATGAAGAGGTCAAGCTTATGTTTACATTTTTACTGCACGTTAGCAATATCATATAGATATGTTTTGTATTTGTCTTTGGGTGAAGTTTCTTAGCTAGGTTTTTTAGCAGTTAAGAAACTCCTTGGGTGAGAAAACAAAATCAAAATATTTCCACTTAGACACACACTTATGTTGTATAAGCCCTAATATAAATGACCAAATTTGTCTAGCGGCACCTGAGAGGAATGAAGAAACTCTTCAAATGAGAAGCAAAAGCATTGAACAACTATCTCTTGATACTACTTCCAAGCATGTCTACACACTGTTTATGCCATAATGAAGATAAAATAACAAAAGGTGATTAGTAAAATGTTTGGACGACACCTAAAAGTAAGTAAAAGATGATTTAGAGTTATTCCAGTAAATGTAGTTCTATGAGTTATGTTTGGATGGCTCATGTTTTCTCTACAAAAGAAAGTTGACAGCACACACCAAGTTTGGAAAAGCAGCTATCACAGACTAACACTGAACCACATATGGGGTCCATAGACAATATCTTTACAATGCTGTTGAGAAATTGCTAAATGTAAGTGCTGATTAAAAAAACAATAGTGTGACTACTGTTTATGTAATACACAGTTTTTATTTTTAACAATCATGCTTGTTGTTTTTGGGTGGGGTGTTATCACTTGCCTCATTACACAGCCAGTGTCAGTGCTCCTGTCTGCTTTTCCAATCTGGGTGTGTGATAACAAATATCTACTGAAAGGAATACACTATCCCTTAGTACAATATCTCATAGACTGTATTTTACAAAGCACTAAATCTGAACAGTAGTGTGCACAAACCTCCAGTGACTGCTCCCTCTGACTCAGCCTCCCTTTGGGATCACTCTCGTTTCGGCTGTCCCCTTTAACGTCCCGGGCCGTTTTGCTGGTCGACGGTGGCTGAGTGGACTTGTTCTCCCCCTGGGCGATGACCGCTCCGTCTTCTGGGTTGAGGTCCGGCACTTCGCTCAGGTCTATCTCCAGCTCCTCCACTTCTTCTGGAGACAGCGTGGACAGCAGGTTGTCCAAATCGGGATCCTCGCTGACCTGACGCCCGGTTCGAGTCAGGCCTTTCACCTTTCTTCTGGACATTGCTGGTTGATATCTGGAACTTTTTTGTCAGAAGTGTCAGAATAATCCTATTCCATTCAAATACTTTTTCAAATAGTAATCTTAATATGATATAAAAATTAACATAGGCCGAAGAGGCTGTCCTGTCACCATCAACTAGAGGAGTCCCAGTTCAAGCAGGCTGGGCTGGGGAGGCTGTCTCGCAGTAAAGGGTACAGTGACGAACTACATGGAGGCTCACATCATCAAAGTGCACTGTGAGGCAGAGACATTCTTCGAAATCCTGTGAAAGTGCATGTCCATATTTAGTGCAGGGTCCACTCTCCTTTAAAGGCAATGGGAAGGGCTGGAGTTTACAGAGACGCCAAAGCACAAGTTACACAGACTTTCTATTGCACAATTCATATTTATATTTAAACATCTGTCTGATTACCCTGACTGAGCAATGACCCTCATTTTACCTCAGTAATCTCTCTTTGGGTAATTTCCATTTGTTTGTTGTTACTGTGCAATTCCTTACATGTTTCTAACCTGATATTATATTTATATTATAAACTTTGCATTGCATTATTGTTTTATCTAATGGGAAATTACTTTAGTGTTTATGCCATGCTGTTTCATTAACCTTTGAATTTATGGGCTCTTATTGTTTAATTTCCTTAAGTAAATAGTACTTCTTAAAAAATATGTATTTGCAATTTCTAAACAAAGCCTTCTCATACTACTACTGCTACAACCACTTAAGTCAATATGGAATCCAAAGTAGGACATTCTGGTTATTGGGTGCAACCATGATTGAATAGTACTCATTTAGAGCCATATACAAGACTTCATCTCAAGATTTCTAAAAACAAATTCCTATTGTGATGGTATGTTTTAGAAAATAAACTGTCTTTAAGTAAAAGTTGCCAGCATTGTTGCTGGCAAGCTAACTTGCATTCCCTGAAATTACTGAAAATACTGTATAGTTAGTATTATTGAGGCAAATGCAGCCATCTAGTGGTCAAAATTATATTACACACAAACTGGCACTACATTAATTCCTAATTGGTTGGTTAGGACTCAAAAGTGAGCCAAGAAGAGGAGGTTGAATGGATAGAAATCCACATACATTATGTTGGCATATGGAAATATTAGGAAAAAGCCCCGCTACAGCAATAATGTTGAGTTGTTCCTATACACCTAACATAAATTTAATAAACACACAGACATGTATTTTTTTTTCCAAAGTTAAAGTTTATGTTAATAGAAATAAAACCCCACTATATTACAATGTCTCACTGTCATCTGACAACATGCCATATCCAGTTACTCCTTATCCACATCCGCTAGTCTTTTACACACTCATGGAGCACAAATAAATATTAACAGTATTGCGCAAAAGAACTACATAAAAAGCATCTCACCAAGAAAATCCCATGTTTGGATTTTGTGCTTTACAAAGGCTCTGTCAGATTCAGAGCAAACAATGTCCATTAGCAGCCACCCAAAACAGTACATGGCAAGACTTAGCAGTAGTCCTTTAGAAATCCCTTTACGTAATCCAAGTATTATTATACAACATCTGTTAACCCTGGAAACCACCTGTTAGTACAAATACACATTAATATACAACCTGGTTCAGATGTGAAATTTATGAAATATCAAACTGTGCCATAATTTTAAAATTACGATCCTCAACATCACAAGCCTTGAGCATCTTTGTGTGTTTAGTAGACAGTGGCTTCATGGTTTTTGGCATTTTAGCTTAATCTTAAAGAAATTAAAGGCCACCTATTATGCTCTACTACAAATAATAATGTTTGTTTATAATATCATTATAAGGTCCATTATACACAGAAACAATAAGAAATGCATGTTAAAGATATCCCACTTTAAACCAATACAATATCCCAGAGCAAAACTCAGATTTGCCAGGTTTTGTTATGATAGGTCGATTCGCTGTTTAGAGTTACTATATGATACAATTGATGAAAATGTGAGCTTTCTGAGATTAAAAACTTTTAACATGTACTAAAATGTGGACTCTTTACTATGAAGCTAGACGACTTCATCCTGAAAATCTTTCTACTGTATATTTAGACAAAAAATAAATAAAAACCTCAATCAAAACTGGTAAATGTTTTTTTCATAATGTCAGAAGCTGTACAATACAGACTATAAAGCATTTTTGTCTGCTGGAATGGGACACTGTTGGAATTCAGTGTTGCTATATTATGTGACGTTTTTAATTGGTTTTGATGACACTAAAAGTGGTCCATATTATGCTTTTTACAGGCTTTATTTTTTGTACACATTTGCATTAGTATTTCACATATTGTCACTTAAAATAATGTATGTATGGGAAAACATCTTGTTTTGTGGCGCTGTCAACTTTACTCCAGCTTTAGAAAGGGGTAGGAGTACTTCCTGGTTTCACGTGGCGAGAGCGACGAGACTGAGCATTTTCAGCTTTTGAGAAGGGGAGGGCCTCTGCATACAGGATTACTCAAATGTGTGAATGAAACAAAATACTACTCCCTGTATGTTTTTGAGATGGAAACAACATAACATGGTTAAAAGCTTTTTTTAATACAGGACCTTTAGGGCTATGTTTCAGACAAGACTGTAAAATGTAAATATGTATATAAATCAAGGGTTCCCAACAAAACACTAACCTGCTCCAGAAATTTTGCCATACATCACAAGTTCCCATAAAGCTTTACCTAATTATTACAAATACCTCACTAACCCCGCATTCCAGCCATTGCTAATACTTTTGTCGTTGCCATGGTTAAGCGTATGTGTACCTGGGCATGTTAGTAGTCAGATAAACAATGTAATAAAGCACAATAGGTGACCTTTAATCTCCACATGGAAGAGATGCCATTGTTAAATGCTATGCACAACACTATCTTTAAATAACAGTATAATAAAATATCCAGCTGAGATTTACAAAATATGTCATTAAGTAGTCATTACCTTGTTAATTGTAGTAAGGCGGGACTTTCATTACTTACACAGCATGACCTGCAGCTCCCCTGATCTGATATGTTACTAATAATAAATAACTGCAAGACATATCAACTGCATATGACAACAGCAAAAAGACAAGTTATTCAAGAAGTTTAAAGAGATAAGGACAGACTTTAAACTGGGAAGCATGCTGATGTTGAGTCGCTAAGTTTGGACAGCGCACATACTATCTACATAAAGTAAGATATGAGAAACGAGGTCAGACAAAACTTGTTACAAAGAATGAGATGTGCCACAAGATCCATAGGCCGTGGGTGCAACACCAAAGCAAAAACGGCACGCGACTCTAACCCTGTTTCCAGTGTAATCTCTCTTCTAAAACATAAAATATCAGCGGAATGTGGGTTCAACATTTCAGTATTAAAAGTCAAGAATTAAAATCAAGTTTTGTTTGATAAACCAAGATTTTTAAAACTATATGTTCTTAGGTATTAGGCATTTGGAAAGTAAGAAATATTGTTTGTAGCCTGGCCATCCAGCCACACTCACTTTCCTAGCAAAAGGATGTGTCACAAAATTCTCTGAAAGTCAAAGCCATTTTCTTAAAAAAATGTATTTCTGCCAATCATAATAATTTATCTAAAAAAAAAAACAGGACGGGCTTAATGTGATGCTTTGTTTTGTGCTCCATTGGTTGTTTTATACCAGTTTTATACTGTTTTATAATTGGTAAATGTCAATCCAACTGTATTTAATCTGCATCCTTTTGTTCCATCCCCTAGAAATCAAGGTTGCAAGTAACAGTTTTTTTTTTTTTTTTTATACAGAGAAGACATAGGATGGCCAGGCTAGAAAATATGTAAACAAACAAAAAAAACAACAACATAAAATATCTATCTGACATTAACTAAATGGTCCAGAAAGTTGACCTTAGTTTTCCAAATCTATGAGAAAACAAAAGCCTAAAGTGCTGTTGGTGGTCATTGAGAAGGAATGCTGTGTGCTTTTAGGATGATGTGTTTAAATGTTGTGGTAATGCAGGAGAGTAGTGCTGCCTTTGTCTTTTCAAACAGTCCTTTCGCTCTTGTTCGCCGTCTTAGCTCCACTGTGTTGTGTGCTGTTGTGCTCATCAGTGACCAGGATACTGAGGCGGAGAATAAGGAGGAGGAGCTGAAAAATAAACAGTTAGACAACAAAAGTTACGTCTTGCCCCACTTTAAGTAAATTCAAAACATTTAGTTGGATTTACGTATCAAAACAGGAAGATGAGGTATAAAATTGCAGCAGTCAGTAGCAGTTTACATTTGTTGTAACATCTGAGTCCCTTCCTAAATGAACCTTAGCCTTAGCTCTTACCCTGGCTGTAGGCGGGATCAATTGGGGCCAGTGGATATGGCCCATGTTGCATCATGGGATACTGTGGAGGCATGCCTGGATACTGAGGAGCCATGGGGTAACCTGCGTGTGCATACTCTGCGGGTCCCAAGGGCTTCCCATAAGCATCATACAGAGGCTCCACGGGGTAACTGGCCATTGGGATGTGCTGGGCTGTGGCAAAAATATAGGTCTTATTTTCCTATAACGATATGATTTTATGTGATTAAACTTCGCTTTTCTGTTAGTAAAAGAGTGCATACCCTCGTAAGGTGTCCTCCCTCTCTGCTGCCTTCTCTGGTACAGGTAACAGCAGGAGCACATAAAGCAGCAGACCATTGTAGCAATGATGGCCACAAACAGAAGAATGGACGAGGCGATACCAGCTAAAGTGGTGGGACTGAAAGAAGGAAGGAGACCAAAACAGGACTTTAAAATAGTGTTGTCTTAACATTGAAAAATAGTTCCAGTCTTTGCCCACAGGCGGGCGGGTCTTCAGACAGCAGCAAAAAAATAATAATAGTATCTAACACAGTCTATAAAAGATCTCAAACATCATTCTCAGAGACAAGACTGCTTTTCACTCGCAGTCATTTCAGCATATAAAAAAAGAAAACAGTGAAGTCAGCAAACAACCAGAGTTGGGACTAAACCCAGCAAGTTTGCATGGTTAAAACTTAAGAGTACGTTTTAAACATATTGTTTATAATTGTAGACTGTTTCAAAGTGTTTAAGCTTGCATTTTCATGTAGTGTCTATATTACAAACACTAATTCACTAAAGCAACACGTGTATTTGAAAAAAGTGCAAAGTTGTGATGGAGAAAAAATGACGTGTATCTCAATGTCTCTCTCTCTCTCTGACTACGTCACTATGAATGGTTCAAGGGCATGTCCCAATCCTCCACTACACTTGAGTCCTTTATGCAAGTGTGCATCAAACTTGACATTAATGAAGGACACCATGTAGAATTAATAAGAATATTTTGAATATAATGCCTCTTTATCTGTGTTGTCTTTCTGTAGCCCTAAAATGATTTACCGTTCTTGATGTTATCATGCACATATTGTGGTTTTTGATATTTTTTGTAATTAATATACTAAATACACGTATTACTACAGTATGTTTTTTAAGTACAAGCTCTAGTTGCTTTCTAGTTGCAGCTGTACAGTATGTGCACATTACTTCGATATATACTATTGGGTATGAACACATATTTGCTAATATAACTGCAGTGCTGTGGTATAGCTCAGTTGGTAGAGCTGCGGCGCAAATACACCTGCCTGCCTCAGCGCTGTGGACTCAAGTCCGGACTCTAACACTTTGCCAAATGTCTCTCCCTGCTCTTGCCCTCATGATTTCCTTTCAGTTCTTGACTGCACTATCAAATAAAGGTGAAAAAATATCTAAAAATAAATAAATAAATAAAAATAAAAATTAAATCATATTACATACAATCCTGAAAATGCTAGGTCATTTTGTATTTTGACATTTTAAGATTAAGTTTTTAAACCAACTTACAAAATGTAACCATATTGAGGTGTTGATTTTGACAATTATTTAAAAAATTATAATTTTAAGATCTTCTAGCTGTATGTTCTCCTTTGTTTGGTTAATTTGATGAGAAGACAAAGTAAAATGAAGTTCTGCGGTGTGCCTCACAGTTGTACTCAATGCTGCCCTTAATATCACACTAGTATCATTGTCATACACCCTGTAGCTACACCAGACACCACCAGCTCATAGCACTGTTAAGCAAGAAAACACAACATTTCATGTCCTCCTTGGCCCGCCACAGACCTCATCTCCCATGGCCTTTAATAAACTGCAGGTTGTCTGCTCACTACTGGGTATTGATGGATGGTTTTTAGTGCTACAAGGGAAAATTGCCATGTTGCTGCATCGTACACACACAGGCTTGCTTAGTCCAGCATTATCTCCACTTCTCACATGGGACTTTGGCTTAAACCACATTTAAAAGCACACAGAGCTGATGCCATTAAACACTAATGAGAAAATATTGCACTATAGGGAGCAGAGCCACAACATAAACACAGACACAGGGAGATGTCAATATATATCTGGTGAAGACATGACAATTTATTCCTCTTTTTAAAACCTCTAGAGATTATTGTTGCTTTAAACACACTTTCATTACTGATAACAAAGACCTTCTACTTTAACGATTTCGAATACGCCAATACCCTCTTCGTCTGCTTCAAGAGCTAACTGAAATGAAAAACGAAACATTTTGACATTACTTTATAGTAAATAGTGCAACAAACTAAGTCTCTATAAACCTGGTCTGCCCATCTCGAC
Organism: Bostrychus sinensis; assembly: GCA_020698575.1. Lineage (NCBI taxonomy): Eukaryota > Metazoa > Chordata > Actinopteri > Gobiiformes > Eleotridae > Bostrychus > Bostrychus sinensis. The sequence goes on along the minus strand of CM036241.1, from coordinate 31,030,880 downwards.
TACGATATTTGTATTTCTCCTAATTGGAGTAACACACCTGGAAAATGTGGTACAGCTAAGGCAGACATATACATAGAATAGGTCCCTGTCTCTGACTGGTTGCTTTTCTTTTTTAAACCAACACTGAATGCTATCCAACCACATGAATGCTCCATTAGCCTTTATCTATAAGGATTCTTATTTTTATGTTATGATTAATTACTTCTCACAAAATGCCTTTGTATTCTCCCAAAAAAGCTAGAGGAAGTGTCAGAACAAGGAAGTCTTGGCATCTCTACTAGACTGCTGCCTCAGCAACCCTGTCCCGAATAAAGAGAAGAAGATGGTATAGAAGTATTCACTCTACTGTTTTGTTTACTGCCCCTAATATTTGGGGAAAAATCTGCCCTACGGTCAGTTAGTATCTGATTACTTAGACACACGATCCTAGAGTGAGATGTTTGAACTGTGAACACAATCTCTGACTCGTGGTACAACTTAATAAATAAGTGGCTTGGGAGATTTGAAGCATGCCGCAGCTGTGGGCCAGGCCTCACCTGAACTGAAAAAGCATGCATCGTTTCTGTTCGCGCTCGGTGATCATCTTGAAGGCGTCCAGGCAGCAGTAGCGGCGGTGGCAGTTCCCGCAGCAGAATGTGATGAGAGGGCAGTCGAAGCCATTATGCCACGTCCCGTTCTTATCGACGTACCACAGGCAGTCCTCGTTTCCACTCACTGCAAAACAACACAACGCATGAGTAAGACAAGATGGAAGTACGGACAGATGAGAAAGTGGGTCAGCTCACCTTTCTCCCTAGTACTGTTTCCTCCAATGTCTCTCACAATATACTTTGGTTTGCAACAAACATGTGCTTTTGTTTGTTTATGTTTTTTCCAATGTTGTATCTAAGACAATAATCAAGCACAATTACAAGGTTTTGCAGGATGGTGAAGACTTTAAAAAGTTTGCTTTGGGGGATCAGAAAGCACTTTGTTCTTAGAGTTTATTTTGAAGTACTGAAAAAAAGGTATTTTAAGTTGGTGGTTTGTTTCAAAACACAGAATTAAATGTGACAGTTGCAGATGCATTGCCATATTTGAAGAATAAAGTGGACCATTCTTCCAGCAGTGCAAAGCTTGACACTATAATCGTAAACTGCTGCCGTAAACAGTGGATTGTTTCTGTTTTGAACTTTAAATTAGTAAAGTTATAGTAGATTACTACATTTGTGTTGTCACGAAAACAACCCTGTACCAAGAAGAAATGTGAAAAATACTGGGGAGAAATTGAGAGGACACAGTAGCTCTTCCTTTCTTTGGAAAGAAGAAAGCTTAGAAACAACCTGAAACATCTGGAATCTTATGAATATACTAAGATTACAAACAGTCCGATGTTCATGTTAGCTTCATAGCCTCTATTTAGTGAATCAGCAGCACATTTAGATTTTACAAAGTCCACTTCAAACTAGCTACATGTCACAGAGAAACACAGCAATATATAGCTGGTATGGCGTCACTATTTAAATCACTTATCTCCATTGGTAACACCCCCTGCAGCAGGAACACAAGGCAGGATAGACTGCTGTTGCTGCTGTCAGTACCACGATAAACCATATAATATGTCTATGAGGAATTTGAAGCTCTAAAGTCAAATGTTTTCAATAACTTTCCTCAAACCAGATTCACAGAAATTACTTGGAATATACAAACATTTTATATTTGTCATTTCTGGAGCCTAAATGCAGTGTACCTATAAACCAGCTCTCTCACCAGTTCATTTCAGAATTGAGAAAGCCTCTTGGATAAGAGGTGAAACGTCTTCAACTTGAAAAATCCAATCCAGATGACTGCTTTTTTAACTTTTTGTTGCGATGCAATTACCCTGGATGAGTGAGAGTCTTCACAGACAGTGTACCTATATTGTTTATATTATTATTTGTTAAAAAACATCTAACCAACAAATTGAGTAACTTTGCAACAAAATGGTTTAAGAAATAATTCATTTGGACTTGTTTTTTAAAGTTGAGGATGTTTCACCTTACTTTCAAGAGGCTTTCTCAATTCTGAAATTGAACAGAGAGCAAAATTTTGATTCTTCTTCCTTCACCTAAAAGACACAAACCAGTCCTTTGAGGTCAGTGAGGTCCAAATCTTGGCCAGAGAGAAAAAGTAGTTTGAGCGAGGAGTCAAAGAATCTCTGTCAAAAACTTGAAATGGTCATTTTAAATATACCCTTCTGTCTGTTTACAACAGTGTCCTCAATCCCAGCCCAAAACCGTTTCACTCAAGGCAATTCATATCAGCAGGAGCAGACTATATTCATGGTCCTCCCCACTCACTCCAGAAAAGGACTTCTAAGGAGTCAAACCAACAGAAAATAGTTTCAGGTAAAAACTCACAATCCTAAGAGCATAAATCTCAGCTCTCTTAGATTAAGTTCAGATTTGATGAAGTTTTTTGGATGAGACCAAGTCCAGATGACCTATTTTTAAACCTTATTGTTGTGAATTAATTAGTCTGGTTAATATGATAGTCTTTACTTTGCATGACCATGACGCAAGAGAGACGCACTTCTACATGTCAAGCCTGTTATCTTACATGTAAGGTTGAAGATAAGATATATGGCACAAAGAGCCACTGCTTCAAGGTGCACTACGCATTTTATTGTGATTTATATTATTCACCTTTAAATATTAAAAACTACTTCTGAGCTTTCCTTCGTAATGTATTAACACAGATAATTATTACACTAGTTTAGATTAAATGTCCCACAGTTAAAAGAGAGTGAGATTATTAAAAGTATTATAAAGATATAGTACTTTAGCTAGCATAGATATTAGGTTAACTGGCTAAGAGACCCTGCTAGTCAAGTAAACCAGACATAAAGTAAGCAATGCGATTTTACACAGTTAGGAAACGACTGTAGTTATGATTTTTATGAATTAGACAGAAAAAAAAACAGCAATGTTACGTTTATGTATGGTCCTGACCGCTACATGCACCTTGCGCTGCAAAATAAAGGCGCCGCGAGCTAACGGTGCGGCCTGGACCAAAGCTCTGTATAATCTCACCCGGAGAGGAGCACAGGACGACGGCCAACAGTGCCAAAGTCGATGCGATGAGGGACATGTTGCCTGTGGGAATAATCATCCTGAAGCTCAACATAATAAGAGAAACAGAGTGGTTCAAGCAGGAGGCGTTTTCAAAAGTAAAAAAACGAACTAAATGGTATTAAAATCGGGCTAACGGTAGCATTCAGACATTGCGCCTACTGGAAGAGCACAGAGAAACAGGAGCGGACTGAAGCCGTAAATTATCCCTGGAAATGACACATCCAGGGTTGCCAGATCAGAGCGGCAATTTCCAGCACGAAGGCAATCTAAAACCTTCTCATTTTGAGTTAACAACAAAAGAAACTCCCAGTCATTATAAATTACGCTGTGAAAGCATAAAACCGCAATATATAACCCACGCATTAACAGAGAGAAACCCTAAAAAAATCATGCCTAAATAGATTCTATCTACATTTGCTGCACTATTTCTGCCTGACATACAAGAGAGGCGTTATTTGTAATTTTTAAAATATTCATATTCATTACTAACAATTTATTTTTGTGGATATCACTCAGTCAGTGGGTCTAGCACTAGTGGCCCAATTTGTTATGAACAAAATTAATACAGTTTAAGTGCAGTATACAGGATTTAACTTAAATTTGACAAACATACTCAAGTGATAAAGCTCTATGACAATTAAATCCCAGCAGGTAAACAGACCGGTTTTCTGCTTTTGGCTAAGTTTGTAAAGTCAAGATTAATTAAGGAGTGAAGAAATGCTCTAAAACAGTAAGAAAAACTTTATTCTACCTTATAAAATGCAAAATTGTGTGACCCTAACAACACAATTTATGTCTGTAGGAGCTATCAATAGCATATGCAATGACAAGTCAAATGCTGTATGCCCTCCACAGAACATCTGTGGTTCGTTCAGTGTTTGAAGCAACATACCTGCCCTATTCCTTAAAAAAACAAACATCACTTTCTTTGCAGAATGTACAATGTTAAATTGTTAATATTTGTTAAATGTGTTAAATTTTTGATTAACATTCAACATATCTTCACACCTTCCTAAAACATTATTGTATTTAAACTGACAGACATAAAAAAGACAAGACATCTGAAAATTATCTGGAAATATTGTCCATTTGGGACATTTTATTTAGAAATGTCGCAATCCAACATCTGAATGGGTATCAGGAAATGACAAGGCTGTGATCACCATGGTAACAAAAGTGAATTCCCAACTACCCCCCGTCTCCCCTCGACATGACAGCCAATCTAAGAGCTTTCATTTGCAGTAAGAAACAGTCAACATTTGCTGGAATATAAGGCCTCTGAAACGTGTCCTCAAACATCAGGAAGTTGTGATTTTTTTTCCTTTAATCAATGATGGTCTTTTGAATGAGTGTTGTGTTTCACTCCATGTATGCAGCAACACAAAAACAACAGGCTAAGTTACAAACAGGACAAAGGAGTAAGTTCATGTTTCATAATTTACTTGGCCCATTGTGAAGTATCAGCGTCTCTTATAAGTGCTGAAGAGCAGGTCAACCCAAAAAGGACTACACGTCTTCTTTGGAAACAGCTCTTCCGATAATGTTTTTCAATGTTTATCCTCTTGACTTCAACATCTGTGAAGTGCTTCATCCCATCACAAACATGGAGTAACAGGGAGGTAATGGATAAGAGCATGTCCTCTGACCTCAAACCCTTTCTCCACAAGGCCCAATTACCTCTCTTAAGTTCTTTTTTCCCCCATATACATTATAAATTCATAATTAAGTGATGGGGCCATTGAAGAAATGTTTAGGGCGCCGAGTTTGAGAAGAAGCAGGTGGAGGCGGGGCTAAAGTCCTATTGACTGTAGGGTTTGCCTCTCAGTGTTGTTGAGGTGGCCTGAGAACATGCTGTAACAGGGCTGCTGGGCAAACTGCGTCAGGAAGTCTGTCAGGTAAGCCTAGTGAAGACAAGTCAAGACAAATAGACTTCAGTTTACTCATAATACTGATACATAATACTTAAATGCTTATTGTTTATTTAATAGTGGGTTTATGTACAGGGTTTCTGCAAGGTTCAAAGAGTTGTATTTAAGACTTTTATTAGACATTTTTAAGACCCATTTAAGTGTATTTCAGCCCTATAACTCCACACTTCTTCAAATTAAAGACTTTTTAAGGACTTAAATTCAGATTTTGAAATTTAAGACATTTTTAGACTTTTTAAGACCCTGCCAAAACCCTGTATGTAAATAATCCAAACACCACTATGATGACATAATGCAGTGATTTCCAATAGATTAGAGCAACCATCCGCGCACTTTACTGTTGCACCAAGTCCTTGCCCCCTTTTGGCCGAAAACATCTCTATTCACTCAATGGTGGCAAATACAAATGATCAAATCTTTTGTCATTCAAGACTTAAAAAACTAAACACTAGCTCCCAGAAGAAAAGAAAAGTCACCAGTTAAGCTAACGGTTATATTCTCTCATTGACAAAAAAAGATCAGTGTCGTTATTTGAAGAAACTTAGTAAAATAGGTGGTGAATGCCAACTTAGCTGCCTCTGTCACGGGAGAACGACCCCACATAGTGGACGTATTTTAGTACAACAGTATACTTCATTTAACGTAATTCATGACAAATATAATATCAGTAAAATGTTGGCCTATGTAAATGAGTTTAGTGTTAATTTACGTCCGGACTGAAATGACATCAACATTTATATTAAAAAGATCTGTGCCTTTCATAAAAGCTTATAAAACTACTGTATCAAAGAGCCACCTTTATTCTTGAAACTAACTAAAGTTAAGTAAATAAATGTTTTATGTGGTAGGAATATTATTTCAGATATACATTAACATTAACAGAGTGACTTGCCACTTTTAAATGTGTAGATCTGACACACGCATTGTACTGTACTTATACAGTAAACTGGGGTCTAGCCCATTTTATCCTTCCCATTCTCTCTGTCTCTTGCCTGAGGGCACAAATCTCTTCCTTTGGTTTCTTTTAGTCTGTGAGCAAGTAAATAAAATCTCAAATAGGGTTTTTCTTTTGTTATTGAAAGTACAAAACCGATCGTAGCAACTCTTGGCCTTATACCAGCTCCTCTCCCACTCACAGCTGGTTTGTTTCACCCAAAAGGGGAGTTAATGTTCTGGCGACAAGGAAGTGACGTATGGCTGCTCTTATCTATTACAGGGCCAGGGTTAAAAGTTGGTTGCAAGGAGAATAAATATACAGATTTTAGGCTTTTCATTTCCGGGGTCACCAGAGCAAAGAGTGCAGTGATTTGCATACTAATTTGACCCAGGTTTGACACCAGAAACCCATCCAGATGCAATCCTCTACATTTAACCAGGCTTGGGACTGGAACAAAGTGTACACTGGGTTGTGAGGCCCTGTGAGTGGATTTACATTGATCATAATTGACAAGGCGAGACCAATTTGACCCTGACTCCCCAAAAGTAGAAACAGCTGTTGATATTACATACTATATAACAAATGTAAAAACAAAACTTGGGGCTCGGGCCTAAAAACAGGTATGAAATCATATACTATTATTTTACCAAATTTTACAACTAAACTGTACCTGAAGGTCAATTTGATTTATTGGATCTTTTAATGCATCAGGATCATCCTCCTCATCATCTTCATAAAAGTCATCATCTACAGGAAGAAATCAGAAACTTTTATAAGAATATTTCAGAACTAATAGTTGATAATTATGTCAAAATAAGAATAAATTTCACCACAGTACAGAAAAGAGACTATTACCATATTTGTTTGAGGCAATGATATCAGAGAGCAGCTGTCCTGCCAGGCCTTCGTCCTCCTCTTCATCTTCGCCCCCTTCTTCCTCATCCTCCCACATCCCGCTTGAATCTGATACAAACAACACCTGATTACTTCAATGTATGGTGTCACCATGTCACAGCAAGAAAAATGAAATGCAATAAAATCTAACCCAGGAATAAGGGGGGAAACTAAAGACAAACAACCACGCCTGCCATTCTAATCTTTTTTAATTTGTGGAATCTGTGTTTCAGTTCACTTTATTTGCCACTTTCAGTAAAAAACACATTGCAAAACAGATGCAAGAGCTCAAGTGCACTGTCAGCATTTACCAGCAACATAAAAACAGTGGTTAAAAAAAAAAAAAGACACATAAAAACAAGCAAATGCTAAAAAGCAATAAAACACAAGATCACAGATTAAACGTCTAGATGTAACTGAAAAGACTTGCAACCAAGCAGAAATAAGGTAGAAAAAATATATGCATAGTAAATTGACCCTATATGAAAAAAGATAAGGCCAACAGTTTAATATCTTATCTAGTCTCATAAAAAGCCTGACCCATTTAAGATACATAATTATGATTGGTCTGGTACTTTAGTAAATACTTCAGGAATCCCTGGCTTATTAGTGGTGATACAAATTTACTGTATAGGCCAGTGGTTCCCAATGTGGGGTCCGCGGCCCCCTGGGGGTCCGCAAAGGTACTACAGGGGGACCCCAGAGCCCGTCTATATTTCAATTTCAATTTGAATTTATTATTATTTTTTTTATTATTATTTCAGACACATGGTTTTGGTTCATAAAAACAAATAAAACATCCAAAAATATAAAAATGTGAAAATATATGAAAATATTAAGTACCTAAAAACATTAAGTACATAAAAAACATGTAATTTGAAATTAATTACAGTTGTTTCCTTGTTTTAAAATATTACGATTATGAGTACATCTAGCACCAACCTTGACTCCAGTCCGCTGCATTTGCTCTGCAGGCGTTTGCCTCCACCACTGTCGACAGCTCATTGATAATCAATTTAAAGATTTTCACTAATAAGGGAATGTTGGTCCATCGCTCTGGGTCTGAGGGACACAATGAAACAGGTGACACACAAATATAATAATTTTTGTCCACAACCTGGATGTGATGGTTAAAGATAATGCAATAACACAAATTTTACATTATTTTTTCCTTACTCTTTGCTGATTTGGATCTTGTGCGGATTCCCTCTTCTGGGGTATAGATCTCTTCCCCTTTGACTACTATGTCCTGGAGTCGCTTGTCATCTGTGTTCAAACCATGTTGTAACAGCTTACACAAAGCAACCGTGCTACAAAAAACATAAAAAAAAAAAAAGTAAATCTATCATTAACTCTAACCTTTCATGTATTGTGACTTTAGCATCACCTACTGACATGTTAATGCAGTTTATGGTGCACCAAGCAGGTGCCACTAAAGATGGTATTGAGTGATCAGGTAGAAATGATATATCTTACCTGACTTTGCCCTCGTACTGTCCATAGAAGAGGTGCTGTCGGCTCATCCACTCGGTCATGACAAACTCCAGAGCTGGTTTTCCTGTGGGCCCTGGTAAACTGCACAGAAACTCCAGCAGTGGTTCAAGCTGGGAGTGGACCAGGTGGGCAAATACCATGATGAGAGACTGGGGGTGAAGAGTGAAGGGGAGAGTCATATTACTGACAGCAAAAATCAAGTTTACTGTGCAAAGATTAAGTCTATTTCCAATATATTATCTATTCAATTTAAGCCACCGTTCAAATCACTATTTAGTCAGTTTTATTGCCATCACCTTCATATCAAATTATTCTGACTAAAACTACTTAATTGCCACTATTTAGATAATACTGTCAAAATGTCAATGTGAACTGCACTGTAGAACTGAAAGGCAAAATAAGTGAATGCATAAGCAGGCAATACAGTAGTTGTTGTGAGTTAGCCCACTTGGCAGCTTAAAAAGATTCTGTAATTTCTGTGTTTATAACTTGTGTCTTTACCTGCATCACACTCAGTGTCTCTGCTTGTTGCATTTTGCTGAGGATTGCTCTGAGGATTTGGTCCAGCTGTTCCCCGAGCTCTGTCCCAGCCCGGGAGATGAGAGTGGACACCAAACGTCCCACAAAGGCAGCAGTAAACTCTGAGGTGCGGGGGTCCAGCAGCTGGTTGACCACCTGCATCACGTACCACAGACCACTGTTTCCCTGTTCGTCCCTCCACTGAGCGATCTGCTCCAGAGCCACTGAGACGTAGGCCCGCAGACACTCACCGCCATTCTGGAGAAGGTATTGGAATATTTGTTAGCAATGTAGACAAGATATACTGTAACTATTATACATCCAAAGACAATTAATAATCATTAAAACAACTTTCAGATTCACCTGCATTATAGTGTTATCGTCAGTCCGTAATGTGCACTGGGCCACCACAGGGAAAGCTTGGCAGACTAACATCTCTGATAATGGGGGCTTCGTGTTCCTCACAACTGTAGTCAGAATATCTATGGACGTCTAAAAAAATATGAAAGCAAAAAGTTACCTGACATGATAGATTTATACAGTACATCATTGCTGATAAGAGAAATTTAGATTAACCTGTTCGCAATAACACCACAAAAAAGAGACTGTAACAGAGTTGGGCAACTGGAAAAGGTTACTACCAGTACAGACGTTTACAGTTCATAATTAGACTGTGCCCAAAGCCTAATAGTCCTTACTGCTGGATTTCTTATTTTGTCTGACACAAGCGAGAATTGAACTGCTACAATGCTAATGCCTTTGTTAAAAAGACAAAATCACAAAAAGAGAGATCATTTAGTCCATAATCATTCACTTAAAAAATTACAATAAATTACAATCAACAGCCATGCATTTTTGGAAGTGATACCAATAATTTGAAGCTTCTTGCAACCAATACCAACAATTAACCGTTAATTCATATATATAAGATTTTGTATCTAATTTTTATCTTACTCTACCTGATTTTGTGAATAGTACTAAATTTAACAGTATAGCTCTGACCAGGTTTTATTAACCCTGATCTTGCTTATAAAACCTAAAATACATTTGATTGAATTTATGAATATGGAGTAAAATTATTTGATTTTACTCAGTCTATGGTATCCAACCTTCTCATAAGCATAACAACATACACTCACACTGAAGACTATATCCCACTGTGACCTGGTAATGTGTGTCAGAAGTCACACATTACTGATCTCTGTGCCCAATGCATTTTTTTGCTACTATTATTATTGTTACAATTATTTATGTATTAAGATATACACATAAAGCTGTATACATGCAAAATCAGTCACATAATGAGACATTCAAATGACTGATTTTCTCTATCTGCATATAAACATAGTGTAACAATAGGTACAATTGTAGCTATAACAACGCTAATAGAGCGAAGAGTAGTCAAGATTCTGCAAATCAGTAGTGTTACAAGTCACAGAGCAGTCGATTCTGTTAAGCAAGTCTGTTGTGGGTGTGCAACAGGGTTCTTGCACAATTTATAATGTAAAATTTAAGACTTTAAGACCACATATAGAACAGATGACCAGTTCAACATGGATAAGCATTTCAATAAATAATTATCTATTACCTTTTTGTACATATTGGAGAATGTATCTGACAGAATGTGATTTTTTTTCTCATTTATAGTTCTAGTCCAAATAATCTCTCTTTTTATATAAGTGACAGAGTTGTAACCAGTTTTCCGACCAGTTTGAGGGCGAACTAAAAATAAATGATAAATAATAATAAATAAAAGCCTCTCACAGCACACAGTCCAGTTGGGATCTTGTCAGGAGGAGCCTGCATGATGCTGACTAATGTGGGAATAAGGCGCATTTGCATTGGGCCCTGACATCCTTCAATCTGTGCCAACTCCTTAAAGATGTCCTGGGCCAAAGATGCCACCACCGGGTCTAACAGAGGAAAAAGAAACAAAGACTAAGCAAATAAAATACAGAAACTTTGTAATGATCATTAGAAATGCCGTTGATCGTATTTAAATTGTGTAGCTCTTAATAAGACTTGCCATTGTTATATTTGAGAAAGATGGCGATGGTGAGCGGGCAGATCTTGTTCTCAGCGCTGGTAGTGAAGGCTGGGTCTACAGTACAGACGATACATAGAGTTTCCATGACGAGGGTGAGCACCTCGGAGCTAAACTGAGCTGCCAGCTGTACCAGGCCCTCCAGGATACTGGGCAGGAAGGGCTGAAGAACGTGAGTGCTCTCTGAAAGCTTCAGCTGATCACAGTATCTGGAAAAATATGATTACAAGGGGAGTTTATGATAAAGTTATGGAGCACTGACCAAGCTAAGGTTGCAATATTTGAATGTCCCTTTTGAAAAAGGATTGCTTTAACATGTTTTAAACCGATTTAGAATTCAAAAAGAGATGCTTTAGTTTTAGACACAAAAAGCACCATTCACAATGAAAAGGTAGAAACTGTTAACTCATACAAATATCTGGGTAAAACATTTGACTCCCAGCTGAAGTTTGAGTCAAACACAGATATAATCATCAACAGGGTTCAACAAAGAATTAAATTAATGCGGAAGCTCAGTACTATTAATGTCTGTGATACCCTTTTATGCAACTTATATAATTTCTTTATTTAAAGCCTTTTAACTTTTTCTTTTATCTGCTGGCTCAATGGGTTGTTTGAGGAAAATCAACAATGCTTTTAACAATATTGTCAAAGTCTGCTCCAAGATCTTTAGAGTAAAACAGAATGACTTGAGTACAGTCTGAAGAAAGCAAGTGACAGAAAAGGCAAAAAGAATCATCATGAGCCAACCTGAGCACATTCTGTCCACGGGTTGTCCTTAATGCCCTCAGGGAGGCGTTATACTGTGTCCCGACCCAAAACAAACCACTACTCAATGTCTTTTATCCCTTCTGCTATAAAGCTGCTAAACGCAGACCTGACTCATTTTAAATGATCATAATGTACTTTTATATATTTAGTTTTACTTTTTTATTGTTGGAATCTCTATTTTTATGGTGTATTTTATAGGAATATTTATGGCAATGCACTCCTCCGGGGCTTTGTATCCTTGACATATTTATTTTCTTTTAAAGTTTGTCATTAATGGATGGATGAATGTACAGCTGGGAAGCTACAAATGAATTGCCCATTGGGGAAAAATAAAAGTTTTTCAGATTCTGATTATGAAAAAGAAATAGTTTCTGGATTGTCTTTTAAGACAAAAACCAAGGTCAAAAATACGGGACAGTTTTATTTAAGGACAATTTTTTTTGTTTGGATAATAATTTTTAAAGAGTAAATGCCTGCCCCTAAGACTTTAGGAGTTATTGTGATAAAAGTAGATCTTGAAGATATTGCAGTCACACTACTTCTCTAATATACTGTGCAGTCTTAAACCTAACTTAACATATTTTCCTCACAATACAAACCAATATTTACTATTCTATAATTTTTCCTTTTCATGTTACCGTTAGTTCTTATAAAACCATAAAAGAAGCGCTCACCCCCAAATGGCCCTGACTGCAGAGATGCGTACTGAAGGGGGCTGGCTCTCGTGTAGGCCGCTGACTGTGGCCTGGAGAAACTGCTGGATGAGCTCCGGAGACATGGCTGCTGTGAATCGACTGGCCGCCCACAGAGCACGTCCGAGGAGAAACGGAGACGCCGCTGGTCAAAACAACACAAAAGACATATGCAAAAGTAGGCAGCAGGGTTATTGTGGCATAACATAATATATGATTTGAATTTGTCAAAAGAAATGCATGTATCTCAATAAAAAATACTCTTTGCTTGTCTGTCAAAATAACCAGAGCTCCTTATCAAACTATTGTGCCACCAAAAAGTAAGTAACTTCCAGTTTAGATTGTTTTTTTTCTGACATTTAGTCACATTTTAAACTGTTTTAGTCCAGTTTTACATGTGATTTATTATTGGTTTTGTCCTGAATTAATTTTAAACTAGTCTTTTATCCCTAAATTTGACAAGAAGTTAGTTAGAAAATAGAAGTTACTCCTCCTGACGTCTTACCAGCGAGGTTAAGATCAGCCAAAATTACACCAGCCAGGAAGCCATGCATGTCAAACTGAATACGACCATTTTTCACATTTTCTGTGATGATGGTTTTGACTGAGCCCAGGGCCAACATACAGGCTTCATGGATCTTCCACCTGGTGAGAACAAAGACTGACATTATAATTACTTTGAATAACAGCTGTGACTCAAGTTGGCAGAAAAAGGTGAGGCATATAGAGTTAGACAGGCTGTGTCTCAATTCTCTTGAATGGCATCCTATCATCATCCATTTCTCATCTCCTCACATGCTAATCACACCCACAGAGGACATCAGAGAGAATTGAGACACATGGAAGTTGTGCTAGTCTTAGTGTCCCATACCAGTGCTCGTTGCCACTGTTTTTGGCCTGCTCTGCCTCCTGGAGGTGTCTGGTTGCCGCAGCAGCCAGAGCTGCTGCACTCTCGTTCTGAAACTCTGTAGCTACAGCCTGCAACAGACAACACATCATTAACCTAATATATCCATCGTTAAACTCACTGTCATAGACCATTTAGAGATAATGTCAAGAAGATAAAGCAGCAGAGGGAGGAATTTTTTGTCTGGTGCAACACTACAGTGGAATCATAAAATAAGTGTTTAACTGGCATAATAGACATAATTCTCAAAAAGTAAAATACCCAAAAGTTATTTGCGTATCAATGTGTCAATCTCACCCCCCAACATCAGCATAGATTCCAATCCCGACTGTCCCAAAATAATAGAAGCTTCATGTGAATGCATTTTTTGCATTACACTTTGCTTGCTAGATAACAAATCAAGACAAATTTTTTCCCCTGATCAGTCCTCTCACAAAACAGCATAAGGTGATATTTTCCTCAAACACAAAAAAATACACATTTTCTCTTTAAGTAAACAACCGATATATTATAAAACCAAAATGTTTCACTGCAGGTTTTTATCTCACCAGCAGCAGGTCCTGAGCTGAGATCCTAACTGAGTAGGAGAAAGTGTCATCATCCTCATCCTCCACAAACTGCTGAGGGTTGGCCGTCCACACTTTAATCTGAAAAAACACATATTTCAATCAGTTTAGATAAGATGAAAAAAAAATGTCCACAGATTTTATTGCATGCTGCTAATACAAGTTGCAAAATATGTATGTAGCAAATGTTCTGACCTGGTCCTCAGTAATCTGCATGTAGAGGATGATGTAGTAGATGAGATCTGGCAGGGCTTTCTTCACTGTGCTCTTGAACTTGTTATTCTCCAGCAGTGTGTGGACAAACTCAAAGATGCTGAAGACCAAATTTTCAAAGCCCAACACCTCTCCTGTAATATATCAGTTATTTTAACACAAATAATATCTTTGGGTTTTTTTGTACATGGTATCTACAAGTGATAAGGGTAATAAAAACCTGCAATGTTTGTTGGAACTTACCATCTGAATCTATCGGGTCGTCCACCTCCTCTGTGTAATTAACTTCTGTTCTGACATAGGTAAATATTAAGTTAAGAAAAAAATCTCTTCATGAGATCAACGGTAAGACCATTTCATTTTTTCTGACTTGAAGCTATGTTTGACCACCCTCAAAGCAAAAAGAAACCAACAGATCCTTGTAAGACAACACTACCTTGTTAGTAATAAAATTGTCTTAAGATATGTTAAAACATAAAGCACCTTTTAACTATTTTGTTCATTTGAGCAAACAAAAGGATATAAAGCTGCACTTTCAATGAGTGTGTTCCATACAATTGGTAAAATTTGTTGCATGGATGACACCATTGGTTTAGGGAAGTTCTTAACCAATGCTGTAACAGCCTAAAAGAGAGAAAAAAGTACATATACAATATACAAAACATGCAAAGTTTAATGACTAACATCTTTGACTAGAATGGAATGGTCACGTGTGTAGAAAAGCTATACTAAGGGTAAGCCAAGGGCTGTGCCAAAAATCGTATTCAACATTAAATTGCGAATAAATATAAGGTCAATCTTAAAAAGCTTGGTGCATTTTTTATTCGACATGGACAAGATAAAAAAACAGACAGGCTGAGGTGTCCGCGCATGTATATTTATGGTTACCGCCCACTTGTTAACACGAGTGAGAAAGAAGAGAGGTGTTTAGGGGAATAATCACCAAAAAAAGGTGCCAATTTGAATACAAAGAGCATGAAAAAACAATCAACAACTCTGTCTGCAGCAACAGCACTCGCAGTGGCCCTAATGTTAGCATTTGTAGTGCAAAAACAGCACATTTATTTGTTGCATTTACTCCATGACACACAAGCAAAACAGTCCAAAAATATTCCACACACCACAGTTGAAATCTGGCTAACAAAATGGGTCGCACATGTTGTGGTGTTTAAAAAATATAAATTCAAATAAAAATAAATAAACGAGATGATCGATATGGGTGGGGTCTTACCTAGCCCTAGGTAAGCCTTTAATGACTCCTAAAAGTCACCTATATGTTCAAAAGACCTATTTACCTTGAGGACTTCCATCTTGAGACCACTGTCAGAAGAGGGTCCATCGGGCATCTGCAAAGCCTGCACAAAGGCTTCTGTGAACTGCTGCACCACAGGGAAGATCAATGCTTTGGCTGCACCCTATAAACATAAATTCACAAAGAAGTCATCATTCAACAAACAGCCTCTACTTTGTGAGTTTTTCTTTGAGAATTAGCAAAAAGAAAAATTATACTTTTCAGGTACGATATGCATGTAGCTTCACCTTTTCAAGCTCCTCAATTGCACAGATGAGGTTGGCACAGGTAGTAAAAATCTCCACAGCCCTCGCACGAGTCCTGATACTGTACACCTGCAGCAATTAGGAACAAAAACCTGAGCGTTAGATCACATTAATGGCCTTTACAAGGAAAACACCTGTCAGAAGTCTTAGATTACTATGAAACAATACCTCAGCCATAGTGAAGATCTTGTACATTTCAGGTAAAATGACTGGCGCCACCAGTGGCATCTGTGTGTCTGTCACCTCCCGCGTGAACTCTGAAAGTATTATTGTATAATTGATATAGTTTGTTTTTTTTCCTTCCTTGTCACAGAGATGTTTTATATGCAGTGAATGTAGCTTCAATCCTTTCTCTAGAGGTGCATGATTTTCTAATTTTCTTATGGCTGAGTGGATTAAAATACCAGTCCAAATACCTGGTTGACATTGTTAAAACACATCACTTGTTCTTCTCATGTTGTGAATCCCTAACTTCTCTGCTTGCATACTAAAACAAGGCAACTTTTAATGTTTGTCTTATATATGATTGGTTTGCTGACTGATCGCCCACCTGTGAGGACCCTCATGGCCCCATGTACAGCGTTGACGTTTCCACTAACTAACATTTCCATGAGCAGGGTGAAGAGCTGCGGCCAGGCTTCGGGCCAGTCCCAGTGAGCGATGGCGGAGACGGCATACGCAACACTGGAGCGGACTTTACTGATGGACTCTCGTAGACCACTGGGCAGCAGCTCCCGGATGGCTGCTTTAGCCTAAAAGGCATTTAAAAAGATCAATACATTTTCAATAGTCAATTAAAATATACACAACACCTCTAAACTACAACTAAATGAAAAATACCTGAGCTAAACAGGACTTTTTATATGGATGGACCACATTGGTTTAAACAATAGTTTAGACAAAGTAAATGTTGATTGCAATAAGAACCATAGTACACTATTACTGCAAAAAAAGTAATTCAAATAGCAGTATACATTTTGCAGCTGGTGATATTAAAATAAAGTAAAATCACAATATACTAAGGAGTCCTAATGTCAAGTCAAATTTGTTTTGCTACTGACCGGATCAGTGGTTTCTGGAGGCCTGAATTTCTCTGACTGTGAACACCAGTGAGTCTCAACATACTGCTTTAGGATGACAGAGGCCAACTGTGCAAAGACAAGGTGAGTAAGTCATTGAATCATAGAATCAAAACAACCCAACCCTGAATATTTATGCTACATTTCTGTGGAAAATGGTACTCTCACCTGACGAATAGCTAGTGCTCCCTGAGGGTCAACTGTGAGTTCTGCCAAGTGGACACCAAATTCTGCAGACATAACAAAACAAGTTAGTAAAACAAGACTACTAATTGAGACATATTTTGTACATGCAACATTAAAAGCCAACTATAACTTCTATTAGTGGATTTAAGTAAGCTGTTTTTATTGGATTTGATTAATTAACAACTACACTGACAAGTAGTCTTTGTAAAAAAAGACGGGTAGTGGGTCATTCCCCTGCCTCTGGTGCAGAAGGGACATGGGGTTTTATATACCAATGTTGCGCCAAAATCTCCAGTCACAATATGTGGCTGGTAGTGTCAGGAAGGACATCCAGTGTAAAAATCTGCCAAATTACTCAGTTGCAGACGGTTCGCATGTGGTGACCCCTGCATGAAAAAGGGAGCAGCTGAAAGGGTCAACAACAACAGTAATTTTCATTAAAAGAAAAAAAAAAAAGTGTGAAAGAGTGTAAAAATCCATGTTAGCAACATTTTTGTGCTGCTAAAGCATGTTTTGACTGGAATAAGCCAATAATTGAATGAATGAGGTTGTTGAGAAACCCCGTTTAAATGGACTAGGTCTAAGTCGATGTCTAAAGTTACCACAGTGAGTTGTCTAGAATCATCCTACTACAATGCATATTCTGTCCCAGCCTGAAAGATGATCACAAGTGGCTGTGTGTGATCTCATGTGAAAACAGCCCAGGTAAACCAAAACTTAGAAAAAGACGAGGCTCAAACATCTAGTAACCACTCAATACTTCAGTACAGTAAGTAACATCACTGCAAGGGATACACACACAGTCATGTTGAACTTGAACCCTCTGTGACACTGGGGTTTTACTATGAGTGACATCAGGCGCCAGAAGACAATGTTAATGCTGACATCTCTGTAGCGGCAGCATAAGAGAGGGGCCCGCAGAGAGGGTCAGACCAAATTGTGGCTCAGTGGCCAACTGGGCCCTGTGGATCATCCACCAAAACATTAAAGAGCCTATTCCATAGAGTAATCAGAAAGCACAAACTTAATTGCCATAGCGACATTAAAAGGTCAAAAAAGTTACCTAACCAAATGCATATCGCTTGTCTACGAATGCTGCACCTCAAAAGCAAAGTCAGTCTCTCTGTCTCATACATCACCATCACAAACA
Source organism: Bostrychus sinensis (assembly GCA_020698575.1). Classification (NCBI taxonomy): domain Eukaryota; kingdom Metazoa; phylum Chordata; class Actinopteri; order Gobiiformes; family Eleotridae; genus Bostrychus; species Bostrychus sinensis. The sequence continues at coordinate 31,012,851 of CM036241.1, read as the reverse complement.
CTGTAACCAAGGAAAAGATCAGTGACTTCCTCTGGGGACATTAGGAAAATGCTAATGCATGAAGCCGGGATCAAACTATCAACTTGTGAGTCACTGGACAAAACTTGAGGCTGAAGAGTCTGAACTTCTGGCCTGATCCAAAGCTTGTTCAAACAAGGAACTAAAGGATTTTTTTTACAATGTTCCTTGTTTTAATTGGAAAAAACATAATTTCCATTTTTTTTTAAGATGTTTTATCTCTTTGCTGAGACCAATGACTGACTCAAAAGAGAGGGTACTTTAAGACTTGTACTACTATACTATTCAAATATGCGGCTAAAGGGTATAAGGCCGATTGACGTGATGCCCACAAGCTGTAAACAATTTTTTGTATTTTAAAAACCTTCAAAATGTCCTGTGGAGTGATTGCAACACTTTCAAAATACAAACATTTCTAAAATGGGTCACTAGAGTCTGGGACAGTTCCTAATGTTTTAGCATAATGTCAAATGTTTGTATTTTACTAAAACAACATTTTAAATTCCACTAGATTCCTACAATAAAAAATAAAATAAGTTTAATCTTGTAATCAAAATGGTGTTCTGTGGCCTGACAAGAAAGATCCTGTTTTTAAACAGTGTGTAAAAGCTGCATACTTATGTTAGGGATGATTATTCTTTTAGGAGAACACACATTGTTCCTCCTCTCTCCCTCAAAGTGTTGGTGCTGATGGAGGAAACTGACAGCTGCTGAGGCGGGATCAGCGGGAACAGCACAAAGGAATGTCAGCGGGAAAACATGCCACTAGAAAGGATTTTGAGGAAACAAATAGGAATTGGCTTATTTGACTGGAATGTGTCTTAAAAGTCCAATAGGGTTGTATTAAGAGTATACATTGATTGTCAAATGTAATAACAGTGACAATATATATCTGATACGGGGAATGATCAAAACTTTTGACTATATTTCTGCGACCTCGTATCAAAACTAGCAGAGAGCAATTAATTTAAAGTAGTGCTGTTTGCTGTTGAGGCCGGGGTCTGCATCTCCCCATGTGCTTTTAGTCCAACAAACTGTTACGACAATCAGCTCACTTTAAAAGGGAGATTATAGCTGCAATTCGTCTCATTTTGTCAACCGAAAGATACAGAATAGTGCAAACTTAAGCTAAAAAAAAGAGAACACTTAGGTAGGCTTCTGAACTAACTTATTCATGACTAAGTTAACGAAATATGGCCTACACACAGAAGCTAACCTTTGAGTTATCCTAGCTTATTGCTCATGTGTAGTCTACGTTGTTGAAGGCAGAAGACAGCTAACCATACTCCTTTTTGATTCAGACGCGTGCCATTTTAATCCAAGCTAACTGTTTATAAACATGCTGCGGCGGCAGCTAGCACTTACCCTCTGTCACTTCCAGCACTTTGATCTGCTCCTCCGCGGCGGCGCGCACTTCTTGCACCGGGGATAGGATAGCGGTCAGTGTCTCGATAAGCGCCTCTTTTAGCCCCTGTTGGACCGGGCCAGAAGCCGAGCCGGAGCGAGCATTACCCGCCGCCATCATGCCGTGTGTGTTACACCCGCAGCCCCGCTACAGTCAGTCAGTCAGTCCGCTACCAGCTGCTGCAGCGACAGGACCGGGGAGAAACAGAGAGCCAGCAGAGAGCCTGAGCGGCGGCCACAGGCGAAGCGCGCCAATGCATGGAAACGAGGGGGCGGGGCTAAGCGCAGCGAGCACTTCCGACTTCCGGACTTGACATCCATCCATCCAAGCATCATCCACGTGGTTTGCGCAAGAGTTCTCTTTAGTTTTATACACGGGCACCCCTTTGTGGTCCGGTGGACGATTGCATTTGTTTAACATTGTTTTTTTTAGAATAAAAAGGTTTTTTGATCTGGTCATATTAAAATATATAAGTTATGCCTTTATAGTGGAGAAGGGTTAATGAAATTGATTTACACATTTCTTGGAGACTTTATATGTAGAGTGACCAGGTTTCTAGACCCAAAAACTGGACACACAATTTTTTTTCAACAAAAAAAGCTTCCAATATCCATACAATTTTCTGTCATGTAATTAAAGTACATGATACAAGGGCTTTAGGTTTGAATGTGAATAAAAATTATGATATTATAAATAAATTTAGTCACAAAAGTCTTATGATAAATAATTTTATGTTTACTTTTTTTTTTTTTTTTTTTGGCCTGTATATTAAAATATGGACAACTGGGACATGGTTTGTTGAAAACTGGGACATTTCATTGTTTTTACATTTATCGGTTGGAACATCAGACAGAACTGGGACCAGGACTGTCCCCGGTAAATAGGAACTTCTGGTCATGATATCTACTGTATATGTCAATAGTTAATGTCTGTCTGTCCACGTTTTACTTTACATTCAAATGTTATATTGAGTTTAGATATATGCTGCTTAAAAAACACTAAGTTCATGGCTAATTAAATGGGACTTTGTAGTGTATGTAACAAATCCTTTTTGATGGTCTGAGTTTGACCCATCTTCTTGCATGTCACTTGATTGAATGTTAACTTCTCCTTGACCAACTTGCTTCTCAAAAGTGTCAGGTCATTGCTTCTGGATGCAGAATGTGGAGCAATATCACAGATTACAAGAGAATATGCAACTTACAACAGACCTCTTGTCAGCTGCAGCAGATTGTGAAACCATCTTCTGGCTTCTACAGTATAAATAGCTGTAGTCTCACCTGGGCTTTTAGATGGCCTTGAACCTCCATTGCAAACTTTTAACCTTTTCATTATTAAATCAGTTCAGAGAAAATGTGAACCAGTCTAAAGTCTAATCTCTGGAACTCAATGCACTCAACAAGGAAACAGATATCACCTTTTTAGTACATGTGTTTTTTTGACTGGACCACTATACAATCCTTACAGCGCTTTCTTGATCATAAATTTCAGATAAAAATTACATTTCTTTACCATACCTCAGCTTTATGTAATCAACACGATTTAACAGTGTACTAAAGCTTTCTCCAACCCGAAACCACCTTTTTAAATACAAGGCATATTTTGAATGCCTTTAGACCAGTGTAATGAATTACGCAGCTGTAATTACGTTTTCGTAACAACATGTATCACAGGTCAAATGAAGACAGACTTTTAGACTTAGTTGCTTCATTTCTGATGCCGCTCCAAAAAGTGTATAAAAAAACTAAAAGATCAGTTCAATTCAAAACCTCAATATTTTGGTGATCAACTGTGGATCGTAGTGTAAATTTTGGCAACATTTTGCGAGCTTTCTGTTGTCTGCATATGTAATCTAGAGTACCATTTGTGTTTTCAGTTCAGTTTTCAGTAGCAGAGAATGTGTTCTGTTTAATTCTCAAATGTAATTTTTTTTCCATTTTCCTTCAGTTTTACCACACACTTGGCCCTCAGTAACACTTTACAATAACTACATACTATTAGACACTAGAAGAGCATTATTAAACATATAATCATCAGTGTTTAAGCTGTAATACCATTATTTGTTCATCAGCTAATTAATAATAAAAGAATAACAAAATGTATAGTTTGTGGTGATATTTCATTTATGTTTATGTGGTTTATAACTTTGTAAGTTATGAATTAGTTACAGGGCTTGACATTATTTTATTGGTTTACTACCTACTATGGCTATCTGATGCATTAGTTACCACTTAACTTTTCTGCTTCATGATTATATGGTGTCATAAACATAAGCCCTTTTAAATGACCAGAGTTAAAAAAGCAAGATACACTATTAACTGTAGAACCAGAAATATTAATTATCTTGCGAATAATTTTTTTCAAGAAATAAAAAACTGCATCAAAGTGTTGTCACTGGCATGTGTTAATGTCAAGCCTGTGTTACAAATACTTAACCAGTACCTAATAACATGCAGTTATTATGAAGTGTTACCTTTTTATTTGACTTCGCTTCTGTCATTTAAAAAGTACCCATAACATTTCTCTCTTTAATATAATGTAAAGCTGAAAATAAAAATAGCCCTGTTGCAAAGCTGTTTTCAATGTGCTGTAAGTACTGCAAGTGAGGTCTGTATTATGGAAATAAACCAAACACTACTAACACCATTTCTTCTTGTTTAAGCAAAAAGAATTTGGTTTATGTAGAAACAAGCAATGTTTTGCAATTGGATATTTCCCTCAACTTCAAAAGAGTTAAAGCTAAAATTAAAAAAGAACTTAATAATACGTACACCCGTCCCATTGCACCCAGAATTGCCACCTTCTGAAATGTATGCAGATGTTACTGACAGAAAGCAAAGGAAACCTGGGGAGCGCTCACATAGGGAGATAGATAGAAGTGTACAGTATTGTATTATATATATATATATATATATATATATATATATATATATATATATATATATATATATATATATATATATATATATATATATATATATATATATATATATATATATATATATATATATATATAAAATATAAAATCTGAAATATATTTTATATATATTAAATTGTGTTAAGGTTCAGTATCTTTCACTACACAGCATTAAGGTGGTGTCTGATTATCTTTTTTCATTTTTTTCATATCCTATTATATAAACCAGAGGAGAGTCAAAGCAAAACAAATGAATCAACGAACAAACAATTGTGGGAAAATGGAAACTAAGCAACAGACGAAAGGCCTTTGCCCCGTTCCGCTGACCGTCCCCCGGCAGCGGGACAGACCCGTCCAGCTGTACAGCGCAGTGAAACATAACTTACATATTAGCTCATTTTTACACGTACAGTCGTGATCAAGGCACAGGGATCTTCTACAAGTTATTTTTTCTTCAATAAAGTTGTACAAAATAATACATTTTACAGTCTGTACAAGAATAATAGTCCAGCAGTAAAATAAAGACAGACATACTTAAAGCCAGAGGGGGTTAGGGGCCAGGACAGTGTGCAAACAGGACGACAGGGGCGCGTGGAGAGGCGGATGAAGATTGTGTCCCAGGTTTTAACATGGATCCGGTCTCAATGGCCATTTGTTTGTTTTACAACAGGCTCTCCATTTCTTCGATCCTTCTTAAATAAAATCTTTCGCCATGAGATCGTGTGTTAGTTTGGGATTTTTTAACTATAGCTAAACATGGTATTTGGAGATAATAACTATATTAGCTCTAAAGTATGAACTGCACATGAACACCTAAACAATGTGTGGTTAATTCACCGTTTCTAAAAACCCATATGATAAACCAGTCTGCAACTGAAACATCTCCAAACTCTGCCAAAGTTGAATTCCTTTCCATTTTATTTTTTTAGCAGTTGTTTAGGTACTTCTTTGTATAGTTTTAAACCTCTTGATTGTTAGTTTCTTCTGACAACCTCAATTGATTTCTAAAGCAGCTATTTTGAATGAATTCACATGAACTGTCACAATCATGTTTATGGAAATAAACATTTGTGGTGACCCTTTCAGAGTCTACAGTGAAACACCTTTGGTTTATCTCCAATGTTTGGGAAACACTGGTGTAGCAGATAGGCATTTAGAAACTATAGTCTTGACTGAATTGAATGGTATCCTCCACTGCTGTGGGAGGGGAACAATGTATAGCATATTTTTTTTATATAGAATGAATATGAGAGCGAATGAGTTAATTTCTCTCATTGTTAACCCTGCGAGTAACTGGCTATTATCCAGGACGTACCCCGCCTCAGGGCCAAAGTGCCTGGTATAGGCTGCAGCCGCCTGCATACCAATAACAGTCACAAATCACTCACAGAACTTATACCTAAAGATTTTTTTTAAAATACCAGTCACCTTACATTAATACTGTGCTGTATTCATCAGTAGGCATTTACTTGAAGGTTCAACTTTGGGCGTTTAAATACGCTCTACCTGACATCAAGTTGCCTAGTACATTGCTTCTCAGCTGCTTGCTAGATTTCACAGAGGATGCAGATGAGTCCTCTACTAGAGCTGGTACACTCACTATTTACAACTAACATGTCCAGCCATACTTGAATAATCCCAGACTAACACCTGTTAAAATCAATAGCAGCGGGGCCTTGGAAAATGCAATGTTATTTCTGCTATAGTTAGAATAAGGGGCTTTGAATGGTGCACAAAGGCTGATCACACACAGTGTACACCAACACACAACATGGGGTAAAAACTAACAAAAACTTAAAAGCTGAATTGTGTTATTACAGGAATATATAATATTTATATTTATATATATATATATACATATTTATATACACACATATATATAAATATCTATATATATAGCTTGGATTTTTTGCACTGCATGAAGTTCACTGGTATGCATGATTTATGCATTAATATGATATTTTTCTCTTTTTTTGAACTTTTTTCTCTTATTTTATGCCGTCCGTCTTCGTTCGTTTTGTTGAAGAGCGTGTCATGTAATCCGTGTGGTCATGTGTTCCAGTCACGCTCATGTCCACAGAGAGAAGTTAGGCTGTCGTTACAGCCCTCCTCTGTCAAAGTTCCCCACCCTCCATTTATTTCACTATAGTAGTTCTGGTTCATTGTAGTGAATAAACCCGTCTCTCATTATTTAGCTGGCCGTTAAAAGCAGCAGGTTTTAAAATGATTTGTATGTGGCTTTTAAATGTCTTCTGCTGTAGTGTAGAGTATTAATATATGTGAGAAAGAGAGAGCTGATACGAGGGAGAGCCTGCACTGTCAAGTCTTGGCCAAATTGAAGCAGTCTTGGCTAATAGTTGAAGTTAATTAAAAAAGTCTCTCCACTGTTTGCTGAAGATGGTTATTGTTAAGGATAAGGAGCCATTTCGGGGATTCAGGGAGGGCAGGCGGACATTTGCTTGAAGTTGGTGACAGTGGAGGGGTGATTGGCTAACTAGTTGCAGGGGAAGGTGAGATAGGTAAGTCATAGGTAGATATTAGAGTGGACTGTGCCGTTGTTTGGCCCATCACAAGAGCTCGTACTGCCGTAGATGCATCCTCTGAATGATGTCGCGACAGTCATTGAAGACGCGCCGGATGTTTTCCGTGTCCACTGCGCATGTGAAGTGAGGGTAGCAGTAATGCCGGCCATCCCCGCTTGCTGTGCTGATCCGCTGCAAGGCACAAAATAATTGAAAATATTAGCTTCAAACAGTACTTTTAACATTTAAAATTCTTGGCTGACAAATACATTTTTATCTTTACAGCAAATTTGTGAAATTATTATATTTATTAGAGCAAGTGCAAATTTATTTGTATATCAGCTTTTTAGAACAAAGAAAAGTGCTTTACAAAAAAAAATAAAAAATACAAATAAACAAAAAAGCAACCAATAACATATAGCAAATTATGCACGTGTTAACAACACAGTCCGCTGAAATAAAGTGTGCCGGGTGACGGCAGAGAAAAAAAAACATAATCAATATAATATTTTTTATTTTTATTTCTATTTTATATGAAAAAATTGTCTGATCCCTGCTAAGCTGAGTTAGATTTACAGCAGGAGGAACAAATGGACACAGGACTGTGTACTTCTGATAGGAATTGGATAAACAAACAACTGAGACTTCTTCAACTAGAACTTCTTCAACCCCAATGTATATGGGAACATATATAACTGAGATGAGCATAAAGGCTGCCCCAGTTTATACTCATCTGCTATAATTGATTTTTGGAGATATGAATTTGAGTGAAAGATATCAGGTCTGGCTTAGTCTGAGTCTAGTCTTGGCTAAAAACCACTGTTTGTTTCTGAGACATTGACACTGCAGTTTATTTTGGTGTGTGAATCCAATCTAGATAAACTTAAAAATTAGTCACTGCAAAGGTCACCACAACATTCTTAAATGCTTTACATTAAAATACAATCTATCCGGCTCTCTGCAGCCCTCATTCTGTTCAATTTGATGATTATTTATTAACTGCTGTCGTATTCATGATTTTAATTTAAAGACCAATAAACATACCAGAAACTCGTCCCGAATGAAGTATTTTGCTCGTGTGACACGAGCATCTTCACCCGACTCTGGTATTGCTGTTGAAGGAAAAAAAATTGTCTCAATATGATGATACAAATAAGTCCTGAGCCTACATAGGTTTTTGCACAAATATGTAAACACTGCTAAAAGTTCACATAAACACAGTTGAAACAAGCGGCAGCATCTTGATATAGCTGTGACTGATTTTGGTTAAATGAACTATTGTTGTATTACTATTATTATATTGTAAATTACAACTATTGTATTATGTTATGTGATACAACCAGGAAACAAACATAAGATGCAGACATGATACCCACTTAAGTTAGTGTAGTCTCTTACCATCATCAGGTGTAGTGTAGCGTGCAAACTCTGGGAAATAGTCCTCAATTTTAGATTTCCCTGCCAAAACCTTCTCAGCGAGCAGGTCCTGCTTGTTCAGAAAGAGGATTACTGAAATGGTCCGTAGCCACCTGTGAAACAAGTGAGAGGAAGGTCAGTGACTTAAAAATTATTCACTATTAATGCCCTTTTAAGAACCATGCATAACACAAAATCTGTGTCATTGCACCTGTCTGCTTTTCCAAACTGGGAGCTTACACATGCCTACTGTAGAAAACAGCTCATAAACTTCCATAGATAATAACACAGTACTATCACTGCAAATTCTTTAGACTTAGCAACAGCACGCTATTCTCCAAAGCTGACAAATGAGAAGCATTTTCTGTCTATTATCCACTGCATTTTAAAAGCTTTGGTTTCTGACCTGTTGTTCCATATGTTCTTAAAAAGGTTGAGGGCCTCCTGTAGTCTATTGGTCTGATTGTCTTCTCTGATCACCATATTGTAGCTGCTACTCGCCACCACAAAGATGATAGCGGTCACATCTGCAACAGACAAACCATAAATAAGTCAAAACAGAATCAAAGATCATTGCTAGGAAGGCTGCTGACATTCATTCATTTTCTTCTGCCTATTTCTTTTAGTGGTTGTAGAAGACTGGAGCCTGTCACAGTAACTATGGGCCTGAGACAGGGTGCACAATGGTCAGTTAACAGGGCTAACTCTTGGCAACATTCAGTCAACCATTTGCACTCACATTCTCTCATTGTATGGGCAACATATATTCAGCAATTTACCAATACATGCATGTTTTTGGATGGTCAAATTATATTCAATACAATGCATGCATAGTATTCAAAATCTTTTGCCTGCAATGGCAATGGTCAAAAGGTCTTTCACTAACGACTTTTCACTCATGCCACAAGTCATGTTTTTGATGTACAGAATGTCAAATGTCATTGAGATTGCAAGGGTTAGGACGGGGGTCATGGTGGCACAGGGGCAGAGCGGTTAGTGCTCTCGCCTACCAGCATGGAAGTCGTGGGTTTGTTCCTCGGGCCGTCCAACACAAACTCTCTGGGTGGAGTCTGCACTTCCGCCCTGTTTACCATGGGTTCTCTCCACATCCTCCCCTTCCCCAAAGACATGCATGCACTAAGTAAATTGGTGACTCTAAATTGCCCCTTTTGTAAATGAATGTGAGAGTGAATTGTTGTCTGTCAGTGTATGTCTCTGTGTCAGCCCTGCAATTAGCTAATCTGTGACCCTTAACAGGAATAAGCAGGAGAAGATGATTGAATGTATAATAAATGGCATAGATGTAGAAAAAAAATGTGTATTCCCATTCTTTTATGTATTTGAGTGATATCTTACCATTAAAACACTGGATCCATTTCCGACGCTCATCTCTCTGACCCCCAACATCAAACATACTGTAAAACAAAGAGTATTAAATATAACGTTTATATTATGTAACAAAGTTACGTAAGCAAGCAGGTATCTCAAGTTTTACTGAATCTGAGACCAATGGCAACTTTAGCAACGACTTACTGAAAATTGACTTTGTCTATCTGAAATTTTGTCTCAAAGATCCCTGATGTCAGCACTCTGCATCTCAACAGGTCCTGAAAAAATAGAAAGAAGAAAAAAATAGATAAATACACCACAAGAGCATGGAAAGATTTCTCCTAATAAAACATATAAGAAAGTATTCTGTCGCTTACCTGGTCAGTGGGTGTGTAGTCGTGCTGCCTGACCACATCAATCCGGTCTAAGAAGCTGTAAAAAGACAAAATACAGACTGTTAGAACAATATAATGACTTAATCCAGGAACAGTAACTAAAAATTTAGGGGCATGCTCATAGAGATAGTCTAATTATATTTTAAGAATATGTTTATGTTGTAAGAATATGTTTATGTTGTAAGAATAGCCAAAAGTTATAAACATTTACAGCAGAAGCACACCTAGAGCAGCTACTGTTTTAGCCCGTATACTCAATACTGAAATAAAGAAATAATAGGCCTTAGACTGATGAAGATAAAGGAGAAACACAGATAAATATTGTCAAAGCAATGTTTAATTGCTTGACAGCTTGAAACCTATAGTTGTAGTATTTTGAGGTGAAGAAATCTCAATTTGTTTTATTTTAAATACACCACTGTACAAAAATATGAATAAAGCAATGACAAGTAACAATGTAAGCAGCAAAAATAAAACATCTAAAAAGAACAAGCTCTGGCAAAGACTTGAGTGGCTCCTACTACAGTACAAGAATGAGAGCAGTGACACAGGACGTCAACCAGGGGGCGTGCGTTTGAATTGAGCGAGAGATCAGAGGCAGCTAGTCTGAGTCACCAGGCGTGCGTTTGCTCTGTCAGAGGAGCCTCGTCAATGGAGCCGCTGTAGTAGCACTTGCAAAAGGGGGAGAGAGGTGTGCACATCTGTGAGCAGCCAGCGCGTGGGTGGGTTAGTGTGCCGACAGAGCGCCTATACCCCGTCGAGCAGAGTTTTGAACACATGCTAATTGTTTCCGATGAACTGGCCTACATTTTTTTGTGCTTTTTGACTAAGGTGTGTGAGCGACTGTGTGAGGTTGCCCTGATGTTTTCATGATGACTGTATCAGGGTCACTCTGCCGGAGGTGGATGCTACAACAAAGTCAAAACCGACACAAAGCCTATAGTTTTGTTTTGCATGATGAATGTGCAAATTCATCACACTGGTTGGATTTTAAAGTGGAAAATAGAACAGAATAAAACAGCCGTTGATTGTCATTTCATCAAAAGATTAGACATAAGTAGTGCCATAAAGATTTGCCAGAATAATTGACCGTAAGAACACTATGCCACCAAAGCTGTGCCATTTTTAGTATAGGACAATGAGTGCATGTGTTTGACTATTTTAAATCTAAATCTATTGACTCTATTTTAAATCTAAATTGCTTTTGCATAGACATGAAAGTGCTGAAGCTATGCATAATAGTTATTTAAAAAGCTCAAGACACAAGCCTCTATTTTTTAAAATTTATTATCATGTATATTTTTGTACCAGTTTATTTCTGATTATCCTCCTCTTCTTTTTATAACTTTTTATCAACTATTTATAGCCAAACAGGCCAATTTTAGCCAAACAAAATGGACTGCATTTATGTGATGACTAAATGTTTAAAAAAATGCCCAAGACCTGAGATTCAACACTTATCTAACATTCTTTTGTAAAAGTGACAGACTTAGTTAATTTTGATTCATGCGCTGCCATAACCATTATTTCCTAGGTATTTGGCCATAAATTAAAATTTCTCCAGACCATTCCAAAAAGCGGAAAAGAACATTTCTTCGCACTATGTATGGAGGTATCTAACGTAGCTTTAAAAGGTCAGACTTCAGGATGCCACATTTAAGTAAATCAGAACTGACAAAAGAAAAGCACGATTCTAAAAATTACAATTACAGCATTACAACAAAAGATATTACTTTTCTTGGATCATCTGAATTCTCAAACAAAAACAATATTTTTGCTCTTGGTTTTAGGGTGACAGCTTTGCCATCTGTCCAGGGACAACAGATGAAAAATAGCCTTTTGGCTAATTCTAGTGCATTTGCAGCAATGCTATTAATGTACACTGTCCCTGTCAAATAAACCAATAAATAAAATAAATAAATAAATTTTTGAAAATTTTATGTGTAGATTTTGCAATTTATAAAAACAACTTAAACTGAGTATATTATATGGGTAGGTTAAACAGGTGTCAAATGTTATGTGTACATATAGATAATTTCTATTTTTTGTAAATACAGTTAACAACTTGCATAAAAAACAAGTCTCATTAAATTTCATCCACAGTACAAAACACCACAAGGATAAAAATATTTAAAATTAAAACATCTTTGCTTATAGATGTTTAAACGTCAATGTAGAGGGCTTCACTGCTGTCTATTTTGACTGATAGTCTGTCCAGCATTTATACAACTCAAAAGGCAAAGACCTTGTAGCTGCTTCTCATGGCAAAGGTATGTAGCCCCCTGTTAGATAACTAGGAATGTGGCGCGCAGGGGTGAAATGTGACAGGAGGCTGCAGGTAGCACGCTCAGGCCAACAGGGGGTGGGTCAACGGGACAGGCCCATCAAATCACTCAAACAGGGCAAAGAAAATGGGAATTAAACAGTGACTACATACAATCAGTAAATAAGTTCCTTTTAGAAAGAAATTTGACTTTCAAATATCAGTGCACTGATTTGGTAGTCCGTACCTTTAACTTAAACTATTAAAGCAGGAATTGCAGTCTGTGAAGGACTAAATTGTAATTGCTAATAGAACACAAACAGCCAGCAATTTGCTAATGTTTTCTACCTCGCCACTGACATTAAACTGGCATTAAAATTCACCACAATTTAGGGGTGGGAGATAAATCGAATTGATTCAATTCATTTGCGTTTTTAATTTTGGACAATGTCAAAAATAGCCAAATCATAAAATCTAATTTAGCAGAAATAGCATCCTTCATGTGGCGCGCTGTTTCCTGTTTTGTGACTAATATTGCTGCTACCTCCAGAACAGCTTAAACAGTGGCTGTGGGGAGTCTGCAGACGCTAAAAACACTAATAATCACAGAGAAATTAGTGCATTTAACTCTATAATGTCCTCATTTGGATGGGGCAGCAGTTTGGCCAAAACAAACAGTGTAGTGTGACGTGCAGCAGCCGCTGCGGTAACATACATGTCTTTGTTTCTGTATGCTAATTAGCCACATCCTCTGGAGTTAGCGTCTTTTCACAGGCCTCTGGTGTATAATGGTGTATATTATAATAGACCTGATCTTTAGAAGCAGAGAGAGCTAAAACTAAAAGACATTTATTTCACTGTTAGAGTAATGCACTTTGCTGCTGCCTTGCTGTTTTTTGTACAGACATTAAGAATATATAGTCTAGCTAAAAAAATACTATGCAATAATCTCATTTAAAAATAATAGCTCTACATTTAATTACTTTTTCATGCCAAAAAAATAAAAAATAAAAATAAAAAATAAATCGGTAAATCGGCTGTAAAATGACCAAAAGGGGGAAAAAAAATTATCCATATCGCTCAGCCCTACCACAATTATTTAAAAAGAATAATGCAGGAGGAGTTAGTAAATGACACCAAACTTATCTTAACAATAGCCCTTAAATCAACAGATGTCATATTTACTCGTCATGGAGGATATGTTTTTGCCATCATTGGTTTATTGTTGGCTTGCTAGCTTGTCTAACTAAAAAAGGTAAAAAAAAATGTTTCCAGGATTCATCTGGATCCAAGAATTCTTTTACATGATTCTTAACCATTTCACAGGTTGGAACTGTAATGCTTTGGAAGTCTGCACTCTCCCAATGCTTATAGTATAAAACTAAAATCACATTTTGTTTCTTGTGCCCCATAGGCAAAATGCAGCATCCCTTCAGTCTAGTCCTAATCCTACATCTTATTCGGTCCTCCTTCAATATCTGAAATAACTTGGATATGACCGTCTCTGTACCACATTAGAGAGAGTCTAAAAGCTGTGAGGAGCCAACATGGCCGAGATCTGTGAGGCCCGGCGCGTGGTGTTTATCTACAGCTCTGGTCTGAAGCTCGACACGCCCAGGACAAACACACCGCGCACAATTTTTAGCACTTCTCCCTATTAATAGGAGACAAGCCAATAATAACTGGTAAGTTGAACTAAATAATAGCGGCTGCCCCAGTAACAGAGAGGGTGATATTCTGGGGAGCAGACGGGACACGCAGCTCTGGTCTGAGGATTAAAAATACCACTGTATTTACATAGACAGATAATAGGGATATGACCAAAATCCATGTTTGGTTAAAATAACACAGAGATTTACTTTTATTATCAACATTTATAAACACGTGTAATAATACAGAGAGCTCAAAAAAAGTATACTTGTAAATGTTAAGCAAGTCAGGATGGTTTTGACATTTCTAATTAATAGTGGAGCAACGTTTCATGTTTGGGTAGGTTTTTAGGTTATTGTAGAAACTGACTTAACATTGTGTGCACTCTACATAAATGCATTCATTGAATGCCTTAAATCTCAAATCACTGATCAGGACCCAAAAGATGTTAACAATGAGTTAGGTCTTATAGTCAGACTAGCTGGGAATCACTGCATTACCATCTTATTATCTTTGATCTTCAGTATGTCACTAGTGCAAGTACCAGATTGAGTAAAGGTGATTTTGCATTTTTACCATTAATAACATACAACAACAACAAAAAAATCTGCTGGATTAATTCAATCCAGCTGCACATCACAACCATTATTTATGTATTAATAATAACCTCTCTCTTTTTAAAGGGGCTATATTACGCAAAATCCACTTTTCTGAGCTTTCTACCATGTTATAATGCTGCTTCCCCATCAAAGACTTAGCTGGAGTTATGTTTGGCATCATTCACACCTGTTTGAGTAATGATGAATTCTCTAGCTCTGTCTTTGAGCCCTCAGAATGCTCAGTTCCATGAACCTCCACTTTTCAGACAAACCCCCACTCACTTCAGTGACACCAATCAACAAGGCTTCTACATTCAGTCTGCTCTCATTTGTTTATCCAAAAAATGGTACAGCTCTGTTTCCATAGCTATTTTGTAGTAAAATGACATCACACAAAAGGTTTAAGGAAATAAAAAGCTTTTTTTCTCTGTTTCTGTTCATAAAAGCACAACAGAGCTGCACTCTGCTGGTCTCTTCAGCTGTTTCTTTATAGCAGAATTAAAGTTATTATTACTAATATTAGAGGGAACCAAGATTGGTTTAAAAATATAAATAAAAGGATAATATAGCCCCTTTAAATTAAATATTAGCAGTAAAGCAATAATACATTGAATTATTTTTAAAAATCAAGATGGTTTCTAATGTTGGACAACAGTGCAAAAATCTTATTCAGACCATATCTATCTTGATAGTAGCCTTATTATTAATACTAAAACATAAGAAGGCTTTTTCACTTCTTCAAATATCTAGAAATTGCATTTTAAAATTTCCACTTACAGATTTGATCTGTATGAACCAAACGCTTCTAACTTTGACTTTGTGTAGATACAAGTTACCAGTTGACTCATTTGAGTGAAAAGTATGGGAACTCACTTCACTTCAGCAGCCCACTGTATTTGGGACAATTATGTCTATGTCTATATGTCTATGCCTCACAGAGCAGATCGGACTCCTGTAATGCATTCATCTTTTTAGAGTGGCAGCATTAGGACAAAGGATTACCCACATTATGAGCTCATCCACATCACCAGCTCTGCACAAATTAAACCACTCATTCAGACATGGCCCGAGCGGCGCACACTGACGAGCGGCCTCAAGAATGCGCCTCAGGAGTTAATGTTCATTTAAAAACTAGCAAGGAACTACTATGTGTACCATTACAAATATTCAAATCTACAATACAAAATAATTCAGCGAGGAAAGTAGTAGTATTAAAACATCATAAAAATAGCAGGCAATATGTGGGGATCCTTACCTACAAACAACTTTTGCCACTATATTGGCAAAAGTTTATGCTTCAAGTCACTTAAGTTTGAACATTTTACACTTTATTAGGCAACTTTAAATCTAAGTTGGCAACTATTGAAAGTGTACAACCTTAACTAAAACCACAACATGTTTAGTGAACTATGATTTACCTCTGAAGCGGCTCAGTGTTAAAAACTGTATGTTACTAAAACAAAACTGAAAGAGGAAGGTTAAAAGGGGAAAGATATTTATAGACACTAACGGAGAGTGTGACTAATTCAATGATTTTATCTCTGAATATAGTGTGGACATGTCTGCTGCTGTTAGAACCAATTGGGTGTTTTATACAATTTGAAGTTCTGAAAAAGTAATTTTTACTCGCATCAATAAACAATTATTGAAATTACTGAATTGAAATTATATAAATGAGGCAAAAATAGTAAGAAAGTTTTCAAAAAGTTTTATTTTTTACTGAAAATAAAAAGCTGCAATTAAAGCTAAATCTATAATGCACAAAATGAAATTTTTGCAAAGGCTATTGTTGAAGCCACTTTGTTATAGTAAAAACGTACTCTTATCAGTAAGCCTATTTATGAAACTACATGGCTTTTTTTTTAAGTAAATTTCAGAAAAGAATGTACATAGAGAAATTTCAAATAATAGTATAGAAAATAATGTATACAACAATAACAAAAGTTTTCCAAAGACCATTGTCGAGCAGGTATTTGAGACTTTCTTCATATTGGTTAATTTCAATTCAACTGCAAACTGATAAAGAAATACAAAATAGCCACAGTAAACATTTAAGTTTACATTTTTACAATGGGTATCTGTAAAAAAAGAGAAAACTGCAAAAATACAAGGGTTGTGCTAAGGACACTGTCCAACAAAATGACTTGAGACTTTTTCGATTTACTCTACACATCTAAATTACTGTAAATTAGTTGTATGGCCCTTATTTAAAAAAAAAAAAAAAAAAAAAAAACACCTGCAATAACAATAAAGGAAACTAAAGCCAATGTGAAGTAAGTCAATCAGCTCATGGAATATGGTCCTAAATGTAGGGAGAGAAGTCATGGTGCCCTGTCGAAATTCTATAGAAATTTAACAAATAGTGAAATCAGTAATAAGTGAAAACTTCACAACTGTCAAACTATTTCTCTTTTCATTTCTTTAACAATCAAAGGAAACTGAAGCCACAAACCCTTTAAGTCTAGAAATGTTCTCTGTTCCTCAAACTGGTGCTAAACGGTATACATTTTGACTGGCGTCTAACCCATCGAGGGACTTCTCCGCTCCAGCCACTCACTTCCCGCCGCCGACCACTCGAACCTTCCCGGCCTGACTCTTAATCAAACACACGCCGCATTCAGCGAGAGAGAAAAGAGAGAAGGGAAAGGCTGTGTCTGACATTACAGCGCTGCTCCAAAAATAGCTCCCTGGCGCCCTGGCCTCCAGCTCGGTTGTCATGGCGACGGAACCACAGGCGCTATAAATAGACAATCGGCTCCAAATCTTGTGCAACTGGAGAGGGGCCAGAAAGAGGGAGGGAGAGAGAGAGAGAGAGAAAGAGAGAGAGAGAGGGAGGGAGGGAGGGACAGACGGGCAAAAAAGAAGAAAAGAAGAAAAGGAACGAAGCGATTGAGAAGCCAGCGACAAAAGGCAACAGTGAGAAATGTGGAGAATGGGCTGAAGAGGAAGAACAGACATGAAAGCTGAAGATACGAATGAAAGATAACTGGATGTCAAAGTGCACATGCTGTAGTTGAAGCTCAGGGGCCAAAACCAAGCTTTTAACAAGTTTTTATAGGGCCCTTGAATACAATTGGGTGTGCAATGCTTAGTTATCTGGCATTATAAAGAAAATGGAATAAAATCATGCCCAAGCAAAGAAAAATAACTGACTAAAATGCAACAAGATAAGACTAGAACAATATAGTAGTAGTAGTGGCAGTACACAAAATATGAATAAATAATAATTAAAATAATTAAATAAATTAAAAATAATTAAATGAGGAAAATAGTAACCTAAAAAAACACTGGCTTTATAAGTTATGACTTTTTTTTTTTTTTTAGGTACATCAAGGGTATATTTGCTGATTTACATTTACAAAACTGAAAAGGCTAAGGTTATGTTGTATTTTAAAATTTTAAGACACAGATAAACAAAATGTCAGCCCAAAAAATGGTTACACTTTTAAAGCCTAAAATACTGAGGAAAGGTTAATATAATTGAGTAAATATTGTCTGATTTAGTAAAAGGTAACATTAGCAGTACCTCAGGCCATATACGTTTCTTACTGTATTGACTACAAACAAAAGGAACAAAACCGTGTAGAAAAGACCATGCAAGAAAGAAAGGAAGAGAGGAAAATTTATCTAATCTGGTAGAAAAAAACAATAGTAAATATGTAATTAAATAAATAAATGGTCACATTTATATAGAGCTTTTCAACCTTCATGGGTACTCAAAGCGCTTTACATCAAGGAACCATTCACCCATTCACACACCAGTGTGCGCAGACACCAGAGGCAAGGTGGGTTAAGTGTCTTGCCCAAGGACACAACGACAGTATGCAATGTTGGGAGTGGGGTTTGAACTGCCAACCTTCTGGGTAGTGGACAAGCAGCTCTACAAACTGAGCTACTGCCGCCCCAATAACAATAATTTAATGACTAAACACTATAAATCCTGAATTACAACTGATGTTTACAAGTTTGCACTGATTTACATGAGCTAATTAAGCTAATTAATAACAATGTTTATAACTCAATGGGTATGTTTTGTAAATAATCAAGTAACTGGTTATTAGTCACTAATCCTTACTTAATACATGTTATTCTAAAGTTTTACCACATTTTCTAATGTACTTTAACAACAAAATTCCAGATTTTCCATGATTATAATATCTAAATAAACTTTCTAGAGAAGAAATACAGAAAATCTGATGACAGCAGCATTTTTGCTATCATTATATAGGTAACATTTAACATGTAATAGTGTAGCGATACTCGAGAGTGGCTAGCTCAAAGCAAGGGGCTAGTGAGTCTCTCATGTTACAGAAAGATCTCCAGCATCATTCCACTGTCCAAAGACATACATGGATAAATTGGACAATCTAATTTGTGGCATAGGTGAGACTGAATGGTTGTCTTTTCTTGTTTATCTTTAACCTGCCCCCTTAACTTATAATGGTTACTACAACTATGGTCCAAGATGCACCCTGCTCCAGGCCCAAAGCAGTATGGACAGGCTGCAGCCACCCACAACCTAAATGGGAATAAACCGTAGCAAACAAATTAATGAAGATTAACAGACAACAGAACAGTCGTGGGTTTTTCATCTGCAGTAGTTTTACCAAAAGAAGTATAGATGTTGACACTGGGGCAGTATGTATGCTGCAGGAAAACAACAAAAAATGTGCAAGACCTTAAGTGTACTTCTGTTATAATAATATTTGACTTGGCTTGCTATTTTTTTGACATAAATAGAACTTTTCTTTTTAGTACTTTTGTGCAGTAGTGGTAATATATTAATTTTCATAATTTGCAAAATTGAAGTTTCAAACATCTCATTAAAAAAGAGTTTAACTTAAATTCATTAGTGTCAGTGAAGAATAATTGTAGCAAACAGTAGAAAACTCTTTGCTCTGGGGCAGTCCTAAAGTCTCACACAACAATGCTAAAAGAAAAAGAGCCACGTTGCTTGTGAACAAACTTTTGTTTATTGTCTCCAAATCCATAATCATCTGTGACTGGTCAGCAATGTCTCATGATGTACCGTGTGTTTTTCACAAATTCCTTCAGGGTGAGCATTTACGTTTTCTATATTTATGCAGCCTGCCATTCACAGATATAGGCTAGTGTTGTTAGACAAGTATTGAGTATTTCAGTTTGTGTGTGATGTGTTTTTGATACAAATTTATTTAGCTAAGGTAAAATTTTAAAGTACAACTTTCAGCTATATTTCCCAGGTAGCCAGTCTTTTATTCTGTGTTAGGAATAAGTATGGTCCCCGTCGAATTTGATCTCCAGGGGACGGAACAAAAGACTCTAATTAAACTACCTTCAAACAGATTGACTCAACATACAACCAATCAGAAAACAGGAACATTACCAGAAAGACAGAATACTTTAGATAAAATAGGATTCAATAGAAATAATCGATAGAAATGCGTGTGTTTTGGGGGGATTCCAGATCCATTTCACTTAGCTAAGAGAAGGAATCAGTCTGGCTAGCTAAGCTATCAGACACCATTATTGTCTAAAACATCACTGTTAAAGAGTTGAGTGACTATCGTGGTTGTTCCAGTACCTTTGCTTTGCCACATACTAAACAGTCATTTGGTATCTTGTCTTCTTTTTTCCAATCTTTAAGGTACAGAGCTCTATTTCATAGCCATGTAGTTAGGTTTGTTGTCAGTAGCTGATTTTTTTTAAATGAACAACCATTGCATTTAATCCTACCTGACAAATCATAAATTTAAAATGGGTAGGCTTTATGCAGTGCTTTGTTTCTCTGATTTGTGGCATGGTTTTCAAATTGTTCATTTGTTCTCTGCCATGAAAATACGACTTGAATAGATTGAGACCAACCTAATAATTTGTATAATAATACAAATTTAGAATGGCTGTCCAGGCTGTAAAAGGAAGTAAAACGCTATGCTAACCGTAACTACAGACACAAAGTTATTCAAATTACCAATCCACAATTAGATCTAGATAAAGCACAGTCGGCTGCTTTGAAATAAGTCTAAGTTGTTAATTTACAAAATGCTCTCTACCTTAAAATATGTGATTGTTCTATTTTTGTACCGCAAGTGCAATTAATAAAATGGCATGATTTAGTTAAACAAGACGAACCAGAAAATCCAGACCAACTTATTGTGAAGGTCCAACCTAATGCTCTGACTCATTTTAACAGTTGTATGCAAAACATTGCTAAATAACTTGCACATCATTTTGGTAAGTGTAGCGATATGTCTAACAGTGTGAAGGTTTTATGTTTTATGTTCCTTTCAAATAGGTGTTTTCACTGGCATTGGTTTGTTAGTTGGTTAGTTTGTTAACAAGATATCTAAAAAAACGTAATCAAAATCCAGGTCCATTGCTTTAGCGGAGGTCTCCAAGTGCATGCAGTTCAATCTCAAATACAGTGGAAATGCAATAAACCTGACAAATGACCCTTATAGACAAACACTGCTATGAGTTTGTATAAAGGATTGCTTGCAGTACTTAACCAACACTTAGTCTAAGCACAAGACATCCACGTGTTATCAAGGACAATGACATCTTTGCACAGAGCATGTGACGGCTTCAGGAAGTGTTTAAAAAGATGACAAGAAATCAAAGTAATAAGGAAACACACTTGAGCATGACGGAGCAAAAGTGTTCCACCTCCTCAGACAACAAAGGCATGGTCATTGTATCAACTTATGACATGAACTATACAGTATTGAAAAAGCATATTTGTGGATTTGGGGGTTTGATGCTAACAAGCTTCATCAATAATGCTCAAGTTGTGCTAACACACTCGCTCATTCTTGTTCCTTCTGTAGCCTGCCCTAGTTAAAAATAGCTCTCCCCTCTCTTTTTCTCTGCTTCTCCGTTTACATAAGCTGCACGGCGGGGGGAGGGGAGCACTTCCGGTCCGGCCACCCAGCGCAGCATCTGATCCGTACCACTGGGGCTGCTGGGTGTGGGAGAGCGGGGAAGGAAGGAGGGAGGGAGAGAAGGAAGGAGGAGAGATCCCGCAATGCAGGGAAGCCCTCCGATTTGCTATTTCAATCTCTTTCTCCTCTCCACCAATTCCCTTCTCTAACATTAGCTCGCAACTCTGTCCCAAATTAGATTTTTTTTTTTTTTTTTACTGAGAATAGCCTGGTTAATGGGGCAACGTTGTGGTCAAAATTGTACACAAAAGTGCATAATATAGAAATTCAGAACTATTAACAATGTTGTTTATAAATATAAAGCAAAGTAATAGGTCCCAAATCAAAAGTCAGCTGTTCAATATAATAAAATGCCCAAAGGTTTCAAGAATTAAAGTTTTAAAAGATGTATTTATAAGCTCAATGTCAAATCAAGGACTGTGGACAAGGGAATTTAAAGCTGCCATAACTAAATTGTAACTGCAATTCCATACACAATTTTGCTATAGACGGCCATGCATAACAGCTAACATACAGACAGCTAACTAAGACACTTTTTATGGTTATTCCGATACCCCTTTTTTTTTTCATTCCCACCCAATACATGGGCTTAGGGTATACCCGACCAAAACTGAGTACCAGTACACACTCGGGGTGATGCGTCCTCAAATACAACCCTAACCTCCAAATGGAAGCACTGCATATCATTTTGCAATTTTATTGGCTGGCTGGTTCAGCTGAAAAAACGGACAAACCACGGACAAACTGTCATGCTGTGCTAGGCTAGCGGGTCAAACCTTTGCAGAGCAGTGGTTGCTTCTGGCAATGCACTACAACTACCTGTGTGAGAGCAGCAAAGAACTGATATCTGGCTAACAACATTAAAATATGCTAGCGGACTTAACTGTGGCTATTCATGTATGTTCATCTATGTGTCCTCTCTCTAGAAAAATACAGTACGGTATCGGATCGGTGAGTTTTAGGAACTTGCAGAATCTGATACATATTGTCTTTGTGATATCAGAGGAAATTCTGATACTAGTATCAGAATCAGAAACAACTTATAAAATGCTTATAAATTGTACTTGTGTATACATAAAAAGGGCATAAACTGGACTGCCACTGAAATGAAAAGTGATTGTTTTGCTTGACATAATTTACCATGGTGTTTAAACTGAACTGTAGCATTGTAGGAGGTTTTAGATCATTGTGAAGTAACAAAGTTAGTAGTGTACAATGACAACTCCTACTCACATTACACCAAAGACAAAAATATTGAAAGAAAAGGACTAGTTAGCACAAACGACATTTGTCCAGCCTCCGCCCTTCAACATCTCCATGTGACCACAGCATGCTTTTCAACAGAGGAGGCCTCATTGAGATCAACCAGCTGATAAAAAATACCAGAAAGGAGAAAGGAAAGACACAGGATGAAGACAGAGTTGGTGGATACGACCCAGGAATTAAATGCTTTTCAGGACAAGTGTTTAGGGCAAATAATTTCAATACCAGAGAAACCAGAGATGTGCGGTTGTTATCACAAACAATAAGGTGAGCGTGTTCATATCTATTCAAGAACAAGACGCTTTAAACAGAGAAAAACTGCTTAAGCCAATCAACAAACACAATCAATATGCACTTCACAGCTGTCCATGACTTCACATGTCAAATCTGGTCATAATTGCCAGTGTCGGCAGCTTACAGTACTATCTCCTCAGACTGATGTCTTTGGGTATTTCTAAAGTTAAATACTTCACTAGAGATGTCTTAAGACGTGGGGTCATGTGGGATACATCTTGATAAAGCATCCAGAAGTCACACAAGAGCAACTACAAATTTGCCTTTAACATGTACTGAACAGTAAAAAATGCCTATAGCTCTACCAATCAGCTGTAACAATAGCTCCCTAGAAAGCACGTTTATAATTTAAAGTGGAATCTGGATTTGCAAATTGCAATTAACTGTTTTTTTGTTTGTTTGTTTTTTTTAACATCAGTTGGTAAAATACAAGCTCATTTACAAAATCACAACCACTGTTTCAGAATTCTGCTTTTTGGGTTTTATTACAGTAAAACAAGTTTGCTAATGCCAATATTGTTTCAACTAAATTAAATTTGTTTTCAGAAAGAAAAAAAAAGACTTAAGAAAAAAATTATCAGCCATATTACTAAGCGGATACTTTGCTAAATCTGACATCTGGTTCTACAGTTACCAAACTGACCATAACTTAACCAATATACAGTATATTAAAGTTTCCAATCAAAGACATAAAGACTACTAAGCCTGAAACATCATTGTTTCCAAAAGCAGCTAACCAGAATATGCTGCATCATTTCAAACATACATTCAGGTTTGAACAGGCTTGAGGAAGCAGCGCTCGTCATTACCTTGTGAACTTTTACACCTCACATGAACCACATGTCCGAGCACAAGGTAAAACTGAAGATGTATGTGGGTTCAAAAAAACAAGCACGTCTTTGAGCCTGAGCTTGTAAAGTCTATGGGAATAAATGCATGTAATTTGTGAGCGAATGAGACTTACTACTGCGCACAGTCGATGAGTTGATATTCATTGGACCTTTCCCAGCAGGCCCGCACACCCTCGTCCTGCCACAGGATCTTTGCATGGTCATAATATTCCTGGAAAGAAAAGACGGTCGAGATTACGAACACACCAAACCAAGAGTGAAAGAAAGGCAATTATTTAAAGATGTAAGAGGGGTGAAGGGATGACTCAAATATAGCAAAATGTACAGAAACATACTGTGCATCAAGCACTGAAATGACAGTTTAGTCAAAACAATACTCAAAGGCCCTTTAACCCAGAATATTCTCTCATTTTTTTCTAACTCTCATACCATTTTCATATACAAGTTTTTTTTAATTAGGTAGTTATGATACAATTTGTTTATAAAAATGCTTCTCAACTGGTCTGATTGTGGGGCCTAATTTCATCCATGATAATTTTATTGTGATCCACTTATTACAGAATGTTCTATTTATAAAAGATATTTATATTCATGCATCTTATTTATAAAAATAAGTCACTTAGGAATGTCCACTGACAAGGCAAGCATTCATTCTCTCATTCATTAAATAGGGGCAATTTAGATTCCAGCCCTGAAACTAATTGGCCATTGTCCAGGGTGTAACCCACCTCTGACTGTGACCCATAGATGCTAAGATAGGCTGGTGCTATCCACAAGAATCAGCTGAAGAAGATGAATACATTTAACTCCAACTTTTATGGCACCTCTATTTACAGGTCTGTTTCAGCATTTCAAATAAAGTTTTAAAAAAGCCAAACATTGTAACCATATTCAACCTCTCTATGACCCAGCCAATATTTACAAGCAATGCTGAATATCTGTCTATGAAGATACATATTATTGCAATACAAGTAGTTCATAATATGATGTGCAGGCCTATAAGACAATCTACGTCTAAACTAAAAGTGCAGCCTCTTAGAAAGCTAATGTGTTTAAATGAAAACTGGACCGGTGACCCTAGGTGAGAATTTATTACAAGCCCAGATCTGGATTGGTCAAAGTGCTGAAGGACAGATGGTTAGAAGAGCGGCAGATGAGCGCCTATGACAGAGGCAGGAAACACAGCAGTTCATCGGGTTCATAAAGAAACTCAAAGCTTTGTACAGACACAGGGCCTGGCCGCTGTCACTATCTCCTCGCTACTATCTCCACATACAGGGCCTACAAGAACAAATAAGCCGTTATGACCCTTAAAGTGTGAGATGCCCTGATTTAGACAACACATCTATCTAAGAAGTAATTGTCCATTCCTAATCACGGAGGAAAATAACTGCTGCATAACTGCTGTAAATAGGGCCAGAGAAAATGTGTTCTAAAAGTTGACTGACTAAAACTACTTCAACTTGTTAAACATAATGGATATAGAAATAAAATAATAGGAGGGATTGCTTATATTTTGGCCAAGAAACCTAAATTGAAGAGTGAAAA
The DNA here is from genome assembly GCA_020698575.1 of Bostrychus sinensis. Taxonomy (NCBI): domain Eukaryota; kingdom Metazoa; phylum Chordata; class Actinopteri; order Gobiiformes; family Eleotridae; genus Bostrychus; species Bostrychus sinensis. The sequence goes on along the minus strand of CM036241.1, from coordinate 30,987,461 downwards.
AGAAAAGTAAGTCTTGGAGCTGTTAATAGCAACCATGTAAATATCTTCTACAAACCTGTACTGATATTAGTTACTCAGAAGAAGCCATTAAACGTCATTCTGTTTTAATGATCCAATGAACAAAACATTTGAAACCACTGTCACCTGTCTGCTGCTCCAAACTGAAAGAGCGTTAGTGTACGTAATTAGGCACAATAATTAAGTACAGTAAAAGCCCCAATGTGAAGCACGTACATTTTGAAATATCCACTTAACAGAGAAATAAAAAGCCTGCTTAAGACATTCAAGTCGGTCATAGCTTTATTTACGTGAAGATGAATGTGGGGCAGGTTAAACAAGTTAACAGACTAAACCCATAGTAAACAGTTTCAGATTTTAATTTCAAAAGAAAAAAATAAATCAGGGCGTATCCCACACAGTAATTAGATTTTACAGTAAGTCATTTCTCTGAAAAGAATGATTTAATTATCCACTGACAACTGAGTCAAAAAACAAAACAATGAGACACTGGTAAGTTAGTTAAAGCTTTTTAGGAAACAGGGGTCACTGGGGTAAACACCAGGTACCGGCATTTTAACTCATTTACTGTGTTGTTGCATTTTAATTCAATTAGGGCAGAATCAGAAGGAAAGCAAACTACATTTTGTAAGAAAAATTGTGTGAAAACTATCTTGGGTTTTTGCTTTTCAGATAATCTATTAAAGCTAGACTTATCAGATCCCGGCCCTGTTCAAAATGACACTTTTCTTTATACCTTTCTTTTATTTGAACAAAATATAAATATATTCTAGAAACTTTCAATCACACAGAGACGAAACCAGGCCTTGTGTGACCTATGTCTTGTTACAAACACAGTTAACCAGTCTGACTGGTTCCAGTCAGCCCTTAGGCCAATGACGGGAGCTGGGCCAAGAAGTAGGAAGAGTCTGCGCAGTCTCAGCCAATCAGAATGTACAATTGTCCAGTCATTTCCTATGCAAGCTCCCATTTAGTTACTTTAATATACAGTACTTTAACAGGGCAGGATTGTTTAAGTATTCCTCTATATATTTCATCTTATCACAAGAAAGTAAGAGGTGAACTAATCTAGACCGGTGTTTCACAATTTTATTTTTCTTTTAGTCTATTTTCCAAATGTATAATCAACTATAATGCAAAATTGTCATTTTAATAGCCTTCACAGTCATATCCGTTCTTTTGGTAGTCAAACTTCTTGTGTCACAGAAATGGTTCTGAAATTTCCCAGAATTTTTAGTTTGACAAAAAACCAGTGACTTTAGAGTGTGATGCTTTATTACCCTATTGGTTTATTTGTCAGTTGAAGTGCTTTGACCCTATTTTTCTCAGAAATGTGTATGTGGATTTTTAAAACTGTGGTACTGCAAACTGGGAAACACTGTCCGAGACAAACACTGTCTAACTTCTTAATAAAAGGCCCACACTACAGCAGAAAAAAAAAAAAAAATCAATAACAGATCATATTATTGGTTATTAAAATAACTGTCAACTAATTTAATAATAAAATAATCACTGGTACATTTAACTTTTTTAACCATTTTTTTAATCATTAAACATTACTGTTTATTTGTTCAAGGATTTCATACAAATAAGCTTAAAGATTACCAGAATTAAACAGTACTGTGAAGTCCCTCAAGTGACATGGTCTGCCTTGTTTTGATTTTCAGTGTAAATTTCTGTAGTACTGTTATGAATTTTGAACTAAAACTGTAAGTTTTTAAATAATTAAAAATTAGTTAATCACAAAAATAATTCTCAAAATGAATTCATTAAATACTCAACAAAATTTGACTTGTGTACAACTAAGTATTCAGAATTTGAAAGGACAAATAAGATCATTCTGGTATTTTCTGCATATTTGTATTACATTTGGCTTGTTGTTCATTGGTTGTATCATTGTATTCATTTTTGTAGAATTGTTTAAACTATCACTTGTTAAAAGCCTACGTTATTACAGACCTGATAAAACACCAAGATTTGGCCCTTGGGCCTGGAGTTTGACCCTGCAGGTCTTTCTGAAATAGTCCCGCATTTCTAACTTGCCGTGACGCAACAAGAGACAACATCAGGAGCCTTCCCTCTGCTTACACACAAATACACCGGCTCTTCACTGGAAACTCAGCTGCTATGAACAAATCTGCATCACAAGAGGCCGGTTTAACTAAAGCTGGAAAAACACAGCAGGACACCGCATTGTTTTGTCCACACAGATGTAACCTTTCTCTGGGACAGAATTACTCCAGGCCTTCAACAGCATCACTTTTATACAGCCACTTCCAGCCACTTTATAAAGCATGTATTTAATGAAGCAAATTATAAATAAATATATTTTGGTCAATTTAGTGTTGATTAAATTATTAAATTTAGTGTTGGTAATGCTTTAGGTAAAAAGGGTCAATATAGTACAGACATATATTTTAATTGTGGTGATTTTGCTGATTGTGTAATATTATCAGTTTTATGAGATATAGAATTTTAGTTTCCATTAACTATAAATCATAATCATCACAATTAAAATAAATAAATGTTTGAAATCTTTTACCATGTGTGTACTCAATCAATCTAAATAATATTTTTCATATAGGACTGTATGGAATAAATTACATCTAGACGTCTGCATTTTACTGAGATGGTACTTAAGGCACAATATTTTGGCAGCGACACTTAAAATTAAACTTTGCCAACTTTCCCCCAAAAAAGCAAAAACAAAGTAAAATGTATTTTTTTCAAAATTTATTAAATTATCTCCACAATGGGAGCTAAACTGACAATAGACTCAAACTATAAGCGCTTTTCCATTAGGTTGGAACGGGGTGGGACAGGTCAGTTTGGGTATGTTTTCACTTCCCAAAGCGTTTCAAAATGTTCCCAAAAAGTGTTCCAAACTGTTCTACTTTAGGCACCTCTCCTTGATGAGGTCTGGAACGGTTAGAGGGGGGCGCTGCTGCAAGCTGATTGGACAAAAGATAATCTTCACTCAGGCAAAAAAATAAGCCAAACAGGAATAAAAGCAAAAATGTTTTTTCTAATCAAACACGTACTTGTCCCTGTGATAAACAGCTGTATCCTAAGAGAGGACAAGCTAATGTTGAGGCGACTTGTTCTAAAAATAAAACTAGCGTACATTAGCAACAGCTGATTCTGGTTTAGCGAAGTATGGCTTTTGCTTCGAGAATCTAAATGTTTCATTTTTGGTTTAGACTAAAGATAGACTAGATTAAACACTAGTTAAACTCATGCCGTATATGTTCAGATGTTAAAATGTGTTAAAGAGGCGCAGAGAGGTGAATTTCATGCACAGAAAGCTGGTGGTAAAAGAGAAGTAGTCTCCTGTTTACTGAAGCAGGTTTTGGGCGTACCTGTCTAAGGCATCCCGTACTGGCATGTCCTGTACTTTTCTGCCTCGTAGAAAGTGCCTTAAGTGTCACGTGACGTTCCCATGAGCTGGAGCACAGGTCCCATTGGAGACATTTATGGTTATTACGGGCAATCAGTGTTAATTGCTTTGCATCTCTCAGGTGAGACGCCTTTTCAATTGACACGGTCCCAAATGGAAACACACCTGCTAATTACTGAGCTGCTTACCTACGGCTCACCTAGGCACCAGGCCACAACCAGTACCTCCCTCTGAGGTAGCTTTTAGTAGTATTACTACTATTGCTTATGCAATATCCAGAAATCCACATTTGTTTCGAAATAATTGTATTTAAATACTTTGTGAATAAGGTTTCTGTTACTTGAAGCTAACCCATATCACTGTATAGCAAGGTGATCAACAAAGCCAAATGAAAGTGAGTCGCAGGGAGGTTGATTTTAGTTTCTCTGTTCATTTTAGGCCTAAATATTGTTTTTGTTACATAAAATGGTCAATTCATAGCAGATCGTTTATAATGCTGATCAAACTACTCTTCTGATGATCCATTTTGATGTATTGTTCTCCCCATAAGCCTACCACACCTATCCATACAATACGACTAAATGGACTGAAAGAAACTGACCGATAAGACACAGCTCGAGGAGTCAGAGAGAGTTGCAGCTAAGGGGGGTTGAACTTACCGAAGGAAACTCGTAGTCCTTCTGGTTTACTTGGTTTAGAACGTACTCAATTCGGGACTGGTTTGCAGGTGAGGCTAACTGGCATGGTGGTATGAGTGTGGTCATGGCAGCAACAATAGTCTGAAGAAACAGCAAAACACAATTCATTTAGTCATTTATCTAAACTCTTATTACAACTGCTTTAGATGTAGGCTGGTGAAAATGTATGAAAGGGTTACTTACCTCTATAGCTTCTTTAATGTTGTTTTTAATGTCATGTATTTTCTGCTTTTTCTCCCTGTAAGAGTAGAGGACAGTTCATGCCATTAGTAATGTGTGCCTGTAAGGGCTGTACAGTTCATTGCAGATTTATTACAAACAGCTTGTGTTGCAATACCATTTTGGCCCTCTATTTAATACACACATTTGACAGTTGTTATTCTATATTAAGTGACCAGTGGAAGCTTTAAACCCATTCCATTTGGCATAGTTTTCTTCTGCTTCTTTTTTGTACACTGGATGCCCTTCCTGATGCAATCCTCTTAATTTATCTGGGCTTGGGACTGGCACAAACTAACTATGCACTTCACTAAATCAAATTCACAAAAGTTTACAATGGCAAAGTAAATTCAAATATGGCATCCAAATGTAACGTTATTATTGCATATATTGCATGTTTACCTAATATTGTAGCGCTCTAGTATCCAGTTACACAGCTGGAAGCTCGATTGTCCAGCAATGACTGTTTAAAAATTGCTCCAGACATATATTTTGCTGACAAAGTGCAAGCCTTGAATGCTGTGTACTGCTGATACCGAACTAAAACAGCCGAGTCTCTTCTGAATGATGACAATGTAATTTATTAAAAGTGGAAACGCACAGACATGATTTTAGCTAACACATGACCATATGCGAAAGCATTTCAGTCTTACCAAACCTTTTTTGTATGCTTCAAAACTTGACCATTTACCTGTATTGTCAATGTTAAACAATTGCAGCATCACACGGCAGCAGTTTAAGCAATGGCTGATAGCAGAAAATGTCGTCAGGTTTTTGAGAAATAAATTCAAGTTGTTAAGGTGGCACATTCCAAATCACGACAATTTTATCTTTTCAAAGTTAGATACGACACAGAAAAGGCTGAAATACCCCAGAAGCAAACAACTTTATCAGCAACGCTACACATCCCTGCTATGGTTGAACCTTTAGCCCAATAATGAATAGTGAGGCAATCTGACCACAAAGATAGTAGTTCATTTATAATTTTGCCAATTCATAAGGACATTAATTAGAATATTATAGCCTTTATATTATATTTATAGTCATAGAAAATGCTGGTAAAAAAATTATGGTTAGAAAATTGCAAGTTCATGTCGGACAAAGCCAACTACAAGTTCAAATCCCAGCAATGGGACCTGTTTACTGTTATCATTTTTCAAACCAAAAAAAAAAGTCACAAAATGATCAAATATCACGTGACTATATACTTTTTTATATTAGTTGTTGGTCAGATGATGATAACAATCTAAAAAAGGAACGTTTTTTTTAATTACCTAGATCTATAAAAGCAACGATCAAAGACAGAGGAAAACCCCTTTTTAACGAGAATTAATGGAATTTTTCAAATGATTATGACCAATCTAAAAAGGGAGTTTACAGATATTTGTGGATATTTGGGCAGAAATGCGAATATAATTTATTGTTGGGTCAGACCTTTCCAATTGAAATACATCCTTACTCATTATGTCTTCTCAGTTCAAAATCAATAACAATATTAACTTCTTTTCAGTGGGTCTGTCCTCCTCTGCATTCACACTCTTTTTTTGCTTATCTTTTTCAAAAACATAATGAGTTACGTGCCACATGCAATGACTAAAACTTTTAAGATAATCCTACTTTTTAGTTTTTACTGGACAAATGATCTTAGAAACTCACATGGGACTGTTACCTCTTAATGTATATTATTAATATTAAGTTATATGATTAATGATTAATCGTGTTAATATATAAAGGCCACAAAAAGCAGAGTCAAATTGTCCAAAAAAAATAAATAAATGAAATTGAGGCTGGTATATCAAGTGACCAGTAAAAGCAACAACCTTTTGTGGTCTGACTAAATGTCCCTTTCGGTTTTCTTTTGAGTTGCCACAACAAATAATTTGCCTTTGGTATAGGTTTTTATCCTATATGCTTCTCCTGGTGCAGTTCTCTACATTTATCTGGGCTTGGGACTGGCACATTTCAATGATTTTCAGCACCCTCTACATTATATGTTTTGGTACAGTGGTTGTATAGAATAGAGGTGCCTCTTGACTGCTCCCTCTTCTTTTATTCACATGGGTAGTTTGGTCGCTAGAGTTTTTTTTTTTTTTTTTTTTTGCTCCATGTCAGAGAATTGAACCTCTGACCTCTCAACCTGAAGGTTGGGGAACTAATCACATACAAAGCTGAATGTTATCTTATGCTAATGATTCAGATGAAATATTGTTTTAAAAACCAAGAAATTACCAAAAAACACAGAAAACATTCAAACATTTGAGAAAACCAAATGTGTATAACATATTTAAAACGAAAGTACATTAGGAGAACTTAAACTTGCAATTTTATCATTAACTACAGAGGCAGGGCCTGCAATGTGAAGCTCTCTGGGCAAGTGCCACAAACTCAAGTTCAAAAATGGCATCTCTTAAGCAGCATCCATTTCACATGGGCAAAAAATAAGCACATGGTGTCCCCAATAAACTCTTTCTAGGAAACAAGATGATTGAGAAGAGACAAGTGTGACTTTGTTGTCGTTGTATAATCTTGGACCAAAGTTTGAGGAAATTCACAAGACCGAGTGGCTCACAACACCTAGGGCTACATTTCTGCAAAAACCTGAAACAGATAACACTTTCATCTTGTGTCAAGCAGCTTAGACTGTTTATTCCAAAACATTTGAAAACTGCCCAAAACGTTTGACTTCCTTCATCCACATTAGATTCTAGATGACTCTAGATGTTCTTCAAGGTAAAGAGAAAATGGCATTTTCCTATACAGAAGCCAAATAAATTAGGTTTTGTGGTTCAGTTCTTGACTGGTAAATAAAAATTTTTGGATGTGGCAAGTCTAACGGCACTGTGAGTTTAAATAGTACAAAATAAAAGTAAAACTGCGCTTATATTTTGCTAATCACCTTCTTATACTACCACTAGTTTCAAAGGTAAGCCCACATTCTCTGGAAAAAAACATGAATTGTGATGGGAAATTAAGATGAATTTAACTTTTAGACATTGAGTTGATACACTTACTCTGCATTGAAGCCATTTACATGGAGTATTCGCATTTGTTTGACTATAGTGCTTTTCCCAGATTCACCAGCACCTGTAAACAAAGAGAGCACAGGAGAAATAAGTTAGAGACAAGTTACAGTCACATGAGATACTGCTGCATTTTGATTGTGGTATGAGCTAGTAAGTTACATCAATTTAGCATCTTTTTTTCAGTTACTCATACAACTCTACAACTTAACAATACTACTCAATAAAAGCACCTCAATGTGGCAGTCAGAACCCAAATTTGGGCCATTTGGGACCTATATGGTTATGGACAGCACTAAAGAATGGTTAGTCTTTAAAATTGTATTAAGTATTTCAAGTTTACTTTTCAGTGGCACCATTTACAACAGTACATGACGAATTCTTTGGTATCACTTCTGTCTTCTTCTCCAAACTGGGTCTGTATAAACTATGATTGGAAATAACTAGTTATCTGAACATAATAATAATAATAATGGTAATAGTAATCTCAAAAAAACAAAAGTAAATTTGAGTAAAAAAAACAAAACAAAAATGTTATTGCATCTCTATAATTGCTATATCACATATAGTCTGTTTCTTTTTCCTCGACAATACGTTTAAGTATTTTTATCTATTTAAATGTGATCTACAGTATAGTATTTATGTACCAGAACCAACTAGTAAATAGAGAATGCCTACCAAAAAGACAGCTTTGGGGCAGCTGAAATGACTGGTCATTTTCTCAATGCTTTAAAATATAAAAATCCTTGACAACAATGCAATACAACAGCTTTTTTCTGCTTCGTCTAAATGCGCCAAAAAATGTATGTAAAAAATATTAATAAGGACTCATTTTAATTATTATAAATATTGGCCTGTAAATGAAATGGAGCCAATATGAACACTAGCAGTAGCAGCTAGCAGCTAGGCTAAACAGCTGCTTTTCCGGGGCTAAGTGTAACTGTGTACAAATCTCGGATCAATTTCAGATTAAAATGAACAGGATAGTTGTTCAAGAGGAAGCTATAATCCTAATAGTAATCCTAATTTGCTCTCCAAGAGGCTTAGCGGGAAGACTAGCACTGACCATGACATGGAGGCCTCAAAGAAAAATCCACAAATAGCTTTAGTATTTTTATAATCTTATGTTGTTCATTTGAGTTTTAATGGACTTAGCTTAGCTTTCCTTCGTATGCACATTTTCCTAGATAATAGCACTAAACAAGATACCAAAATGATGCCAAAATGAACCATTCACGGATTAAAAAGCCATTAAAAGGGCCCCAGTGTATAGCATCAACCATGAAGTCTACGTATGGGCTTTGCTGGCTTCATATGATAAAGAAACAGGGATGCTAAGTGAACTTTGTCCCTTATATCCTTAAAACAGTGTTGTATTGGGCCTATCACTGAGCTTACAGCCGCTGCATGGTGTCCGACTGTCTGCCTCACCGTCTCTTACATGTTTTCTCACGGAATCACCACGCCACAAACCCAACTACCTCTAACCTGTCCTCCTGTATTGAGATTTTACTTGTATAGGCTTGGGTATTTGTCAAAAACTGATTTCATTATGAATTAAAAGCTATTTGAAAAGAAAGAATGGCTAAATAGGATGATTGTTTTATGGTTGTACAAACATGTGGGGAAGTCTCATAAATGAGCACAAAACACTTCAATGAAAAGAAATATGTACAGACCTCACAGAACTAGTCTTTATTTTAAATTAATGTGAAATAATAACTACATTACAATTATTTTGGTACTAAACAGAAGGGAATACATGTGAAGAGGGCTAAAATAAGCAAATAAGAAACATTAGATAATAGATCCTGATATTATTTTGTATTAATAACCAGTGAGTTGACTAAATGTGTATGTTTTGTTTTTTTTTAGGATATGGTTACATATGAGAAAAGGCCTAAAATGCACTTAAATGGGGTGGGAAACATTAGATATGGTTACAGTATGGTTTTGAGTTGGTGATAAATTGTATATTGACTGTATGTAGATAAATTTGGGATAACAAAGTGTAACTTGTAACTCTGTAAAAATGCAATATAGTTTAGATTTTGTGCAAAATTTTATAGTGAATTGTACCAAGTGGAGGCACTTCCATGAAAAGAAACTTACGATCATGTGTCAGGACAAACCTAGTAGTATTAGTAGCCTCTGAGTTCAACTGTTTTAATATCTAAATCTGCGTAACAACTGCTTAAAATACATTTTACTTTGGTGCCGAATTGATGAGGAAAAAAAGCCTAAAATTGGCACTTAAGATGACAGAAATACAAAATGTGGGGGAAATTGTGTCAGGCCATATCTAATATTAGTAACCAGTAATTGAACTGAGCTAAAAGTGGTATAACAACTTCATAAGATGCTATAAAAAATTGTTTACGGTGCTGAACAGAATAAGCAGGAGCTAAAATGAGCACTTTTGCTCATTTGGAGATATTGTGCCAATGCCTAACCAATACAAAGATAAATGTAGCTTGAAAGCTACATAAAGAATGCATAATAAGTAACTAAGAGTAAGAAAATGGGAATAAAATAGGGAAAGTCATACTGTAAGGACTTGGATGGGAAAGATGTAAATGAATTAAATAAGTGTGAGTACCCACCTAATAGTAGTAGCCGGTGAGTTGCCCGGTATAACTGTTTGTCTTTTTGGAGCTGTTTCTCTATCTTTTTATTGGCCTCCCTCTGTGCCTTCTCCTCATTTCGTTGGTCTTCAGTCTTACTATTGCCCAGACAACCCATCTTCCCAAAAACCCACAGTTTGGGCAGGTTGGAGGGAGGCAGGGTGCTTGGTTGGGTGGGTGGCTTGTTGAAGGGAGGACGGGAGGGTGTTGATCAAAAGAAAAAAAAAGAAAAAAAAATCAATGAATCCTAAATGCCTTTTAAAGCAGCCCAATACAGGAACACCTGGCTCAAAGTGTGTGACATTTATGTTGCCAGATGTTGATATCCCAAAAAAAAAAAAAAAAAAAAAAACACTGGTAAACCTGTTAGAAACGCTGGACTCCACCGGGCTTGGCACTAGATAGATGGATGTGGATATTTACTGGCAATTTCTCAAAAGAGATCAGTCAAAAGCAGAGCAGAGCAACGATGCCGCCCTCTCAGACGCTTGGATCCTGTGTTTTTCACTGTAAATCCGCAATGAAGTCATCAACACTGATATGAGAGTGGATGTAAAATCTCCAGCTTTCCTGTGAATAGGCCAATCCCGTTTATCCCGTCTATTACAAGATAGTTCAAATACCAACGCTGGCTTCTTGAACATATATTTATTCTAGCTTTTTTTTCTTTTCTTTTCTTTTTTTTCAATTGGATTTTCTTAGTCTCCCATCTTCGGCAGATACCTCACACTGCCATTCAATTCATTTCCACTCACTACCAAAAGCCCTGTTTTTCTTGGCGTTTTTCCCCCCTTCTTTTTATTTTATTTTTTTTATAAATAGCTATCTGAGACTAATGTTTCAAAATCACATCAGAAGGCGGTGGAAAAGAAATAAAAAATAAATATTCCTGCTAAAATGATGGCGTGTGAATCATCAGGCTTCACCGGGGCTGCTTTCTCTTGTGGCTCGTTCAAATCCGTCACATTATACACAGATTGCTGGGGCTGTCGTCGTGAATGAAGCAGGTTTATCAATAATATCCTGTTTTCAGACGGTGTCAAGACGGTTTCCTTCAAGATGCTGGTGCTGCTTTTTGCGTAGGGATTGACCAGACCCCAAAAAAGGCCCCTTGTCCGTCCTTTTTCTCTCTGTGGCGTTAATTTGTGTTTCTCCTCACATCGGAAAGCCTCTCCGCAGGTTTTTTTTTTCTCCGTTTGTCCTTGAATATAACGCAAAATCCAGGTGGTCTTCGTGTTTAAAAAAAAAAAAAAAAACGCTGTTATTTTCCCGTTTGGCGCATGCACAGCCCACTGTCAAGTCTCGCAGCTTTTTGTATTCCCTTTGAATCCGTATGGCAGATTATGGTTACATGTGCATGATACATGAACATACCGCGGCGTTTGCAACCACTAAATCCGGCGGTGGCAGCTCGTTTGGCGGCGCAGACTCCGAAGAATCACCCGGGGAAATGCGAGGCGTTTGTTCGCAGTGTTACTCTGAATTATTTTGCCCCCTTTTTTCTCTGAGGATTGTACATTGAGACAGATAGCGCTGTGGAGGTGGGGTGGGGCAAACCGCTCTCACGGAACCCTGGGAACGAACAAGGCGCGTGAAGCTAACGGGCTGAGAGCGCCCACATCCGGCGGAAACTGTCACAGTAAAGCACACATGGAAGCTTCTGGTTAAAAGGCGACTATTCACAGATTTTTCTTAAATAAGAGTCTATAGATTTTTTTTTTCTACAGATTAATCACGGCACCAGGCTGCGTGCGCAACTTTACTAATAACGTTATTCTTGATAGGGTCTATTCAAAACAAAAATATAAAGCATCTCATCTTCAGTTGTATACCCTAGGAAACTGTCAAAAATAATTGCAGAAGACTAGTTAATGGTGGTAGTAGCCTTACTGTAAATACAAATTTATCTGGGTACAAAATTAACATATGGTATGTATATATATATATATATATATATATATATATATATATATATATATATATATATATATATATATATATATATATATATATATATATATATGTATCCAGTCTATACATTTTTAGCTTCCATTATCTGGGCATGTGCAGTTTGTCTGAGTAAATATAACTAGCTGAAATTTGGCAAGACTCTCAAATGGTGGCACACAACACTTCAAAAGCAACATCATAGTAAATATATATTTTTCAACACAATAACTACTGAAACAGGAACGCAATAACCTGCAGAACGACACAAAACTCAAGGAAAAAAAGTAAAAAGTAAACTCTTCATTATCTTATAAGGCTACATTTATACATTTGGAATAAATAAAAATAACAATACCATTGTTTATTAATAATTGTATTTATTAATTATTTTTTATGGCTCTGTATTATACACTGATATACAATGAAAAATGTCAACTTACTTAATGTCCATTAATACTTAATGTACATTACACTGGGTCAATACAAAGCATAATTATACATTTCTTTTTGCAATAAATAAATAAATAAAAGATGTATAATCATCTAATTATATACTAATACTAAAAATAGTCTATACTGAAAAATATAGGCCCGCTTTATGTTTTTATCAGGGAACATATTTTGTTGTGACTTAGGCCTACGATACCCATGTAGTCATTTAAGATACTTAGGCAAATCATACTACTTAACATGTTTCCATTCACGACATTAGCAATATCAATGCTTTTATTTTGAAACAAGCCATGCAGGGCTTCCTGATTGCGTGTTGTCGTGGCTTGACTGCTCTGGGCTGAAGCAGGGTCGGATCACATGATTGCCCGGAGCGTCATGAAGCAGAGGTACAGAAGGGGAGAGGCGCCCTCTTTGAAGCAAAAATGATTATCAACTATCTCCCCAAAACACAATCATCAGTCCCTCTAAAATAGCTCTGAGATAAGGTAAGAAATAATTAGCCTAACATAAGCACACAACACACCGCGGAGTAAAGTTTGGCTCCTAAACTTCTCCACTTAAGAGTTAGTAAAGGACATCAAAAACAGTCTAAATCTCAAAAAGGCTTTTTGTTTAATCATTTAATACCTAGGCCTAAGACATTGTCAAGGCTTTATTATCAATTATTTTTACGTCTGTGCATGTTTGCATAGAAAGTTAGGGACACTCCTATTGGCTGTTTGGTCTACTGCTGTCAACATTGAATGAGTGGCAGGTTAAAAATACAGGCAGTGTCTATTCAAGCATTGCTGTGAGTCAACAGGAATACAAAGCACATCAAAGAAAACTAAATGTAATGAAACATGAAACTAAGGAAAATGTGCAATGAAGCAATGCATTCAGAGCTTCAAGTTTAAGGTATAGACCAGCCCTTCCCAAAGTCAAGACTGTCGTGGCCCCCTTAAATTTCTGAAAATCCCTTGCGGACCCCCAACAATAAAACTTCCCTCTATTCAAAAGACTCTGCCATGTTTTTCTCCATATGTTTCTTTTATAAAAACATTACAAAAACACTGGTTATTGACTAAATTTCTTTTAAAGTAATATTTTAAAACAAGTATACAACTGTAATTAATTTCAAATGTTTTTTAATATGTAATTAATGTTCTTAGGTATTTAATATTTCTATTGAGTTTTTATATTTTTGTATGTTTTATTTGTTTTTATGAACCAAAACGTGTGTCTGAAATAAATAAATAAATAAATTGAAATTGAAAATTAAATTGAAAAATAGACAGCCTCTGGGGGGCCCCTGTAGTACCTTTGCAGACTCCCAGGGGGCCCCGGACTCCACTTTGGGAACCACTGGTATAGACAGTTTGATGTAATGTTAATGTTAAATGCAGTGGTAAGGTTACAAGAAGTGTTATTTTACCACTAGAAGAATACATTTTTTACCTGCTTGCCTCCTCTCTTTCCTATTTCAGCACAAAAGAAATCTGTTTTACTAAGATGGATCAGATTAACCAGAGCAATGGCAACCCCATTAAAGTAAGTTTAGCAAAAAGGCCATTTGATTAAACTTTTTACAGAAAACCAGTCACTAAATGCTTGTAAAAATAAGACTTGTAAATTTACCTTACATAGAATAGCTGTTTGTTTTTCCCCATTTGACCAGAAGATGGCAGCATCCCTCAAATGTTCAGTATTCTGCTTGAGCTACTAATTTGGCATCTCTGCATTTTAGTAATACTTTACTGAATGGGTCCAAACACGTAGTTACATTTATGTGCTATGCTTACACATAAAAATGTCAAATATGAACTGAAATGAAAAAAAATTACCATACATTACTTAGTGCAGCTAATATTGAAAAAACATATACTTGATTGTATTTTCACATATGATTTTTTTTCTTTGACTCCACAGTACATTTGTCCCAAAGTCAAGGGGACATCCTGACATCACTGATGACCTCACCATGGGGGCAGTATAAAAGGCCCATCATGAACATCCCGTATCAGAAACCCCACCTGCTGTGTACTGTAACTCCATCAACATGCGAGAAATTGTACATCTGCAAATTGGACAATGTGGCAACCAGATCGGCTCAAAGGTAATTGTGATGTTTTAATGTTTAAACAACTATTCATTCACTTACTTAGAGCTGAGCCATAGAACCAGGCTTTGTTTCATAAACCTTTGAAAAGCATTATTCCTTAAAAAAATTTTTTTTTGGGTATACCTCTTGGGTAATAGTTTATTGATACACTCCAGCATATTTCAGGGATTTCTGACCTGGGGGCCGCCCTGGTTGTCCCTGTTTGAACCTGTGAGGTCAACAAGGTACACCGATAGGTAACAAGCAACAGTAAGACATGACCTTAAACCTTTCTTGCTTTTTGGATTATTGGCTGATACAATGACAATTAAATATTCATTGATTAAATTATTGACAACTTAAAATAGTATTGCTTTAATTTTAAACCAGCCAATGTATATTTATTTGTTTATAGAAATGCATAACTTTTAGCATTTCAGTCACTGAGATCTAATTAGGCCTTCTTTAGAGTTTGCTAGGAATATTATTTTTATTAGAAGCATTATTACACTATGAGACCTAATATAACCAAAGAAAAACAAGAACTTAGAGGATGTAAAAAACAAACAAACATGTAATTCAAATGCTGACTTGTGTTTGTGGGCATATATTATATTTGCTACTAGTAAAACATACATTTACTTTCTGTTTTTAAATTTGTATTAACACAAAAAAACAAAAACAAAAAACAACTGTGGTGCTTAGCCATTGTATCTTTAAGTACTTATAACAATGTGTTATTTTTATTAATTCAGTCACTAAGCTCTACTAAAGCCACTTTTCTCTCTATTGTAAGGAATATTTTTATTAGAAGCATTTTCATTACATTTACAATTACATTATGACAGTAAAAAAATAATAAACACAAAGAAAAACAAGAACATGAAGGATGTAAACCAAAAAAACTATGACTGAGTTGGACGTCCATTTCTGCGCAAGACTTATAGCACTAGTTACTACAACAAAATGTACTTCATATTGACAATAATGTGTGCCTAAATGAGTGCATGCAATTAGTCCAGTGTCATTATTCATTATTGCCCTCTCTATGTTGGTGTTTATTTGTACATAGTTAGGCCAGTGACACCCATCAGTGGTGAGTGACACTGGGTGTTCCCTGTTGGTTTTTCAGAGAAAAGATAAGAGCCAAAGCTAAACTGGCATGGGTGTGACATTTTTATCATGCCTTCACATAACAAGAAATAGGAACTTGAAGATAGACTTAACACACTTGGCACTTGGCACTGCTGTCACAAGAAAAGGAAAACAAGTCATGTATTTCTACCACTAAAGTCAAGTTTTAAAGAAAAGGTTTCTATTTTTCAAGAGTAATGTTTTGAAGAAATGTTACTCTCTGAAGTCAGTTTTATTAGTATAAGTGGATGACACAGTTGCCACACAAACAATTGATCCCAGGTAGTAGTTGTAGTAGATGTTGCTGTGCAATTACATATTTTAAGTAACAGAACTTTTACTTGAGTACAGACTTTAGAGTTTCTTTTATGCCAGTGTGTAAACATACATTAAAACATTAAGCATTTATGTTTACATTAGGCAGCTGTAACATCCATACATTCAGAGTATTATGTTCAGATATAATTTGCGTTTCAATAAACATCTGATTCTGTCTGTTTCAGTTTTGGGAAGTGATAGGTGAAGAACATGGCATCAATGCTATAGGGATCTACGAAGGAGACAACAGTGTGCAGCTGGAGAGAGTCAATGTCTACTTCAATGAGGCTCATGGTAGTAAACTATTTACAAGTTCTTCTTTGCGACCATGTAACGCACTAAGCTGCCCCTAGCGAATGAATGAGAGAGTGAATGCTTGTTTGTCAATGTGTGTGTGTGTGTTGCCATCTAAGCATTGTGTTCTCCAAGCATAGATAGATACATTATTAACTCAGTTTTTTTGTGTGTTTTAAGGTGGCAAATATGTGCCCAGAGCTCTACTTGTTGACCTGGAGCCAGGAACCATGGACAGCGTCAGAGGGAGTCGAATTGGAGCCCTTTTTAGACCTGACAATTTCATTCATGGTGTGACAAAAGCGCTGACTTATTTTGAAAAGTGTTGTCTTGGGAAATGGGGCCCAAAAATAAAACAGAGGTTTAGCTATTTGGATCTTCCATAAACTGAGCTGTGTCATCAGGCCAAGCTTGACAATTTGGAAAATTAGTTGATTAAAGGTGTCATTTAGTGACTGTTGGCAAGATTGCAATACCATAGCTTACACCCATTCTTTGTAGAGCAACTACAGTAGCCTTGTAGGGACATGCTGTAAACACATGCTATAGCAAGGTGGTTAGTACTGAGTAATGTCTCACAGCAAAAAGGTCATGGGTTTGTAGTTTGTAGTTAACTATACATTCGCACATTTTGATTATGTTCTTTTCATGTAGCTACCTTTTGAATACACGTCACCATTTCATTTACCATATTATTAAGACGGCAAAATATATCCCAAAAACTAGACATACTGTATGTACAGTTAGGTCCATAAGTATTTGGAGTATTTGGTGGCAGAGCAGTTAGCGTTCTCGCCTCCCAGCAAGGAGATCGTGGGTTCGAGCCCCGGCCCTCTCTGGGTCTCGTGTTACCGTGGGTTTTCTCCGGGTTCTCCGGCTTCCTCCCACCGTCCAAAGACATGCATGTGTTAGTTGAATTGGTGACTCTAAATTGACCCTAGTGAATGAATGCGAGAGTGAAAGTCTGTCTGTGTTCATCTCTATGTCAGCCCTGCGACAAGTTGGCCCCTGTCCAGGGTGTACCCCGCCTATGGCCCAAAGTTACTGGGATAGGCTCCAGTCACCCGCAACCCCTAATGGGAATAAGCAGTAGAAAATGAATGAATCTTCAAAATGCAGTTATATAATTCATGTGTGCTTAAAGTGCAGACTATCAGCTGTAATTTGAAAGTATGCACATCCGAATTGGATGAAGGGTTTTGGAGTTACACGTTTTTAATGTGTAGCTGCCTCTTTCAGCCTCCTTTCAGGGGCTCAAAAGTATTTGGACAGTTGCTTCAAAAGCAATTTTTTTTAACTGCATGGGCTTTTTCCATCATTATTCCATCATAAATTGAGCAGGTAAAAGGTCTGGACTTGATTCCAGGTGTTACATTTGTATTTGAAAGCTGTTTTTGTGAAATCACAACATACAATATCTCAGTGGAAGTGAACCTGATCATCCTTAGACTGGATCAAAAAATCACACCTAACATCCACCTTAGTGTAGACCTCTGTCCAGGAAGTAGGTCCATCAGTGTCTAGGTCCACCATAGAAGACTTCATGAGACAAAAGACACACAAGGTGCAGACCATTCATCAGCCTCAACAATAGAAAGGCCACATTAGACTTGGCCAAAAAAGAAGCCAGTCCAGGTCTGGAACAGCATTCTGTGGACAGATGAGTCTGAGACCTCAGACCTGTACCAGAATGACGGGCAGAGCAAAGTCTGGAGAAGGCTTGGAATGGCTCATGGTCCAAAGCACAGCACATCTTCTGTAAAACCTGGTGGAGCAGTGCGATGCATGAGCTGCAGAACTTCCAATGGCACTGGGTCACTGGTGTTTACTGCTGATGTGACAGAAGACAGAAGCTGCCAGATGAATTCTGAAGTGTATAGGGATATCATTTCTGCTCAGATTCAGACAAAAGCCACAAAGTTGACAGTCTGTGCTTCACAGCACAAATGGACAGTGACCCAAAGCATACTGCAAAAGCAACCCAGGAGTTTTTAAGGCAAATAAGTTAAATATTCTGCAATGGCAGGGGTCAAACACCAGATCTCAGCCTGATCAAGCATTCATTTCACTTGTTTAAAAAAACTTAAGGCAGAAATGTCTGGGTTCTATACATCAGGCAGTCATCGCCTGTAAAAGATTTTCCCTAAAGTATAACAAATTTATATTTTATTGATAGTAATGTTCATCTTGAGCCCCTGAAAATGAGGCAGCTACACTTTAAAGAGCTGTAACTCCTAAACCCTTTCTCAGCTTTGGGCGTGAATACTTTCAATTTACAGCTGAGTGTCTGCACTTTAAGCAAATATAAATTATATTAAACTGTATTTTGAATATGTTTTGGTTAACAGCTAAAATAACCAAACTTTTGTCGCTGTCCAAATACTTGTGGACCTAACTGTAAGTAACCCATCACCATTTGCAATGAAACACAATGGTCTTCCATGGGACATACATACTCTCAGAAAAAAACTGTTCAAATAGATTAGCTTCCCGTTATGGGGTCACAAGGGGCTGGATCCTATCCCAGCAACTATGAGTCATAGAGTCATGCACAGACAGACAAATATTAACGCTCACATTTATTCTCTAGCAATATTTAGATTTACTCGATCACCCACATATGCATGTCTCTAGATGGTGGGAAGAAGCCGAAGTACTCACACACAGCCATAGCTGATCAAACCCACAAAAGCTTAAGCCAGGAGCGATAACCACTCTTCCACCATGTCTTTGTATATATTCTAAATATTCTTCCAAAGGGGGCATTCAAAAATCACAAGTCATCTCAGCAACATTCTTTTACATGTTCCATGCCTAGTGTTACTTCTGTTAAGATATTTTTATCTGTCCAACTTTGCTGCATGTTCTGTACCCTGCATTTAGTTTGTTTCAACTCATTGTCCTGTTGTGTTGTAGGAAGCTCTGGTGCTGGGAACAACTGGGCAAAAGGCCACTACACTGAAGGGGCCGAGCTGGTGGAGCAGGTGATCGACCGAGTGAGACATGAGAGTGAGAGCTGCGACTGCCTCCAGGGCTTCCAACTGGTCCACTCTTTGGGGGGTGGCACCGGCTCAGGCATGGGCACCCTGATTATCAACAAGATCAGAGAGGAGTATCCTGACCGCATCATGAACAGCTTCAGCGTCATGCCATCGCCTAAAGTCTCAGACACAGTTGTTGAGCCGTATAACGCCACTTTGTCCGTGCACCAACTCCTGGAGAACACCGACGAGACTTTCTGCATTGACAACGAAGCGCTCTACGACATTTGCTTCCGCACGCTCAAGCTCACAACCCCGACTTACGGAGATCTCAACCATTTGGTCTCCATGACGATGAGCGGGGTCACAACCTCCCTTAGGTTTCCAGGGCAGCTCAATGCCGATTTGAGAAAGCTAGCTGTCAACATGGTGCCATTCCCTCGCCTTCATTTCTTTATGCCAGGCTTTGCCCCTTTAACACCGCGTGGCAGCCAGCAGTACAGAGCCCTGACTGTGCCCGAGCTTACCCAGCAAATGTTTGATGCCCGTAATATGATGACCGCATGCGACCCCAGGAGAGGGCGCTACCTTACAGTGGCAGGCATATTCCGTGGCCGAATGTCAACCAAAGAAGTTGACGAACAAATGCTTGCAATTCAACAGAAAAATAGCAACTACTTTGTGGACTGGATCCCTCATAATGTCAAGGTAGCAGTGTGTGACATCCCACCACGCGGCCTCAAAATGTCCTCCACATTCATCGGCAACAACACAGCCATTCAAGAGATATTTCGACGTGTGGGTGAGCAGTTTTCACTCATGTTTAGGCGCAAAGCTTTTCTGCATTGGTATACCGGAGAAGGTATGGATGAAATGGAGTTCACAGAGGCGGAGAACAACTTGAACGACCTGGTGTCAGAGTATCAACAGTACCAAGAGGCCACAGTGGAAATGGATTTGGAAGGAGAGGAAGAGGAAGAAGAGGTGCCCTTTTCCCAACCAACAGCCAAAGTGCAGTCCCAGATGGAGGTTCGATTGGAAACAGTGACTGAGACAAGTGGAGAAACTGTAAATGAATAGAATCATATATTGTGGTGTGATTTGAAACACATTTGTAAATTTAAATACATCCAAAATAGTACGTACTGAGGGTTCTCCCTTGGTCCAGCTTCTTACCATAGTCTGATAACATGAACATGTAGGTGAACTGCTAACTCCAAAAGGCCCAATTGGAATGAATGAGAGTGTGAATGGTTGTCTGTGTTTGTGTTTTAGGCCTGCAATAAATCATAAATTAGAATAAGTAAAATATAATTTAATAATATTATGTTAATATCTTGTTGTATATAGTATGAGTTTTTTAAAGATATAATTTAAAGTTATAAAATATTTGATTTGTGTTTTATTTTCAAATGTTCTGTTTTAAGCATTTGTAGTATGGATGTTGTTTCTGTGAATTAAAAAAATATATATATATTTAGATATATTTTATATATAAGCAAGCTTTTAATGTGTAAGATGTAAGATGATGTAAGGTGTGACAAACTGTGTCTTTTTGGAGCTCTTCAGCTTCGGGATCTTAATGGAAATCTGAGGCCCTCAAAAACTGATCATGAATCATTTTATATAAATGAGTGTGTTGTATTGAAGACCACACTAACCAAGACCTTATGATAATGACCATGGCAGGGTCAGTCAAGACCAATTCCATTGTATATTGAGACACTGAGTCAAAGTCAAAGTCCATACTTCGACTCAATCCAAACTCATTCATTCTATTCACTATTTTTGAATGCCTCAGTGCTGTGTACAAGTCTCACAAATGTATTTTAGTATTTAGTGTTGAAATAAACATCTTTTTTCATGTTTTCATGTTTTTTCATGCTTTTTCCAAACAAATACACTAAATACAGTTTAACTTTGTTCAGTGATGGACAGCATGCTGACACTACAGTGACACAGTACAGCTGAGTGTGGCCACAGAGTTTCCTCCCACTGGTACAATCTGGGACATAGTGATTACACATAACTTGGCAGCGGTGTCTGTGCCCTGAGATAAGCTCACACATGATGTGGAAATGACCCCTTAACACTGCAATAAAGTCTACTACTAGAGCACACTTTTGTCTATAGGGTCAAACTACATAGTGTATGTACAGAGAAGAGCAAGTGTAACCCTAGTTTCATAGTTACTTTTGATTATATTGTACGCTAAAGAGTGTAACTTTGCTGTAGCTGTTCACCGACGTATAGTACAATTTTAATAAGCCTATAATATTTGTGTAGCTGTGTCGACATTAAGTTCATACAGCAAATTTTCACACTTTTTTGCTCCACTTTTATTATTTTAACCATAATTTTATTACAGCATATTTTTTTGTTGAGTGCTTTGTTAACTTTCACCTCTCTTTGACTAATATTATTTTTAGGACCATTTTCACAGATTGCTAAAAATGGTTTGGTCTTGTGTGCTGGTGCCCTTTCTGACGTCAAAGGAGATAATGGTGCACACAAGTTGCATGACAAAAGCTCAGTTTTCTCTGTCAACATGGCAACTCTGCAAACAAATCCTGAATGTCCTCACACTTAATGGAATTTAACAAAATAATAAGAGGGATAACAGCTACCGAAACTGGTTGAAATAAGTGGTTAGTATAATGACTTATTGTAGTGACTGAAGCTTGGTACTTTGGTAAGCACTAAGCACAGCCTCAACTGTTTTGTCCATCCATCCATTATTTATAATAATTAAAAAAAAGTTGGAAAATACAGCGTAATGCATAATGACAATAATTTGAGCCCTTAAAGGCATTAGCATTTTGTTGTAGAAACAATAAACCATTTCTCAATAGTGCTCTTGAGTAATATGATCTGACACTTGGGCTGTGGGCCAAGGACACACACACAATAAATTTGTATTAGCCTACCTAATATTTTAATGTTTTGGTCAAATAATTAATCATTTTAGTATCAGGTGAAGAGTATTTAGGATGAAAAAAGCACAAAATCAATAGCCTTTTATTAAGATTGCAACGTTATTTTTGAGTCCCAAGGTTGCACATGAGATCTTCAGGGTTACAATGAGTAATTTTGAAGGTTAAAAAAAAGCACACAGCTGGTATAATCGTAGTACGAATGCGAGTATGAACAACAAGATATATTAATTGTACTATTAATTGTTATCCAAGATTATTTTTTCTTTCATAGTCTCGAGTGTTTGAGGGGACTGTTTCCATGCACTCATTTTATTATCTACACAATATTCTTGTATTCGTAAAATATCTATTCATTCATAATTCTGTTACAAAATGTACTGGAGTAAAAGCGTGCACATTCTTTCCATTATAAGACCTTCACATGCTCTTTCAGCACTGTGCGGTAACCCGGCGGAAATGCGTCACACACTCGTGACTTATCCGGTGGGGACGGTACGGCAGGAGGGAGGAGCCTGTGCGCTAGGCTTTTCAACTTACTTCTTTCACAGATTTCAGTCAGAGCGAGTCTATCGGCTAGACTTCTACTCATTTTTTTTTAAACACAATTAACAGCTGACAGATAAACCATGAAGATCTGGACATCGGAACACATTTTTAAGTGAGTAAACGCTTTGACTGTGATATTTACTTCAGTTTACTAGATTAAAGACAGATTGGGCTGGGTGAACTTCACATTGTGTTCCTAACTAATAATGACAGTTTGCACTTTTAAAGAATAAGTAAAGCATGTATTAAACAAACAAGCTACAAAATACACATAGAGTTCACGTGAAAATAATCTAATTTATCAGGTAGCTTATCTTTAGGACATCATGTCTTAAAAGCCTTTGTTACCCTACTATTTAGCCAACTATGCATCTTGTAGCCTCTATAAAGATGCATATTTCTTAACCGCAGATTAGAAATGTGACTAAAAGCGGTATAATGTGAAAAGAAAGCCTGTCATTGACCGGCTGGCGGAGGAAAAAGACCTCCGGTGTTGCATAAGCAGCCGGTCAGGGCCAGCCCCCCAGGCGCAACCTTTCCCCTACTTTGATTGCGTGCGTGCTGACGTCACCTGCCACGCTCGCCGTCTGTGTCAGTCGTCTCCTTGGCAACCATGTACAGCCGCTTACGGAATAGCATTTCTGCAGAAGAGTAGGGTCACAGTTTGCCTCGAATAAGTTAAATATTGAAGATTTCTTGATTACGTTTTCTATCTAAATGAAAAGTACAGGTTCTAATGTCTCCTTAGTATCAAATAATGTCTGTCATTATAACACACTTTGCGCAAATTCATCCTTAGCATAAAGGTTCACAAGGAAACATGCTAACATTTTTTTGAGGCAAAAGTTGGGGAATACTGTGAATGATGAGAGAAATGTACTTGTATTTTTTGTATTGACATTTCTAATGCCATTTTATCTGTAACCTCCATTACTATTGATACTCACCTAGGCCTATAAAACATTAGTCATTTTTATTTAATGATACAAAAAAGAGATCTTTGGGCACACAATACATACAAATATAGTCATTTATACTTAAAATCTATGAATTTGTTTTATTTAATATAATTATTTCTCTTTATTCTGTTACAGCCATCCTTGGGAAACAGTGACCAAGGCTGCTATGCAGAAGTACCCCAACCCTATGAACCCCAGTGTTATCGGCGTAGATGTTTTGGACCGATCTATTGACACAAAAGGACGTCTCTACAGTAAAAGACTTCTCAGCACAGAGTGGGGCCTTCCATCTATAGTGAAATCTGTAAGTAAAAAGCATTATCTTGGGCTACAAGCTTTGGACAACAGGCTTTAGTCACTCGAAACTTCACAGATCTGTAACATAATAGTAGAATTCACCTCTATTCCTATCTGGTTTTATGGCTGGAAACAGGTTAATAACCTAAAGCTTGTCCCTAACCCATGTGGCTATTTCTGTTCAGTGACAGCACCAGAACTGGTTGCAGACTGAGGGCCAGGCTGTTTTTATAGCTTTGTGCCACAGCTCGTGTTGTACAGAACACTCTAGTGCCATTTTTATCATTGCTGAGGTGTAACCCATAACGGCATGTGATGTAACTTTCCATCTCAGTGTCAGTAAGGTTACATACAGAGGCTGAATACTGGGCAGTTGGGATTTCCATGAAGCTGTTGAGCATGTCAGGATGACCTCTACTATTTTATTTGACTTGCAATGATTTGAAAATATATTTTTAGAATGAAGTTGGCTAAAGTCAAATACTTTTCTTTCTTGAAACATTTAGGCCTACACATTGGCTGGTCAGCTGGTGCTCTTTGAACTAACACCTGCTTGAGCATTTATAAAAGAGGTCATAGTAGTCTGATATCTAGGAATAGCTTTCTTAACGCCTCTTGAGATGATGGCACATTAATGCAACTCCTAATCAGATTGTCCCCAATCACTCAGTGCTGAGCTTGCTGAGCATCTGTTTGACTGGATCTGTAGACACTGAGCGTTTAGGGGTAGTAGGTTTGTAGTAATTTTAAGGGTGAGATTGAAGTCATTAACTAAGGTTTTTGTAATTATAGTTAGTTGTAGTTACTGTTTTTGTAATAAAACGGCATTCTTTACATTTTGTTTCCTCAGATCATTGGTAACTCACGTACATATACTTATGTTCAAGAGCATTCAGTAGTGGACCCCAAAGAGAAGACATTAGAACTTCAGTCAACTAATGTGAGTACCCCTTAACAGTAATTTTTTTTTTTTTTTTTTTTAATGAAACCTGATCTGATCTCAACTCTCAACATTTGACATTCTTAACAACATAATCAACAACATAATCCCCCACCCACAATATCGCATTTTTATCAAATATCAATATTTATGTCAGAAATAAAATATAGCAGCTTATTTGAATGTTCTGGCATATTTTAATTTAATTTTCAAACTAACACCGTGGTCAAACAGGGCAGTATTCAGCGTTTGTGCATCGACCTCTGCCTCCTGTGCAGCACGCCTCTCTCCCCCTCTGTGCTTCACCTGTGACCTCCGCATGGACCTGCCTCCTTGGTCCTTCGCATCTGAACCCAACAGACCGCTGTCTCCTGTGTCGTCAGTTAGCTGTGAGAACAATCAGAGAGACGATAAGCAGCGCCTTAAAGCAGCGCATTTGAAAGTGAAAGAAAAGGAGTAACGCCGTACACTGGCTGTGTGCAGAGACGGGCCGACCTCGGCCCCGCAGTTACCTGTACTGCAGTCTGTGGGCACATTATCCAACTGTTCACAGCTAAAATCCACTTACATTTGGTGTTTTGGTCAGTGTTGATGTCCAGCCCTGATGACTGTTCGCCAGAAACTAGGTCACTGAGAAAAGTTCTGTGTTGTCATAGACAAGAAAATTGCGTTAATTTTTTTAATGCGTTAATTTCTCTGTAATTAATTAATTGTGATTAATGCGTTAAAGTCCCAGCCCTACTTAAAATCAATCACAGATAAGTGCTTTCTTAGTGCTGTTGTGTGTACTGTTGTCTATGCTGTTCTTCAACTATTTCTGGCATCACATCTTGCTTGTTATTCAGGTTCATGACTCACATTTCAGCACTGAACACCTACTTTATAATAATAGTGGCTTGTTTGAGAACTTTGTGAAGGTGTGATACACAGCACTCCCAGCATTTAATACAGACTTCATTTTTTCTTGTTATGTTTCTTCAACAGATTACTTTTACAAACATGGTCTCTGTGGATGAGAAGTTAACATACAAGCCTCACCCAGAAGATCCAGAGAAGTAAGTGTTCATACAGCAGGCTATTTTACAACATTTAATGTTCACATCCCCATGTATTTGGTTGTTTCAAGTTAATATTGAATTTATTCTCTTTCTAGAACAATACTGACCCAGGAAGCTATCATCTCTGTAAAAGGAGTCAGTCTGAGCAGCTACTTGGAGGGAGTTATGGCCAGCACCATCTCTACTAATGCTGGAAAAGTAAGAGGTCTTTCATAACTATGTCCTGACCCAAAACGTCATGTGTGTTATATCAAAAATTATGGTTAAAACATACAGTATTTCTATGACCTTAGAGAGGTCATGGAAGGCCCCAATACAGTGCACTTTGCATTGTTAAACACCCTCTTTTGAATAAAGGGTCTAAATCCATTGTTAAATACCCTTCATGTGTTTTATGTTTCTGTTACACAGGGCCGTGAAGCCATGGAGTGGGTAATAAGACGTTTGAATACTGAAATCGAAGAACTGGCAGCCACAGCCTGTGGGACCATGCGGACTCCTATGGCAGCAGCTGCAGTGACTGAGAAATGACACTGGGGTCTTTTTCCCAGATGAGTCTGAGCCTAACTGCATGTCTACACAACCAGTCTCCCTTTATCATAGTCTGGTGCTTCTTGGTGCTCTGGGAATTACCATTGAGGGCACAGTTTCACATCTCCATATACTGTCTATATTAGATAATTTAAGGCAGCAGATTGTAGTATAAAGGGTGTCTGGGTGTAATTTCTCTGTGACTGCTCCTTAGCAGAACCACTCTGAAAGACAGCTCAGGGACAAGTTGAATCATAACTGTTTGTAAATGTAGCATTGGCAAAGAGGAACAAAAGGCATTGGGCGATCTGACAATTCAACAAATGTGCCAACTAACTACAAACTGAAGGAAATATACAGCTCTTGGCCTTGCCTTTTTTAAGGCACCTTTTGCCACATGTGGTTTCATCCAGCACAAGACCTCATAAAGCCAGCACAGTTTTTCTAGTTATAAAAAAAATGCTTGCCTAAACAGAAAATGGAATCAATAGCGGAGCATGTCAAGGGTACGAGAATGTGATTATGGGTGTTATTCATAAGATACTGACAGTGAATAGTGAATGAAATGAATCACAGAAAGTTGTATTTATAAAAGAGACCTCTCTTTACAAAGATTTACGTGGGACCTCATGAAAACACTTTGTACAGACATCTAAGCAAAACTGTCTTCTTATGATGTTTAAAATATTTATGTAAAATGAAGGGATCAATATTCATATTTGCCATAGTCTTGTTTAACAAAGGCTTTCTTAAATACTTCCTCACTGAAGATTAGTGTTTGTTGTGCTCAAACAGTTGTACTGATACAAAAAATGTCTTGTTCTCTTTTCAGCATGTTCTTTTAGTGTAAAAGTCATATTTGTTTTGACATTTATTTGCACTCTTAAACTACATTTAACAAAGACATGCTGCTATGCATGCTGAAAGAGACTGTGATTGGTATCACTGTTTGAGTTACTTGTGGTTACATTATTTGAGAAAGTCTTTTTACAGGACATTTTGGTAGTAATGTTGCCTTAGTTTCTTAAAATATTATTTTGTAATATGCTATATTATTTATTTAGGAATATGGATATATGGTTTTGAATGAGTGACTTATTGTGTTGATATTAAATGTAACATATGTAAGTGTAACATGTTGCATAATTCATGTTCTAACAACCTAAAGAATGTGGCAATAAAATATTTTAACTGGTTGTACTGTAAACATGTTGCTAGACCTTCTTTTATATGATTGATATATGATTTTTTTTTACAGTTTAACAGTAAACTATAATATAATCTACATATACTAAACATTATTTTAAATGTACAATTTACAATGACGTGTTGTTAATTAGTGTTTGCTTAGAGCACGTAAGTTAAAATACAATTCTTATTAAAAAAAAATAGGTTGTGTAATTTACATATTTGTATCAGCAAAAAGCGTTGCATTTGAAGTGGGCTTTAAAAAGAGTTTTACTGCCTCCCTGTGGACAAAGCCTACATCTCTATGATAACCAAATAGTGGAAAATATCACTGGCTATTATCTCTCGTACTATATTACCCTTTGTTGTTACATTTTACAAGTACACAGAGGGACACTGTTGTCAAAATCCAGTCATTGTATTGAACTAAAATTTCAATATTTAGCTACTAACACCCCTGTGGTACCATAACGGTTTTGATACCGGCATGTATGAACAAGACAGTAGTTTCTGGTCTATAACCTGTCCTGCTCACAGCATAAAATCATAAAAACCTAAATATAATACATACATTTAAAAAACAGCTCAGATTTACGCTGCCATCATTGCTGCTATCTACTGTTCAAGAAGAGTTTTGTCTCCTTTGCGTCATGACGTCAGATCACGAACAAGCAGACGAGCCAATGCGCATCCAGCAACTAGCCTCCCTGGGCCAATCAGAATCTCCGCTGTATTTAAAGGTTTTAAACAGAGGTTCGTTTGAAATTGAAAAAAGCACTTCGGGAAGTCATTTCAGATCGAGGTGATCACGCATCTTTTCTTCTTATTTATTTACACATCAAACATCATTTGGATACTTTTATCTGGAGTCATTTATTATTGCTGCCGGGATTATAATTCATCGTAACGTTAGATATACTATAACGATAGGTATAACGTTACAGTACATATGTATTTTTTTATAGCCCAAAGCGTGTGGACTCGTCGTTGCTAAAGGCTAATCCGAGCTAACTCCAAAAGCCTTGCTGGGCATCTTTAAATTTGGGATTGCTATCTAACTTAAATCACCGTGTGATCGCTTTGGTAAGTTAATTTAATATTATCGCTAACGCTAATATTGGCTTCTACTAGGGATCGATCCATTGTTGTCGACTAACTAACGTAACGTAACTGTTAGATGAGTTAGCGTAGCTAACGTTAAGCTACTAACTATGGTTATCAGTCGTGGTTACAAACGAAACACATTAGGACAAGAAACAAGATCTTCTAGTAGTTAAGAATTAAAAGATAATGCTATTAATGTGAGCATTTTGCCCCTAATTATATTATTTATTGTAACATTGTTTTTATCGTTAAAAATCAATGGCTAAAGCTTATGAAGGAAAAATTGTTCTGTGTTGCAGGCAATGGATTCTTCTGCCAGAGTCAAATTGTCAAAAGAACTGAAGCTTGCAAGGCCCGAAGTAAAGGTATCTATCTATCTATCTATCTATCTATCTATCTATCTATCTATCTATCTATCTATCTATCTATCTATCTTTACTGCATATTGTTGTTATATACAATATTTAAATAATTTTTTTCTTCTTAGGTTCCATTTCAGTGTGACTTTCTAAATCAAAATTAGGGCAATGTCATATCTACATATTATGGAAATACCTTAGATGGACCATAGAATTCAGTTCAATAATTTAAATACAGTTTATGTCAAACTTTTTCAGCCTCTTTTACTGCCACACATGATTTTATATTTTGTTCCTCACTGCTTCTTTGAACCAGGAGTTCATTGACCACTATCTACTTTAAGAAATACCCAAACCCTATACCCTATCAAAAAGTCTCTTAACCTAACCACATTTTCAAAGTACAACATTGTAGTTATGTAATTGTGTTTAATGTTCTTGAAATTAACTTTTGTTATTACCATTTTCTTTGCAGACAAACTTTAATGGGCCAATGCGGATTCCTGTGTCACAACAATCACAGATGCCTCCAAAACAGTTAGTCACACAGGCTCCAACTCAGCGTGTTTTGGGTGTTTCAAATGGACCTCAGAGACTGCAGCGACCCATCAGCCAACAGAAAAACATATCGCAAGTCTCAGCTGTGGTGAAGCCAATGTCCTCTGACCAGAATGTAAACCCTGTTATTCATAGTGGAACCCCCGTGCCACAGGAAAAAACTATTTCACAACCAAAGACACAGGAGACGAAAGTGAACTCTGAGCAGCCGAAAACTGTAGTTGAGCCGGCAAAGACTGAGAAGCCACTGAGTAAGCAAAGCAATATGATAAATGTGTTTTAGTAGAATGTTGTAAATACTTATTTATATGTACCGTCTTTTACAGGTAAACCTACAAAATCACAGTAAGTATTATTAGCTTGTACCTACATATACTTGGGATATTCTTGTAGACAAATGTATTATTATAATTATTATATAATAGGGTTGCACAAAATGATTATTGTTTCTCTCAGTGTACTCTGGCTTCCTCTTACCATCCAGATGCATGCTTTAATTGGTGAATCTAAAATGAACAGTTGTCTGTCTGTGTATGCATCTAAGACATACACAGATACTTGGAGACATACAATGGCTATTGTCCAGGGTGTACTGGGATAGGCTTCAGCCACCTGTGACAGCAATGGTTGGCCATCTTAATGCTTTTTAAGAATCTTTATAAAGGACTATCAAAAGGAAAATCTATATCTTACAGCATCAAAATGTGTGAATTACCATTCAAACACATAGATATTTGTGTTTATCAAAATAACTATAGCCTTAATGTGTGTTAAAACTGCTCTGTCTGGTGTGAATTCAATTTTCTTTTCCCTGTAGCAAGCCATGGTGTCTAGAAAACTTCGACATTGGTCGACCTCTAGGAAAGGGCAAGTTTGGCAACGTCTACCTGGCTAGAGAGCGACAAAGCAAATTTATCCTGGCTTTGAAAGTTTTATTTAAGAAGCAGCTGGAGAAGGCAGGTGTGGAGCATCAGCTGAGGAGAGAAGTAGAGATCCAGTCTCATCTAAGGTAAAACTCATACTGCTCTGTACATTTTTATTGTTACTGCATAATTGTCATTGGTCAGGTCCAGAGTGCATGTCCAGTGTTGGTGCTAGTTATAAACACCCAAGTGCATCTTAAATTCATCATGATTAATTGTAATGCACCAATGGGACACACCATCTCAAGTTTGTAGTCCTATCTTTTAATTTAATGTACGTGTAAAGTACCCAAATGGAGACAATAAACTGATTAGCAGAAACTCTTTTTACAATGTCATTTATTCACAACATCTTGCTTCGTTTGTCAAATTAGACCAGACATCTACAAACTATGGTTTTAGGGCCACATGCGGCTCTTTAGCCCTGCTCTTGCGGCTCCTTGGGCATCTGAAATCTGTAAAGTCAATAAAGGAATAAGCAGACAACTGTAAAACAACCTGCATCTGCATCATCTTATCAAAATAAAGTCAAACCTTGCCTGTTTGCTGATGTATGCTGTGGACTTAATTGTTGTTTTTAAAAAAAAAAAAAAATAAAAAAAAAAAGCTGCTTTAGCCTCAATTGTCTATGCAGTTGCGCACATGGACTGATCAAAAGTGCCACACATGAGCACCAAAAACTTGTTACAGGATGCACCGCTAGTTCTCTCTGGGATAATCAGTGCAGTATTTAACGCAGTTCTTTGTTAGTTTTCAGTTATTAATGGACACTCCTTTATACTAAATTCCAGTTAGAGGCTGAACGACTTTTGGTCATTAAAATTGGTTGCAGCTCTTAACAGAGACCGCAGATCCCTGAGTTAGACAGATAGGGCATAGTAACATATTGTTGCTGCATTTTTGAAAGTTCAGTTTTGCGTGCAAATTTTCTGAAGCAATTCTGCGTGTGTTTTTCAGGCATCCGAATATTCTGCGTCTCTATGGCTACTTCCACGATGTATCTCGCGTATACCTCATTCTCGAGTTTGCCCCCAAGGGAGAGCTCTATGGGGAGCTACAGCGATGTGGAAATTTTTCTGAAGAGAGAACTGCCACGGTGAGGCTTTTTTTTTTTTTTTTTTTCTCTGTGTGTAAATAAAAAGTCTTGTGAAATAGAGTATTGCATAATCCCCTCTTGTCATAATTATTCACTTTGTTCTTATGTGCTCTGCAGTACATTATGGAGCTGGCAGATGCTCTCAACTATTGCCACTTGAAGAATGTGATTCACCGAGATATCAAACCAGAAAACCTGCTGCTTGGGGCCAATGGGGAGCTGAAGATTGCAGACTTTGGCTGGTCTGTTCACACGCCTTCCTCAAGGTAAATTTGACATGTTTTGTAAAACTGAGCAGTTGTTTCTAGGGATTGTATTGATACACTAAAATCGCAGTTCAGTTTGGTTCAGTTTTTTTGAGAATTCAGTTGGGTATGTTTTTGGTGCAGAAGAAATTGTTGTAAAATGTAGTCTCCTTCTGTGATGTGATGTACAGTTACTGTTAAATAGCTTTCTGTAGCCTGTGATGTCCATCCATTTGTGGTAAGAGACAAGGCTGTATGCACCATAGAGGTCGCAGAGGTCTGGACCTCAGTATTTTTCTAGTATGTTTACTGTATAACTAAACCATGACTGAAGCACTTTTAAACTAGAACTAAACAAAGACTAAACCAAGCCTACACCATGTCTAAAACTATGGACTAATCCATGTCTAAGTCATGAATAAACTATAGGTCGTAGCGGGATTCAAGAACTTTAATAATATTTTTAAGCCCAAGTTCCTAACAACTGAATTGGGACACAAATCCATAGCTATAAAACACCTATACTCTGTGTTATCGCTTTGGCTCGTGCTGAATTACTTTGTAAAGGCTGCTTAAATGCATCTGTGTTTGCACCACACTGCTTTTTTCCCTTGTAGCCTTAACATTTACAGTTGAGTGATGTCGTTTTAAGTGCGTTAACAAATTGGATATGTTGCCTGTAACACATCTGATCTCCGTGGAACAATGTCAACACATGACTCTTATCCATTTGTCTTTGCCGTCATTGATTTCGACATGGGAGCCAAAGTAATGTTCCCATACGGGGCACCATTGTAAGGTGGAAGGGTCATTGAGCTCTGGCTTCACGTTTGCCATGGTAACTGTCACTTAATAGCATCTGTGCAGAAACTCGCGTGCGAAATGTAGTTCTGCTTCGCTTAAATTTGCCCTCTTTAAAAAAAAAAAAAATGTAATCATAGAAATGCTATTGAAACAGTACAGTGGACCGAAAACACTGTACCAAAACAATTCTCTACAACCATGTGTACTGTTGCACCCCTGGGAGTTTCAATAACTTATATATTATTTATTCATCAATTCATCCTAAAACATTTCTGCTTGTAGGAGATCCACTCTGTGCGGGACACTGGATTACCTGCCTCCTGAAATGATCGAGGGGAAAACTCATGATCTCAAGGTTGACATGTGGAGTCTGGGTGTCCTTTGTTACGAATTCCTGATTGGAAAACCTCCATTTGAGGCAAAAACTCATGAGGAGACTTATCGTAGGATATCAAGGGTAAGGAAATAGCTGCATAGTTGACTCTGAATGTTAATATTTTTGCATCAAATGCCAATCTCAAATCCATATTATGGATCATATTGCAATATTAACTCAGGGTGATGACATTTGGCAAATGCATCCCTAAAAATCCATTACATTTAAATTCTTGGTTTTCAACTCATTTGAGTAATGTACACAAGTATACAGCCCTACTTAAAATATTACAGCCACTTTTTCCTTTGAACTACTGTAATAAGTTAACTTTTATACCATAATCTAATCAATGTAGGACTGTACTTGGATTTCATGAAGATTTGAATTCCACAAGTTAACCTGTTTACATAGGACAGGACATTTTCAGTGCAGCTGATCAGTAACAGTCAGAATACACAAAATACAAAAAAATATTGTGAATATTTAGCTGGGCATCCTTCATTATTGTAGTAATAATTTAAAGATCTTTTGCTTATCTGTAATTATTCCTCTAGGTGGAGTACAGTTATCCTCCTCAGTTCAATATCAGCACCGGGGCCAAAGACCTGGTTGCCAAACTGCTGAAACACAACCCTATGCACAGGCTGCCCATCCAGGGTGTCATGGTTCACCCCTGGGTCGTCGAGAAGTCCACCAAGAAACCCACCACTTTAAGCCATGAAAGATCCAACCAATGAACAACTTTGGATTTCTGCTCAAATTCTTCAGGCTGCGAGTGACAGTGGAGTGCAGTGGGCAGTGTGAATGGCCATTGTGCAACAGAAACTATAAGTACTGTGGTAAACCAAGCCTAAATTGTGCTAGAGGATGTGCTTTTGTCAGGTCTCTTTGTTTTGTCTGCATTCATTGAGAGACATTTTTATTCTGTATTATTTTCTGTGTCTTACCAATGGCATTCTTCTGCCTGTAAATATTTTTCCTGTTTTTAATTATGAAAGTTTATCTCTGCTTAATTCCCAATACTTGAAATAAAAATCCTAGATAAATGAGGAATTAAGCAAGTTATGTTTGAATGATGTAACTTATTTGTGCTTTTTGTCATTTCAGTGAGATTGTAAATAACTCAAAATATGTTGCACTAGTGAAATTTCTCCACTGCACCGTTATCAAATCCCAGGCGAACACCAGAGGGCGCCATAATATCTCTATCACATGTTAAAAACCAGTTTAAGCATTTACTATTTACTATTTACCATTTACTAAGTATTTTGTCTTGTGGCCACACAGCCGGGTTTTAAGGTGTTGTAAGAATTAAACAAATCGAAGTTAAGACAAATGTTTAAAATTTAGTAGAGCAGTTATGTATTTTCAACCTATATTAAGTTTGGTTTGCTAAAAACTTTAAACCAAAAAGTCATTTGCTTATGCAAAGATTTAAGCTGTAGATACTTCTAGGCTGGCTCCATGTTTAGTGGATGTTTAATTTATCCACGGATAGCCCGTTAAAAGAACTAGTTAAATTAACAAAATGCACTCAATAAGCAAAACATGGGCACACAATTAAGGAAAATACCACTACATCACTCAGATTGAACAGAATCAATGCAAAATGGGTCTTGTTGAACAGGCTTGGATTTAACCAAGTAACAGCTAAAACTCGAGACGTCATTGCAAATATAAGCTTCTGTCTTTCATAAAGTATAATTTCAATAATCTAATGACACTGGAAGCAACGTGCCCCAAATTTACTTGGCTTCCTGCCGCTATTGCTTTCTATCTGTAATCCCTATGTATGCCACAAGGTGACTCCCTAAACGTGTAGATGCCCTTGGAGGTGGATTAAGAGAAAATTGCATTTTTTTTTTTTTTATTTATTTAAACCAATAAGTAGCACATGGATATAATTAGAAGGTATTTGTTTTGTTTAAAAAATACTAATTTTCCCGATCCTAAAACTCTTTACTTGGGACTTTTGCTTAAAATAGGCCAGATACAATCTTATAATAATGTAGCTTTTTTATGGCGATTGTAATTATTTTTGCTTGCTTCAATCCCAGAGTATATAGTTTATGTCAGTATCCTCCTGTGGTGTGGGCCAATCATCACTAGGTGTGTCACGTGACTGCGTAGTGAACAGCAGTGTCTCAGAGTATGCGTGGCCTATTGGTGCATTGGTATGCACCAGGTAGCCTGCTAGGAGTTATTGCAGCAGATGGAGATGAGGCCGCTCAGAAAAAAAAAAAAAAAAATTGACTCGGCCAGATGTTGTCTGTGCGAGAAATCAACATAGTGAGTGAACAGGTCGAGCATGAGGCCCGCAGCCTGCAGCACAAAATCTGGCGAGGGTTTTTTATTTATTTTATTTTTTCTTTCATGACAGCGTTCAAAAGTCCAATGTTTCCTGCGCACATTTGCTTGGCCTCGAATAGTATTTCAGCTCGGAAAGTTTTATGTGATTCTTTTGTACAAGAAACCTCTCCACAGTTTATCAATAATTATCCAAATCCCAGACCTCTACAGTTAAACCCATCTCTGCATTTCAAATAAATATGACTGCGCCTTCCATCATTTTCTGTCTTTTATTATAGAGAACAAAAAAATACATGTTCTGACCGTTCGTTTTACATAAAACCACACACGTTTTTACAATATAATTTCACTTATTTCTTTATTCTTTAATATTAATTTCACGATATATGATAACGACTTTGAGATATACATTCCATCTTTTTGAAACCACAATAACACACTACACATACGGTTTTATAACATTTCCACAGGACCCATTGGATTGCACAAAATGAAAAATGTCTGTATGCACATTTTCCTCTTTTTGATGAGCTCTTTTTAGATTTCAAACACCAAATTTTGAAATACAGGAATCGCCATTTAAACCTCAGAATATAGGCCATGTTTTTCACGTGTAGAACTGAAAGTGCAGGGTTGCCATTTGATTTTGTAACCAGAAAGGACAAGTGACATCTCTTAAAGCCAAAAGTAACGGGTCTATAAGACGTACAGGTGAAAATATGTCTTCAAATAAATCATATCCGCGTTTTTACGCAGGACAAAAACGGAGCGTTGTAATTTCTACTTCCCAGTTTCATAATGTTCTGTGTGTATATCATACATTCAATGCATAGTTTGTATAGCTGCTGTGTGTGTAAATCTCTCAGGGGAAAGGTCCAATTCCTCACGTGTAAAAGAAACTATATTATTTTAATATTCCTATACGCATTCCTATATGCAGTCATGTTTTCTGTCTATTATTGCCATAATGTTCTGCCAATATTGCCAGCATTGCCAATATTACCAATGGGATTTGTGCTCTTTTTGGGAATACCTTTCTAAAAACTCACATAATAGCCTACTGTTCAATGTGTGTCCAATCATCACAAACGTTTTTGTTTTATTCATGTATTGTAAACTCCACTCGTAAAGATGTTATTTATACAACATGTACTGTCCACAAGGTGTGCTCTGGGTGCTTACACGCCAGGTGTATGTCACTGCTCGCACGCATATCAGTGAGTGCGTGCGTTTTTTTCGTGAATTGATGCGAGGCTGTATGAAAATGCGCCTTTTACGCATGGATTAAGCAGAAGGGACCGCGCTTGCCGGAAGTGTTTCGTTTTTTCTTTGACTAAATGGGAAATTTGCATTGAACATCTACGCTCTATTCTTCTATGTTGTATTTAAAGGCCTCTATGAGCCCCTCCATAGAGTGAATGAAGCCAGAAATGCTGCATATACCTCCTATTACAAATATGGAGACGTCAAAGAAAACCTGGTGCCATAGGAGCTTTCTCCACAGAAGCTTGAGGTGGAAGATACTGGGAAGCAGAAAGCACAGGCCCGCGCCCGTCAAGCTGCCCGTGAGGCCCATAAGCAGCGCAAAGTGTGGCACGTAAATGGCCATAAGCAAGGTGAACACCACAAGGCCACAGCGGAGTGAGAGTCCCCACGATTTGAGGCGTCCATCGCCCCCGTAGCAATCTGGAAAATACGTGCGTCCTCCATCTTTGAAAAAGCTTTTTTCTAAGACCTCGACAGCGGCAAAAAACGGCAAGGGGTATGAGAGCAAGGCTTTGGCCACGAGGAATATGTTGACTACGGCGCGAATGCCAGGGGGTAAGTTGTCTGTGATCACCTCCTTGGTTGCGTCGGCCCAGGTCAGGTAGGCCACAAGCGCAAACAGGCCTTTGAGGATGCAGGCAGCAATGTGGGTCCAGTTCATCATGCAGTGGAACTCGCTGGGTTTCTGCATGTTGCCCTCCAGTGACGGCAGGAAGATCTGCGACGTATAGCTGAACACGATAATCCCAATGGAGATGGGGAACTTCTTGACGTCTATGTAAAACTTGACCTTGTCCCAGGCCCAGTCTCTAGCCCTGGACAGGCAGTAGGCAATAACCAGGATGTTGATGACAAAGTGAGCCAAAGTGCACGCTAAGCTGAACTTGGACACAGCTTTGAGGTTTTTGAGGAACGCGCACGGCAGCAGCGCAGCAGTGGCGATAATGGCCCAGGACTTCTGCGAGATGGGCATGTTTGGGAAGCTGTTGTACATAAGGTTCCCACTCACCACCACGTACAGGATGCATGTCATCACCAGCTCGATGATCTGCGCTACATTCACGACATGGCCGCCTAAAGTAGGGAAGCGGGGTGCACAGCAGGCATTGGCAATGTCAACATACGAGTCTCTGACGCGAACCATTTGTCCGTCTTCGTCCTCTTCGTACAGGCAAGCGATGAGGATTTTTCCCGTGTAGCAGCACACCACGGCGGCGAAAATAATGAGAAAGAGTCCGAGGTATCCTCCGTGGAGAATGGCGTAGGGCAGGCCCAGAACAAACATCCCCTGCGGAATCACAAACGCACAAAGTGTATAGTGTACATGGACATCAGAGACATAAACCAACCATCAGTAGTAATTTTTTTTTTTTTTTTAAAGTCATGCAAACAACAACTCAAAATCGGGACTCGTTCCGTCTGTTTCTTGGTTCTAATAAATTGATTCACTGTAGAGTCAGAATGGTGGACAATAATTTAAAAAAATGCTCTTAGAAGTCTAATGAGTGTGTGAACAGCAACTAGTCTTGACATGCCGATAGAAGTAGGAAGGGGCTATAAGAATTTACAAATTAATTTGTCATTTTCTTTCTAAACTTTTAAATGTAAAAATTGGGGTAAGTTGGATGCTTGTCTCTTCGCTGGATGCCGCTGCACTTTTTTCCCCCTGCTGTGGGTTTTCCACTTTGCTTTGAGCGCATCCACTCGCCTCTGACGTCACCGCGGCACGGAGGAGACACGCGCGGTGACGTCACGGTGGCCGTGGTGACACATGTCCCGAAAAGGCAACGGGAAGCGGTGCGTCTGAAGGGCTTTTGTCGCAGAGCCCTCCTCAGATCACGATTTTACAGTCCTCTCAGGTTCCATTGGCTTATTGCCATCTCAGATTTGTAATGCGCAGGAATGTCTCAAAGGGCTTCAGAAAATTAGAACTAATATTTGTGCATTTTAGTTGTGCGTAAAAGTAAACAACAAACTGGGAAAAGCCGATTATTTTAGTGCAAATACTGATGAAATATTGCTAAAACTGAGGCCTTTTTGGCTGTGCGTAAAATTGTCATAGGCTACAATTACTGTACTTCTTATAATTAACATATGAACGTGTCCTTAATAATAATAATTACTATTAATTAAAACATTATTGGCTATTCAAGATTTTGCTCTTATATACTATAGAAAAACGCCCATTTACAACTTTCGTTGTGTCACGTCTCATTGAAGCTGCAGCTTTCAACGGTTTGTGATCAGAGATTGCATTACGCACTGATTTTGAATTGCGATAACGACCAAATTGTTTAATTAAAATGTTCAAATATTCAAATATATTCTAATATTTACTTTTTTGTTCAAATTAATGTTGCTTACACATTTTCATAGATAAAAATCATGAGTGCGGGTGCGCTCTTATCTGATTGCATCGGTGGCACAGGATGGACATTAGTACTCCACAGAAGAATTCGTGCGTGTGCGTGGGTGTGAGAAGGGAGGGGGTTACGGGGCACTGCATCTACCTCCCTTTTTGCGGCACATTTTGACGCCCTAGTAGCTGTTCTTTTTATTTATGGGCAAAAACATAATCTAACTAAAATAAGTTTTCTTAGTTTTATTAACTGTCGCCAGTAATCACTACTCTCTTTGAAAACTTAATATAAATCCATAGCGTCTGTCTGTGATTTTGTGCGTGTATTTTCATTACACCTTTTTTTTTTTACCTGGATGGCGTTGGTGACGTTCCATCCCGCTTCCCAGGCGGTGATTTTTGGTCTGGCTTCACTCAGTTCGTTGGGCGGAACTCCGTCTTTGGAGGCAGATTTTGGGGGCCCGGTGCCGTCTCTCTGGTAGTGACTGTCTCCTTCCATCATGTCCCCGCTGCCCTCGCCCCCCTCTTCCCCACCACCCATCATCATCTCCTCGGACGTCAGGACGTCCATCTGCATGCCTTGCCGGTGGTCGTAGTCCAAGTCATCGCAGGCGGCGAAGCCCAGAGCCTCCTCGTCGGTGGCGGCCTGGAAGCCCATCCTTGCGAACATGCCGCTCACCTTTGCCTGGGATTTGTTGGACACGGCTGTAGCCGCGTTTGTCAGTTTATTCGACAGTTTGCTTCTAATTAACGTCGCCATTTTAATTCCTTTTATTGGATTTTTTCCCCAAGACGATGAAATAAGAAGCCACGACAAAAACGAACCAGTTGTGTTTAAAAAGATCTCAGTTGCTATCTCCACTTCTTCGCGGTTTGCTCCTTGATTCTCCCCAGGTTCATGTCACCTTCAGACGCCGCTACTCCGTCTCTGCATCTTGGCACTGCGCTCTGATGCTCGACGTTTGGTTGTGCGTGAACGGAGCGGTGCGCGCAAAAGCGTTACGCACCAAAGCCACGAATCAAACCGCGTCCTTTTCCCCTTCCTATTTTTTCTTCTCGTTTCTTCCCGAGGCCCGAGACGTGGCTCCCTTTCGGTTTGCTCTCCGTCTCTTTTCAGGTGCCTTTACTGATGCCAATGCGGTACCGAGGAGTCCTGGGGGGGAGGCAGGGAGGAGACACGTGTCCTCATCACACACACTGCCAATGCGATCTCCACAGCCTCCCTCCTGTGCCCCGCCGACACACACACGCACAAAAAAACGCCACAGATTTGCTGCATTTCTAGGGGAGGCGCTTGAAGAACCCCCACCATCCCGTCCCCCAACCCACAACCCACCAAACCTCAGCCTCACGTCCAATGGTGTTCTGGGGGCCTCTCAGCTTGCATAACTTTATGGTATAAAAGCGAGCCAGCAAGATGAAGAACGCCTCTGTGGAGAAGAATTTATATCAAACAATGCTAACAAAAATAATCATGAAGTGATTTTGGAGAGGAGGACGCGGAGCTTCAGTAAAATGGAATTTGTTGGACTTTAAAAAGAGGGACTAATTTTGTTTTTGCTGGTAAGAGCTGAGGGCGCACACAATGTTTTGAAATACATTGGCTGTCGTTTCTGACTGAAGCATTTCATTGAGAAACCTCTTTCTTTCACTCGTACATCATTAATTCCGTGACCATGAAGTGATATGTCACTTTGAGTCAAAGCTGTGCTCCGCTTTGAAACAAAATATTGAAGTCAAACGAATCGTTTAACTTTGTACAACTTTCCAATCAAAGGCAATACTGTGTGCAGGTCATTGAAGATCCTGATGAAATGTGCCATTTTACGCACGGGAGTTTCGTTCGAACGCTTTCCCAAAATATGTTTCAGTATCATTGTGTTTCTTTTGTCTGTTTTACTTTGTCATTATGTCTGTTTTAATGCCTTTGAACTTGAATTAAATCTAGTACTGAATGACAACAAAGTGCCTCATGTCTCAGCATTTTGCCGGTTAGGGGTTAAACGTGCTATAACGCGTGGATTTACAAATGAAGGACAGGATTTTAAATCTATCAAGTCACTTAACATATTCATTTTCACAATTTAAACATGAACATCAATTAGAAAATCATTTATGTGCATCAGAATCCAGGCTGCATTCTTAGCGCACAGAGAATTATTCCATTCTGCTGCTCGTAACACTGGCCCAGAAAGCCTGTATGCGCAGCCAGATGAAAAGATGCAGGGCAGAAGACAAAATAAACTGGGTTAAAGCTTATTTGTTTGACGTCTTTGAAGAACCATGATACAATAGGGGAATAAAACAATAAAACCACCGTGAACAAGTCAAGGATGAAACTCACCGAACCCACACTGAACAGTGTGCCTCAGGCGACAGCAAAAGCCCGAAGCGCTATTATGAGATTTGACACTGTATACTCGCTATGGACCAGTGCCATAGTTTCCATTCATAAGAGCATTAACCCACTGACTGCGCGCCACACTGCTGGCTGGTGCATGACTCCAGACTGTTTGCATAGCACTCAGTGTGTGCTTGTGTTCAAAGGTCTGGTCACTGTGTCTGGTTTTATCAAAAGAGTGTCATCTGATCCGTGGAGCAAGGCCGGGATGAAAGAGTCTCCATTACAATAACGGACAAGACAAGATGGGTTTATGTTGACAATACATTTGCGCATACGTGAAATGTAAATTGTTACGTTTGTCTTAAAAAAAACTCGTTTTGAGTCTTTAGCTATAGCCAAGTTCACAAAAGAAGACCGGTGCGCATTGCAACTCCATATACACAATAAATTAGGGCAAGATAGGCTACTATAGATTTCTAAAAGAGACTCACGCACAAGATAGCATTTTTTATGCTATAAAACACAGTGAACGTGGTCTCCATACTTTATTATAAGAGGTATATCATATGTGCATTGCAGCATTTACACATTAGCTTTGAAGAGATTGTTTTTTTCCCCAATGAGGTTCTTAGTAAAATATGATCCATGTACAATGATTTTGCACTGTTTAACAAAATCACAATACCACTGTATTGCATTTATCAAAAAATAGGCAAATTCAACTAAAAAATAGTGGCTAAATACATTTTCGGGATGGGGTAATTACGCGTTACTAAACAATAAGCATCACATCATTGAATTAATTGACTATAAATGACTAAAGCTATATTAAAACGACCCATGATGCAATGCGCAGGTGCATCCTTATACCGTAGGCCATAGCTGTATCAGGCCTTAACATCTCTTTCGAACCTCGCCATTAAAATAAGCTACAACACACCCACACATTCACGTCAGGCGTCCCGTCGATGCTCGCCTTTTACGCACGTTTTATTTCTCAGCTGTGGCGGGCATGCACAGGGCTCCTTGTCGCCATTATGCCGTGTGAATGAAAGAGTTAATGACAGCGGGTGTTATCAGTGCGCTGCAGCCCTCTCCCCTCATCCCCTCTCCCCGCACACCGCTGTCTAAACGAGTGAGCCGCGGGATGAAAAGAGCAGCTCTGACACAAGCGCCACAACCTCCGCCGCGACCCATAGACCCGTGCATGACCTGATACAGTAACCCAGTATGCCCAAAATAAAACAGTATACAAGGAGAAATAAGATGGTTTAATAAATATCAGGCCTTATCATGGATCAAATCAAAATGGCTTATGGAAAGCTCAGCCAATAGCAAAAAAATATGTTTAGGGATAATAAATTACACATAGCCTATGTTTGAAGAAAGTGTTCCGTGTTTTTTCAGTGGCTTTCTATGAGGCATTTGTAAATGTTATAATGCATAGAGCAGTGTTTGCTGTTTGGGAAAGCAGACAGGAGCAATCTAACGTAAAAAAGCCATTTATTTTAACCATAATATATAACTGCAGTCATCTACAATAATGATATCCCCTGTTGCTGCTGTTGCACAATGTAAACGCCATCTATTTTAAAGGATTCGTCATTGATAATAAATTCATATTAGAAAACAAGCAGGGCAAAAATGTATAGGTTTTTAACAAAATCAATCTCTACTCTATGATGTTTAAGGTTTATTTTGCCTTGGTCCATTAATAGTTGGGGCACATGTTTTAGCTTCTAGCAGTGCACCTGTCTGCTTCTCCAAGCCCCACAGATGTTAACTCATAAGACCCCACTTACAATAACAATAATACACCATAACCTCATGAAACTACTGTTGATGAAGTAAATGTGTTGGTGCTTACCCATTTCACACTCAACAACCCAATAAGCAATAAAATAGTCCATGGTCCAGATAAGCTATTCCTTTGAGTTTTGCATACACATTTTTGGATACTATCTTCTCATCATCTACTCATTCTTGATCTGTATGGGATGTTTATCAGAGAAAAAGTGCAAAGTGATTTTCCCAGTTCATCGTCTGGTCCCAGAAGTCATTGTGGGGTCAGAGTGGCACATCCCGGGGGAGTTCTCCTCTCACCTCTGCACACACACTGATATGACCAATCAGAACCCCTTGTCTCCTTTTTTTTTAGTGCTGTGTACCCCCCCCCCCCCCCCCCCCCCCCCCCCCCTTTTTTTTTTTTACATCCACCTGCCTTTTTCTCTACTCACAAATCTAAAATAGAACCATCCAAAAAAATCATTTCCTACAGTGTACCAACCCCCACCTCTGTACCTCCCCATACACCCCTCCCTCCTTGCCTCCCTTCCTGCTTCTCCTCTCCCTTTTCACATTACACACTTGGCTGAGCTGGCACAAGGTTCGACCCTCCCCACAATCATCGCCATCATCATCACCACAGAAAGGCAGGCAGCCCCCTCCACTCCAGCTTTGGCTGCAATCACAAACATAAAAGCTCAATTCGGACAATTACTAGCTATGATTTTCCTGAAGGCAGCAGCAGCAGCAGAGAACAATGCAGTCTAGTCTTACTATATGAAAAATACCTTTTAAAGAAGTCAAGCTTGAATCTCTTTACTGTTATTGTTTTTGTTTGTTCCATAATAATTATTAATATGT
Source organism: Bostrychus sinensis (assembly GCA_020698575.1). Classification (NCBI taxonomy): domain Eukaryota; kingdom Metazoa; phylum Chordata; class Actinopteri; order Gobiiformes; family Eleotridae; genus Bostrychus; species Bostrychus sinensis. Next base: position 30,943,430 of record CM036241.1, on the reverse strand, counting down.
TGTAGAATGGTATAAAAAGCAATTGGTTTTATAGTATTTCTCAGGTCTTGTCTGTGACCAAATCAGATGCCTTAGCAGTATCTTCTTTCTTATCAGCTTTTCCCTCAACAAGGGTGCCATAGCAAATCATCTGACTCCTGTGTGCAGTTGGTTTTATACCAGATGCCCTTTGCAACGCAACACTCTGTTTATTCAGGCTTGGGACTGGCACAAAGATGACACTGGCTTGGATTATTAAAACATCTGTACATAATAATAATCAGGGATTGACAGTAACACTAGCCAACCGGCCAAATATGAATAGAACTCACTTTGGCCGGTTGGATTTTATGCACCTGTATCTTTGCTTTAAAGGTTAGGCCTGAATTTATGTTGCTCTGCTTTGGTGTACACCTTTTAATAATGAATAATTCATCATAATTTGAAGGGAAAAAAGGCTAAACAAAATATTTAAAAGACAGATATGCCATTTGTTCTTCCTGTAGGTAGTGGCTACTAAAAGAACTTACTGGCTGGTAAGTTTTGAAAAAGACTTGCCACAGTGGCCAGTGAACAAAAAAGCAAATGTCAAGTCTTAATAATAATAATATTAAAAATAATAGTAATAATAATAATAATAATAATAATAATAATAATAATAATAATAATAATAATAATAATGATAAAAATGCATTTGTCTTATAAAGTGCTTTTCTAGATTCTCAAAGACACTTTATATACTTTATACAGACACTTCTGTAGCCACAGCTGCCCGGGGAAGACTGACAGAGGCATGGCTGCCAATCTGCGCCTATGGCCCCTCTGACCACCACCAAACACAGTCACACTGACACAGCTAAACAACGAAACAATTGAACTAAAGTCCAGTATACAGTGATCTTTGTGTTAGCAGTTTGGAGAGGTAGACAGGAGCAACAATGAAGAGTTTAAACTGTGCTTCTTTCATAGAGCCAAGAGGAGCAGTGATTTATACATTTTATTACTTCAAACCATGGCTCCAAAACTAAAAATGGTCAAAATTATCTGTAAGACTATAATTATTAATACACAGAATTTTAATAAAAGCTGTTAATTGTTAGGCTCTTCCATTTAGGCTTTATGTATTTTTTATTGTATTGTTTCCATCTAATCTGTTGTCATGGAGCCTGGTATCAAATAATGAGACATACTGGACATGAGACATCCACTTCAGTGGTTTCATGACTGACTTGCAGGCAACAAAAGACTCTTTGATATCTAAACATTTTGGTCTGCATTTGCACAATCTCACCAGAGCCAATGTCAATGTGTCTGTCTCTCTACCAATATCACTGAACAATCCCTGTATCCATAAAAAGGCCTCACAAAATGTTGACGTCTATGCCTGCTTGTTATTACTGTACTATTTTGTAGAGTGATATACCAAAAGATTGAATTCTGCAACATTTGTAAATCCTAAATAATAAATTACTTCCTAAGATATATCCCCTTAAGCCAGTATCTGTCTGTGTACAATGAGAGTGTGATGTGAAACCAAGCAGAAAACAGCAGCTCCTCACTGAATAAAAGGGACAGAGAAAAGGCAGTCTGGTCTCTGGGGGCACCACAGAGGAGGAGAATTAGTCCACATCAGGCTAATCACAGCGCTCCTCACACTCCATTAACATTTGCATCACAATCACAGGTACAGAGCGGAGAGAGTGGAGCAGATTTCAGCACCATGGACAGCGTTCATCCACCTGAAAAAAAGTAATCCACTACAAAGGTCATTATAACAATCATATACATGAGGTTTAAATATAACATGTTGGTGTATTTTGTAAATAATGGGTATAACAAGACAGATCTTCAAACGGGACTCCTGACCTATATAGGACCAGTACAGTATCTACAACAGTCATAGCTTCTTTTGATTTTATCTAGAAATAAACTGATTGTTAGAATACATTTTGTAAATAATAAATATAGGTTATAATGACTAACTACACAGTATTTTACTTTTTTGATCTAACATGTAACAATACAAAAATGTCTAAAGGCTAATTTATCTATAAATCCCACAAACGCCATTGAATGCACAAAATCATGTATGTATAAAACTATACAGGCGTGCATGTCTTAAAATAAAATAAAAAACACACACACACAAAAAATAGGGCTGCGACAACTAATCAGATTAATTGATTATGATTGATGATTTAAATAATCATCAACTAATTTAGTAATTGTTTAATCGTAAGGTATTCATAGACATACGGCATGTGCTGAAAGAGGAGGGATTTTACCAAGACAGAGCAGTAAAGGAACAAAAACTGTTAAAAACAATGTACATTTTGTTTGTTTGTTTTTTTTAAATTAAAAATATCTTCATGTGTGTGTTATATATTCAAATGTCCTCAAGTGACATATTCATGGCTTCACCTGGTTCAAATTTGTAAAAAATTATATAAAAAAAAAAATAAAAAAAAATCAACAGACCAATTATTTATATCAAACAGGTTGTTAATTGCAGCCCTAAAATGAATAAATAAATAAGTTTAGGGGAATGTATAGTTTAATTTTGCATTTGTGGAATTTTTTGCTGCTCACAAAGTACTAACAAGTGATCACTGACATAAAACCTTTAGAATATTCACTATTTGCGAATGTTTAATCGATAGAGGCTGTATTTGTGCTAATAGCTAAAAATCAAATGTATTTCTTTTCTTTCTTTCTTTCTTTACTTATTTGATTATTTATTTATTGTACTATTTATTAATATTATTTATTATATCGTACAAATACCCTTTTTTAAATTTCCAGTAAAATAATTTTAGCTCTGCAAAAAAAGTGGGTCACAACATAATGGTCATGAATAAGTAGGACCTGTATTCGATTTTAACATCCAAGTTGCTCAGAGGACTTGGGTCACATAAACCCTCTTGGTCATTAATCTATATCAATACTTATACTTGCAACATACCAGTACTTATATAAGAAAAATCTTTAATTCAAACTGTACGTAATTGTTTATTTACAAATATAAACGTGAAAAGGCATCCAAACAATTAAACCTATTTAAGCAATCCCTCATCTTCATCAGTATATGTGATAGGAGTAGACGTCCCAGTTAAGTAGTGACAGGGCCGATCAGAGGGAACGTCCAGGTGGCCCACAGCGTAAACCACTGAGAGCCTTTTCATTAGCTCTAATGCGACTGTTTAATGGCTTATTATGGGCTCCCCAGAGACTGCACTGAAATGGGGTTTGTATTAGTGCTGCCTGATGGCTCCGGTAACACCACAGGAACACCACACACAATAAAATATGGGCCTATAGTATGTTAGGACAAAGTCACCTCCTTCTATTGATCAACGTTGTTTAAAATGGCACACAAGTATAAACGCAAATAAAGGTTTAAAATGTATGTTAAGAGTAAACAGCAGAAATTCAAGCCAGCACAGAAATAATTCACGCATGTTTGAGCAATCCTGTATGCTGAGGCGATGCCCTTCTCAAGAACTGAAAATGCTCAAAACCTTGAAAAAATCAAAACATGTGCCATTTAACCAATCCTAAACCTTGACTTAACATCGAATTGAAACAGGGATTAAAACTAGGGCTAAGTTAGTCCTATAGGATTCATTTATCCATTCATTCATTCATTCATTCATCTTCTACCACTAACACCTATCCCAGTTACTTTGGGCCTGAGGTGGGGTACACCCTAGACAATGGCAAGTTAGTGGGAGACCCTGAGAGACCAGCATTCACTGCCACATTCACTCGAGGAAATTCCAGACTAATCTACTAGAGCCAGGACTAAACCAACTGTAAACTGTGTCTAAGCCAAGAACAAATGTTACATTTACCTCATACCAAACAAGCGACTAAACCAGGACTAGACCAGAGAATTGGACATGGGCTAAACATACTTTATTTATACTGAAATCTTGCTACCAGTTTATTTTAGGAAAGGTACATCTTGATTTATCTTAAAATATTAAATTATTTTATCTTTCATACATTTTTCTGGGTTAATCACTAATGTATCCCTTGGTTTAAATCTGTGATAATGCTTATTTAGGCTTTTTTTAGTCTTACAAAATGTTTTTATATATGTTTTTCTATGTTTCTACATCCTGTTACATATCTTGCTTCACTTTTAAAAGGCTAATTCAGCGGCCGCAGTGCCTTGTACAGCCAAGTCTGTATGTATTTGATCACAAACACTCCCCAGACGCTGTTTTGCTGTTAACCCACGTTGACTCTGCTCTCTCCATCAACCTTTGACGTCCTCCTCCTTCACTTACACACACACACACACACGCACACACACACACACACACACACACACACACACACACAGACAGACAGAGGGGAGAGAGGGGGGCTGCAGTTGCTCTCCCTCCCGCCGCGACACATTAACATTGTAATTGCCTTTTTTTGAGCACAATAAACTGAGCCAGTCCACGGGGACCTGCAGGGCCCGGGGCTGGCACAAAGCTATGCCATCGATTTTTCACACACTGCCAAAAAAAAAAAAGAAAAAAAAAAAAAAGAAGAAATATCTGAGCCATCAACACAGAGCTGCATGTGTTTTTATGGGAAACTCATGATGTAAAGTGTCTGCTTTCTGCTGACAGTGGCCTAAGGGTGATCCATACATTTTCAAATGGCAACTAATGATTGATTTAAATGGTTTACAATGTGTTGGAGCCAAAAAACAAGAACCAAACCTGCCTACTTAGTGCACTGTTATAGCCATTTTGTACAAACATCTATTAATGAACCAGTGAACTCTTTATGCTGGCCCCATAAATGGATAAATGGAGAGTTTCACCAGGAAAGGCATCTGGAAAAACAAAACAAAAAAACATGCTCAACATACAACTCACTGCATGCTTTGAGACAGATGATTGGCTGTGGCATAAGATGAGGGCAAGTGGATACGACTTTAAAAGTACTATGGAAAGAATGACTTTTGAGGAAAAATGCAGAAATAACAAACTGTGGGTTAACCCTAACCATAACCCTAACCCTGACCGGTCCTAGTCTTGAGGCTCGTATTGTTTTCGGCTGCGTTTATTACTGTCGGTCTGGAATCCAAATGTACTTGGTCTTGTCTCCACCTTAGATGTGGTGGTCTCTAAGATTTTTTTCAACCAATTATTACAACAAGAAATGAACTTTTTGATTTTTAAATAATATACTTAGTAGGAGTGTAATCATTAATTAATTATCATTAAAATCATCAGTGTATTTGAAGCACTGATCTTTTCTCCCATTTTCAGGGTTTAGTCTCGACCTGGACTCGGTTTGCCTTGGCCTTGGTCTCAACTTGGTCTTGGTCCTTAAAAATCTTGGTCTCGACTCTCGTCTTGAACCCTTAAAGTCACTGCCTTGACTCTGTCTCGGTTCACTCTGGGCTCGGACTGGTCTTGGTCTCAATTAATACGGTGACTATAACACTACTACAGTAAACGCTGTACTGTGTGATGTGATGCATACTTGCCCCTTTTCTTTACACACTGAATTAAACAACCACTAAATATGCTATAATGCATGTAATACTGTTACTATGGCAAAAATATACAGTATGTACTCTTTCTAATATGCAACTTAAAATAAACCCAAAATGGAGCATCAGAGTTTCAGAATGTTCAGTTGGTTGTCCAAAAACTGGAGGGTTGGTGGTTCAATTCCCTATGCGCCCTTAAACAAGATTTCTGAACTTTCTCTTCTCCCCCAGATTTATTCATATAAATAGGTAATCCAGTCACAAGGCATGCCAATCCCAGGCCCAGTAAAACTGTGGAGGTGTGTACAGAGGGACAAAAAAACTTATTCTGAATTGAAAATGTAAATCTATGCTCATTAAGAGGCAAATGATTTGTTGAGGCAACTCCAGAAGGGAAAAGCGTAGGTACGGTCTAAAGACAGATAGGCCTACTGTGCACACATACTTTTATACTTACAGTACATAGGCTACATTAATATTATAATATTCCTCATTTGACCTGAATGGGTTAACCACATCTGACTGCAGGTTTCCATGTTCCAGTGTGATGCACTTGAGTATAAATGTTAACTGTGTGTGGTCTCACGTCAATAATGAGCGCAGGCCTCAGAGCCACATGTAACACTTTGTTCTCATTAAAGTTGTATGTCACATTTGGCTGCTCTCTCAGGGATTCTCATGTTCACTGCTCTATGACAGAGAGCAGCCTTCACACAGAGACTTGATACAGGGTTTTACCTCAGAAGGGCAGCTTTGTTCAAGTTGTGAACTGTCCAATGCTCAGTGGTTCCCAAACCTAAAATCTAAAAGTCATTAAGCTTATATAAGATACATCCGCTGGATTGCTCTAAACTCCTCAAAATATCCCTTGTTTTTTTTATTTTTAAGTGTCATATCCATCAGCAAAATTTCACTATAAACTTGAATTTGGGGTCAGCACTATGTTCCATCAGCCCTTATGTTCCCACATTTCTAAGTTATTTTTCCAAATTACTATTTTTCACAAATTTGAAAACAAGTTTTTGAATTTTGTGTGCATGCTTTCAAATTTGTGTGTGTTTCAGAATTTGTGTGTGTGTTTCAGTTTTTATTTCTATGTTATTAATTTTATTGGTGTGACCTCCTCTTCTTGACCATATCATAGGCTAAACAGTATATTACAACTCTTTAAATTACAAAAAAAGCAGGGACCAAAACAACTGCATCAATAATCCTTACTGATTTTAAAATTATTGACTATTTTATTGATTAGCCATGTCGGCTTTTATCCAGTCTTTAATAAAGAAATAATTTACACCACTGCACAAGAGAGCTTTTTACAAATCGTGTCTCCTGACCATTTTATGAGGAAAGCCTCCTGATCATATCCCGACCTGTGCAGGTGGGTGGGGGCGCTTAATGTGACAGTGGTCTGAGTGCTGAAATCATCATGCCCAGAACACCTCCCTACCTCTGTGCTTGAGCTGTTTTATCTGGCTCCTTTTGATGTGGAGGAGCGGCTCTACTCAGAGTTCCTCGCAGTTCCCGTACCCTATCTTTAAGGGTCACCCCATCACTCTGTGGGGGACTCTTATTTTGGTTGCTTGTATCCGAGATTATGTCTCTTCAGTCATGACTTACTAGCTCATGACCATAGGAGAGAGCAGGAGCATAGACTAACCTATAATGGAGACCTCAGCCTCAAGCAATGGACCGGTGTACATGATGTTTTTATGTAAATACAACAGATCTTTTTTTTCAGTGTCATTTCCCTTTGGACTTGGGCATTTAGCACTGGTAAATGTACAGTATGTTGCATTAAGTGTTTCTTTGGGATGAGCATAAACAGCAGTTTATTTTAGTGGCTGCTGGATCAAAAAGATGAAACAACTGTAGCACAGAGGGAATCCCTTTTGAGAATCAGCATCGAGTCCTTATTTATTCCTATGTTTTTATTAGCCCAACTCCTCCATTTCCTCTCCCCATCCAAGTCTGAATGATTCATTGAAATGCACATCTTGTTTGCAATTGACTACATTCACAACCTGCTGAAAGCTTTTTGTCTGCTGCCTGTGATGTCGCCAGGCCGTTCAATAGCTTTGATTTAATTGAGACTCTCCGAACGCTTTATAAAGGCAAAACCGCTGGCCACATTTTATGCAGGTTTATGAATAAAAAGCTTGTCTGGAGCTTCAGAAAATGGGTTCTTCCTCAGTATCCCATCCCCCACCGAGAGAGGAGCGTGGAGGTGCTCAGGCCTGTCATTAACTGCTCCAGTCAGCTGCACAATCAAGGGCATAAAAAACAGCACTTATCATGAACCTACTGCAAAACACATGCCGGCAAAATGGATGTTACTATTGATTTCTGGTAGAAGGTGAGAGACGAATACAGCAGCCCCAGCCACAAAAGGTGTTTTTGTCTTTTAAGAGCTGTAATCGCGCTGCCACCACGGGCCCATGACCAGCTCTATATTTAGGCAGAAGGTCAATAGCATCATGGCGCTGACCGAAACCATGCTTCACTTCAAATCAAGCCACTCCAACGGGTGACGGCGCTTCACAAAGGGGCAATGTCAAAACTGGAACAATGGAGGACAGAGACAAAGCCAGGTGTGTCATTTTGGTGCTCATGTCCTGGAAATAAATTGAAGTTGAAAAAAAGAAAGACAAGACACTCTACTCTAAAACTCTAATACTACTAATACTTTTTTTATTTACTTCCCACTTCGCCACAGCAAACCATGCACATTTTTACACCAGATGCCCTTCCTGTTCACTTTCCTGCCACTCAGAAAAAAAAATCGTATGCCAAGATTGCCGGCAAAGAACAATAATCTGTATAAATTCTAGTCTAATACAGGCAAAATAACTCCAGTTCTGCATTGAAAATTTCAAAACGGAATCATAAATTTCAGTGGTAACAGCATTTACTCTATTGTGGGGATGTTTTTTGTAACAAATATGCCTGCAACATTACACTGTCCATATAAAAAGCAGACTTTGCTTTCAAAAATTTACTAAAAAAAGGCAAAAGTCCAAATTCACATCCAACTTGCAAAAAGGACATTATTTGCAAAGTATTGATCTAAAGTACAACATTGAAAAACTTAAGACCTAGATGAACAAAATGTAATACCTGCCCATACAATTTGATACTTTTAAGGCCTTGATTTGGGCAATGTCAAATTTAATACCATTCTAATACTTTTCTTGTACATGTGCCATGTACAAAATACTTACCATTACATTATATTAAAGTTTTGAGCTTACTCGTGAATGTATTAGTACAGAAGGAGTAAAGCCTATTGTCTTTAATTTGGAGCTGGTCATTGATGTGTTCACTGTCACTCTCTCCTGAAGGTCCCCCTCCATGTTTCAGACCTGGACATGATCCTTGGACGGCCCTAGTGCTACTGCTTCCTGCATTTGTGTGGTCCTCTGGTGCTCATCTTTCTGAGATGAGAAGTCACCATTGACGTCACCACATCTAGACCAACAGAATTATTGGTCAGTAATGTAAATAGGCATTTAATACAGGTAACTAATCAGATTCAACATAAGCCTTTAGCTAAAGAAGTGTGTGGTAAAATGAATTAATCAAAAATCAAGAATCAAAAAGAAAACCTTTTTTAGATTCAAAAAATCTGTATATTAAGACCCTCTAAAGAGTTTAATTTTTTTTCTCCAGTCATAATTTACTATGGGTTTTAAAGGATACATTTTTGGTATTTATAGTTTAATCCAAATAAAAACAAATCATCCAACCAGACAAAGTGGCTAGTGAGGCTGAACATGTTACTGGCCAAAATAGAAATACAAACATGGTTTCAGGTATTTGCTGAACATTCTCATATATTAAAATAAGTTTATTTTTTTATTTTTTTCATAGCCATTCTAATTTCAGTGTGTTTTAAGAAGATAAAAATTTTCCTCCTAAATAAGACAAAATTGAGATAGAAAATGCAATGTTTCCCACAATACACTGCTGTTTGTTGTCTCCATTATAAAGGTTGTTTTATTTAAGAAGCAGACAATCCCAGTACGGATCAATGTCCCATTCACTGGTGTCATTCTCACTTGGACTGCTGGACCAAAGGTGAGTGTGTCCTGTAGCTTTCTGCCTGAGTGCTGCTGCTGCTGCTGTAGTGATCGGTGCCCCAGAGGGGAACAGCGCCAACACGCCTCATACACAAGTGTCAATAAACTCAACTTGTGTCTCACCTCTCGACAGGGCCCCCCCAGGCGCTGCCCCCCGCCCCGTCTACAACCCACCGCTGATTGCTTTGTGCCTGCACTGCTGTTCTGTTTAAGCACAGCCATTTGAAATACATGCAGAGGGCACACGGGCCAGAGACGGGACGTGCATTTTCACACGTTCAGGAATTTACCTCAGAGGAGTCCTTAAAGGTGAAAGTGCTGTTATAATTAGAAGTAGCGAAATTTACTTGAGAAACTTTTTAATGAAAATGTTCTTCAGAGAGTCTGTGAAACATAGCTTTTACTTGAGTTTATTACTCTAGTTTATCATTGTTATTGGCCTGTTTAAACTGAGAAGACTGAATGACTGGCAAAGTGTCAAAAATGGGATGAAGACTTTGGTTCAGAAACAAATATTTTATTATTAAAATATTACTATTACAGGTATACTACCCATAAACTATTATTAGGCATATTAAGATTTTGTTTCACACAGAAATTGCATATTTTTACTTTAAAAGTCCCATATTAGTTTTTGTTTTTTGTTTTTTTCTGGCTTTTTGAAATAAATAAATACTTATTTATACTTTATATTTTATACTTTGCATTGGTATTTCATGTTTTATAACTTAAAATAATGTATCTATATTGAAAACATCTTTTGGGGAGCTGTTACTTTCAATTTGTTGAGAATGCTTGGTTTAGATGTCTGTTGCCCCCTGCTGGCAATAATGGAAAGTAGCAAAGTGGTGGCAGTGGCTTTGGTGGTACAGCATTTGTTTTATGATCAGAAGGTTGGGAGTTCAAATCCCGCTCTCTCCATTTCATACTGTCATTGTGTCTTTGGACAAGACATTTCATCCATCTTGCCTGCCTGAATGTGTTAGTGTGATTGTGTCATTGCCACATCTCTGTCAGCCTGCCCCAGGGCAGCTGTGGCTACAGAAGTAATTTACCATCACAGCGTGTCAGAGGAGTGAATAAATAATGGACTCATGTAAAGCATGTTGAGAAGCCTAACACACATTATATACCAATTTTGACAATAATCCACCCACCTTTGACCATGGTGGTGTCAATTGAGGTGGCAGTAGCTCAGTAGGTAGAGCTGTTTGTCCACTAACTGGAAGGCTGGTGGATCCATCCCCACTACTGGAAAGGCAAACTGCCATTGTGTCCTTGGGCAAGACAGTTCACCCATGTACACTATATTTCCAAAAGTATTTGCTCACCCATCCCACATAACAGAATTCAGATTATGGTGTGGGGTTGTTTTCAGGAGCTGGGCTTGGTCCCTTAGTTCCAATGAAAGGAACTCTGAATGCTTCAGCACCAAGAGATTTTGGACAATTCCATGCTCCCAACTTTGTGGAAACAGTCTGGGGATGGCCACTTCCTGTTCCAACATGACTGCACCAGTGCACAAAGCACGCTCCATAAAGACATGGATGAGCAAGGTTTGGTGTGGAAGAACTTGACTGGGCTGCACAGAGTCCTGACCTCAACCTGACAGAACACCTTTGGGATGAATTAGAGCAAAGACTGCGAGCCAGTATTAGTGTCTGACGTTGGAAGAGAACGTCAGACAGGTAGATGTCTGACGTAGATAGATGCAAAGGGTGGGCCAACATCATATTAAACCCTATGAATTAAGAATGGAATGTCACTTAAGTTCATATGTGTGTAAAGGTAGGTGAGCTAATACTTTTGGAACTATAGTGTATGTATGAATGACTGTGAGATTGCCACATTTCTGTCAGTGTGTCCTAGGGCAGCTGCAGCTGTAGCTTACCTCCAACAGTGTGACTGAGAAGTGACTGAATAATGCACCTAACTGTAAAGCAACTGAGGAAAGTACTATATAAATACATGTCTTCTGGTGTCTATAGTGAAAGTTCATTGCTTTTGTATTTGTATTTCAATTGTACCTGTTTTTTGCAGTCCTTCATAAACATATTCTTTAGTCACTTCTGATCCAGCCGAGAGTGGAGCTATCTGATTACACCGCCCCCTAATTCAATCTTAAATGTAGCTTATCGCCTCTGCAGCGCCATCTGAAATGTTTCTCACTCTAAGGTGCCCAGATAACATCACCATTGTGTGCCTCTGTTCAGTCAAGATAAACAAACAATATTAAAGAGCTCCATATCAGTGCACAGTTCGTCCTCTCACCTCCACAAAACACTCACTCTTATTGCAATTTTATTACTGGGCAATTTGACCTCAGACAGTGTATCTGTCCTGCAGTGGCTCTGACTTAGTTTTAATAGGTTTCTTTAAATGGGTTTTGGTCTGGTGGCTGGATAGACACAGCTGACCAATGCTGTTCAAACGCCGGGGGTCCATTTGATAATGAAATTTGCAAGGACAATGGTTCTCTAGTATAGCCAAAACAAAAATGCACTCTGTCATAACATATGTACCCTTCCACAAGTGACGTATTCCAATAAGTTATGTGCACCTTGGTACTAAGATTAGTGTTCTATCCCATTAATTTTTATGAGAGAGCAAAATAAAAATACTAATTCAGACATTTTTAGACAGCAGGAACAACTGTTTCTTTGTTATATATTGGTTAAAATTTACAATGAATGAATATGCAAAGTCTTTAGCTTAAATGCTAACTAATGATGCTGATTGCTACATTAAATAAAGCAGCTAAACGTTGATAGACTTTCTAATGTTTTCTAACCACACTCTGATATTTCTGACATAAGGTTGAAAAGTTGAGTAGTAGTAATAGTTGAGTAGTTCAGTTTTTCAAAATCTTCTTGTTCTTGTGTAAATATGTTGAATATTGTTCTAACAATATGTTTGGCGATATTTGGATACCCTTAATAAGATTAAGGCTTTACTAACCATAAACAATAAAATTTTAATTTATGACTAAATCAAAGGGTCACTGGTCAAAACTGAGGCTTAATCAAATGTTGCTAAAGACTAAACCAGGTTTAAACTATAAGCTCCAGACACTTACTTCCACAATACATTTTTCTATTCATTGAAAACCCTACAACATTATTACAATTTGCTCTTCTTCTGCAGCCTTTAATGAGAGCATGATAAAATGTGAACCATTCAGGACACCAACAGTGTGCATATGGTCATATTTAATGTAATGCCCAAGCCCTGTGTCCTCTGTCTGTCCTGTGTTGTGGTAGAGATCATACCTCCACCATTTGTCCTGATACAGATAATCACCTCAGGAGAAAAAAAACAGTTTTTATCTGCCTCCACAGCTGCAATCCATTGTAGTGTCATGTATAAAGGCTGAGATTAATAGCAACCTCTCACTATTTTTTTTCTTCTCTTCTCTCTCTCCTCTTTTCCTCCACTTTGCGTCACTGCTGTCTCCTGCAGCTGCTGCTTCCTGAACGGTGAAAAGACCAAGCTCACATACTTTGCATGCACCATTTGCCATCTGATGAACAGCAGTTGGGTATTTTTGAGCTGTTTTGAGAGAACGATGATAGCAGTGACTCAGGATTTCAGGCTAAAATAAAATGTTGTACCTTAAATTCATGCAGGATTTTGAGATTGCTGATGTGACTTTAATAGATGGCCGGAAAAGTAAAATGCTATTTAAAAGAACCATTTGTGCCTGCAATTAGGAAAAGGACAATTTGACCTCAAGGCACTGCTGTTCACAGCGGGCCTCAAATGGCACATGAAGGAGAGCAGCAGTTTGCAGTGTTTTGTATGAATGGCACATGCTCAGCCCAAGGAACTACTCATGCTGCTATCAGAACACGGTATTCTTTAAAAAAAAAAAGTTTAAAAAAAACAACATCACTGAAGTAAATCACCACAGTCATACAAATCTAATGTAGGCCCTATGTGTATAGCAGTGGTGTCTTTCCTATTGATAATGGCAGTAAGTGGCACCAACCATCCTACTTGTGTGCTCTCTCTTTCTGCCATCGAGCACTCTGACCACCCCAGCTTCCACTTCCACGTGTGTTCTTCTCTCACTGTATCTTTACATTTTTAAATGCATTACTTAGTAATGCTACCCTCCACAGCTCACCTATTGTATGAACCATTCTCTAAGCTCCTTTTTGACTATAATAATATATAATAATCATTTAAATGCATTTTTATGTTATGTAAAAGTAGCAGGTTTTAAAAGCTGAACTTTTTAACATGAAATATACTTTATTTAATGTTAACTTTCTGCTTTAAAGTGTCAGTTGCTATTTATTCATTACACACAGCACACTCTTATAATTTAACATTACAGCAGAGTGCACATAGAGCCAGGTTCAGATATGACCATCTCCTAATCAAATGTGAACACAACAGTTACATTTGACTTCATCTTATCTTGGTGCTGTGGGCTTATGACATCAGATGTGGCTTACAGTAGAATCTGCTAAAGTTAGTAAATGTGTCTGCTCCAGTGAACATGGCAGCTGAGACCAACATCACAGCGCAAACAAGTTTATGCTTAATTTTACTAAACATCTGCTTAGCTGAGTTTAAAAGCTGAGCTTTTAAAAAGTACATACAGAGCAAAGTAAAAAGGCTCTCATATACATTGGTTGTGGTGAAATGCTATATAAGAGTCTTGGATGTTGTTGAAGTTGCAAGAACAGGAAGTAATAAAACATCAATTAGGATCAATGTTAGGGACCCAAGGCAGAGATATATTATCACATCCAGTCTGACACTGAAGTGAGAGCCAGAAGTTTAAAGTGGACTGATTATGCTAAATCAACTTTTCTGAGCTTTTTACCATGTTGAAATATTGTTCCCATCTCAAAAACATACCCAAAATTGTATTTTGTTTCATTCATGCATGTTTGAGTAATCCTGTATACTGGCATGCTGCCCTTTTCAAGAGATGAAAAAACTTTTTTCATCTGTCTATGTAGACACATGTCCATTACCAGACTTGTGATCATTTCAGTGATTAAACTGTGGCTACAGTGTAGCAGTTAGCTCATTTATTTATTTAAGCTCTGTTAGCTTCATGTAGCATGTAATTAGCTGTTATATCATGCTTCGCCTATCCCGTTCAGTACAAGCCCTCAGAGATTCTCTTCTTATGTTTGAATTCCCAAATTTATTCACATGTGAATTGAAAGGAGAAACTCAAAAGGCAGCAGTGTCTGTGGAGGGCTTTAGTCAAAGGAAGACCCAGGCCCATCGGTCAGCAACACTGCTTACACTATGGAATTTGCAAAGGGCTTGTAGAGCTGCTGGAATGCAGGGGGTGGGGTCACCATGGCCTTTAAAGCGAGAGACACTTAATCCAAGGGTGTTCTGCAAAGTAAAAGTAACAGCTCCACAAAAGAAGAGGTTTTAAAAAGTGAAATATTGATTCAGAGGTGTTCAGATTTATTTTAAAAAGCTTGAAAAATGTATCAGCAAAAAAATTTGGTCTGATGTTTTGTGTTAGTATTTTGCAGTGTCTAATTAGCTGTTTTGTTGTTGGGGGTGAATGGTACCAGGAACACACAGTACAGGTAATGGAGCAAAGCTTTAAGCCACTCTCAGTACAAACACTGTGGATAAATACTTCATTTATTCTGAAGGAAATTCAGGAAAACAGAAAAACAGGATTCCTTTGATACCTAACTCTTTATCTCATAAGTGATGTTGTCTTTGCCAAATCCTCTGAGATTCCCTGCACCTTGCGGGACAGCCCAGTGTGAGGGGTGTCTGGGGACATGGACACGGGTCACAGTCAGCGTCCCATCAGACCACTGAGCTCCACTCGGGTGGGAATTCATGTTGGTTTTCATGCTCCACTAAGCCTGTTTTGCCAGCTGCCATTTATTCTGAATGAGTGGCTATGTGTGCGTCTTATTACGCTCGGCAATTGTGCCTTTTAGCCGAGAATAGTTAGAGTGTATATATATATAAAACCATTGGGATTCTTAGTAAGTTTCTGAAGAATAAAAACATGGCAGGGTTTTCTTGTGTCTGTCACTTCAAAAGCCGAGCTGAGAGCCTTTTCTTCCCTCCCAACATCATTCAGCCTCTGTCTAATTCATATTATTACTGAAATTGCCTCAAATTTGTTGCCATGGTAATTTTTCTTCTCTTTCTCCCTGTCTTTTTTTTTTTTTTTTTTTTTTTAGCTTTGTGCCTTCCCTGCTCGACGGCCAGTGATTAGAGCCCAAAGCAAGTGTGTGTTGTGTGTCAATGGGAGACAGACAGGCTGCAAGGCACTGACCTGGTAATAGTCAATGTATTCACAAGCTATAGTCAAGATAGTTGCCATGGTCACCATAATTGGGAGGCGGGAGGGTGGCGTGTCTGTCTGTGCTGGTGTCTGAAGTCTGAAGCAAGAAAGACACCGGATTTTTTGAATTGATCGACTTGAGGATGGCATTGTTAACTTGGCAAAATCTTCCAAAAAAAAAAAAAAAAAAAATTATGCTTTGGACTAACAAAGATAAAAAAAAACAAAAAAAAAAACAAAAACAAAAAGGCAGCCATTGGGTCATGAAAAAAATGGAAGAAAGATATGAATTACTTTGAGTGTATGGGGTTTGAGCTGACAGCACAGACTAGCTGCAGAAAGTGGTACTACACCAGCAGCTGCAGTTTGACAAAGACACTTACAGCACATAATAGGAGACCAGGAGTTGTATTGTCAAGGAGCACAATAAAACAATAAAAACAAATAAAACTGTAATGTAATGTTTTCACATATGCTGATATAAATAGTTATTATCAAAAGTGATGTTGAAGCAGCATAAAAACACCTGACTGAATTAAGGCAAGAGCAAAATCTTAAGAAGTCCAATATTACGCTTTTTTCAGGCTTTTTGAAATATTTTTTGACACCTTTGCATTAGTATTTAGAATTCAAATTAATGTATATGTATGGATAACATCTTCTTTTGAGGAGCTGTTATTTTGACTTTCCATAGAACGCTTGGATTAGGTGTCTGATCCCCTCTCCTGGCAACAATTTCAGTGCTGAAATTATCCAAATAAGTATGGTGACAGTTTATGAGCTTTAGACATTTTTCTGCAGCACTTCCTAGTTTCACATGTCTACGTAGAGCGGTGAGACCCAAGCATTTTTAGCTCATCAGAAAGGGACGGCCTCAGCATACTGGATTACTCAAACGTGTGAATGAAGCAAAATACTAGCCCAGGTATGTTTTAGAGGGGCAAACAATCTTATAAAATGGTTAAAAGCATAAACAAAGTTGATTATGCACAACAGGGGACCTTTAAGTGTTACTAGATTTAGTACAGTCTTGCCATCAACTCAACTAAACTGAGGACCTATATATTTTTTAGACATAACAGTTATTCCTTACTAGAAATTTGACCAAAAAGGCTCAAGATACATTAACCTAAAAGTGTGTTTTAGTAGAGCTGGTATCAATTTATCTGAAGGGATAGTCCTGAGCTGCTGAGACTATAAGCGCTGCCACTATGGGCCAACCTTACCCACATACTAGAAGGTCAAAGTCGCAGGTACTTGCAGGACAGATACCAAGAGATTCGTTAAAGCAGACCCCCCTGCATTCTTTTTTTTGTGTGTAATTGTGTCTTCAGACCACATTCTTTGGCCTCCATCCTGAGCCTGCAGCTGCTGGAGAAGTCTCTCTCTCTCTCTCTGTCACAACACCAGCGTCACCCCCTCTGAAACCTCACTCCCTCTTAACCTGGGGCGTCCCACTGTCATCTTCACTCCTGTCCACCCACGCCTCTCCATTCCCTCCCGTGCTGCAGTCAGGAAAAGCCCCCTGGAGGGAGTGCTGCACTGGTCGTGTAGTAGAGCATAGAAAGCACCAAAGGCAGGAGGGGACGATGTGATGAGTGGGAGGGGCTAAGTTTGTGCGTCCTGATTGGATGATGATTTTGTACAGAGTCACGACTTGGTGCAGAGAGGATGCGTAGATTCTAAGTATTTTTTCTTGATATTTACTTTTGGTATTCCTAGTATTTTTGCTCAATTGCTTTGCGTTTTCGATCTTGCGTGGCCCCATTTAGAAATTTTGTTAGGGTCTTTCTTCTATCTTTTTTCTACAGGATTGTATGTGAAGTACTTTCCAAGAAATATTTGATTAAGGAATTTGTCACTCAGAAAGCTATAGGCAAGGTACACTATATCTTCTTTCCTATGGGCTTCCTTTCAGGGGTTGCCACAGTAAATGACCTGCCTCCTAGTGTGCAGGGATTTGGCATAGATTTTACAAGTGGATGTCCTTCCCAACGCAACCCAGCTCCATTTATCCAGGCTTGGGACTAGCACAAAGAGTACACGGATTGGAGGCAAGCTATAAATTATGGGCCAAGTTATGGTTAGTTTGTTAAAAGCCTTTGAACTGGAGAAAGTTGAAGGGGCTTGAAGTGCTATGAAAAACACCACTGCTTCCAAATCATTTGAGAGACACTTCCTCATTCAGTATTTTTTAAAATCATGCCACAATTTCAGATTGAAAAACGTTAATTTGGAAAACAAGACATCCTACTTAGTTTGTTATACTTGGGCCTTTTTTGGATAAATGTTGTGCGCTAAAGATGGAGCTTGGATATCAGAAAGTGCTACTGAAAATATGATTGACCAAATAATGCTAAACAATAATAAAAAAGAACATGCTTTGAGAAACAAAGATGTTGATGATGATAATGCACAATTAAACATTAAATAAAGCAGAAGTTTGTAACTTTTGTACCTTAAATAAACTATTTTGGAGTCCATGGGATGGTTAAATCAGTTGTTGTGGGGTGAATGAAGTGTCCAACATCTCCCCGTCCTGTCTCTGGTCCGAAAACGGTGTCACTGAAGTCTCGAGTCTCCTGAGAAAATGGCACATCACAGTTTGCAAAAAATAAGCTAGTGATGGCTGTATTTTTCAATGTTTGTCATGGCAGAGCGAACAAATGGCAGAAAAAACTATTATTATTATTACGGCTTAAGAGTGGCGAGTTATTCTAAAAGGTTGCTAAGATGTCAGTTTCTTATTAAAATACATATATGCATAAATAATAATGATAGCTGAATAAGGATAATAGGATACCTGAAAATGTACTCTCTGTTTCAATAAGTAACATTTTGACAGCAGTGCCACGGAGTTAACCTTTCAGTGATAATCCTTATAACTTTGTAGGTTCTGGGTGTGCATTTATGTATCCCTACTACTCCTGTGAAAAAGCCATCATTGTTGGGGGTGGGCTCTGTGTGAATGGATGGCAGTGACTCATGAGGCTAAAGCTGTGAGTCATGACGAAGAAGGGAAACTCGACAGAAAAGACAGCCACCAGCACAAATCGCCCCGGGACAGAGAGAAACGCTTTCTGAGTGTTGCTGAGATAAGGTTTGTATGACAGCACGCTCCTCCAGTGTACAGCATCAGGGAGTGACACATACAGTCATATTTATTCAATGTGGGCTGTCCTGTCAGTCTCAGGAGGGTACTGTCGGACAAACATTGTCATCGGACTGGTCCCCTGTCACAAACACAGAAGATACACAGCAAGTCGAGTGGTTTTATTTGTGTAGACCAATGCTGCTGAGATCAGATTTTGTGTTACTACTCCACAGAGGGTAGAAGCCAGTGTAATCCGTAGTTAAACTGTAAATGTTTTTATTGTCATGGAAAAGGCTCCTGACCTGGATCCTGGCTCAAGACCTGGAGAAGGGTTCCCAGGTGCTGCTCTGCGTTGCCCACTGCTCCTGAGAAGTTGTCCCAGTGACATTGAAGGATGGGTCAAATGCAGAAGACAATTTTTCCTGTAGGGACAATAAAGTATTCCTTAACCTGAAATCTTCTCCAGAGTGGATTCCCTAAAAACATGTCCATCTTGTAGAAGCCTATAATGCTACAGTGTGAAATGACAGAAAAGCCTTGAATCTCGGAGGGCAGCAGTGAATCACTGAGGGTTATCTGCTCCGGAAGCAGCCTCCTTTAAGCACATTTCCACCGATGGATATTGAAAGATAAAGGTGGTCTTTTCATGCAATCATTTTATCTTTAATTACAGGCCTTATTAATAGCACCTTTTATATGGAAATGTAATTATATGAACACTAGACGTACATATTGCGGGGTTACTTAAAAGCTATTCTGAATTTTGGCACTGTCCCTTCTAAAATTAGCAAGTGTAGTGCCTATTTGAATATATTTGATGTCTTCCTGATGCAGATGCACACAGTGTCTGCCGAGGTTCTTCTGTGGGAGAGATAGCGCTCTCTTCATTACGCGCTTCATTAATTTAAATGCTAATTGATTCTGCGGGGGCCTTTCAGAAGCAGGCTCGGTCCTGTCGTTCCCATTGATCGCGTGGTCGTGTGGATGGCCCGGTGACAGTCCTGACAGGAAAGCCTCTCGTGCCTGTCTGCCTGCCTCGAGTGTGCCACTGATATGGTTGGAGAGCTGCAAGAGACAAGTGTGAAGAAGAAAGAAAAAAAAAATACACAGTGTTTCTCAACACATTGGGGCAGGATATAAATATGGGGCACATCAGATCAAAAATGGGTTAACAGAAAATTGGCAGCTTGACAATTAGATTTTTTATGATAATCTATTCAAATGTTAAAATATATATCAGCCATTGTACTTTCTGATAGCTAGTACAAAACCAGTGGGACAGTGACAAAACCAGGTCAAAGCCAGAGCTAAATCAGAACTAAAGCAGGTCTAAACCAGGACCAAACTAATCCAGGCCTAATCCAGGACTAAACCACCTCTGAACCAAGACTAAACCAGAACTAAATCAGGACCAAATCAAGATTAATCCAGGACTAAACCAAGCCTTACCCAAGACTAAACCAGGTATGAACTAGGACTAATTCAGAACTAAACCAGATTTAAACTATTTACAAATAAATGACCAGCATTTTTAAAAAGAAAGAAATCTCCTCGGACTGTATATATATATATATATATATATATATATATATATATATATATATATATATATATATTTATTTATTTATTTATTTATATTAGGGATGTAACAATATTGGCAGTGGTATGATGCAATATCTAAAGTCTCACAATATTGTGGACTTTTACGATATCTAATGGTGATGGTGGTCCTGGGCCTATTATGCATTGTTTTGTTGCAGCAGAATGGTAGAAAAGCACACAGAAATTATCTTTTGCTTCATTTCAATGCAGCCAAAATGACAAAATTATTGGTATTAAACCCTTATTTAGTCTTAATCTTTTGAAATATCACAATAATTAAAGCTTTTATAGAATATGTTTTGTTATCGTGAGCTTTTCTACAATACTGTGAGCCCTCCCAGTATATTGCAATAATACCATGCTGTGAGTTTTGGATATTGTTACATCCCAAAAATGAGATGAAATTCTATCATCTCTAGATCTGAATCACACTTTATGTTGAACCATAAAGCCAAGTATAAAGGGCTATGACTCAAATTGGTATTTTATTATTAGAAAGTTATGGTTTGCACATCAGATGAAATGAATGTAAAACTGTGTGTTTGGCTCAGCAGTACACACAGCAGCAGGGCCTGGATCCAGGAAACAGAGACAGACGTGATCAGTGCTGTGTTGCTAGGAAACGACCGAGGCTGGATGTGAGAGATAAACGCAGGGACCCCCCTCTTTTTCCCCTCAGAGTGACATGGAGGAGGCTGGGACAGAGGTACAGGGAGGTTTGGGGAGTGGGAGGGGTGAGGGGCTGGAACACAGACAGTTGGTGGCAGATAAGCTTTCTATTTATATGAGCTAACAAATCTTGTATTTACAGCTTGTATTTTGTAATATCAAGATCTAGAATCTGTAGAGCTTACATTCAAAGCACATTCTAAGTGTTTAACAATGCATTTTGTATAAATTCTATTACTCATTGCAACATTATCTTTATGGTTTAATTTAATCATTGTTTAATCAATGTTTAGCTGTATCATTGCATTATGAGGATGTGCACAGAAATAACAGAGCACTGACTTACTTCACACTTACTTTTTATGAGACAATTTTTCTGTAACCTTAAAACCATAAAACGCTAAAATACTAATGGAAAGGTAAGGTAGAAGGCAATTTTATTTATTTTTTAAATCAATATACAAATTTTTTTTCTTATTATCCATAATCTGTTACAATATTAAATATCATCAAGTATATGCCTTCTGCTTTCACTCATGTTTATATTTCATGCATACAGTAGATATATTAAGTGGATTGGACTAGAAACTTGTGTTCAGCCACAAGGGGCCACAATCCAGTTTACTAATTGTGCCGGTCCCAAGCTCAGATAAATGGAGACGGTCGCATCAGGAAGGGCATTTCCATTTGGCGTAAAGCTTATGTCAAATTAATAAGCAAATGACTGCACTCCAGGAAAACGTCTGTGGCAACCCTGGAAGGAAAAAGCAAAGGGAAGAAAAGGGATTGAAAACAACATTTAAAAAAACTTTGAATGGTCTGTTTAACATCATGTCCAGGTGACTTTTTTGACCTTTTCTAACCAACAAATTACATTAAATGAGCTGGATGACAGAAAATCCCATTTTAAATCCAAGCTATGTGAGTTCACTAAATGCACTGGTCTATATAACAGTACATATCCATTACCTTTTCTTTATTCCCATCTCATTACACTAGTGCGTTATCTTTGCTTCCTATTCTAGCCTCATTCACTCATTTGACCACGTACCAAGAGCCCCTCCCCACCTCAGACGGAGCAGCCGTATATCCAGACACCCCCTCATTCGGCGGCTGCATGTCTAAATTACAGTAATCAGTTGATGAAAAGCAATCAGTGGCCTTGTATGAGCTGCCTGCCCTCTCGACCAATCACGGTGCGCTGCGTCCCATTCACAACTAATCACCGCGCACTCTCAGAGCAGGCCACTTCCCGCACATGTGAAGGAGGAAGCGCTTTTCTTGGGCTTTGTGTTGTTTTGTTTGCCGCTGACCGGAGTTGAGCAGAGTTGATGAGAGATGACGACAGTGCTGGAGATGGAGATGGAGCTTCTTCCTGTTTTTTTACAAAGCCATGGCTTCCTTACTGGCAACCGGCGAAAGAGTCCTCCAACTTTTGTGCAAAGTGAAGGCTTGCAAATGAGGAAGGAAGTGGACTTCATATTGATTGGTCTATAAAGCAAGTTGTTGAGTGTTATTTTAGCAAGGATGTTGTTTACTGCATGTCCTATCTGTGTCACTGAGGGTTCTCTCTGGGTACTCCGGCCCGTCCCAATATATGCACATCAGGCCTTCAGCTTACTGGTCACTGTGCAAAGTGTGGTACCTTGCCTCAGGCCTATAGTTGCTGTGATAGGCCCTCTGATCCTTACTTGACAAGTGATGGCTGCAGAAAAAGCAAAGAGGAATACAAATAAATAAAGGGCTAATAAAGGGTCCTTAAAGGTCAATATTTTGTGTCAGTGCCCTTAAGATTAACTAAGGTAGACTTTTTTCCCCCCTATAGGTAAATTTGGTCTATGCATTTGACCTTCAGTGCTGAAGGATTAACTTACTGTGCATGTTTTAGGTTAATGGGGGAAACCAGAGCACCTGAAGGAAACCCACCCAGACACAGGGGGAACATGTAAACTCCACACAGAAAGGTCCCACATGATCTGGGAATCAAACCTGCCACCGTGCCTTGAGATCAGTTTCATGTTTGTTTATTAATAATTGCAGAAATTCTACTAACCACAATCATTTTGGGCGTAGACAAAAATTAACACAATTTCATGGTATGGTTTAGTGTAATGGCCATTTTTGTATATTTTTTGTGTTCTATTTATGAATGTACATTTTTTTTTTAAATTCCTTCGGTCATTTTCCTCATAGTTTATTCTTCTTTTAGGAATATTTTGATTATGGCAGAGTGTTTAGTGCTCCTACTCAACAAGACTTTTGTGTCAGCCCTGTAACTAAATGGCAATTGCATAGAGTGTAGCCCGCCTAAAGCCTGAGGTTCCTGGATTCACTCAGCACTCAATAAGATCTGCCTCTACTCATTATATCATTTCAAACAGCCTGCAATGCTCTGAGCCTAAACATTCACAAAAATACAATGAAATAATTACAACAAGGTGCATCAGTTTGTCTTTTTGTCTTTGCATTTGGACACACCGAGACCTTGAATAATCGAAGTTGATGAGGCATTTAGCTGCAAATGGTTTTTCCAGGAGCGGCAGCAATGATTAATCAGACAACAGAGCGGCCCTGGCCTCTCCACCCGCACGCACATTACCAGGTTAATCTCTCCATTGATTACTGCGCCACAATAAAGCAATACTTCACTCCGTGCTTTCTCTTTTTTTTCCGCTCACTTTTTCCTCCTTAAATATAGCAGATGGGTGATACAGATGCATGACAAATGATGCTTTTGTTGATGGGATCTTGGCGCCACACCCACTCGTCCATATTGGAGAAATAAATCACGGTTTATGCAGCATTAGGAGTCACATTTATTGACAAAAAAAGTTCTAGTGTAGTGTTTTCACAGAAGTAGTAAAAACATGTAAAGGGCTTAAATATATTGTACATTCAAATATTAAGTGGCAGGAAACAGCATTTGAATTAAATATTACAATTACATGATGAGGAAGGCTCCCTGGTTCATAATATCAATAACACTGCATTTTCTAGCCTGGCCAGCCAGCCTAATTCATTTCCTATTGTTTCCTATTGCACAAAATCACATTGGGACTGATGCAATTTGGAAAAACATGTAACCAATCATATAAAAAAGTATCATAAGGCCCGCCCAATCTAAGATACACTGTTAATGATTAGCAGGATTGATCTTGTTAAGAATATAGGTATGTTTGAATGGGATGGATTGTAGACCTACTTCAAGAAGAAAGAAAATGAATGGGTTTGGATGGCCAGGCTAGTGCATCTTCACATTTACAGTCAATGGAAGCACAAATAAACTCCAGATTAGATGATGTAGTGTGTATGTTTTTTGGGCTAAACCATGTGCCCATGTGTCCATCTCCCAGGGTGTCCAGGGTTGTCTATGCCCTCTGGGATATGTCTTCAGAGGTGACCTACTTCCCCCTGATTGTCAGCAGAAGGGCTGTTTCATCAGCACGCTTTGTGTGGAGGCACTGAACTGTGGCTTGGACCCCAGGAACAGGCCAATTGGACTTATTGTGTAATGAAGCTCATCTCACACATGCACAATCACTCACACACACACACACACACACTCACACACAGGAGTATAGGCTGGGAGAATTTATAACAGCCATTTATTACCCTCTGCTTTATCGAAGAAATGTGATTCCTCTGTGCGTTTGGAGATGCACGGCCGCTGTGCCATTATGATCCATTATAGGGAGGTGACAGAGGCCGCTGATAGATGGCGGTGCCGGTGCTGTCATTACTTTAGTCTATGGAGTCGAGTAGAGGCGCTATGTACCCCCACAAAATGGCCGCGCTGCACCAACATGGCTCCGATCCCGTGGAGTAAATGTTTCACGTCTGACAAAGTGAAAGACGTGTTCATTTGCCGCTCAGGTAGCAACACACTCACGACCAAACACTGGAGTGATTTCAGTGCCTCTTACAGCAAAACAACTAGGCATATATGTACATTTATCATACAGCATAATAGTAAAAAAAGAAAAAAATGAACATGAAAGATATGTACAAGAACAACACTACAAACTCCCACACTGAGTATGGGCAACAAAACCATTCAAATACAGTTACACTTAGTGCATCAAACGACAAGACACAATTACATTCATATAAATAACCCCACATGTTCCCCCCTGTCTGTCAAACTGAAGACCAGCTTCACTGCGTCACATCTCCCTTTAGAGCTTCAATAGTAGTCCTTGATAGCAAATCCATGGTATCAAACAGCACAGTGTCTTTGTGCACTGTCTCTATAGGTCCGGGCTTCTGGGAAGTCGGAGGATTTCTTTATAAGGCCCAGGGGAGAGTAGGGCTTTCCAGATAACACCGTATCAGTCCATCAGGTGTGATTGAATGGCCTGAACTCAAGCCAATTCAGAGAAATCCTTCATTGTTTACTGTCTGATGGAGCAGAGAGCAAGGATCAGTCAAATCCATTGATCAATTCACTGATCAATTTATCGATCTGTCAGTCAGTCAGCGTTATCTTACAGAAAGGAATACTGCTTCATTCATGTTAGTCTCCTGTAGCTTTCATGAGAAATTCTTGAAAAATGGCACCTGTATTTTACACAATACTAAAAGATATACTGTATAATGACTTCACATTATGCTTAGTTGCTTTTGTCTACTGTATGTACAAGTGTGTAGTACTTGAAACTATTCCTAGTCTTGAGAAAACTAGGGCCACTTTTCAAGGTCTTGCTTTGTAGTCAAATGCATTTTTTTGTATTGTGTGTTGTAGTAGTATTTTTTGGAAAACTTTACTACTTTACTTTACTTGGCTGCTCCCTTTCTTTAAAGGGTTGCCACAGCAGGTCATTCACATGGGTACTTTTGTCTGGGCTTGGACTTTTTACTTAATCTTAAAACAACTTAATTAACTTAATTAATTTAGTATAATTTTCAAAATCTCAACTCAATGACAAAATCCTATGTTTACATGCAATATCTGTATAGTATTTTTAATCACCTCTTCTTTCATTGAAGTGCCGGAAAATTATTTTTGAGAGATAAGACATTAAATTTAGAATTTTTGCACTAGTATCATATACTAATCTTATCTTGTCGTGTTCATGACTTTGTCTTGATTTGTGACATCCTTCCTACAACACTAGTACATACAATATAGTGAAAGTATTTGAAAATGAACAGCGTAGGAGGCGAAACACATGGCGGTGTGTGTTATGTGGAGCGGAGCAGGGCCTGATGGGGGTGGGAATAGCGCCCCTCGTTTCGCCAGAGGTGCTCTACAGCCCCATCTGCTCAGTAATGGCTGCCACAATTGCGTTTCTCTGCAGCAGGTTCACTGTTGGAAGTAATGATTCGAGTCAGCAGCACTTCGCTTGCAGCCTCTCAGTAGCACAAGAGGCAGAAATATGCAGATGAACTAAAAAAAAAAAAAAAAAAGTAAAACAAAATGTGTAGCAGTCTTTCTTTAGGCTCAGCTCCGGGCCGGTCCGTATCTGTCCTCCATCTGTTAGTGTTGCACTCTTGTCCCTTGTTGCTTTAAGGGCTAAAGGTCCATAAGGAGGGATGGCTGCATGTCACTGCGGTTAATGTCCATGCTTCACACGAGGCGGCTGCCGTTGGGCTTCAGCCGGATGATCCACTCCCCTCCTGGGTTACTGTTGTACAGGTCCTGGAGGTGTGTGTCCGGATCCAGGCAGTGCTCACCTAAAACAAACAAAGCAATACAAAACTTACTTCAACCAATTGCAATCACTCGTAACTTTTTAACCAGAAATTTTTTAATGAAATATGTCATAAGTCAATATGGTAACATTGCACCTCTACTATGTAACTCTTTTAACTTGTTTACCTTGTGCATTTCCTATTATTCCTGCTTTTAAGTGTTGCTTTATATATTTGCTTTGTACTGTTCTGGTACAGTTCCTGCACTTTTAGGAGATTTGTGCGAATTAAATTTGTGACCGAATTTCCTGCTATAATTTAGTGACATTTTGATATATATTTTTTATTTTATAGCATTTTTCCATGCAATATCTCACCCAGTGTTTCCTAAACTTTTCATAGTCACATACCCCTTCAGATAGTGGACCCCAAACTGTGTATAGTATAGGAATGTATGTATGTAATGTATAGGAATAATAATTTATTTTTTACCCTAACCTGCCCTGATACGCTTTTGGATCCCTTCTGGATCTTTTGGAACCACAGACCTTGACCACATCATTTAAGTAGCAAACCAAAATACCTAACGATAGTTTTGGAAATAGTTTGGATTAAAGTTTTTCCCCTCTTCACTGTGGCAGCCCTCCTGTGAGAGCAGAGAAATGTGTGTAATGGGCAATTGTCTGCTCTGATAACTGCAGATGCACAGCTCGTGTCTCTTTGGCGCTAACACACTTCATTACATAAGACCTTGCTCCTCTCATCAACTCAATGAGCATAAAGACATGCAAATGTCAGCTCTTTGGCGATTGGGAAAAAATAGTGCAACTACTTTCACTTACCGATGTTACCTCCCACTTCGTAAAGGGCGCATTCTGGGTAGGCCACCGAACCGTTTCTGTTCAAACACAAAACATATTACCCTTGATGTATACATTTAGTTTTATCTATTATATCATGTTAATATTTGAACATACTAACTCATACTCATTCCCTTCTTGTAACTAATGAGTTCTTTCATTCATTACTTAGATAAAACTTTGACAAATGCAAAATGGTATTGTACCTCCACATTTTGCCCTTTCCTTTTTCAGGGCTGCGGAGAAACTGGCACTGAAACTGAGCTAGGAGGTCTGAGGTCCGGGAGTTTATGTTGAGATGAAACTCCATAGTGTTGGTCTGTGTATCTCCAACCTGGATCTTCACTGTACGGCACATCTACAAAGTACAACCAATGTTGTATTAATCACCAATCATTTATATGTAATATGAACAGTGTCATCACTCTGATACATAGGCCATATGTCAGACTGACTATGCTAAAGCAGCTAACCTCAGGCACATTTTTTTCTGGCTTTTCACGGCTGTCTGTGTGAATCTTCCTCAGCAGGTTCTTGATGCGACGATCGTAAAACTGGTATCGACGGCTACTGTTCTCATTCAGCCTTCGCACCTGGCTCATGAGGAAATTAGGCACCTAGAGATAGAAATTATGCATTATGCACCATTTTCAGTAGGGGGAACAGAATACAAAAACCTTCCATGGTAAATCATATAGAATTAGCCTTTTTCAAATGGCGTCACTGATTTTAAAGTCAAACTATCACTGCTGTATATTGTCCCATACCGTCCAGAGCAGGTCCTGGTATCGTATAAGCAGCCTCATCACGTCAGCTGCCTTCTCGGCTTGTCCTTTCTCTGATCCCTCTGTCAGTTTGCTAGGTACAGCTTTATGGAGAAAGAGGTTGGGTGCCATAATGGTCGCTACAGCCCAAAGGTTCATCCGGTTCCTCTTCTCCCTTGAGACAACCTTACTGAGGAACTCGAGCAGAGCCTGAAGGACACAGACATTATTACATTATTATACACAAACCAAAACCCGCAACATGTATAAAGATGTATTCAGTTTATTCAAATAGAGAAAGAGCACAAAATGAGTGAAGTGGATTATTGCTGTAAATAATGTGGATCACCTCAGCACACAGCCATGTTAATGCACAGAGAACTTCAGTTGGCTCTATTGGAGTCAGAATAATTAGTTCAGGTGGGCTTTAGGCTTGTGCCATAAGCATGAGTCATGGTGGATGACTACCATTATATAACAGGCTGTTACAATGAGTGATAATAAAGCATTATAAAACGGTGAGCCTTTCCACAGAAAATCAGGAAGACATTACAGCCTAAAGTGAGGAAAAAAATCCACTCTATTTTCTATCTAATTTGTCTACATTTGTCTCCTCAAAGGGCACAATGGAGGAAAAGGAATTGCGGGCTGTCAATGATGTCCAATCACTAATCTAATGCTTAATGTATCCAATACTAGCTCACAAATACAGATATACAGTATGTGTTGGTTTTATCAGCAAGCAATTCCTAAAAGTCTGGTTGGGAAATAAATGAATGCATAAATGTATGTAATATCTATACATGAAGAAACTGGAAAGTACAGATGTAAACACAAATCTTTCAAAAATTAGAGAGGAAATACAGCTTTCTACAGAAATATCTCAGATCGGGTAGCTGCCATGCTGCATCTGTGATCCATTTTAAAGCCACACAAGCAGAGCTCTACACAGTCCAGTTTACTACTATTTTTTTCTGCATGTTAGAATAATACAAATCAATGACAATTTGTTATATCTTGTTTTGTATAAATACTTCAAAAATCAACAAGATATAATAAAAAAGTCAATGAAAATCAGTGCCATAGGATGTCATCTAAGCTTCAAGGATTTTAAGGAATTTAATAGCGAGATTTTTTGGTGGACCATGACAGCAAGCTTTGGCTGATCACATGCTGGCAAACAATGATATAATAAATGTCTATTTGGTCTTAGATAATGACATGCCTAGAGCACACAATGTAACCAGACGGAAGAGGGCTTCAGCAGCCTACCTTCAGTGTGTTCCTGTTGGGCTCCGGCAGCAGCAGCACCAGTAGGTTCAGCATGTGCAGCTTCTGTTTCAAATCGCTAATGTCTGAAAAAGGAAACAAACAAATCCTAAAAAAGGCTGAGAGATACATCTGTGAGCATACACCTATTTCATTTCCTCTTTTTGGCTGAGAAAAATGAGATTACTGGCGACTAATGGCACGTCTGACAGGTGGCCATTAGCTTTGTTAGCTTATGTCTCAGCGGTCACACGTCGTCCATCACTTCCCTACCATATATAAATGAGTCGTCAATCACGTCCAATTCACTTTTACCTTATGGTTAAACATCTAGGGCCAAAAAGAGCAGGCACTGTGCCCTAATCTAGTGTGAGTATTTATGACAATGTAGGGCAGAGATGCTTTTAAAAGGACTATCAACTTGTTCATCTTGATGGCTGATTGCTGGAGCTGGAGCGGGAAAGATAAGGATCCCACTGTGCTCTCATCAAGGTAAAGACATTTAGGTAATTATAAGGTGGACCCCGCTGAGCTCAGAGCGGAAAAATGGGCAGGCTAGGATGTGTCATATAAGGACAAAAGAAATGGTTGTACATTAAAATCAAATGTGGTACTACAAATCTGTACTGAAGAAAATGTACTGTTACTTCAAAATATAATACTCAATTAGAAGTAAAAGTGCTGTAAAGTACTTACTGCTTCTGCTACTATTACTACTAGTGCTAACAAAATTTGCAACTACCACCACTGTACTCTTACTATCACTACCACTATTACTAGTATTACTGCTGCTACCACTACTACTATTAACTACCCACTTTACCGCCAAGGTGAAAAAATACTTTTACTCATTTAAAGATTATAAAAATGTACTTGTGTAGAGTCTAGAATGTAAATAACTTGAGTGAAAAGAGTTACTTTCAGTCACTGATAAATATACTGTAAGTGCTACTAAGGCAGCATATGTAAGGGATTAAACACATGACTAATACAGTCTTCAAATACAGTAGTGACGTCAAGTACATATGAGGATACTATGTTCATTATGAAGAGGCTTAATCCATTCCTTTGTAATTTGCTGTGTCATTTTTTCCCTTAGTGACACCTTGCCAGTTTGTGTCGCAAACAGCCACACCCTCAAAATAAAGAATAGGTGTATTAATGTGTGTGTAATGTGTGTGCAATGACAGTGAATGCTTGTATGATGATCTAGCGCGACTGGAATTGTACCTCAATCTGGAATGAGAACAAATTAATCCTATTGCCAACAGGACTAGATCTAGGTCCTAAACTAACAATGAATAACTAAACAATGACTTGCATTTAATAGTGATACTGCTATAAATACAACTAGTGTTGAAGTATCAGAGGCTACACAACTTTTTATAACTTGATTTCTATTTGAGCATAAAAAACTGCATTCAAATAAAGAACAAAAAGGGGTTAAACTACAAGTATCAACCACATATCTACTAAGATTCTCCATCATTCTCCATTATTTAAATGCTCTATGCCACAGGTGTCTATACTTTTTTCACTGAGGGCCACCCACTAGATATAATGGATTTTGCCTCACCATAAAAGACTTCCTTCCTATCAGGGGTCTCCACAGTGAATCATTCACAAGGGTACTTTGGCAAAGTTTTTACGCTGGATGCCCTTTCACATCATATGGATAAACATTTTTATTTCATTTATTTCCATTATTTTTTAATCTGGCTCAGAACTAACTTAAATTTTTCAGCCCTGGATAAAATCTTACTCCTGGTTTAGTCCTGGTCTTTCAGCCCAATCATGACCAATAGAGGTTAGTCCAAAGCCTTGTATTCCTTTATATATTGGATTTAAAAACTCGACTTGACTCAGCTTGTCAAAACACATTAAAACATTGCTGTAGATATCATTAAGACAATATCTAACATTAGTTATCAGATATGACATACCCTATAGGCCTAATTAAAGCCATTAAAATTATTAGTACTGAGTCTAAACTATGTGCCAGTGCCATCTTCTATTGTCATTTTATTATAACTAAAACCGCAAGAATTACTGAATTAAACTGATGAACTGGTAAAACTAAATTGCCCCTTGTAAACGAGTGTGGGAGTGAATGGTTATCTGTCAGTGTATATCTTTGTATGGCTTTGTTTTGGCTACTGCAGTCTTGTCCATGTTACAATAAATGAGCAGTGACTGACCTCTGACGGCGCTGAAGGTGTTGAGGTACTCGGACGTGAGCAGTGGGGCAGGAAGCTCCCGGATGAACTTCTTGAGCAAGGCAGCAGCGTCATTTGCGCTCACATCGTCCCAACTGAACTGTCCTGAGTAGAAAGTGCTCTCTAAACTCTGCTGCAGCACCTGAAGATGAGACACAGATTTATAAATCATCAGTACGTAGGTGTGACTCTTATGCTTCAATCATAAAAATATTGCAATCAAAAAATGTTGTTTTTAAATCTAGACTACGCAATTTTTCAGGTATACAAAATAAAAGATTAAAGGTGACAGTGGCTGCTGGAATAATAAAAAGTACATACCATAATAGTTATAATTATGAAAATAAATACAGCTATATGATGCAAGAAGATGCACTATACAGCCATTTGAAAAGAACTAAGATTATTGAGTATTGACCACTTTATAAAACAGGGCTGCATATATGAATTTACTTTGTGTTATATGTAAAAACAAACAAACATAATTTATCCACACCCAGAAAAGCAATTAGCTTTACCTTTATTAGCATCTACAGGATCTAATTATCTTTCTCCCCATTGACTGAATTTTCCATATGTTGTATGGTGCCCTCTCCTGGTGACTTTATGTAACTGACTATACCTTGTAGACTGGAATTAAATACAGTGCAAAGAGGGTTTTGGTGGCAAAAGCTAAAATAAACCCATTATTGATCTTGTCCTCTGAGATCTTGCTCTCTAAATGTCAACTGTAGTTAAACTGGTGTGCCACGGTTTTATTTCTTTTCAACAACTTTGTGGCATTTCACTGTGTCGATATTGTATAGACGCCCTTAAGACCTGAACATTTTTCATGTTTGTGACACACACAACAAACAGGACCACAGAAAATGTTGTATTTGTAACATTGTGTTATATTGTCAAAGTAGACATCCAGACGTTGTACCTTAATTCTGGACTGAGAGCCCGGGACTCTGAGAATCCCTTCAGAATCAATGCCCTTCTTCTCCAGAAATGACAGCAGCTGCAGAGAAAGAGAAAGAGAGAGGGGAAAGGGACAATATCAGAGACTGTGGCACTGGTAGATAACAATCTCATGCTCACCTCTACTGGTAACTCTCAGTAACTGCTGCTACCAACAGGGTGTGGCCCAAAATGGCACATACTGCAATACGTGACAGTGATTTTATCTTTTGCTTAAGAATGTTAATTTGAAAGTCATATGTAGCCAAAAATGCTTTGAACTTAAACAGGTTTCTATGCAATTGTTTTTTTATATAATTTGTTTTGTATAGTGCATGTTCAAAAACTGTTTTGTCTGATTGTTTTTAAGGTATTTAAATAACTTTTGTTGTAAATGCTAAAATATAAATATTGCATGCATTATTGGGTCAAAAAACATTAAGTAATCAGAATCTAAATCTAAATCTAAACAAAATTGTTACTTAATGACAATTAACTATGTATTTAGTTGAAAGACAACACAAGTACATATTTGTTTTACTGTATAAATAAGATTTGTTGGTAATACTTCAAAATAACTATGCGGTATAAAGCATTAGTTAAATTATTTACAAAGCATTTCTTTATCAGAGGTAGTATTCCAAATGTCTACTGAAGTAAAAATACAGTTGCTTCAAAATAGTGAAATAGCAACTACTACTACAACTATTACTATTACTGCTAACATTACTTCAACTACTACTATTACTACTCTCTTCACCGCCAAGGGGAAAAATATTTTTACTCATTTAAAAATTCTAAAGATGTACTTGTAAGTCAAAATGTTTCCTCCAACGCCACTGAGTTATAATGTCCCAAAAGGTACTCTAACCTAAAAAGTGCAATAAAAATATAATAGGTTCATATTTTTCCTACTTTCAAACTTTTTATCAGCAGCTCTCCTTGCTGGAACTATAAAAGTTGTAATAATCCTTTTCTTACTGGTTAATCCAGTGGTGAGTTATTCTAATCTAAGTATTACCAAATTAATTTAATTATAATCACCTTGACTGGGGCCTGAACTTATGACCTGCAGGGGAGTTATAAAAATACCACAAATATCTAAATGAAACCTTATTTTCTTTACTTGAACTGTTTTCACTTAATCTATACTTTACTTTACTTGAAATATTAAAGGTTTTTGTTGAAATGTCAGAAGATTTACTCAAAGTATAAAAGTATTTAGTCAGTAAACAAGATTATTTTCTATTTCCACAAACAAAATGGGAAAAAAAAAAAAAACTTTGGGCACAGTTCAAATAATGATATATTCAGAATGTCTTTTTCAGAATTTACTTGGATATTTCTGTGCTACTTACTGCCTGCATAAAAATAGGAATTGAGGTATATGGCTTCACTTTCTGGTCATTCTCGAGCAGCGTCGCCAAAGGGACTCCAAAAAGGGTGCTCTCTGTAAAGAAAAAACATTCTTTCCATTAGTGATTTATAGAGTATTTAAGAGTCACACCCTTTAGGTGTAGTTGCATAATGTCAGTATTTCTTACCATTGTGTAACACTGTGTAAATGTTATTGTCAGTGAAATGCCCTGTGGCCTGACAAGACATACCTGGGATTTTTCTCTTTCCAGATTTGTGCCTCTTGACCTCCAGCTCCAGGAGGTCGCTAAGTGCTGTCATATCGATGAGCGCTAACTGTCTCACTTTCTTCATGTCGGCCTGGGACAGGTCATGTATCCGAGTCACACCTAGGCGGCACTTAGGGCAGACCACTCTCTGAGAAAAAAGAAAAAAAAATGGTGTTGGTTACAGCGAGTCAAACAGAACTGCAATAAGGGGATAATTCTTGTGAATAGAGATAATTATATCCAAAGATGCATAAACAATGTGCTTAGTGTCCATTCATTTTCCTGTGTGGCTAAATCAGTTATTCAACTTCAATTGGGGAAATAATCTCACACAACTGTCCCTTTGTTTGGAGCTCATTTATTCATCCCATGTTAATACTGTTATCTAACCAGCGGCAAATGGCTGAGAACTATTTTCATATAAAATTGTACTCCTGATTGACCCAATTCCCAACATAAAAACTGGTCTAAGTTTAGACTACTAAGATACGTCATAATCCAATTCAACAGATGCCCATAATAACACAAGCTAGAGTTTTTTTTTTCTATTTAATGACATAACAGGAATTTTGGTAATACTTTAGAATAAGCTTTAGTTTAGTGTTTGTTAAAAAGCCTGTATTATGCAAAATCTACTTTCTTTGAGCTTTCTTTCTACCATGTTATCAAGTTGTTCCCTCATCTAAAACATACCTGGAGTTCTGTTTTGTTTCATTCATGCATGTTTGAGTAATCCTGTATTTTCTGGCGTTTCTAAGGCTTCAGAACGCCCAGTTCCATGAACATCCGCATCTCCCATGAACCCCCACCCACTCCAGGAAGCCCAGAACAACAATCCCTCTACATCCAGTCTGCTCTCATTCAATTCTCCAAAACCCAGTGTACAGCTGTGATTCCACTGATTCCTCACAGCCATTTTCCATTTTTTAGTAAAATAGCAACCCAATAAAAGGTTTAAGGAAATAAAAAGCTCTTTTTCTGTGGCTCTGTTCAAAAGACTCTAACAGTACTCTGCTGGTCTCTTTACCTGTTCCTAGGGTTAGGGTTAGGTAATGTTTTTAAAGATTGTAAAACATGCATGCAGATTGGTTTAAAAATACAAACAAAAGCACAATGTAGCCCCTTCAAAAGCTAGTAACCAGGTTAACATTATTAAACACCACTTAGTTATAAACGTTGTTATTAATGTTTAATTCTCATGTGAACCAAAGAATAAAGTGTGACAAATAAAGTTGAGTGTTAATTCAGTGTCTAAAAACTATTCATTAAAATTTTGTTAATTACATTTGTATTAATGTTTAATAGTGGTGAGTTATTCTAAAGTGTTTCCACTTTTACAGTATAATACCCCTTCTACAGAAAGTGTAAAGTCATAGTAGATTATACTGCGTCCTTACTGGCAGGGTGCCGTCCTCTTTCCGGCGTTGGTAGGTGGTCTGTGAGAGTTTGGCTTGTTTGATGAGAATGACCGCTTGTTCACAGTAAGCCACATCGGTGATAAATATCTCATCTTTTGGGCCTCCACGCTGGTGATCTAGAGTCACAGCTGCAGGGAGAAAAACAACAAACCTTTAACAAACTCTCAGTGGTGAGCTTTGGGGAACTACATAAGATCAAACAAACAAGTTAGAACTGGAAAATAACTGAGAATGAGGAAACACACTAAACTGGCTTGTCTTTATTTTTATCTCACAAGAAGAGAAACAGGGAAAGCAGTTCCTGTACAAGTTGTTAGCTGTAAGTCAGAAAACATGTTTGTAACATATCTTTACACACAAAATTTTAGAAAGTCCTTTATGGATAATTTTGCCTTTTGCCTATGGGAGGTATGCAGTATGTCATGTAATGGGGACATTACAGGGGAAATAAAGAGGATTGTACAAAATCTGCTTAAGACTGATTTTGATTGATGGGCAGAATGATCTTTTAGTGCAGCTGTTGTTTAGGGGTAAATGTTAGTTACATAAGTCACATGCAGCCAGTTTTTGTAGTTTCCTGGTTTAGAGACAGATCCATGATGACCTAATCATGTTTTCAACTGGTCTGTGGAACACACTTTGTTTTATTGTGAGCCACATTGTATAAAACCAATTATCATTATTATTATTATGCATTTAAAAAAAATCCCCATTCCATGTAATTAACATACTGTGTTTCGGCTTCAAATTAGCTAAACATTGAGACTGCTGACTTGTAAACTTAGTACAATCTAGAGAGAGACTTAATCAAGTTATCTGGGATTAATCTGAACCAATTAGACCACAGATAACAAGATGTGGATTAATCAGCCTTGCACATGACTCTTGATTTCTAACACATGGCAGCAGAAAATACAGTGACATTAGAGTACTCTAGTGTTTGGACTTTTACCTGAGAGAGGAGACTTGTTGACAGATGCCATATCGTCACTGCGCTGGGACTCAGGCCGAAGAGTCTGGAGAGAGACACATTTAGAGTTTAGAGTCACATTTACAATATTAGAATACAATGTAAAGAATAAAAAATCTTTACAATGTTGGACTTAATAAAACCTAATACTATTTGAGACTTATATGGTATGGTTACTTGTAAGTTATAACTCATATAAACTACAATGTATTCATGAATAGAATAACTTTAGCAGTATGAAACACTCACATGACATTCTAATTTAAAATACACTGCAACAAAAATCTAAAATACTTTCTGTATATGTTGTTGTTGTGATATTAACAACCTCCAGGTTTCAGCTTTTCCATATTGGAAGCACTACAGCTAATTATCTCCCAACTATCATGTCGTGATTTGCACCTTATTTAGCAGTTTTTATGTTGGATGTCCTTCCTGACCCAACTTTCTCCATTTATCCAGGCTTGGGACTGGCACAGAGAGTAAACTGGCTCATGATTCTTTGTGGCTAGAATTTTTCTCTCTCTTTTTTTTTTTTTTTTACTAAAAACACACAACAAAGACAGGATTCCTTTGACCCTGAGCATCTGATACATCCCCAGAGCTGGGAATAGTGGTACAGTGCTTCTTTTGTTCCCTCCGTAGGTGCATACAAGTGTTTCCACTGAGAAAAGTCCCAGATAAGGATCAGAAGAGCTGTGACTTCTTGGATAAATAAAAGAGCAAAAAGCCTGGCCTTTACATGTGATTTGCCTTTTATTATGACAGGGTGCCCTTTGTAAGGAGTAGGTCCTTCACTGACAGTCCTGACAGCCACCAGGGAACAGCCATTTGAATAATGTTTTAAATACACTCAATTTACATGGATATTTTCAGATGCAAGCTACAATGGTTTGCTAAAAACTAAAGAACCTCTTTGGCCACAGAAAATTGACAATATAACAAGCCAAGATCATGAAAAGTAGTCAAACAAGTTTACTCTGGCGAACTCACTGACATAATCAATGACTGCTGATTGAGAAAAGTACATTTGTGAGTTGCTGAATATTCAGTATATTATACAGATAGGTAGCCTGCACTGGCAAAAGACAAAAAGCTTATAAAGCACATGTTTACAACTGTTTAGTGTAGAGAATTTAGCAAAATATACATACAACATAGGCTCATACAGTCTTTCTTCATTGGCCCAAAGTATAATGCTACATTGTGCCTGCTGCAATTACCTAGCATGGTCAATAGAACTGCCATTTCTATTGTCATCTGAGTTGTAGTTTATTACTGTAATTTCTCATGATAATATTTTCCAGTAGCAGCAGAACAATTGTAGTTGCATCACCATACTTGGCCTGTAAATATATTTAGTAAGAATGTTTCACTACTATAGGCCTTATAGTCTCAGCCACAGAAGGTCACAACCCACCGTACTTTTGGTGCCAGTCCCTAGCTTGAATAAATGAAGGCAAAAAAGCTATTCCAAAATAAATAAGCAAATGGTAGCATTAGTGCTTCATCACATTCTAACCTGGGCTATGGGGGAGTTGAAGATATCTCGGACGTCCCTGGGTGGGGGCTTGTTTCTCTTGCGTAGAGACAGAGTATAGGAGTCTATTCGGCGCTGCACAGCCTCGGCTTGTGTCCGGGTCAGAGTGGACAGCAGCGCGGCTTTGTCCACATCTTCACTGTCTTCACTGATGAGAGTGGACAACCCAGCGTCGGCCAACCACTGCTCCTCCTGTTCACCCTCTGACAAACACACACAACAACATGGTAAATCATGAACATAATGAACATAGGCTTATTGTGTTAGAAGGGTCAGTTATTAAAGGGGTCTGTTGTCCTGAGCCTCAAGGTCAGAGGGGACCAGAAATTGTCCCTTTTCTTATATTTTTTATTATAAAGGGGCCCATGTGAAGCCTTCCTGCCCTGAGCCCCAGCAAACCTGTCAATGGGCCTGGGCCTGTGCATTACATAGATTTATGATGCTGCAAGAACCTCACAAATCTGTGAGTGTAGCTGGGATTTAGGCAAAATAAGTTTACATTGGAATGCAAAATCAAAAATTATGACTCAATACTTAATACTAATACAAAAAGTACTATGATAAAAATCACTGAAATCAATAATGAAAAATTGTAGGTATTGTAGGCTATGCATTTATCCGGTTAGGTCGTGGCCTACTCCCAGGGATGTTTTGTTAATATGTGAAAAATGATCACCCTGCATAGACCTATTCTTGTCATGATGGTAACATTTATGATTAAATAACCATGTTTCAACTTGCATATTGAAATAGCTAACACCAAACAATCGTTGATCAGTAAATAAATAAATGATTTCAAGCCAGACAGTGAGCTGGAGTCCCCCTGCTGTCACCTGACTGATGAAAGTGATATGACTTTTACTTCATCTAAATTTAGACATTAAAGAAACTTGTAGTAAAAAGACTTAAAAAATACAGAGTACTTGTTTGAGCGAATACACACATGGGACTTGTTTGTGAAGGTATTAAAGAGATATTTAAAAGGACAAAATAAGAGTGGATGTTTTCCAAAAATTTTAAATAGCATTTAAATGAACTCAGCCATGAATGGATTTTGGATAAAAACCTACTACACTATCAAAGTGTTTGATGGTGTTGTTATGGTGATGAGAGCTACTTTGCTGCACGAGGGAAACCCTGTGTTGCTAGGGAAAATACACCACATGAAGAAGCTCAGCTAAAGCTACTGTATAGCGTCTATGGTTAGAACAGGAGATCACTACTTGTGA
This sequence comes from Bostrychus sinensis, assembly GCA_020698575.1. Classification (NCBI taxonomy): domain Eukaryota; kingdom Metazoa; phylum Chordata; class Actinopteri; order Gobiiformes; family Eleotridae; genus Bostrychus; species Bostrychus sinensis. The sequence continues at coordinate 30,903,754 of CM036241.1, read as the reverse complement.
TGCTAGCACATTTCTGCATATTTTCCATCCAACTCTTTGCAAATATCATGTTTTGAGCACTGACCTTCTGACTGTCTTGAGTCTCTCCTGGTGCTGTCGATGTCTGTATCACCACTCCCCTGTTTGATGGTCTCCACCTCACTCCAGAAGGCGTCCAAGCAGAGTTTATCGGGGCGTTGGTCTAGGTCTTCGGATGTTGATGATGCCGGACTGTGGTGGGTGGCCTGGGTCTGTTTAGCGGCTGCCTGGTCCTGAAGGCTCGGCCATGGCTCCACGCTCATCTCGGTGGGGCTGGGATCTCTGGTGCAAACATACACACACGGGAAGAAATCACACGCGTGCATGCAAACAATTGACACCGGGACAAACACAGAGACGGCGGAGGATGGAGACAGAGATGAGGGGAAGCGCAGAGAGGGAGACACAAAAGGATGGGAGGAGGACCGGCGGAGCGCGCACACAAAGGGGGGCTCTATTGTTCTACGGAAATGTGGCCTGGAGGCACAGTACCCAGCAGATGCACTAGATGTCACTGTAGCCGGGTTTTCTTAGTTGTCACACCCCACATTTATTGATCCAAGTGGAAGAAAACAACCTCAAAACAATGGAGGTGAAATGCACAGGATTCATATGGCTTTCAGAAGTGGGGCACATGCATTTTTCATGTACTTTCAATGTATTTACACAACACCCACCATCCACTATGCCCTATTTTGGTAACAATATGTCATAACTACACATTGTTGAGCAGTATTAAATATATTATAATAGTAATAAATAAGCCGGTATTCACATAAACAAAAATTATGCAACTAGAAGATTAAAATATAAATAACAATGGCCATGCCTGAATATGAGGCATTACTGCAACTACTGAAAGTATCATTCACAAAGCATTATGTCTACCTTTATAATTACTATTCAGTTATTAAACAAGATTAGTAACAGTATCTTAAGCTTAAATAATACCCTATGTTGTAATGTATTAATGATACTTAAACATTTCATAATCATTTATAAATAAGTCATTGTTTATTCATTGTTTACTACTGCTTAATAGCAGGTATTTTTTTAATAAACCAATACGCAAAAATTTGTATTTCCAGTAAATAAGTCAAGAATTCAAATATATTTAGAATTTAAAACAATAAAACTTAATTCAAGATGACATGTTGCAGCAGGATGCCTGAAAACATTTCCTCTAACTTTGTTTATCTTTTTACTTCAGAAATGAGCAGCCGGACTAGAACAGGGCCTGCTGCTTTCCCTATGCAAATGACCACAGGACAACAGAGGACAGTGTTCCCTCTCCACAATGGACCACTCTCGGCAGGTCACTGCTCCCTCCCTGGGCAATGAGTGTCACCCGATAAGGCACAGACACGGGAAGTGGTCAGCTGACTCACTGCCTTGGTTTGCTACTCAGTGACATTCCTCAAGTCAGCAAATCTCCAGAGACATACTATACCCAAATTTGGCATGACACAAGAAGATAGCTATCAAATGATAGTCCACTTACGAGAGCCATAAATGTCTGGCATATTTTAGTCTTGATGAACGCTAAAAAATGTTTCAAGATAAATGTAAATTAATTATATGATCTATGAGCGATAACCAGATTTAATCTTTGCACCCAAGTTACTTGAAATCGAGCCTGTACTGACAAGAACTAATGTGCTGAAGAACAAATAAATAATAATAACTGGTAGAGTCAATAGAAGTTTAACAAAATGCTTCATTGAGGGCCTGAATTAGAAGTGATATGATAGTCAAAATACTGTCAAAATATATAGAAGAATTTTATGCATCTTGCTCTGTAAATATAAATTGTAGTTTTGCACGCCAACATTTTTATACAGATCCTAAATGTAGATGCTACAGCTATTATAGTAAATACAGTGTATTTTCTGGCAATCAGAATCAAGAACTGAGGTTAATGGCAATATGCGCTTTAACAAAATAAAAATAATGTCTGACCATTTGAAAGCTAAGCATTATATAAGCTGCATCTGGCACAAAAGAAACCATTAGGATGTTTATTAAGTTACTAATCACCTCTGCTTTTAGTAAACACATTTCTAAAATTAAATAACTTGCTTGGTAACATTACACAAGTGTAGTAAAATTTAGAACCACCAATTCTGTCACAGAGTTGTCTGAGTATAAGTATAATTGTTGTTGCACATACTAATCACATTGAAGTTTCATGGCATATATCCAACCAAGTACCACCAAAGCTAATATTAGAAGTGACTTTTCTGTACATTATTCTGATTTATCAGGCCATTCACATTGCTATTGCTTAACAACTACGCAATACAAAAACTACAGAAAGGGTAATCTTCTTATGTGATTTAGGCAATATCTGTGTGTGTTTTGTAAGCCTACTGCACCAGCCATCAACCAGTCCAGTGAAATTGCATTTAGTAAAACAACATTTAAATTTCTCTGGTTGAAATGGAAACTATGGATGCAACAACAGCACCACAACAGATGGCAAGACAATCAAAAAACATGTCCCAAGCATGAATAAAGTCTTGGTTTACAGCATGCATAGTTTCAGAGAGGATAAAGAAGGACTGTTGTGGACAAAGAGCTCTTCACACATCCGGCTGTGATATTTATATCCCACTGCCACTCACAACTGTTTGATGATTCATTTCACCACCACCATATAGAACAAAACAGTCACAATACAGTTAATGTGGAAAAGTAAAGAAGCAACTTTATGCCTTACTTTTTGTGACTGCCAGTTGTTGAGATCTTGAAGTGTTTTTGGCAGTTGTTCATGATATTATCTTGCCATTAACTTGGATGTTTGTGTAACTTCTTTACTACTATTTTATGAAAATCAAAATATGTTGCTACGCATCACAAAAATAAAAATATTACTTTGTTATAAAATTCATTAATACCGATACTTTCGACGGTGAAAGAATGTTACCATGTTGCCATTACTGTTTTGAATTGTATGTTTTTCAGTATCACTATATAAAGAAAGCTGATTGCATTATACTTTTACTACTACTAACTGCACACATCACATCAAATCTCAACCAAAACAACTGACTTTCTCTAACATACCTGCTCTTCCTCTGGAGCGAGGTGGGCTTCAGGCGCCGGCCGTTGGTCTGGCCGGGCCGCAGTCTGAGTCGGTTTAACCTGGATCTTTGAAACGGCATGTTGCTCACAATCCCGGTCACCATTACCTCCTCTCTGCCACCCATATCCAAAAAACAACTTGAGAAATAATAAAATCCCAAACAAAAGCTAGCTCTACATAGTCTTCTTGGTGCTCAAATCTGGTGTGAGTCTGCTCCTGTTTCTCTCTATAGTCTTAGCAGCAGTGGCTCGGGGGTAGTGTAGTGAGTCTGAGTGCTCAAGCTGGTATGTGGAAGGGAGTGACGGCTCTCATTCACATCAACATTACACACCTGGCCCCGCCCACAAGCACTTCGCACTTGACACACCTCACCTACTTATGCACGTCCATTAAATTCCTGTGCTTTAAGCAGGAATGCATAAAACTAAAAATAAAAATCACAAAAATCACTAAAAACACAACAGGAGCAATTGTTCTCATGAAGAATGGTTTAGGAGTAGGCGCAGTGATGCTGTGGCTACATGACTCAATAATAAGGAACTTAAAATGGCCTGTAAAAGATATTTTACCAAAATAGAAAATTAACTATTGGTTACACCTATTAGAAATAGCAGAAAGTAAATAGATATTTTTATTCAAGAAATTTAATAGTACATTTTTTTGAGAAAATCTACTTTCTGAACATCTTTTTATCTATTATTCATTTTTATCTTGAGGGCAAAGTGAATAGTGTAGTAGAAGAAGTAATTTTAAGTAACAATCCTTTGACTTAAGCACAGGTTTTGATAATGGGACTCAATTAAAAATTATCATTTGCAGAATTTTCAATCAATCAACTTACTTAACTTTACTTGAGTTGATTTTTGAAGCAAATGTACTTTCTGAACATACTTCTTACTATTTATTTCTTTGTTTATTTGGATACTGCCTTATGCAGTGTGGGTAGTACTAGTAGCAGAATTTTACTTTCTAATAGTGGGTCTCAGTTTTATACCAGATCTTTTTTATTGTGATGCACATTTTACAGAACTTTTTTTAAAGTTTTATGTTGCTGTTTTTTTTTTTTTTTTCTATTTTATTATGACTACATTGTTACAATTTTTGGTAACAATATTTAGGCTTCAAATAGGCTGAAAACTGAAAGCATATTCAACCTCCACATGACACACTTTTGGATCCTGACCCCCCAGTTTTGAAGCACCGAAATAGATTAATACCTTCCTTTTTCACTGGGTTTGCAGCTATGTTGTAATTACATGTTAATAATCTTGAAACCCACTATCAAGCTAAATCAAGTGTTACCTTTTAAGGACGCTTGCAAATGAATTATGTCTTCCTCAACACTAACTGACGTATGCCTTTTAACATATATATTGCAGCTATTTGCATATTTTAGAAGTAAGTTCATCAAACAGAATGACAGTAACATTCTGTCTGTCAACATCTGTGGTTTATAGTTTTGACTAATCCAACCCGATGACAGCCATGGACCTGAGCTAACTCAAACCGTGCATTACAACAGCAGGCCAACCTGTCCGACCTCATACTGCAGCTCAGGGCTAGATGTAAATAACTGTCATCCAGCAGTGAGCAATGTGACAAATGTGGGGCATAACAAAGTGAGAAAAAAACAAGAGAGAGGAGAAAGTTGCACAAGTTTCTCAAGTGCAACTTGTCAATCAAGTTTACCCTAACCCCTAACTCATTTATCTTTTTCCTTGTCATGCAACCAACACATAAATCCTGTAACCATGGCAGATACAAAGCAACACATTTTAAAGGTTTTTCTGTGATTGAAAATTTAGTTAAACTTAACTTTGCAAAACAAATAAATAATACTCTTGTCAATTATGGGACTGATATTATTTTGGACTTAGATGTGTAACTATCCAAAGCTTCAAGAATAGATGGTACATGCATTTAATTATCTAAAACATACACTAATTTATAATGGGCATAATCTGTGTAAAAACAAGATATCATCTAGGCTTTATTATGAAAGATTTTAGTAAATGAGAATGTACAGAGCATACCAGATGGATTGGCCAATCACATGTTCTCATTTGATGAAGTGTAGTTCCTATTGGCTGGATGTTCTACACACCTCTTGTCGACAATTAATCAGTGGCGGCCAGTAAAATAAAATTTACAAAATCGCTATTGGTTGGTTATGTCAGACCACACAGAACTAGCATAACTAGAGAAACAAATAGTAGGAATGGATTGGTGTAAAGCAGAACTCAGATATCAAAGTTTAGGCTCAACTCTAATGTTATAGTTTTTACTAATACTTAATAATACTTTACTAATAATTGATTTACTAATACTATAAGGCATGACATTGCCATTTTGGAAGAAAGGAAATATGCTTGTTGTTTCAGAGTCAGAAGTTACATGTAGGACATACAAGCAGGGCAGGTCAGCTAAGGGCCTTGGAGGTCCTAATTACACAATGGGCTCTGACATTTTCTTAATTTTAAGGGATGTTTACACCACACCAATACACAAACGCTAACCTTAAGACACAAGAAGAAGTAATAGTTCTGCATTTCTCTCAAACCCACAACTTTCTAAACTTGTGGTTTTCTAAGGCACTGCTGTTAAATTCCAAAGCATACTGTAAATAGGATTTATGCAGTATTTACTGATAACATAATATCAGAACAAAAGCCATTGAAGCATAATGCTAATTTGGTGATTGATTCTGTTTAGCTATGTGTAGTTAGCATGATAATAAGCAGCCAATGGGTTTCTATGATACCTTATTTTAATGGGGGGTGCCAGCTTCACAATTTACACAGCAGCTGAAAGGCAACAGTTTGTTTTCTGTTACACATAACTTGTCGTTATAAATTGTTATAAATTAATGTTATGCATATACATATACAAATTTTTGTATTTTGTGACCATGGAGATGCTTGACATACACACTTAGTACACTTCTTTTTAATCCAACCACAAGTGATGTTTTCTTTCCAGTGAAATCACACTTTAAATGATGTGGAAGAATTATTTCCTTCTTTACGCGTTGTGAGGAAGCAAAAATGCATGAATCAGATTCAAAACTTAGATCTTATCTTTTTCTAAACAGGCACTAAACATGTCAAAAAACTGTGAATAGGCCCAGAGCAAAGTAAAGAGGAATGAAGAAGTATTTGAGTCATATTTTGGTAAGCCTTCCTTGTTTTACTGCAACAGAAAAAAATGAAGTTTCTTGCTGTCTTGAATTATAAAGCTACAATAGCTGCTGTTTTGGCTCACGAAAATGTCACGTTGTTGATATTGTTTCTTTTTTCAGTGGCCTTCGCATCAACAGGAAGCATCCACTCACAGGGAAGAATAGACCAAATGTCAATTCCTGTGTACAATAACTAGTCAACAATATGTGGAATAACACAAGGTAAACCCAGGCACCACTTGGGTCAGGGAAATCAGTAATCCAGTAGAGATCGAGGCTCATGTTAAAAAGACCAGAGTTTAATCCACGTCAAGCCTCTTACAGCTCCTGCAGAACCCAGCCTGAGAAAGTATTTCTCCACAAAGCCTGCAACTATTTTCAGCATCTCACCAAAAGCACATGGGTAGGGCTGAACCATTTAAAAAGAATCTGTGTTTTTAACCAATATTGTGATTTGTAAAAAAAAAATACAGAAACCCATCCATAAGGGGACAAACGCCAGTGTAGTCTTTGTGCCAGCTCCAAGACTGGATGAATGACGTCAATAAAGGCAACCGGCATAAAACCTATGCCAAATTATTATGCAAATCAGTGCATGGTAGGATGCGATGCAGATGATTTGGTGTGGCGACCCCAGGAAAAGCCAAAAGAAAAGAAGAATAACAGTACGTTGTGATGGATTTTTTGAGTATCAGCCATTGTAAACATGTAGTATTCATGTCAAAAAAGCACTGACAAATCCAATGTTATAGCTGCGTTTCACTTAGTTTGAATAGTTATTAAAACACACATGCCTTAACTGTTCTTCAAATAAAGTATATATCTTAAAGTCAGTATCAGTAAAATAAATAGAGTACTTTGTTAACAATTACTTTGAGTAATTGTTAGTTTGTGATTTAAATATTTCAATTTATCTGCCAATGCGATTAATTGTTCAGCCCTACATATGAGAACAGATGGGAAAAAAATTTGAGCCAAGAAGAGAAGCAACTCTGGCTAACATATAAATAATGATATAGAGAAACCATTTGGATGACAGCTGCAAAAATGTCCCTGTCCTACCTGGTCTTGATGCGCCCCATGACCCGTCCCGTGAGCAGGAGCAGTGCCGCCGAGCTACCTCTCCTCCAGGGCATTGTGCTGCGGGTCCTGCCTGACGAAGAGCTGCCAGCCGGAGGAAACCGCAGCTGCCTTCCCAGGGCGAGCTGCTTCCTTGTAACCTCCTCCGCTCACAAACACATCAGAACAAGAACGGACAGTCTGACTGCGCTGGCAAACGCGTCAATATGCTGCATCCTGAGGCAGGAAGAGGTCTGCCTGTAGGGGTGGGACAGGGCTGATGGGGGGTTTTAGACAGGGAAGAGCCCATTTGAAGATGGGAATGTGCACCGGCCATAACATCTGCTGCCCCAGACAGCTGAGCGCAGCTTAAAGAAATGACTCAGGGTATGCATCATGCCCCAGTGGTATAAATGAATTGGTTAAAATAGCCTTTTGACATGCTTGAGTGTTACTTTACTCAAGGACAGTCATATGCGCTCTTAAACTTAGCCTTGATTGTTTCACAGCTGTCAGCAAATGATAAATCCAGCTTACTGTCACCACTTTGCAAAAATCATCTACAAAACAAAATTTCCAGTCTTTCAAGAAAAACTGTATTACTGGTGGTTTATGTCCAAGTAGTAAATGCTTGTAATGCCACAGCCATATAATGGTCATTTAGCTGTGAGTTCAGAGGGTTGAAAACCTGTCTAATCTACTCTAGCTCTATGTAAAGTATGTTAAATGTTTACTTAAAAACAACAAACAAGAAAATCCTTCATTTTAGTTGAGAGGAAAATATATTACACTGCGGTTTAACAGCTGTCTGACTGCTGTTTCTTCAAATGATAACAAGATAACATTTTTGACACAAACATTAGTTAATATCCATCCATTATAAAGTCACAATTAGCTTTTAGCAATTATCCACTGCATTGGCACAGCAACAGCCAATAAAAAACTGAAGGGAGTGAAGTCAAATATACAAGAAAACTTAAAGCATGTGTGCATGTGAGTAAAACTCGCAGTTTTTTCTGTTATTTGAAGAAAATGGTGTACTATGGAACTAGAATATGGTAACAATAATCATCTGTAAAAAAAAAGTTAATCTTTTGTCTCTACACCGCTTGTTAACAATGAATTTATGTTTGTCATTAAAAACAAATGGCTAATTCAGCCCCGTGTGTCTAGTTACACAGAGAAACAGCCAGTGCCGGTCCTGTTCATTTGGGGGCTTTACGTAATATAGGTTTGGGGGGGCCAAGCCTCTCGGTCATTTTTGAGACCATTTACATTTTACTATAGAACATTTTAAATAAAACACTGACTGACTGTTTTTCTAAGGGGATGTGTGCTTTGAGACATTTTTGACTTGCCAACTCAGCAAGGGGGACCCAGGTAAACAGGAAGTACAATATACAGACCACTTTCAGATAGACTTTGACAATGACAATAGCAACCAGAATATTATAAAAATATTCATTAAATACAGTTGACAAATTAATAGCCTTGAGGCCTTCTACTGTCTCTGGGGCCATTTGTAGCTAGTTTGTCCATTGGAAGGGAATAAGAACCAAAGGAATTTTTTTTTTGCAATATATGATATAAATATGTACAACAAGCGTTTTAGACATCCTCTAGACATGTTAAAACTAAAATTATGTGGTTGTGAAGGAATACTTCTAATGCCACAGCCATATAAAAATGACTCAGCAGTGAGTTCATAGGGTTTCTAACTCTGTCTAACACAAGCGTGTTCTATATAAAGCATGTTAAATGTTCACGTAAAAGCATAGATTCCTTTTATAGCTGCAGCAGAACAGAGGTTGTGTCCTGAGCCTGCAACCTGTCTTCCTCATCATGCCACCTTAGAGTATGGCTGCCACATAACTTAAAAAAAATCTACAGTTTATATTTTATTATATTATATTTGCAGAAAAACAAGATTACTATTATTCCCCCATTATAATTTCAATAAAGAGTGAGAGAGACGCAGACCAATTAACAGTGAGTGGATTTTCTAACAGTGCCACTGGATAAGCTTACCATTCTAAGAAATTCAAGTTATCTTTCTCAGAAGAGGTTGTTGTATATGTGCTATGGAGCATAATACATTGATTCAAAAGATATTTTTAGCACAACTTAAAAAGGGCACCAATCATGTGATACAGCACAATGGCAAATATGCTTCATGTATTATTGAGAAGCTCTGCCCTACTGGATTATATGCACAACAGTACTGCGCAAAAGTTTTAGTGAGGCAAAAATGCAGTTAACTAAATGTGCTTTAATGGTCCCTTATTATGCATTTTTCTGGCTTTTGAAATTGTTTTCGACACCTTTGCATAAGTATTTCATGTTTTATAATTTAAAACAATGTATGGAAAATTAATTTTGGGAGCTGTTACTTTCACTTTAAATAACAATAATAAAAATAATTGTAATAATTCACTGTTCAGATCAAAGAGTGTTTTATGGGAGTCTGTACCATTTTGAGATACAGGACCAAAGATATTAATTGCACTAGCTAAAAAACCAAATGGCTAGCCTTTAACAGAGAGGGCATTTACTCCTGAATTAGAAGATCTTTGAATCTGGGTCCAGGTCTGGGTACTATATCTTTACCATTGCAAGGTAAGACCACCTTCTGACTTTGCATCCATCTTGGACAAAACCACACACCATTCAAATCTTGTCCCCTTGTCCCCAATAAGTCACTTTCCCTATATGTCATTATCATTCACTGACATTCCAGCCACAGAGTGAGTTCATCTTCTTGATAGGTCGTGGCCTTTTACCCTCTTAATGACAGCCCTGCTTAGCTCACACTTTTGCCTCAGGTCAAAGCTGGGAGAAAGTGACGGCATGTAGGTTTGACCCCGCAGATGGCATGTGACAGCCAGCTCATCCTCATGCCACGCCAGACCGATCAGCCACAGCATGGGCACCATGCCAGGCTGGATTGAACCAAAGACAAAGTCCAAAGTCCAATGAATGCAGACAGGACATAAAGCGCAGACTGTGTATATTACTGCAACATCATTATAGCAATATCAGCAATACCATTACTGCATTAATGATATGGTATTTTAGGGCCCAGGAATTTACATAGCATTCAATCAGAGCCAGATCTATGAGATAGGGCAAATTTTGTCTTAATAAACCTAAATGTTAGACAGTGATAGTTTAGAGTGTCTGCACCACAAAGTAGAGGGTTCAGGTCCCAAACAACACGAAGATATGAACTAAAGCCACCAAGGGTCAGTAAAGTTACAAATAAGAGGTCTGTGTTCTCCAAGTGCTTCTACATTTAAGTGAAATACAGCTGTTAAAATTAGTATTGAATACATCAACTTGTCTATTAACAAATATTTTTCTGACTTTGCTGGTTTACTATGTAATGATGTTCTTTCACTTTTGGATTATGGCTCAAACACAGCTCACAGAAACATCCAGACATTTAGAAATTCTTCTGTAACCAATGCCATCAGCATCTTTGCAACAACATTGTTAAACCAAAGGTTTTAAGAGAGCTTAAGGGACACTTTTTTATAGGTCAAAGAAGAGGAGGGACTGCTTTCTGATTGTTGATAGATATCAAATGGTGTCTTGGCTCTCCACGCCTTTCTGCGCCTCCCTTCTTCGTGTGTTCAATACTTTTTTCCCTGTGTCCTTCTATTTTACTACACATTTCTTAATGTATTTGTCTTGGTTTCTTTGTATGTTTGTATCGATATCTGGTAAAATTTCATGTCAGCAGCCATGTCGGAAATATATTTGTTGTGAAAATACTTATTGTACCTGCTGACTTAATTATGTTATATGTATGTTATATGTATATTGTTATAATGTAAGACCTATTAGTTTGATATAGCCATGGCTTGAGACTAGATAAAAGTAACATACAGTGGAAGATGCCACTAAATTCTAAATGTTTTACAAATTAGATGTGTACATAGTACTGACATGAACTCAGCATGTTGTTTACAGTGGATTTTTCCAGCTTTCTCCCACTGTCCAAAGACATGCACATATCAGTTAAAGGCTGATGAATCTAAATTGTCCATAGTGAATAAAAGTAATAGTGAATGATCACAGTAGCTCGGAGAGCCTCTAGCCACTGAAACATAGGCATAAGAAAATTAATAAACAAGTACATGTTTTGCATGCTGTACAAATAAAACTAATGACAGTTGATGGTGAGTTCAATCTTCAGTTGGCTGCAGTTTTATAGCCTGCCATGCCATCCAAAATTCTTTCGAACAGACCAACCACCTAATGCAATAATGCAGTGTATTTTCATTGCACGCGAACATACAAGCAAGGGAGTGCTACAACAGTATACTCCTAACAGTGAAGTGTATGTGCTCATCATTAATATTAGAGTAATGTTCGTCAGACTCATCAGGGTAGTGCTGTTGAACTTGTTCTGAAAGCAGAGATGGGCAGTGAGATGGAAAACCTCTCATTATCTGCTCATAAACAAGCCTCATCATTAGAGTACAAGGTCCCATTGAAAAATGTATGAGACAATAAAAGCTTTAAATGCCAAAATTACTTATATAACAGCAATTAAGACACAAAAAAGACATCAAAGGGGAGACTGTAATGAACACAAGGACAATATCCAATGTGCTCTGCTACTAAGGAATGAATGGAGATTTCTTAGTAACACTTCCTTATCCTTACAACATACTGACTCCATTTGTTTATCTGTTTGCAGTCTTCAACATAGCTTCATAATAAAAATCCCACCTGTAGATTCTAGTGAATGCTCAAGATAAACTAACTTTCTTGTGAGTATCTCTTCAGCCAAGAATATGTCATTAATCTGAATAAATCACTTGCATTAGGCCAGTGTCAAACATAACAAACTGACCTGATGTAAAGTCACTGGGAGCAGCCTTTTCACTAAGCTGAGCCTAAGCTGCAGACTCTTACAGCTGGTGCCTTCTCCTTGCACATGCACCATATGGAGCAAAAGTGGATTACACTCACAACACACTGACTTCTAACTTGTGGCTACAACAGCACAGCAGATATTGTAGAGCAGGTCACAACTTGAAGTCACAACAAATATACAGAGACAATAATAGATATCTTTCTTTTATAGACCCCTGTAGCCAGCTTACTAAAGAGGCAACTCCATTATGTTTCACCATTTCTCATCAAAGACAACAAGGATCCACAAACATAATATATATATATAGCTATAAAACCCACACTGAGACAGTCTGTGTAGGTTTGCAGCAGTATTTTGCAGACTGAAAGCCAATTGGGGCCAATACTAGGAATTTACACAGTGTTGCTTTATAGTGGTGTCTATAAATTGCAGTTTCAATTTGTTTAATAGCGTAACATGTCTTCATAAATTTGGTTCTGTTCTGCCCCCAAAAATTGAGCTCTTTCATTGCCCTTCATGGGTTACCATCTGCCTCCATCTAACCCTATCCTCTGCATCCTCCTCTCTGACAACATAACTATAAGTCCATATTCACCACATCCATAAATCTACTCTCACAATAACCCCAACAATATATATATATATATATATATATGGTGTGTCACTGGCTTACTGTATATTTGGTGTTCTGTATTGACAATTAGTCAGCCTATTATGACTAAAGTGTACATCCAGTGTCTGTTTGTGCCCCAAAAAAGCCCCCAATATCACTTAGGGTGACCAGATTTCTAGACCCAGAAACTGGGACACAAATCATGGTGTATTTGAACTTACCAAGTAGTGTGCTTGTGTTATTCATAGGGTTCATTGAATATGATGGCAATTTATTAATAAATTGACAAAAGTCTTTAGACAACTGTTTAAAGTGTACTATTCTATTCTATTCTCTAGTCAAAATGGGGACAGCTGGGACATGGTCTGTTTAAAACTTGGCCATATTAGTGTTTTTACCATTTTTTTTTGTAACATGGGACAAGGCAATACAATTGGGACATTCCCCCATTAAATAGGGACATAGTAGGCTATATGGTCACTAGAATTGAACCTGAAAGCCTTAGCAATTGATTCTCAGTGCTATGGAAAGCTATTGTAATGTAAAATGCTACTGAAATGCCACTTTCACATAATTAACAGTGGGCTATCCTGCAGCAGCACCATGCAAGAAAAAAACGTGCATACCTACCACTTTTAATATCATGCAAATAAGTTCAAGAAACTCATAATAGCATTATGAATGGCTATATAACTTTGTGCTATTTTCGAATACCAATACACAAATAGCAAACATACTCTGTCAGGAGTTCTGGCGTCCTATGGGTCTAATTTGCAAAGCTAGCTAAAACAAAGCGGTCCTCAGTTCACTTCTTACCTGGGAGAGGACCGTCCACAGCCCCGGGGCGCGGAGGCTCGACTCGGCGCGGGAAAAGTCTTCGTCCATCCAAACCCTGGTGAAGTTTCCCTCTTAGTTTCGGCTAACTTACTGTGAGGTGAGGAGGGACAGGACAGACTATGGGGGCGAAGTTCGTCTTGTCTGTGGGATAAGGAGGAGAGACAGTGAGATGGATGAAAGCGACAGCAGCAGCACAGACTGCGCGCTCCGCTGCACGTAATCCTTCTCACCTGGCCCTGACGTCATCACGCAGACGCCACCACAACAACAGTGCCAGATGACACACACACAGCAGCCAAAAACATGATGAAAGAGTCGGGCTTACGTTGTATTTACATCATAGGGCTACACTGAAAAATATTAGCGATCTCTAATACATTTAAACATGAAAACAATTGTTAAAAGGAGTAAATGTCGTCCTATTTAGCAAGAGGTCATTTCAATACCTCTAATAGTGACAAATGACTCAAAGACAAAGCCCCTCTTGGATTTTGTCTTACAGTCTGAAAGCCTTTTATGTTATTAGTATTGATTTATGTCGCCCTAATGGAATAGACCTAAGGTACATACAATGCAGTCTATGGAAGCAATCTGTTTGTTTGTCTAGAATTAAAGGTGCCATGAGCAGCATATATTTTCATATCTCATAAAAATTACCCATATTTGCCCCAAGATATGAGGTAAACATGTTTAAATCAAATATTAGTTTTACTGATTTAATGGTAGCCTACAGCTAATTTATTCACAATAAAAAATATTGATATTGATTGATATTGATATATTGATCGATGCAGTACTGTTTTCAAACCAGTACGAGCGCATAGCCTGCTTCCAGTACCTTTAAATAGTTATTACATTTTCTTTCTTTTTTAAATCATACTGTTTTTATTTTGTCCTTTGTTTTTGCATTTTGCCATTGGCTACTTCTTCATGGGAGCTTGTGCCCCAGGAGCTGTTTATTGGGATATATTTGGAAAATATTGTCCACACACTGATTT